>JANEYF010004223.1:0-1200000 GCA_029963845.1 Rhamnusium bicolor
ATTTATTTTCTCCTTTCTGCACCATGTTTTTAACACGCTTTTATTAGCTTCACCTGTATGTTTGCTTGTTTGTAACCGACTCTTTGGACTCGATTTTGACCCACTTTAAACGGACAGATTTAATTGAAACTTTGTACACTTACGAAGAACCGGTAACAATACAATAATTTGATAAGTTTATATCATTATCCTGATCAGGAATGCCAGAATTAAATAATTAATTTCCTCACGTATCCTCTGCGTGAGAACAAGTGGCTTATTACTGTTAGTACATTCCGTGATTCTCAGTTCGTTCTTTGGCCGAGCGGGCTAAGGCGCAAGTCTTAGTCGACGCGAAACGACGGACTCCTCGGACGTGAGTTCAAATCCCGTCTAGGCTGAAAAAAAAATTTTTTTTTCAGAAGTATCTGTTGGATCGTAATATTATTATAATATCAGCATCAATAAGCAATATAAATATAGTTTAAAAAAACTAAAAAACACGCTTTCATAGCACATCAAACTAAAAAGTGAAAAATAAATATAGTTTAAAAAAACTAAAAACACGCTTTTAAAGCACATCAAACTAAAAAAGTGAAAAATAATTATTAATATAAACTGAAAACAATAATGAACGAAAAATACTAATATTATTGTGAAAAAAAGCGTGGGGCGCTTTGTGCCATATTTTTCGTATATCGACAAACCACGCTTTTTTTCACAATAATACTAGTATTTTTCGTTCATTATTGTTTTCAGTTTATATTAATAATTATTTTTCACTTTTTAGTTTGATGTGCTTTAAAAGCGTGTTTTTTAGTTTTTTTAAACTATATTTATTCAAAAACAAATTAAAACATTTTGTTTTAAATAACTATTTTGATTGTTGTTTATCGTAATTAATACAGAATTATAAAAATGAAAATAGGTCATCTGTATGTGCAACTGTTCAGTTTTATTACTTGGATATACACTGTTCCCTAAGCTGCTCAATGTTCCCATATTAATCAACAATGTAATACAGTTTGCGACAGGCAAAATGGTTTTGTACGTGTGTGAGCGAACACATATAATTTGCTTTTTGATCTCTAGCTAGGGACGAATATAATTCTAAGCAAATATCCATAAAACGTATTTAAAAAATTAAAACGAACGATCTAGTCGACAGCTCCATAACAATATTTCATAATAGTAAGCCGTGCTCGAGAAAAACGATTATTAGCCTTTCAGTGCCAAAATATAAAAATGCAAGATAACTGCAATGCAGCTCACAGCCCAACTTAATTCTGTTTTATTGTATAAAGGTTACACAAAAATTATAATCAAATTAGAATCCAGCTATTTTATATTTTATCGACAACACGTTATGTCATTGTTATAATTTATATGAATCAAATCAGCACTGCGTTAGTCAAATTCATACTTGTTGAAATGACGTTCAGATATAAACAAACTTTACTCGTTGACAGTAAAGTAAAAACATACCCTACAATTTGTCGGCTAAAAGTTAGAATAATTTAACATTTCATCAGTCTATAGTTTGAACTAATTTTATGTTTTTATATAATTTGGCAAAATATTGATTGCTTGTAGATGTTAACAATTACATTTAAATTAATTAACATCATTAAAAATAAAAAAACTGTCTAATGGCGTTCTAGAAAAAGGATTTTGCATATATTTTTAAGAATCACTATTATTACACATTGAAAAATACCTTTTTTGTCTTGAAGAGTAACTATCGTAGTTCTGAAAAGATTTGTTTTTCATATACAATAATCAATAGAGAGTTATCGCAAATTAACCATAACGAATACGGTATGCGTTATCCGTTAACGTTATTTAAATAACGTACTAATTTATCGTTTTTTGCCAAACAAGAGTTATCGCACGCAGAATACGAACGAAACATGAAACGTAATTTCTAACCTATAAGTGCTGTAAAATCTATTTATCAAATTTAAAATACTTTATACAAAAGTCAATAAAACGACAATATAGGTTAAGTTGTCACCAAACAAACTGTCATTTGTGAAAATGAACTTCCCTGAAGCTAGGCCCGAGGCGAACCGAAGAGTTAACGTGGACGTAAAAGACCTACGATATTCGTTCGTAGATAAGGGAGTACGTTAAGCTAGATAACGTTTAGCGGAACCCATAACAAATATGCGCATGCTTAGATGTCAAAATAACGCACCAGAAAATACGGTATATACCTGCGATAACTCTCTAATAAAATAAAGAAAACGGTAACAATCAAACTAAAAATAAACAAATCCAAATTTGACAGTTGACATGCAGAAACAAGAAATCATGAAACGTGACAACGTTATGTAAACAAAGAACGCTTGAACAGCGTACGTTGTAGATTAGAGATAAATTTGTGATATAACGGCATTATTTCGTAATTTCAATTATAGGTAGTTATTTTATTATTTTATTACTTTGATCGAGTGCGATTTAACCTCTATCTTTATCTCTTGGGTATTTCTTGGATAAAGACAGATTTATTTTTTATAAAATGTTCTTCATCTTATCTAGATTACGTCTGTCCTCTAATCAGATTGTTTAAGAAACTAATAAGCGAGATATGTTTTTAATTAATCTGTTTTTTCAACAGTCAGCGTGACCCCAACTAAGTTTCCAACTGTCATGCCCCCCGCTACTAGACTACCCGCACTGATCACCGTGACCAGCTCCCTTATCAGAAATATACTATAAATTTTATATGATTATTTTAATGATAATAATAACATTATTATTTACATGTAACTTAATCTTTAAAATTTTGTTCATTTTTTAATCTACACATTAACTATTGATAATAAGGATTTACTTTATATTGTCAAAGAATCCTTTATATAAGTACATAAAACTTTAAATATCGTATTCTTATTAAAAATTATATATAAATTTAAATTAATGTAGAAATATAAACTTGAAACGCGGAAATTGGGATCTTCCGATGGTCTATATAAATATTTCCATATAAAATGAAAAAAATGCTGTTTGATGTTTTATCAGAGCCATTTCACTAGGAATGTTGAGCCTGATAAAATTTCAATAAGCAATCAAGTATTTGAAGAGTTGAAAAAATCATTCAGTGGCAGTTGTAAATGAGAC
This sequence comes from Rhamnusium bicolor, assembly GCA_029963845.1. NCBI lineage: Eukaryota > Metazoa > Arthropoda > Insecta > Coleoptera > Cerambycidae > Rhamnusium > Rhamnusium bicolor. The sequence goes on from JANEYF010004223.1 coordinate 3,103, forward strand.
TGAACTACAAAAGGGGGTTAACGGCGTTCGCGACTTGATTGAGATTTAACTCCAAAATGGATAAGTTGTGTGAGAACTACCGAAAGGGATTGCCGTTTTTGTGAGAAAAAAAGGAAGAGAAAAGTTCCGAAAGGGTGAGGCCCAAATTTTAATTGTAGTGAGGTGCAGAGTTCAATTACCACCCCTCAGTCGGAGACAGACGCTCAGATGTCGCCCAGAGATGGGAAAGGAGGGACCTTGCTATTGTAAGTAATCCTGAAATATTATATTTTCTTGTAAGTATTTTCGAAAAATAGTGTGAGACGTGGTCCAGAGCGAGCCCAGTCACATACTTGTGACTGGGCTCGCTTTTTTTTTTTACTTTTGGAAATTGTGGGTTACCTAGTTAAAATTTTATCATTAATTTTGTTTTTATTCCCCCCATATGAGTCATACCCCTTTGTTCGATGGCTTATAACTTATAAAATTAGGTAGAGACCCCGGGTATAAAAATCTACCTCTCTCACAAACTGTTATGGGTGGTACGCTCAAGTGAGTAACCCCGAGAAACGATCCCCCCCCCTCAGGCACGACATTTGGTGTAGGTGCCGTTTGTGGTGGAAGCGCCGTTTTGGCGGATTTACTGTTTTGGCGTAGGCGTAGTTTTAGTGATTGTGCAGTTTTTTTTTGGCAGATGTGACGTTTTTGGTGGAGCGTCGCCGTCTTTTGGTAGAGGCACATAATTTTTCTTGATAGCTTGTGCAAGAACTAAGTGATGATGATCCAGATCGAAGGATGCAATTTTGTGAAGCAATGATGAATATATGTGCATATCTTCAATTTTTAATGGGCTATCTCCAACGTTATTAAATTTATTCCCCAGTAGGTTTAGTCCTAGAAATGTTGACCAAAGATGTAACAACAGCATAGTGCGTCTCCCCATTATGCAGCAGACTTTCGAAGGTACCTTGACCAAATATGTTTATAAAACACTCTTTGAAATCAAGAGCTAAGAAACTTTTAGAGTTAAACAGGGTAAACCTGAAAACTCTAATAGGCCCATATACCGGCACTGCCGGCTAAATTACCATCTGTATAAACTCGGCCTAGCGGAAAACGCCGAGAGCCGTCTATGCCTGGAAGATGATGAGAAGGCAGACCACATCTTATGCACCTGTCCAGCTATGAAGAGGATCCGATTCTCAATATTTGACAAAGGGCAACTGCTGCCAGAGGATCTGGACACATTCTCACCCAATAAAGTTATCAGTTTCATTAAGAGACTGAACTTATGGGGTGAAATATAACTAGGTGTGAGCCACAATAGGCCTGCTGATATCCGCAGTGGAGGGTCCACAGAAACCGACTCACAAAAAACCTAACCTAACCTAACCGATATTCAAAATGGTCATATCTTTCAACATAAATTTTAGACTCTAGGTATGATACATTTTTGGAATTAGCTGTTGAATCAGAATCCAAAAAATGGAGAAATATACAGGGTGTTCCATTTATAAAATTATCGATAACGTCAGTAACGGAAACAGTAGTGACGTCATAACCAAAAAAAAAAAGAATAATAAAGGATAAGGTGCACAATTGAAATTAAAAATCGACGTGTCCGAGGATTTTTCTAAATATTTTTGGATTAAGAAATAATGAATTTATTGTATACTTTACGTACACACTGTATATAAAAAACATAAAACACATCACATAAAATAGACAATCCCCAAACCAAAGCCCAAGCTGCACGGACAGAGTTTACACAGTTGAAAAAACCGGGGATACACACAACCAAACCTTTCGACTTTGTCAGAATCGAAACCGGGATTTGAACCGTGGACTCAATAGGGAGTAAACCAGCTACGTTTGTCATAATCTGGCCCACTGCGCTACCGAGCTCGATATTTTACCATAGTTTCTAATTAGCATTGTTAAAAAATAGGAAATAAATTCTTTAAATTGAAATTGGTCTGCGGATGGTATTCACGTCTGCCCACATGGGAGTTCTCGGACTTGGACTTGCAATTATTGCTTCTGCGTCTTGTCATGATTATTAAAAATAATTTGCATGCAAATATAAGTTTACACTTTTGTAGTTTTATTCCCTTGATTTATTTTAAGAGACATACCAAGACAATTAATATATTTATTTGTTAAATTACGTACTGTTTATGAAAAATTTCTATGCATTTTGATTTATTTACAAATAAAGGTTTTTTTTGTTGGAGAACAAATAATAAACTTGTTATTAGTGTTAATTTCCCTACTTATTTACAAAAAATCTACCTCAACATACCTCTATATTTTTAAATGGATATTAACAATACAAACAAAACGAAATTGCCACCATATCATAATTCACCATGGATTAAGAGTTAGCTTGTGGTTGATTTATAGGGGATTATCATCATTTACCAAAGTATCTCGTAAATGCAAATGTCAAATATTTGAGCTTTGATTTTGTTTCAACCATCCATTTTATTTAATCATCAATTTACATGAATATAGAAACTAGACTTTAAGCAAACAAAAACCAAAGAGTTTTTCATTTATTGATCTGGACTACCTACAAAGCGATGTTTATATTCCCCTTTTTTGTTTATACAATGTTTCATCAAGCTTGTTTACTTTTATTTAGGCAATTATAAATGTAAATACTTGCCAGCATACTGAGTAGAAGCAAATATGTCTAATAAAACACAAAAATATTTTTACATTTTAAATAAAATTGTCGTGGAATAAGCCGTCTTTGGTATATATAAAGAGCGTGTACTCTAGCCCTTAAAAATGTTCACGTTAAACATTATTATTGTATGACCAAATATTAGAAAACAATGGCATGTTTAAAATATAAATTACGAGTTATATTTTTTTTGTTTAAAAATGTCACAATTTCAAAAAATATTAAAACATCTGATATATACCTAGGGTATCCCAAAAGTTAACAGCCATACGACAACTATAGGAAATTCAATTTTGAGCAAAAATATCTAATGAACTAGTGTCTTCTTTCTGTGGGCGCTATGGCCCTTCAAAGATGAAATGCAAAAATGTTTTCTTAACTGCCTCTCAAGTCATCGAAGTAACCCCCAGATAATCCTAGGATTTTGTGTTGAGTAAAGAAAGACGAGGCCCTACAGTTTATTGTGGAGTCCGAACCACATCTAGGACATCGATAGTTCTCTCCCGAACAAATTACAAATAAAATTACTTGCTCCGGGATGGACTCGAACCTTCAATATTCGGTACCGAGTAAATAGCTATAAGCGCTTTACCCACTCGGCTACCATGATAGCCTCCAGAAACGGATTTTCATTTTTTATCACCGGAACTATTTAAGTTTACCAATCCAAGTATGCCCTGCATTTAACTTTTTACATAAAATAGTGTTTGATTGTTGTCAACGATACCAGTTTTATTTGTTTACAACTATCAAAGTTACGGTATTTGAACGCTAATAATAGAATCTGATTATCCAAATATCAAAATTCACATTTGAGAATAGAGATTACTAATTGACAAATATTACAAGGCACAGATATGCGCGTGGCAGCAAAATTTATTGCACCACAATTCACAAAACACTGAACTACAGAATACAAAAATTTTCTTAAAGTTACTTTTTATTCGAGTGTACTGATGTAAAAACACTAATACAAACGTTATGCGAATGACGGTCCCTTTGCGCATCTTTATCTCACTGCCACGATATTTATTATTATTTGTTTTCATTTCATGCTGATATATTATAATTGTATATTTTTGTACACGCGAAGTATTGTAAAGCAACACCGTTGATATACCTTTTGGAATAAATTTCATGTCTCTACTTGTACTGCTTTTTTTTTTCTTCAATAAACGTATGTATTGTATTCAGGGTTGCGATTTCTAGTATAATTATATTAGTACAATACAGTTTAATAATTTTTAGTACATCAGCACCTCTTTCAAAAAATCTAGTACATTATCCATGAATTGAAAACCTAATGCAAACGTCGAAGATGAAGAGGAAGTAATTGTTGAGGTTGAAAACAGTCCTCAGGTTAATATTTCCCAAACGAAATACCGGAATTCCTAAAGGTCGAGTACGGCGTATATTAAAGCAACAATTGCTTCATTCCAATCATTATCAACGTGTGCAAGCGTAATAAAAAAGGGATTTTGCGCCACGTATTGCGTTTTGCAATTGGATTTTAAGAAATCGGGGCATATTAAATAATATGCTTTGGATTAACGGAAGTCAGTTTACTAATAACAGGTTTAGGAAACTTCCGCAATATGCATTTTTGGAGCGACGAAAATCTCAACATAAATCGAAGACATGATTTTCAACACGTACTCTGTAAATTTATGGGTTGGTATAATTAATAATCAAATCATTGTTCTCCACCGCATTAGTTTGTACTAACGATAAGAGTATAACTTCAAATAAAAACTTTCAAATTATAATACCAGACAGGGACGACTAGAAAAAGTCCCCCAATAACAGCACAAACAATCTGGTATACGGACGGTTCCAAGTCAGAACAAGGAGTGGGAGCTGGGATTTACGGGATAAGGTCAAAAACGAAAATTCTGATAAGTCTAGGAAGATACGCCACAGTATTTCAGGCTGAAGTGGTCGCAATACAGTGGTGTGCAAAGGAAATAACAAGGCAAGGGACTATCAATCAGTCGATAGACATTTTCTCCGATAGCCAGGAGGCATTAAAGCAATCGGTTCCATGCAAGTTGACTGAAAACTTGTATGGGACTATGTGAATACCCTGGAAGACCTAGGAAGTCAAAATAAATTGACCATGGTGTGGGTACTAAGACACGAGGGACATAAGGGAACCGAAAGGGGGATGAATTGGCCAGAGAAGGCTCATCCACGGCCCTAGTGGGACCCGAACCCTTTTGTGGAATGGCCAAGCCAGGCATTCGAGCATCTATTAAGAATGGATGCAAAATAAATTCTGAATAGAAAGGCCATTAGGATAATAGTGGGCCTTTTAACAGGACATTGTCGGCTCAATAGACATATGAGTCTGATGGGTCTGATAGAGGATGCAACATGTAGATTCTGCCAAGAAGAAGAGGAATCCTCAGTTCATGTGTTGTGCCACTGTAGGCCTCGCTAGACTTAGATTCCAACTACTTGGGGAACAAAAACCACGAACGGACATTTAAACTAAGAACCCGTTAAGGCTGTGAAGTCTGATACAAAGGACAAAACTGGATAAGGAGCTTTAAGGAAATTAATAGGGGCTCCACAATAGACCCACAGGGGGTCGCAATGGTCAAGTCCAATCAGCCAGCTCCTCTCTTCTAATCTAATCAAACGGTAAGAGAATATGGCAGGTGTTTCAAAGCGTGCTTTGGCATTTGCTTCTTAAAAAACAAGAGAAAGATCCAAAAATATTGGAATCATCATATTAATCAATTAAGACTTGAGTATTGTGAGGAGCTTAAAAATTATTCCAGATCGATATTTTCAATACTTTCATATGACAAAAACCCAATTTGTGGCCACATCTTCTATGCCCCTTACGAACAATATTATTTTTATAGGCTGTTAATCGTTTGTATTATAAAACAGGCTATCTCAACTATCAATCCTGAAGTGAGTTGGAACCTTTGATGTGAAGATAACACTGACGTAGTTTTTCACGAAACACCAAAACACCATGTACTGCACTAGACGCGCGTTTCGCCAACCAAGTTGGCTTCATCTGGAGAAGATTAAAACTCAGTTTTATGGTGTTTTGGTATTTCATAAAAAAAATGTACATCAGTGTCAAATTAAATAACATAAACGGTTCAACATTTAACGCTCCTGCAGACCGCACTCAACTGATACAAAAGTCAGAATACATGAGAACGTACCGCGCCGTGCTGTAATGTTTGACGTAATGTATTGGGTGCGAGGCATGATACTACAACAGCACATGTAGTATGATGCGTGCGAGGTGTTCCACTTATTTATGGGATACTTAAAATTAATGCGTTGCCATAGCACAACGTGCCGTATAGTGTGATGTTTACTTAAATCGTACTCGCTGGAACAAAATGTAACTAAATTTTTGTTGATGATTTTTTTAAATCATTTTATTTAATATTGGTCTATTTGCACTACCCAGACATTGTACCCAGGATTATCAGAGATACTTCAGAAAAATTTTACGAATTTAAACTTTCTGATTGTCCACTAACCGCCAACATTACACAAATAACGGAGTATAACGCGCCATTTCAATAAAACACAAATTACCGTACCAAACGTTACAAATTTTCAGACAACATCTTTAGACCACACTCCACTCACAAAATAGGAACGCATTCCCACATTATAAAAGGGGCACCAAAATTCAAAATTTTTTCTCACCTTTCCCTTTTTTTCCTTTTGTTCATTTTTGTTTTCAAAATTCCCCACAAAATTTATTCCAAATTATAAGCTAACCATCAGTAAATTGCAGCACATTATTATATACACGAAATATCATTAAATACCCAAAAAAGCGGAGTTGGACATTTCTACTTCCCAATTCAGTATTGTTTAAAGGCGAGCTTATTACTGTGACAGGTTGGCTCGTCGAAGCATCGTCAAAATTCAAAATTATTATACACAAATTTATACAAACTTATATATTCTTTTTTGCATTGTTTTAAAGTTTTATATCAATGGCGCATGTTTTTGCATGCGTCTTTGATGTCTTGTTTTCGCCGTTATTATACAATTTAAAAATATTTTTTTTTTAGGTGTTTTATTTGCTAGGTCGGTAACGGACCGGATATCTGGTGAGGGGCTATATACAGTGTTCCCATTAATTGTTAATAAAACTGTTTTGAATTTGATTTGAATTTGACTACCCAGACAAGCCGATGCCGTCCTTGGAGATTTTTACCGTGCTTACACCGTAGATACAAGGGACTTACAGTTTTATATTCCTTTCAAAAATGATGCAAGCTGATCTGCGCATTACTGTACCTCAAAACTTGGTCTGGCTAGAATTTGAACCTAGGTCGTCTGTCCAGCGAGCCGATTATAAAAAAATAGTTCAAATTAAATTTTTTTGGAAATACATACTTAATACACTAAGAGTTTTTTAATTAAACTTTTAAGCTGTGAACAAAGAGTGATAAATAGTTATTTGCACTCTACAATCCCCGAGTGTTGTTACCTAAACATAAAAAAAACATGAACAATACATAAATTAGACAACCCTCGAATTCAAAGCCGAGGCTGCACGAGCGAGGGTTACACTTATAAAGAAACGCGGAAACACAACCATTCCGATCAACATTACCAGTGCCGGTGGCGGGATTCGAACCCGTAGGACGATGAAGAGATTATCTAGCACGCTTGCCATCGCGTGCTCTAGCCGACTATCCCACCCAACGAATGATTAATTTAAGAATAAAATAATGTTTTGGTATAAGCAACAACGAAATTTGTTTCAATATTTTACTATTTTAAAGGATATGGATTTCACGAGGGAAAAATAATTTTATCTGTGTTGGCATGACGTCGTTAATAGTTTAATATGAACATAGAAATTAATTTTCGGTTAGATTTTCTGCTAGAATGTAGGTATGGTTTGACAATTAATGTGCTTCCACGAATAGGGAGAATAAAGCAGTATGGGGGACTGTAGTTTTTGTTATCACCGGCCAAAAAGTAATCACAGTATATCTTGTACTTCACTGAGGACAAATGTCAGACCCTTATTCCACTGTTTCCATTTCCATCAAACACACTTGCTTTTGAATAATAATGCACCATTTGTCAACACCATTAAATTATTCAGATAACAGCCTCTGATAAATGATATTTGGTTGTTGATAAATAAATGAAGTGGGCTTCCTTGTTTTGCTGTTCGAAGTCAATTACTGGCAAACACTGGGTTTGCATAATGAATGAATGTTTCTATATTATCAATTATCATTGTGTGGTACCAGAAAACCTGTTAAATGTAAATAAATCCAATTTAGAAATTTAAAATTTAGATGACATTTTTATTAAACATATATATATATATATATATATATATATATATATATATATATATATATATATATATATATATATATATATATATATATATATATATATATATATATATATATATATATATATATATATATATATATATATATATATATATATATATATTATATATAATCAAATTTTATAATTACTAATAACTTCGTCAATAAAAATAATTGGATGTGGTACCACTAGAAGCACTACTTGAGGATATTAATTTTTCAAATGGCATTATGTTTTGTATTATACTTTTTTGAAATCAGCACATTTTTCTACATATGACCACACAATTTTCATGAGATTGCATAATGAAAATTTCGAGCAAAACAAATATTTTTATATTTTTATAACCTCAGTAAATTGCTCCAATAGAACAACGAATAATGAAAAATACATACGCAATGATAAAATGATGATAAACCAAAAAAAAGGAGATTTAAGTATCTACAGTACATCAATTACATCAAATGTTCAAAATGTCTACCATTATTTTGAATAAACAATCTACCCGCTCCATAAAAGATTGCCTTAAATTCGTAAATAATACTTCGTCTCTAGTGCACCAACGAATCGATGTCTCAGGCGATATATGTCCGTTGCGTTGGTCGTTCTTTATACTCTTGGTCTTTTATGTGACCCAATAAAAAAAGTGTGATTTAAAGTGGATTTTCTAGAAGTTTCCAGAACATTCGATTTAGAAATTTTTGCAGATACGCAAATGTCGCTGACCATAACGTATTGTGAACTGGAAATCAAGACCATTAGTGCAAGTTCATAAACTTTCTAGAACATTCTATTTGGAAACCACAGAAGAACAAGAAAGAAGACGACAGAAAGAAAAACAATAGAGAATACGACAGGAAGAAAACGAAAATATAAAGAGAAGCCTAGAGGAACAGCAGGCAGCTATTTTCTCACTCACTGAACAATTTAAAGGAGATATTATAGAAAAAGTTTGTGAAGTCGAAGGACAAGTTAATGATGTTAAAGAAGACGTTAGTGAAATTATAGGAGAGGTCAGTGAAGTTAAGGGAAAAGTCAGTATTGTTGAAGGAGAAGTAGCCCAGCTCAAATAACAATTAAGAGAGAAGGGTGGACAGTTAGTACTGTCGTCTGGTACAGGTTACAACCCCTTCCTTCGATGGTCAAATTTAATGGTCAACATATAGGAGACAGTTCGAGACAGCTGAACATTCAAATAATTGGAACGACGAAGAGAAAGCAACAGCGTTGGCATTACCATTGAGAAGCTAATCATTAGACTCGTTTCAAACAATTCCTGCACCACAGCAACAAAACATTAGCATTCTGGAGGCAGCGTTAGAACTAAGATATGGTGATCAACATCTTGCACAAGTAACATCTTGGTTGCCATGGACTATTTTAGTAAGTGGTCTGAAGCTTATGCTATACCAAACCAAGAAGCAGTCACTATCGCCCAAGCTCTGGTAGATAATTTGGTATGTCGATTTGGCGTGACCCTAGAGTTGCATTCGGACAAAGGAAGAAACTTTGAATCAGGGGTGTTTCAGATGATGTGTTGCTTACTGGGAATTCATAAGACAGCCTTACATCCGCAATCAGATATAATGGTGGGGAGATATAATAAAACCATGGAGGAGCACCTATCCAAAGTGTTTGAAAAACATTAGAGAGATTCGCCAAGTCCAAAATCAAAGATGAATGTTGTGCATATAGAGAGACTAGCCAAGTATGCTGGGTACAATGAGTTGCCAGACCGGCAATGTATTATTGTTTTATTGTTTCATATTAGTTGTCAAAAACTAATCATTTGACGTAAAGTCATAAGAGCAGAAGTTTATTTTTTCAGTAATATACTGGGTAACTAACTGTATGTTTTAGATAACCAAGAATTATTCATGTGGTAATGACCAAAGAAAGAAAAAAATAGAGAATACCACAAATAACGTCCAGACAATATACTATACAAGATTTATTATTGATGCAAGTGTACGCTCATAACCATAAACATGTTAATGAACATGATATAAGAGGTAAGCCTGTAAGTTACATTATGCCCTTCACGAACGTCAGTCAGCTTGATAAAACAAGACGTCTTTAATAACTTCTGATCTATAATCTAAAGTGAGGGGATGCCCCATCTTATTGAAACAAAATATCATCGTTGTCGTGAGGATAAAAAGCTTCTATTGGAGGAACAATATTCTGTTAACAATGCCAAAAAACCAAATATCTTTTCAGTGTCAATTTTGCTGTATAAAAAAAGGATCCAATTATGTGATTGCCAATAACATCTGCCTAAACATTCACTATATGGGGTCGTTGGGTGCAAACTTTATTCATTTAGTGGAGATTATATTAGGGTCAATATCGGCATTATGCCTATTTAGAGTTACAGGAAACAAAATTTTGTTTACAAAATATAGGTTTCGTTTTCACACCTTTCATATTCGCAAAATTATAACCTATTGATATCGTCTTCAGTAAATTCTTGCAATAAATGAATTTGGAAGGGACAGAATTTTTATTTTTTGAGAATTCTGTGAATAGATCTTTATGAAATGCCATGGTCTCATTCCGGACCACTGCTGCATGGCCTGGGATTTTTCTCTACCGCCAGTAATACACTTAGTGCAGTATCGTCATCGGTATCTCTAATGTTTCCCGAGATACATGACTGAGAAATCGGCGTACGGTTGGGATAAATTTCAGTAAATACCTCTCGGTGATTTGCAGACTTCTGTTTTGATCTCCAAATCCAACCATAATTATTACATCCATTCGTTCCTTTTCTGTCGGGTGAACCATTTTCACTTTTAACTTCTGCTATAGTCAATTTATGCGCTGAATAATAAAATAACACTAAAATCTAAACGCTATCAGATATTAGAAAGCCTAAAAATGCGACAAAAGCATCTTTTTTTGTTCATTTTCATAAAAAAGGTAGCTATATACATTAAAACAAAATAATAACAGATGTTACCTATTACTATTTTTCAATATGCATCGCACCACCGTATTTAGACTCTGTGATTCTTTAAACCAAAACCGTGCTTCTATTATAGATTATGTGGCTTCATGGTCGCGTGGTAAGGATACTTGCTTCTCATCCTGGAGTTCCGGGTTCGATCCCGGGTCGAAGAGCTATGATTTTTTCTAATCCAGAAATTAATCCCAAAATACTTGAATATTGGGTGTGTGTCAATTGTCTGTGTGTAGCTCTCGCATAAAGTACCTTGAGGTACCTTCAAGGATACAGGTAGTTGTATTACCTGTGGTGTTTAGTTTTTTAATTTAATTTAGGAATATACATTCCGCACCACACTTAGGCCGAGCGCCGCTTTGCTTCAATGAGGTCGTGACTAATGTATGTGTGTAAGATAATAAATTTGTAATTGTAGTTTGCTATATCTATATTATCCGTTATTGCATTATCAAACATACACTTAGCTTCAGCACATTAATACTCGTAGATACACTACAACTTGATTTCTATTTTAAGAATAAGACAGCTTACTAAAAATATTTTTTATACAAAAAGATTGGCCGCTCTCAACGTTATTTCGTAAATTATGCACAACAAAGAAAACATTCATTTTATGGGTAATTTGTTCTCATATGTTCAACATATGCTCTTTTAAAATTCATATGTTAACAATGTGATTTACAAAACACATTATATCAACATATTATTAAAGTTGTCACGGATTATTTATAGCAATATTTGTTTATTTTTTGTAAATATATCATAAGTAGTAAGTACTTTTTGTAATTAATGCCATGTGAGATGTTTAATATGTTATAAAAAATCCATTAGTAAAAGTCGGGAGGATAGGCTTAAGTTACACTATTAAAATTATATGTATGTGATTTTGGTTTATCATAAGTTCTTAATGGGATAAAAACACAATTTCACATATAATATTAAATATATAAATAAACAATTGTAAAAAAATAGAAAGATAGTTAATCAATCTATGCCAATCCTTCTAAGAATATTAGTACTGAATTAGATGGATCCCAATATGATATTCCTATATTTTTTTTAGGGTTATGAACTATTTCATTAAAAAATAACTGGTATTGTTGTCAATGAATGGTTCGATTGAAGTTATTCATCATTACAAAGTTACATCATTTTCGCATTTTTTTCTTATTCAACCCCAAATTTATTATGATACGCTTTTTGAAATTTTTTCGCCTCCAGAAAATATCAAAAATTACCCCTATCGCCATTTAAAAAAATGAACTCGATCCCATATCTTTTGAGATAACAAATTTTAAAATGACTTCATAAAATGCACAAATATACAGCTGCAGTCAATAAAAAATTGGACGGCTCTTCTTGTGTAGTATAAAAGTGGTTTTTTAAATGCATGTCAGTTTTGACATATCAGTATTATGTACCCTATTAATATTAATAATCCCAATACACAAATAAATTTTAGTAAAAATCTGTGAAAAGAGTTGTCCCATTTTTTATTGACCGCAACTGTACCTAATTCATACAGTCAAAATTTTCTTTTTTAACCGTTTACTTTGGATTTCACAAGGGCCGGTCGTTACACTTGTCGCACACTATAGAATAAACACTGTAAAAACGACTGTAATTTGCCAAGGAAAACATAAAATAAGTTAAAATTATATTAAATATAATAACATTCTTAAAAATGTTATTGTTATTAAACAAAGTATTTGAGGTCAATTTTACTGACTTACATAACTGTGTAACGAAATCGCCTTATTTAGTGATTGAATTTACACTTTTTCTCTACATTTTTCGAATGCTTGAGATCCTAGATATCTAATAAAAATTTCAGAATGATCGAGTTAATAGTAACTGAAATAATTCAACTCGAATAAATAACATCCGAATCTGACACTCCATGCGATCTCGCCTGCTGCTTCTTTGCAGTATGTTTTCGACTGAGTTTGGCCAGAGCTTATTTTGGTCAAACCAAAGTTTCATATTAACTTAAACGATTTGTTCGCATTTCTTCTGAAGTTTAATACTTGTCCCCGGAAGCTGATTGTTCTTCTAATTTAGAGGCATTTTCCTCGGTGTTTACCTTTGTCTCATCTACACAACGTAAAACTCCAATAGTGATTTTTTGTTGCCTTTTCAAAAACAATGATCGCGATTTAGAACAATGATGTGTTGTTTTGCTGGCAAGCAAATAAGTGTGTAGTTAGATACATAGATAGGTAATTTTATACACTAATTTATTTTAAAGACACAATTTTGTACATTTGGCAAATAATTGTATAAATAATAATATAAGGATATAAAACACAAAAAGAAAATAGAACATATGTAATAGTATGTACTCGTTCAATAACAGTTGTCGATAAAAAAAACACTTAAATAATGATAACAACAAAATAACAAGAACAAAATAACAGCCGTTTTAGAACGCATGAATTAATTGGACCTTTCTAAAAACTCATTTATGCCATAATAATAATAGTTATTTGTAAGTATGGCTTTCATTTCAGATTTGAATTTTATTAATGGAAGATCCTTATTTCAAGTAGTTTAATTTTTCCATTTGCTGTTTATTGTTTTATAAAATATACAATTTTTCTTATCTTCCCCAACCTAACAGAAAAGTCTTTTTTTATTTATATTTCCAATTACAGTAAATCAAACTTACATTGAAACTGTTCCCATAACAATGCCCCTTTATTAAAAATAAGTTCCTTCCTATTTATAGCCCGTTGCTACTGATATTTTTGTCAGTTGACAGCTTTTATAATCTTTATTATAAGTTGAAATTGTAGTGCTTTTAGAGTTTGGAACTATGCAATATTTATACGGTTCCTTTTTTGCTTTTATTTAACGTAAAAGTAGCCGTAACCCACACAAAACCACAGGCAAACTCACGACGCCGTCGTGAGGAGTGACGTCACAACAGAGTTTTCGAGTGCTCTGTTTTCAACAATTATTTTGACGAGAAATCATTGACAGAGAATTGTGAGATTTCGCAAATTGAGTAATTATGCAATGTATTTTCAAATAAAAAAAATAATAAAAAAAAAATTGCTAAATTACGAAATTTTGTTAAACATTTTTTTACAGTGAGGGCGATTAAAAAACTTAAAAACAAAATATCAGAATATGATTATTGATTAGTTTTCTAGCTTTCCAATATGGCATTATTATCTCATTTCTAGCCATGGTTGCCGTTTAGGGGGTGGAAGGGGTCATCCCCCGGGAAAATATAATAAGATAATAACTACAACCTAACTCATTGTTGTAGCTGTTGTTTCTGCTGTATATTTTAATAATTTAAACGCGATAGTTGCGGGCCTTTGAGTCTCTAGTTCACAAGGAAATAAATGTCATAGTCGTAGTTAGAGCCGGTATGAATTCGGGCTTGTGCAACAAATTGTTTTCGTGTCGTTGCAAGTGTTGACTTTCAACGTATTGCTAGAGACGCTGGTCTGTTCTATATTTTAATACCATTGGTTGTTTTAAAAACTAAAACATACGAACCTGAACTAAAACTCAAATATCTGATGTGGCCAGCACATAACTTTCTTATACCAGTATTATATCATCCTGATCTAAAAAAATCATTCTATTTAATTCTTCACTTACCCCAATTAAATTTTAATAGCCTACCTTGAAATGTTTCATTAAAATTTTTAAATAATTATTTATTATCAGCGTCATTCGATACTGTCAATAATAATTCATGTCATATGTTTTAATAATTTCTTCTTATTGACATGGACATTTCTGTAACTTAATTAGACATTTCAAATGACAAACTATTAAATTTATTTTAACTCCATTTTATGAAGTCAAATGTGTAAAAAATTTCAGTTTACATCAGCTTTATTTAATTACAAATATATTTTATTGGTTTGATATAGTAGATATGATTTATAATCTTTCATCAGGAATATATTTTTTACTTTTTTATACCTAATATAAGGAAGTATAGTAGTCGTGATTTTTTTTGACCTCGATATTTTGATTGATACATACATTTTGAACCCTCATGAATCCATCCTGACTATTTTCCGAAAGATGTCTGTCGGTGCGTGTGTGTGGATGTTGTGTGTGTTTGTGTGTGTGTATGTGTGTATCCGCGATAACTCAAAAAACACTAACGGGAGAATTTTCTAATTTGGCAATTAAGATTTTTTGGGTGACACATTAAATTTGGTGAATGTGGTACCATCAGAAGAGACATAATGAATGAAATCACACACACGCACCGGCAGACATCATTCGGAAAATAGTCGGAATGGCTTCAGGTGGGTTCAAAAGGTATATATATCAATCAAAATCTCGAGGTCGAAAAAAAATTACCATATTTCCTTATATTAGGTATAAGAAACTAAAAATGTACTTAAAACATATGAGGGGCAACTGTGCAAAATAGGATAAATCCATTTTTTTCTATTTTTCAGATAATCATGAAAAGTTACAGTTGTTGACCCTATTTATGATTTAAAATATCTAGTTCGATGAAAATCCAAAATCCAACAATAAAGAGGTAGCTTACTAGTAAAACTATATGTTTTAAAGCTATAATACTTTTTGATTCCTTTGAACTCTTGTAAATAATAGAGAATTAACTGTTTTGAATAAAATGCAGTAAAGCCACTTGATTTCGCTCATAGGAATAAATTCCAAATTGTTTGGATAAAACGAAATAAATCCACACTCTGGTCTGGCAAAAACGTATAAATCCAATCGAAAAATCGTAATATTAAAATGTCGTATATTTAAACTTGGAATGTATAATTTAAAGAAAAACATTACTTTAATCATTCTGTGAAAATAAATGTAGCTTTTATTCACTGTATTTCTTCTTAGTAGTTTTTTTCTCTTTTATAGGAAATACTGCATTTTAGATTTATCCCCTTTCGCACAGTTGCTTCTAATATTTTGAGAAAAGAAAACTTAATAGTGACAGTAGTCGAGACACAAAAAATTCTATGGTCAAGATAATGAGCATGAACAAAGTCAGTGACAGTCTAGTATAGAAATAATTTGACATTCAGAATTAAACGTAAGTAATAAAATAGAATAGTGATTCCACTCTATCATGTCAATATTTAAAAATCATTGATGACCCGCGTCTGCTCGGCGCAAGCAGTGACGGTACTCAATACACAAAGGAACACCTTTTGTTCCGATAAACAAGGAACGACAGAGTACTTTCTTTATTATATCCTTGCATTATGAAAAACATCAAATTATTTCTGCACAATACATATACAGGTGTATAAAGTGCGAAAGAAACTTGGATCAAATCATAGTGATGATGTGAATAACTACAATGAAGTGCAGAATATAGATTTTTCTAATCTGGATAAATACCGTTATAATTTGGAAACTTCAAATGTTTGAGAGTTTTTGAATGTAAAAAATACACCACTCGTTGACAGACTAAAAAATATGAGCTTATTCCTTTTCATGCTCATGTGCAGTTCAACAAACCACGCCCATTTGTAATAAAATTTGTGGCGCTGTTCACTTGGCCTTGTTAGGTGTTAAAGTCAGCTTCTTTATAATTATGTTCAAGGTCAATTTTTTTGGGGACAAAATTGCACTTCTGAAGGGTCCCTAAACCTAGTTATATTGATACAGGGGTTTCTATATATCATTCCACTAAAAAATTCTTGCCGAAATAATAAGCTAATCCTAATTCTTCTCTCATTTGTAAAATAAAATACGTAATTGAAGAAATAATATATTCTAAGAGTAAAGGCCAGCTTGTACCCCCATCCTTCTCAACGTGGGAATGTTAGCACAATATTTAAATTTCAGAGTATATTTGAATTGTATTCAGATTAATAATGATAAATATTAAAACAATACATTTCAAATTCAAATTAAATTGATGTTATGCATAAATTTAATAGATATATTTCAAATATATCAGCTTGCACTTCACTTTAACAGTTCATCTTATAATCAGCATTGTTCCTCTTCACTCTCATACAGTGTATTGGTTAAGTTAACTAGTTCTGGCTCATCTTCATCTTCGAACTCATTGTCTGGATCAATGCTTTCCGTAACATCAATTAGTTCTTGTGCTAAAGGATCTTCTTTAGTCCATCTGAACTGAAGTGGTCCATTCTCGAATTTCCAGCCATATCCCACTGGTGTTTATTATAATAGGTTTAGGCGACATGTGCATTGTTCCATACATAGTACTAGTAGTTTACATGGCTGATGTGGTTTTCAAGAAAAGATCAACACCTTGTGTATTCGACAGTATAACTTCTTTTGTTGGAGAAATTTAGTCTTACCGTAGCTTATTTACACCTCCTGTCAGTAACATATTTGTAAGAAGGGGTATGAATCTTAAACACTTTTTCAATTTTGATTAACTGACACCTTACCATGACGAATAAATGAACTTGTAGTTTCGCATCCGGAAAATGTATTAAGTTCAACATACAATACTTTGCTCCCACTGAGGATTGCGTCTAACGGCGTGCGCCCATGGTTCCAGCAGTATTTAACATCGTATTACGAACATCTACTTTTCTTGAATATTGGAAGTTGGCAAATATGCCATTCACAAGAGTGGAAATAAATGTAGGAGATATAACAAACTACTAACTAAATGTATAATGTTTCTGAAGCATCTGTGTACAATTTATTCCTTAATTGAATTTCTCTCTGATGCATTGAATAATAGAGGTCAATTGAGGTAGCGTATACAAACTTCTCAAAAGCCTTTGATTGTATTGATCACAAGTTATTAACTAATAATTAAATAAATTAATTAATTAATATCAATATTGGTTATTGATGGAGAATACATCTATTAATATTAATTATTAATGAATAATTTCTTATTGAATTCCCTTAAATATTATTTGGAAAGTCGAACACAATGCTCAGTATAACGGTTTTGAGTAAAATGCTTACCTTGCGGCACCAGGAATGCTTCAAGGATCCAACTTGGAACCACATTTATTTTTCAAGTTAAAAACGATTTATGTGATACAGATCGTGAGAAACGTCTCTTTATTGATAAAATCGAAATATTTTGTGAAATTAACATAACACAAAAACCGCTGCCAATTGTTACTTGGGGATCAGAACTTCCTCACCATAGTAAAACTCGACGTATGGTGGAGTTTATAATAAAAGTAATTTTTGACGTTTCAAAAAAGTCACATTTTTTAACGTTTCAAAAAAGTCACATTGGTGGAATGTCTCTAATATTTCTTTTAGACATTGGGACCGATTTTGCTCATCAATCTCTTTCTTGACCTCTAAAATATGCGTACCAAATTTGAAAGCTTTATCTCAAAAACTTTAGCTGCTATCGCGAACCACACAGACACACAGACAGAAAATGTTTTCTGTCTGAAATTTTGTGTATCGTCATAATTCGTCGAGATTCGTCCGGAAATGCAATAAAAATTTTCAAAATTTTTTTCACGAATACATAACTTCCTCCACTTTGAGGGGTGAGGAAGTAATACCCAAAATCGAGTTATACTACGAATTAGAAATAATCGTTTAAAAATTTACGTTAATTCAAGGAAGGTGGCGAGTCCTCCAATTGTAGGCCGTTTACAAGCATATACGCTTTCATGTGTAGTTTAAATTTATCGCCTATACAGCAAAAAAAATTGGTTAACTTTGCTATCTAATACCCCTTTGAAGGACTTAATTTTCCTAATTAATCTATCTTCATGTGAACATTTGTACTCATTTTTCTGACGAACGGTCCCTGGAATTACTTTATACCTTTTTCAAAAGCCCATACATAAATGATGTATGTTTAATATCGTTTAAAAATACATAACACATAACAACGGAATATACTTTATTAATTATTGGCTGTGGAAATATAATTTGTATTTATTATAGTTTGTCCATACACCAAACATACAGTGCCTGCTAGTAGCAGACATGTAGTTGCTTGCCAAAAAAGTTTATTTATCTACTGAAATAGGGCAATAATTTTTTCTTTCTCACAATTCTCAATTATGTATGTATATAATTTTGGCTGTTCCCCAAATACCACTTATTTAATTTAGTTTTTACTCTCCATAATATATAACGCATAATAGGACAGAGATTTTCTGTAGAAGCTGTATGGTTAATTTTAGACAAACGGTTATTCCACTATAATAAATGTAAACATTTATAAATTTAGTTATATAAATACACTTCTATTAGCCTAGAAGTAATATGAACAGGTTCCGGTAAAATCATATACCTAAATAAAATCACAGTTTTCTCAGTAACTATCTGAGATATAAAAACAAAGCAAACTACATTTTGTTAAAAGGTTCAATCGAGCTATAATTTATTGACAAAACACACGTTTTGTTGTACAATCTGTGACCCTTGCACATAAATCTTATGCCTTTTAGTAAAATGAAATCATTACATTAAAGATGGAACTATAAAGCGATGTAGCGATTATTTCGTGAATCTAATATGTAAGTAATTTAATAATATTAACGTACACTAAAACATTTTTTCAATAAAGTAAAAATTCTAAGGCAGTCTGGACTTAAAAATTCCACTATTTTTCTTCTTGAATGGGTATCATAACATATTTAATATAAAAAGTGTTTATTTCTTCGTTATTATTACTAACTATTCAAGTTTCTTCTGATCTTGAAACTCTTTGTTCTATGCTAAGCCCGTGTCCACAGTATTACTTACTGAGCGACTCGTATAAAATATATATATTCATTACAAGCCACAATGGAAATATTAACACTTTCATTTCACAACCCTACTCACTTTATTTTAAAAACTCCAGATCGGTCGGTTTGGCGAAAGATATTGCTAGAGAGTAAATTCCATAACTGTATTAATTGTTCAGGTAAATATGTCTCCATAAGTCGACATATAACAATGGGGATGTCCCACTATATTAAAAGTTGAATTTCTTTTTATTGTATATGAATCTACACTATTTATGTAATCACTAATCAGCATCCATAAGTGATTGGATTTAAAATAAAATTTACCTACAAAAAAAAATACTAAAGTTTGGATTAATTTAAAATTGCCGCCAATTAATCAACCAATGAAATAATGCTCCCTGTAATAATGGCCGAACTTGTGTTGCCATATTTTCTTTATTTCCGTATTTGTTTTCGTAGCTGAAAATGATTTAAGAATATTTGTGAGTTTAAACGATTTCGTGAATTTGTACACTATTGTGTCACATATTTTAAAGACTATTATTTAGATACAAAATAAAAAGTATTTACGTATTTTTTGAATTTAATAATGTATATATTATATACTTATAGGTATTTTCAATAATTGTGCATTTTTTGGCCGTTTTTACTAAGATTTATATTCCACTTAATGAGTTGGGAAGAAAATCATTCTGTTATTGATTTACTATTGCTATTCATTATTTATAATTTAAATTCGTTTTAAAGCAGGAACATTTTTTACGATTTTTTAATAAAATGCAGGCTTCAATACTATTCAAATAAAGTCATCATAATCGGGTGAAAGTTTAAAATAAATAAGAATTATTATAATAATTAATTAATAATATTTGTTTCCAATCGTCAGTTTCGCAACAGCAACGAGGAATAAATCTATAATGTAACCTAATTTATTCGAATTCTGCTGTTTTTTTTTTATATTTAAAATTAAAATTAAAACAGGTACAAATAAAATGTTCTCTTTATACTAAGTTAAAGAAAAATTATATGTGAATGAATTTATAGTTGTATTTATAATTGAATAAGTAATCAAATCACCAATCACGCTTTCAAACAATACGTAAAACTGGCAATACTGCGATACCGTCTACAATTTCACTGGTTGCTTGTGTTTGGCGCCAAACCTAGTCGGATGACGTCATAAGACTAAAATTCAAAACTTTGTTATTTTTTTAACCATTCGCGGGGCTCAAAAAAATTCGGAAAAAATTCTGTGAGCTCATATTTCTAAATAATATCGAATAAGCAAATAAAAAAAGTGGGAAATGCCCATTATGCAAGTTAACGGAAAAAGGTGAGCCATTGAGCGCTGCCGTATAGAATGAGTTTCAGTGCTTATAATGGTATCAGCAGAGCAGATTCTGCTTAAACTGTGGAAATGCAATGTAAATGGGATGTAAAGTTGTTTGTATGATTAGATGTGCTTACTTCTGGGACAGAATCCCCATGTAGTATGTAAAGAGGATAAATAACACATGTAACAAAAGTTTTGGCAAATTTTTCAAACGTTAATAATAATAAAAGACGTATTATATATCCCTAAAATTATATTATTTAGGGAAATTAGTATATATAATAGCAAACATAAACATTTAAACCACAGATAATGGTCCGTGAATTTCGATGACACGCAATTTTCGGCGACTTGATAAAATAAATTTAAATGCATGGAATAAAGCGGAGAATTTTTGCCAAAACTTTTATTACATACGTATCTGCTGTAGTTACTTGCACTTGTAAAAATATGAATCAATGGTGCTATTCGAGAATACTGAACTATGACAACGATGGTATAGTTCATATCACGGATATTGGCGTCCCGTCATCAATTTCAAACTTCCAAATCAATCGCTACTTTATTTTTGAGCGATTGGCACTGTTGTCATAGCACAGTAAACAATCACCAGTAGCTTATCTCTCTGGCGGTCCCTTTGACGCTCGCTCGACGCTCGGTGACCTTGGCCATAGGAAAACAATACCTCGACCGCGTGCTGCGGGAAAGTTTTATGATTTTTCCATGAGCATACCAGGGATAAAACGCTATTTTACTTCTATGTAGTTTATAATTCTATACGTATTATAGAATATATACAGGGTGTTCTAACATAAATGACATTCTAAATAGGTATTTTACTATTGAAGAAACAATTGTAATGGAGTAACATAAATGTATGCGACACATAGAGCTAATATCTATTGAGTTAAATAAGCATTGTTTTTCAAATTACAATTTTTATTATTATTACATTGGTAATTTATTGTAGATTTGGTCTTGATTAAACGATTGTTCATTTATATAAGGTTAATAGTAAAATAAAAAAAATAAATGAAACAACAATAATAAGAAATAAACGTTTTATTAATTTTTCCAAATAATTAACTTATTTTTTCGACATGTCTTAAAATTTCTATTAATAAATTTGTTTTGTATATAAACAGTTTTGTATATAAACATTTGCCTTAAATCAGTTCATAATTAAAAATGCAGATTTTTGTAGAGGTATGTAGTTAGTATCGATTGTTGTGTACCCATCCTGTATTGCAATATTTAAATACAAATAACCAAAACGATAGCTTATATCGATATTTAGTACGACGACCTTTTCTTGTGAAGTTTTTAACACTAGTGTTTCTTTCCGTTATAAATGTGTAAAAAAAATGTGACGAAAATCCACCCCCACGCCTTTTGTAATCACCCTAACAAATCGATAGATAAAAATTTAACAAAATAAATAAATGGTCCAAATTTAATTTTTGCAACTTAAGACGTGTCGAATTTATTGGCAAATAATTATGTTGTACTTATCCCCTTTAAGGGATTGTAGCTCCCTTATGAACTGCCTTAAGGCAAATATGTATATACAAAATTCAACTTATTTTTTTATAGTTCTATCACCCCCTTGAGAGAAGGTACTTGATTATGGGACACCCTGTATAAGGTACTTTAACTTTATTTAACCCTTTCACTCTGTAAATGTCGCGTAAATAATAGAACTCTAATAATTGTCTATACAGGATGTCACGTAATAACGTGCAAAAAATTTAACTGTAGATTCCTTGTCGAAAATTAAGATGGGTTCTTCATATAAAATTTTTTAAAATAACCTTTTCCTGTCCAGCTACACCCCCTACCAAAAACTATTTTGAATTTCTATCTCAAAATAACAATCGAAAAAAGACGAAATTTGGCAAATCCCGGTTACTAATCAAAAGGCATCTAACGAAATTATTTCATCCACCTAGCACAAAGGGGTAAAATGAACTACCCTTCTTGAAATTTTGTAAATATTGTAAAAAATTTCGTAAAATCGACCGTTTTTGAGAAAAAAGTTAAATTACATCTACCTAAGTGATCAATCAAAAGCGATGAGCATGATTATATTAGTGTGAAACACAAGTAGGCTGGCGCCAAATTATAATTTGACAATATTATGTTGTTTCTTGCCTTTGAAATAATAAGATAAGTATTTCTTACTACTTACTAGTGATAGTAGTAGTTTTCTAATCAGATTTTAAAATGCATAGTTTTAGTAATGAGGAATATGCAGACATATAATTTAATTTATGGTGAATGTAAAGGAAATGCTTCAGCGCCAAAGGAACGATATCATCGTAAGTTTCCTACTCGTGCTGTGCCAAATGCTCGTACTTTTTCTAATATTCATTTGAGATTAAGAGAAAGGGGATATTTTAAAAAAAGAAGTCACGATTGTGGTCGTCGGAGACAAGTAGGAGATGCAATGGAGACGCAAATATTACATTATTTTAGTGAACATCCTGAATGTAGTATTAGACAGGCTGCTCTTCAAATCCACATAACAAGAACATCAGTATGGAGGATTTTGAAAAGGCAAGGACTATACCTATAATTTACAGAAAGTAAAGAGCTGTTCCCTCGTAACTTTCCAGTAAGATTTGATTTTTGTAGAATTATACTTAGGAAGCCGTTATATTTTACAAGAAAAGTACTATTCACAGATGAATGCTGCTTTACTCGACATGGAGTTTTAAATTTTCGTAACCAGCATTTATGGTGCGACGATAATCTTCACGTTGTGGTAAATGGAAAATATCAATACAACTTTTCAATAAATATTTAGGCCGGAATTATAGGCAATAAATTAATAGGGCCTTTTGAGTTACCAAACAGATTAAATGGTCCAGCTTATTATTCTTTAGAGGTTCGAGAATGGCTACACATAACATTTAGAAATCGATGGATTGAAAGGGGGCGATAAGCCATGGAATGGTCCCTTCGGGCCCCAGATATGAATCCATTAGACTTTTAGAAATCGATAGATTGGAAGGGGGCGAGAAGCCACAATTGAATGGTCCTCTCGGTCCCCAGATATGAATCTATTAGACTTTTACTTTTGGGGCCACTTGAAAAATGTTGTTTACTCGACTCCTGTCCCTAACGTCGAAGTTTTAAGAGAGAGAGAATTTTTAATGCTGCCAATGAAGTTCGAAACTCTCCACATGTTTTAAATAGCTTGTATGGCAATTTTAAGAAACGGTTGCAAACGTGTATACAAGTTGGAGGGCGTCATTTTGAACAAAGGCTTTAATATCCAAAAACAACAATCGTTGTCTTCATGATTAAATTTTTTACTGTTTAAATTCATTTTTTTTTTTTTTTATTGAAGTTTACCTTCTTGTGCATTTTTTTCGGTAAGCGAAAAACTTTTTTATTTTAAGGAATTTTTTCATACCCAATCCCCTTTAAATAAAATTTCCCCCCCTCTTAGGAAGTTTTTTTTTATTTCTTTGATAATTTTTTTTTTTAATTTTATTTTTTTTAATTTTATTTTTATAATTATTATAAATTTTTAAAAATATATATTTGTAAAATAATTTTTATAATAATCTTATAAAATAGGTTTTTTATTTAACTTTAAAAAGAAAATTTTTTAAAAAAAAATTTATGAATATTTTAGAAAATTTAAAAAGGCCGAACTTAAAAGAAGAAAAAAAACCCCCCGTTGTTTTTTTTTTTTTTTTTTTTTTTTTAATATAATATTCCCTAATCTTTTTCCCAAGGGGAAGAGGGGGGGGGGGCCATTAGAAAATGGAACACACCCAAAAACGATAATCCTCCACACCCCCCCCCCCCCCAAAGTCTCGGGTTAATTAGCAGCATATACAATACATAGAGGAAGACACCGACGGAAGACTTTTATTTATAAATGTTGAAAAGTTAAAGAGTATGTTTTGCTCGGATTTACAACCTAAGGTTGATTTTTAATTTTTTTTTTTTTTTAAATAAATAATTTTTTTTTTTTTTTTTTTTTTTATTTTTTATTTATAAATCTTAATATTTTATTAAATTTAATTTATTTCTTATGAAATATTATTTAATAAATAACTTGAAAGAAGACTTGGATTTTATTCCGTACATATTTCCTAAAAAAAACCCTACTGAAAAAATCTAAAAAATATTTAATTTTATTTTTAAAAAATGTTTTCCTTTTTTTCCTTTTTTTTTGTTTTTGCTTTAGTGGGTTAAATTTTGAAACGTTTTTGTCGGTTTTGGAGTGTATTACGCAGTTTACTAATAAATTTGCTATTCAATACTTTCGTCTTTAATTTGCAATGACTCACTGCAATTTATAAGCACCGAAAGATCATATTGGTACGCAATATTGTCAAATTATAATTTTCAAATACCCTACTTAGTGTTTCACACTAACATAATCATGCTCATCACTTTTGATTGATCACTTAGACAGATGTAATTTAATTTTTTTTCTCAAAAACGGTCGATTTTACGAAATTTTTTCAAGAGATAAAAAAATTTCTAAATGAATCATGTTTAGTTTTTTTTTTAATTAAAAAAAAAATAGCTGTTAGAAAGATATTTACAAAATTTCAAGAAGGGTAGTTAATTTTATCCCTTTGTATACAAGATAGGTGGATGAAATAATTGCCTATTGATTAGTAACCGGGATGTGCCCAATTTCGTCTTTTTTCGATTACGTTATTTTGAGAAAGAAATTCAAAACCATTTTTTGGCACACCCCTTTAAGAGGGTGCAGCTGGACAGGGAAGGGTTATTTTAAAAAAATTGTATGAAGAACCCATCTTAATTTTCGTCAGGGAATCTACAGTTAAATTTTTTGCACGTTATTACGGGACACCC
Source organism: Rhamnusium bicolor (assembly GCA_029963845.1). NCBI lineage: Eukaryota > Metazoa > Arthropoda > Insecta > Coleoptera > Cerambycidae > Rhamnusium > Rhamnusium bicolor. Next base: position 28,926 of record JANEYF010004223.1, read on the forward strand.
TGTATATTGCTTTACATAAATCTAATAATAACCTGTCGCCGCCGGGCTGAAATTATCAGTGTTGAATTAAAAAAATATGGACTTACAAAACGAAAGCACCAATATCATTTAAAAAATGACTAAACTTTTCATAAAATGACTAATTTGTAATTCGTCTACAACATACATACATTTTAAAATTTATTTTGTAATATTTTTTAAAATTATTGAAAATAGATGCAGAAGAGCATTCGTCTAATTGTAAACACAAAACTAAAGATTTTATTTCTCTATTCTATTTCCTATTTTATTTATACTTTCAATTTATAATTTAAAATTATTTCATTAATGGTTCTTGTTTTTGCAAAACAATATATAACTCCAATACTAAAATCAACATGTTTTATGCTTGCATAATATAACAGTTTTTCATTTACCTTTCGGCATCACGAGGAAATGAATTAAACTTTTCATTACTACAATAACTTTTATTTGTACACCCTTTACATGAGCAAACCATTCCCCCTCTTTTCTTATCGTCCCCCATTTTAAAATAAAATAAAATGCATACAATTGTCACAGTAAACCAATTACCCGTAAAGCATTTACACCACGAGTTATTTTTTATTTCGCTGATAACATACACTCCGCTCTGACGGCCACTACTACACTGATGCTTTTCAGAGTAGCCTTTCAGTGTAGCGGCAATTGAAGGTATCCGACGACGACGCCTGGCAACAAGGAGAGATAAGCTGCTGGTTACTGTTTACTGTGATCAGAGCCTCAGAAGACATACGTTTCTGTTATTTGCTACAATTCTACGTATGTATAATAAATTAAACTGATAGAAAATCTTCATAGCTTTGAAATGTATGTAAATTAATGAATGACGTGAACGCCAACATTCGTGATATGAACTTTAACTAATAATTATTATTATGAACTAAAATAACAGCGCCACGTAGATCGTTTACATGAAACAATAACCATCATCATAATTTTAAATAGAATGCCAGAAAATACGTTGTAGATCTGTTTGGTGTTTCATTAAACCATAAAGAAATTGAAACTGTGAAATTGTTAGTTTAAGAGGCGCGTAAATACATCTTTCATTAATTTTTCTGTTGTAATTACTATTTGGCCGCAACCTTATTAAATATGCCATCATATTTGGAAATTAAGCAATCAACAAAATGATTGTTTTGATTCTCGAAAACACTCAAATATTGATGTTATTTCTAATTGAATCGCTTTATTTACTCGTTTTTATGTTTTGTTTATTTTTACATGTTCACAAGAAGCATCATGAAACATGAATATCAATGGTAAAAAAATTTAACACAAAAATAAATTCGTATAATTGACTTCCACGGAACCTATGTTTTTATATAACGATTGCCTCACTACAGAGGCGCTTCATCAGATGTTGAAAACAAGACTAAATTATTTAGTACAGAACATTGGCATATTCGGCTTTTGCTTTTGGTGACATGTGTAAGAAATAAAGACGCATCTGTATCTTTTACACGACAAAATGTTTGTTTCACTTTAAAATCCACAATATTGTTGGAACTCAATTCTAGAAATTAAGAAAATTCGAATCATTAAATAGAGCAAAAGTACCCTAAAGTGTACGTCAATTATCGAAATTACTAATGACACAATTAGAGCCAAAGTACACTATAGTTCTTTGACTCTGGATTAGCCTTTCGATGACACAAAACTTCATCTTCAATGCCAAGACGTTCATATCCAGAGTTTTTCAGTCAGAAACTTTAGCGACCCACCTGTCAAAACTGTTTACTGAATTTTAAAAAATTATAAACACTTTTTATTACTTGTCTAATTTTCACTTTATTTGTTATTTTACATTTGTTATTTTACAACTAGTTTCATCCTATTCGGACATTTTCAAGTAAACTAAAATATACACAGATTTTACTTTCATTTAAATATAAATTGAACTAAATAGAAGGATGGGTCACTTTATAATTGATCATATAATTCAAATTTGTACAGATGTTATGTCTTTAAATGTAGGGGGTTTTTCAAGATAGTAAATTATACTATGGTGTGATTTTTATTAACAGCGCTAGATTATCTGAACAAGTTTAATTACAGAGAATTATTTAAATCTATTTGGTCATTTAATATGTTGTAATTTTTATTCCTATTTAATTTATTAATTTCTAGCACTTCTAATAAATTAAGTTTTTTACTTTTCCCACAAATATGTAATATTTTAGGTTGATGGTCATCAGTTATTGTATCACCAGAATCTGTTAGGTGTTTATAAAAGTTGGAATGTTGTTTTTGTGTGTGAATATGTTCTCTATATCTTATCCCGAACGATCTACCTGTTTGACCTACATATGAGGCGTTACATTCTGGGCAATCTAAACGATATACACCACATTTTTTAGAGATATCTATTTTTTGTTTTGCATTGAAAAGATATCTGCCTATATTTTTGTTAGAACTAAATTATGTTTTGGGATTTTTGGGATAAAGGCTTGGAGAGTCAGTTTTTTACTTTCCTGTCATAAAATATCTGACAGAAGATTTTCTTCAATTAAATAAATTACTTCGTTAGCTTTAGTCCCTTAATTAGCACTGAGCAATTATCATAGATATTTAATTCATGCATGTTCCATTCGCTATTATTTAGTAAAACAATTAGAGTTGTTCATTGTCACATCACAAATTCTGCATGAAATTAACAATTCGCATGTCATACCTTCATAAGAAACTTTCCGATTACAAAATACACGAACTTCTATCTATTTATATCTACCTAGCTGAGTAGCGAACGTCTGAGATTTTTGAAGCTAACTTGTCACGTTTAAAAGTAAGTTGGTTTATTAAGAATATGCAAATCAGATATATATTGTTTATCGCATATTTTGTAAAAGATACATTAGGAATGGTATCAAAATAAAATAGGACAGAGCTATTACTAAAAAATCAGTTAATAAAACGGTTTAACATTAAAAAAAATTAGTAAAAACATAGTCTACTTCTTTAACTTTAAAAAAGTAAAACTGTTAATGCAGAGTATATGCGCATTTTTGATCAAATTTTATTACAAATATGCAGAAGAAATGATGCAATAAGCTGTCACCAAGACAACAAGTTATCAGAGAACTCTCGTGTTGCCCACAAGAGAGTTTTCTGTCTTAACTTACACACTACGCCTATTATCAAACCAATTTCTGGCTGTTCGCCTTTCTTGACGATGATTCCATGTACTCTCGCTCTATATTGGTTATCGTCATTATCGTTTTATAGAAGTACTCGAAGGGATTATTTTATAATTTTGTGGAGACTCATAGTAGAGTTTGCCAGCCCACAAAAGTCTTCTAGAAAGAATCTCGTTTGCACTTTGTTGCTAAAATGTACGACCCTCCTTAAATAATTTCCCATCCTTTAAGAATTCAAATGCGACTGGTCGTCTAAAAATCGTCCGGTGCAGAGGGTGGCTGTGGGTGATTTTGTAAAAAATAGTAAATCATTTTTTTCGCCTTTTTCACATTTACATCATCTAGGCAAGAATCTGCCGAAGTCTCATCTAAATATTTTAATCAAAAACATATTTTTTTTTTAATTTTGAAATTTGCGCGCACAATGCTTTTATATGGAGCACCTTAATGAATAAACGCTCACCCTGAAAAGTCATAATTGTGACATCCTTTAACTCGTCGTAACTAGAAAACCTTTTGGATAATTAAAAAATTCATTTCTATAAACGTTGTAGACCAAGGCTCGTGGATTACGCTGGTTTTTTTCAAATTTTAAATCTGACAGATAGTTTGGTTAGAAAATCGTAAAGTTTAAAGTCATAACCTGGAGCTCGTGAAGATGCAAGGAAGGTTCACATTACCATGTTCATTTCGACCGAAAAACGACTCTATGTTTCAGCGCGCATATAAAGTGGATATTTGTTTATTATCGGGCATTTTCTGTGCCTTGGACACATTTTAAGTGACTTGCGAAATCTTAATAAATATTTAGTTTAATGAGTTAATTTGATTATTTTTAACGTTACTTAGATTTTATTTTGTTTTTTTTTCAATAGTAATAACTGTAAATAAAAATATAGGGTACCTACATAAATAGTAAATAGTGTAAAAGCTTGATTGAACGTATTATTAGGTTAACAATAACAATAATAATTATAATTATAATAATAAAAATTCTTTAAGCAAGAAATATACTAGAACGAAGAAAGAGTTAGATAGGTTTTAATAATAATAATAATAAACGTCTTTATTGAAATAATAAAATATAAAGTTTCATGAGCGAAGCTTAGCATAGGCTATTCTGCCACTTATTTGTTTTCGTTTGCAGTTACATATGCTATAGGTAATTGTTGTGAACTGGGCTTTTATAAATCCATGGTTGTGAACGAGGCTTTTAAAAACAGAGGACAATCGGTGATTTAGGTAGTCGATGCCAGATTGGCTGGTTGTTCTGTGTATTTTGGATTGTCTCGTTGGTCTATGTATTTGATTATTAATAAAGTACTCTGATTAAAATCAATCTTGTGTTAATACATAACAGTATAATTGGCGACGAGTCTCGAAAGAATCTACGTGTCACTGTAGAGTGAATAAGTCTGAAAAAGTGTGAAATCAATTCTTGTGAAAAATGGCGCTAATCGGTACGATCGAGCATTTTACTCCAAATGAATCAGATGTAATAAGTTATATAGAACGTATGGAACAGTTGTTTACTTGTAACGAGGTGACCGATAATAAGAAGGTGTCGCTGTTTTTAACTTTAATAGGGGGAGAAGCCTATAATGTGTTAAAAGATTTGCTAGCCCCTATATTACCAAGCACAAAAACGTATAATGATTTGAAAACCGTCCTGTTAAGTCATTATAGCCCCAAGAGATTAGTGATTGCTGAAAGATACAAATTTTATAATGCAAAACAAGAATCAAATGAGGATTGCAAAACCTTTTATACGAAGCTGAAAAATTTAGCTAAATATTGTGAATTCGGAGCATTTCTAAATGAAGCATACAGAGACAAATTTGTATGTGGATTACGATTCGAAAGTATTAAACGTAAATTGTTGACAGAGGAGAACCTCACTTTTGAAAGGGCATACCAAATTGCTGTGGGTATGGAATTGGCAGAAGGTGAAATGAAAGTCATGGGAACGGAGTCTATGTCAGTGTCAGTTAACAAGTTTAGTTCCCAAAATCAGAAATCGAATAAGTGGAAATCACATTGTAAGTGTAGTCAGGCGCAGACAAGTCAAAAAGTCAAAAGTCAACCACAGTCAAGTAACGATACAAGTTTTTCAAGCCAGTCACAACAGTCATATGATCAGGCGAGAAACAAGAGATGTAAAAGATGTCTTAAAGTCCATTTTCATTATAACAAATGTCCCGCAGTCAACTGGAAATGTTATTCTTGTGGTCAAACAGGCCATACTGCCAAGTCTGTGTTATGTAAAAATATAGTCCACCACTTAGAAAATGAGGACTCGGATGAAGCAGAGTAAGAAGAAGAAAAAATGGATGATTCATTAGAGCTGGGATTTCTGAAGGTGGAAGATAGTTCCTTGGTTCTTGGCTCATTGAACAGGTTGGATGAAAATGAAAGTTTGAAGGTAAAGCTGCTAGTTGAGGGTAAAACTGTGTCAATGGAGGTAGACTCAGGCGCTTGCAAATCGGTGGTTCATTTAATTGATTATAATAAGTTATTCACTAAACTTAAGTTAGAACCTGTAGATTTCAAATTAAAAGTAGTTACAGGTAGTAGGTCAGATAAGAGTCAATATTTTGTATCAAAGTAAATTGTTTGTATTGCCTTTAGTAGTTTTAGATTGTAAAACAATATTTACTCCATTGTTAGGGAGAAATTGGTTGAACATTTTCAACCCCAGTTAGAGAAATTTTGTTGACTCAAATACTATTAATGAACTGGTTGAACCAAATCAAGTGTATCAAGGTAATCAAGGGTTATCAAGTCAAATCGATATAAAAGGTCAAATGTTAGGAAATGGGGTAACCGAAAGTAACACAGGGAATTATAGTAGTTATGAAGCTAAAAAAAAAATGTTTCGTGGCAGACATTCAAAAAAAGTTTAAAAACGTATTTAGTGAAGAGCCTAATTCTTTTATTCAAAAGTTTACAGTCGAGTTAAAACTAAAAGAAGGTACAAAACCTGTGTTTCACAGAGCCTATGAGATGCCATATGCCTTGAAATCTAAAGTCGAATCTGAGTTAGTATCAATGGTTGAGTCTGGAGTATTGACAAAAGTCAGTTTTAGTAATTGGGCAAGTCCAATCGTTGTTGTGCCTAAGAAAAATTCAAATAATATAAGAATTTGTGTAGATTTTAAAAAAACTTTAAATTGTGTTTTAGAAACAGATTATTGTGTATTGCCTTCACCAGAAGACATTTTTGCCAGTCTTAGTGGTAGTAAATATTGTACAGTCATCGATCTGAAGGGGGCATATCAGCAATTGCAAATAAGTGACAGTTCAAAAGAACTCTTGACAATATATACACATATGGGTCTGTTTACTTATAATAGGTTAACTTACGGAATAAGTTCTGCACCAGGTATATTTCAGTCCATAATGGACACTATTTTAGCGGGTCTTCCAAATACAAAGTCTTATCTTGACGATATATTAATTTTTGCGTCTGGTCTTGAAGAATGCCATGAATGTGTCATTAATGTAATGAAGCGATTAAACGAGTACAATGTAAAAGTAAACAAAACAAAATGTAAATTCTATGAGTCTAGTGTAGAATTTTTAGGACATATTGTGAAATCAAATGGTATATACCCAACCAATGAAAAACTAATTAGTATAAAAAATGCCCCATCACCGAAAAACTTGACTGAACTTAAATCTTATCTTGGCTTACTGAACTATTATCGGAAGTTCATTCCTATGTTGTCTTCTAAAGTAAAATCACTTTATAACCTCTGTAAAACAGGCGTTGAGTACATTTGGTCAGAGGATTGTGAAAATACGTTTCAGCAAAGTAAAGAATTATTAATGTCAAACCAAGTACTTGTACATTATGATCCAAAGGAACCTATATATTTGACATATGATTCTAGCAGCTACGGTGTAGGCGCAATATTAAGTCATAAAATGAATGGAGAAGATCGTCCAATTTCATTTGCATCTAGTACCTTATCTTCCGCAGAGCAAAAGTATTCAAATTTAGAAAGAGAAGCATTAGCCTTAATGTTTCGGTTGAGAAAATTTCATAAGTACATTTTTGCATGTAAATTTGTATTGGTGACTGATCATCAACCTTTAAAATTCATATTTTGTAGGAACAAAGGTATCCCTATTACGGCAGCTGCTCGTATAACTCGTTGGGCTATTACACTATCGGGTTATGATTATGAGATTGAGTATAGAAAAGGAAGTCTGATAGCAAATGCAGATGGATTATCACGCTTACCACTTAAAGATGATACCAAAATTCCTGATTCATTATATTCTTTTAATTTAGTTGAGGAAGTTCCCCTATGTAGTGATGATATTGCTAAAGCATCGAAAAAAGATGTAATTTTGACCAAGGTTATAGCTATGACCATAACAGGTTGGCCAGATAATATTAATAACGACCAGTTTAAACTGTATTTTCAGAAAAGGCATGAGTTATCAGTTGAGCAAAATTGTTTGCTTGTAGGCAACAAAGTAGTAATTCCATGCTCTTTGAGAAATGAAATTCTAAAACTGTTTCATGAACAACACTTAGGTATAGTCCGGACTAAGATGTTAATGAGGTCCTATTGTTGGTGGCCAGGTGTTAATGACGATATAGAAAAGTTTATTGACACATGTGACATTTGCCAACAAACTCGAAATTTTTCTAATAGTAGTTCACTTTTGCCTTGGCCTAGTGCACCTAACAATTTTTACAGGGTAAATATTGATTTTTTTCATAAAAATAATTACATTTTTTTTAATTCTTGTGGATAATAAATCTAAGTGGTTAGAAGTGAAAATAATGAGCAACGGAACAAATGCAAAAGAAACCATATCAAAATTAAAGGACATATTTTCAGTTTTTGGTCTTCCCGTAGAACTAGTTTCAGACAACGGACCGCCTTTTAACTCTTCGGAGTTTCTTGCATTTTGTCAAGCAAATGGGATTAAACCTATTAAATCACCGCCATACCACCCTCAAAGTAACGGCGTAGCGGAGAGAGGGGTGCAAACGGTAAAAAAAGGCTTGGAAAGAAATTTATTTTTTGAAAAGGAGAAAGAGCTGTCTGAAAGCTTTTTAGCTAATAGACTAACAAATTTCTTGTTTACTTATAGAAATACTCCCTCGACTGTTACTGGAGTATCCCCTGCGGAAAGTATTTTAAAAAATAGGCCGAGATCTCGATTTGATTTGATAAAACCATCTTTTCATAGCCATATTAATGAAAAAACTAATGTTGTTCGGAAAGTCAAATTATACAATGTAAATGAAACAGTTTTTGTTAAAAATATTCAGACTAGGCTATGGGAAAAGGTTGTTCAAATAGGCAGTGATGTTAAATTTGTTCATTCTGACAGTCTTCGATAACAAAATAGTGAAGTGGTTATGCCTTCGAGAGTGATTAGTTCAAATGAAGTGAATGGTGAAATATTTGTAAAAGAAACTGACAATAATTCATTACCTAATTTGCCAAAGCCGGTTATAGATAGTAAAGTATCACAGGTTGTGAAACCAGTACCTGAGAATATGGAAGGAACACCATCTAAAACTCCATATGCAACAAAATCAGACAGGGTTGTTAAACCTCCTCAAAAATTGAACTTGCAGAGGGAGAAAATGTTGTGAACTGGGCTTTTATAAATCCATGGTTGTAAACGAGGCTTTTAAAAACAGAGGACAATCGGTGATTTAGGTAGTCGATGCCAGATTGGCTGGTTGTTCTGTGTATTTTGGATTGTCTCGTTGTTCTATGCATTTGATTATTAATAAAGTACTCTACTGATTAAAATCAATCTTGTGTTAATACATAACAGTAATTTTAAAATCTAATATAAAATTGCAAACACCGAGGTAGAAAGTCTCATCTGTAAGAGACATATACATTATTATTAATAGCTATTACTAACACAAGAAATATTATTTATCTACAGCAATTATTCACAGTCAGAACTTGCTTCACTACCATAAAGAAAACATAAAACACACCACATAAATTAGACAACCCCCAAACCAAAGCCGAAGCTGCACGAACAGGGTTTACACAGTTTAAAATTTTTTCTGTCTGAAGTTTTGTTTATCGTCATAATTCGTCGAGATTCGTCCAGAAGTGCAATAAAAATTTTCAAAATTTTTTTCACGAATACATAACTTCCTCACTTTGAGGGGTGAGGAAGTAATTTCTTAATTTAAGATTTAAATATACCACAATAAATAATTTAGTATACCTTTTTTACAACTGCAAGTGTTTAGAACAGAAGTATCCTCTGGTAATACTACTTCAGTCGTCAACACAGATACTAGTTTCCCATTATCAATATTCTAGCCACAATTAAATAAATCTGGTAAAGATGGTTTAGGTATCGCACTGTTCAGCCATATTTTTGTCTGATAGTGAACACGACGACAGTGTTGTTTTAGACTCTAACGTTGGAGGTAATTTGTTGATAGGCTTAGAAGAAGCCACAATCCCTGTATGAGCGTTTATGCAATTAATAGTTTCATTTGTGGTATACAAACGAATCACAAAAACTAGGTACATCATTAAAAACATCTTCATCTAAATACTGTTCAACACCGATTCTACCAAGTAGATTATAATGCGATAGGAATACTTTCCAGCATGTTTTTTTTGCGAATCCTACAAACTGACTAGTTGTATCAGTTGTCAATGCATGAAAGGCTGGTAGACATTTCGTCATTAAACTATAAATTTTCAATTTATGCATTGCAACAAACCGTTCCTTTTCTTTCGCTCCAACTTTTATCCAAATTTCAGGAGTGAATATGTCTTTAAAGTAAGTCAGTAATACCAAAACATGTGTATCCTTGCAGGCCACTATATATGTTGTATACCCGTCTATTTTTGCCGATAAAATGTGTAATATAATTCTTGTATCAGCCTCTTCGTACGATGCTACTAACACGTTATTATCTAAATTGTAATTTGCCTTATACTGCAATATGTCAAGAAATCCTCCACTAGTAACAAAGTTTATTCCCAAATTTAAAGAATGTGTGTATAACCGATTACTTACAAAATTGGCCAGTTACTTTTTATTGAAAACTGAATGGATAAATAAATGCCATTGTTGCGGTAATAATGTATCTGGGCTGTCAATTGCCCGCTCTATAGTTTCCTTCCGCTATTCGTAATGATGATGAGTTGGAACTAAAGAAACGGAACGATTTGTTGCAATTCATGAATTGAAAATGGATAGTTGAATGTCCAAATGTCTACCAGCTTTTCATGCATTGACAGCTTCTAATACAACTAGTCAGTCATTCATAATAGAGGTGAATTTATTATTATAAGTTATATAAGTCATATGTATGCAAAGTAGCCATAATGTAAAAAAATACGCCCTATGTAAAAGTAAGGTGAATACATTATATCGGCACATGGAGTCTCGTTTAAAAGATTAATAATTTATGATGAAAATCTGAGGCCTGAAAAATAGTGACAAAAAAATATACGAATGAACCAGAAATAAAAAGGTCAAGAGGGAAAAAGTTTACATGGGTCAATGCCTAGAAAATTGCGTCCATAAGCATCCTTATATTATATAATAAATTTTTTATGCGTAGCTAACATAAATATTAAGAGGTTTTTTGGAATAAACAGTTATTTACATTTCTCAAATGTTTTTAATTTGTTATATCGATACCGAGCTCACAGAAGATAATGTTTTAACACTATTTATTGAACGTTGTTTTATTGATAAACGTATTATGTTCTAAAAATCTATAGATGAAACAAATTATATTAGATATGAAAGCAGAAGTGAAAATGTCAATCAATTTGGTTGAAATTCAGCAGATATAATTTAAGTTCAAGAAAATTCGGAAATGGTCAAAAATGATGTGCTTTAGAATTATAATAGATATTCATCTTAGGATTAATTGAACAAACTTAAAATATAAATTCGGGAGATCGAAATAAGCGAAAAGTTTCCTATGGAGGTATGTCCGGAAACACTTCGTTAAAGAGTCCCTCCAAAGATGGAGGCTATTTTTTTTTTCGAATTTGGAAGAAAGGAAAAAAATAATTTTGATAGGGATTTTCTATTAAATACAGGAATGCTTCTAAAGGATATTTTTTCAATCATCCCTTATCGTTAAAATTGAAGAAAATAGCAACCTCCTCGTTTGCCTTTTTTATTTTCTTCATAGAACTGATAGTTTTTGAACACAAAGAAAAAATAATAAAATAGTCTCAATCCACACGATTACCTGAAAAATTGCATTATTTATAAAATGTAAAATGTCTAGTAGGTTGTTATCGAATAACCATGTGATTCATGAGAACATATTTTAGTAAATCTTTAGTAAAGCATTAGCAGTAATTAATTGTTAATCCATAGTAAATAAAAAAGACAAATAAATTTCTAAATGAATCAAGCTTTCCATGGTATATTTTTATTCGATAAAATTCGGGTCCGTTAAAAAGTTCACAGTTGCTGATTTCATACATTTTACCGAAAAAGGTTGATTGAAAAAAAATATCTTTTAGAAGTGTTCATATTAGTAGAAAATGTCTACCAAAATTCATTTGTTTGTCTTTTTCCAAATTTGAGAAAAATGTAGAAATCCAATTTTAGCCTCCATCTTAGATAGATAGATAGCATTTATTTCTCAAAATATATTTGTATAACAAGGTGAGTACTACAGAAAAGTAATACTTATAATATCTTATATACTATGTAATAACAACCTTTGCTACCCTATTATATAAACAAGTACAATAACATATATAACATAATAAAAGTGTAGAAATAAAATTGTGTATATGTGCCACATATGCGCACATACGTCATATGCATGTTCCACACATACACAATGATTTTATTTCAATCGACGGCACGAATGACTCACACTGCCAAAACGCAGTTTTTTTTTGTGTAAAAATTTTTTATTACTGCTCGAACCGCCGAATGAAACAAGGCTAATGTGTTATATAAATATACGTACTAAGTGGTAGGTGGAAATTAGCTCTAGGAAAAGGACTATGGGAACTGCGCTTCTAAGAATTCAGAAATACTATAAAAAATATTAGTGTGAAATAGTGTTTTTAATGTTTAAATTGATATACTTTTGACATTTTTTATTGGACGGTAAAAAAATTAAAAAAATTGTATACCAGAATACAATGGACCTTGTCTAGTTTTGTTATATTTGTAATTTGGTAATAAGAGCTCTTTATTTTTTTCTTGTATCGTAGTTATATACATTTAATGCTATTTTGATCAAATTCTTATTTTTAAATATTAATAAACTCACTTTATTATATACATATTATGTAGAGATGTTATAATAAATATTTTCAATTTTGAAAAATATGGTCTACATCATTCTCTCGGATGTAATAGACAGATGATTCGTATGGCTCATTTTTGTGTTACATATATAGAATTGGTCAGAGTAGATGAGCCCCAAAATTCTATTCCATATTGAACTAAGCTCTGGAAATACTCACAGTAAACGCTCACAGTCGATTTTTGGTCCAGTTCTGTTCTAATTTTACCGAGTGCAAAAGTTGCTTTATCAAGTTTTATATTTAATTCCTGGATGTTAAGATCCCATTTCAATTGTTTGTGGATGTATAGCTGATTTCACCAAAAGTGGTTTTAAAATTTACATCAGGAATGGTAACGTATGATTTTTAAAATGTTATATTATTTGATTTGTTTATGTTTAACAGTAACTTAGTTGTATGAAACCAGTCCACTATTTCATTCAATATTTGTTCAGTCTGTGAAATGAGCGAAGGAAAATTCTCATTATTAATAATTACGCTTATGTCGTCGGCAAACAATGAGAAGTGCAATTTGGGAAAATTAAAAACTAGATCATTTATGTATATTAATACCAGAATAGGACCCAATATCGATCCTTGTGGGACACCACAATTCATAATTTCGTAATTTGAGCGTATTTCTTTAAGTTTATTTTTAGTAAGATTTGAACGTATATTTTGCATCCTGTCAGATATTATTCAAACCATTATAGAGGTAAACCTCTTATAGAATAAAAATTTAATTTTTATAATAAAATTTGATGATTAACACAATCAAATGCTTTTGTCAAGTCGCAAAATATACCAATAACATATTTTTGGCGTTCTAATATATTGTAGATCTGATTAGTTAATGAGAATGTGGCATCGCTAGTGCTCCTTTTTTTCTAAAACCAAATTGAGCCTCACTAAGAATATTATTCACTGTAAGATAATTATTAACTAGTTGTTACTCGACCACCTTTTCAAACATTTTTGAAAAGGTTATTAACAAAGATATGAGACGATAATTGGATAAATCTATTATCTTCGTTATATGTAAAAGGCCAATCAATACTAGCAATTAGGGATTAAAATTTTTTATGATTTTTGTTATTGAATATTCTTAATTCCTTTGAAAAATTAGGAATGGCTGTTTCTTTAAATTTGTTAAATTTAATTATTTGACCTTGGTGATCAGATAAGCCAATCATACTTTATATTAGATATAATATTATCCATTGCTTAGGTGGTTTTTGTAATTCTTGTGGGTTTACAGTAATTCTCAAATTATATTTCAAATATTTGTAAATTCATTTTCGTGTCTGCTTTCTTTAGAAAAAATCTATACTGAAATCTCTGCATATAATTAGGTCAAAGTTATTATAATAGTTCATTATTATATTTAAGAGTTAAAAAAATAGAGAAAAAAATGTATTCAAATTACCTGCTGAGAATTTATAGATCACAATAATTATCGTTTTTAGGTCAAGATTCTGTATTGCTGCATATTTAAAGTCCTTTTCCACTGCTACATATTTTAATTTTGACATGTATAAAATGCAGATTATTATGCACAAAAAATAGAGGGGCGTAACTCTTTAACGAATCGTTTCCGGACATATCTCCATAAGAAACTTTTTCTTATTTTGAAGTCTTAAATTAAGATTTTAAGTTTGTCCAATTAATCCTAAAACACCGTGTATAAAAATGTACCTCGGAAAGCTTGATTCATATAGAATTTATTTTTTCTTTTTTATTTTTCATCGAACTGACAGTTTCTTAATAAAAAAATAAAATAGTCTCGACTCACACGGTTACTTGTGAAATTGCATTATTTAATAAAACGGGAAATGCGTAAGTAGTAAGCTGCTGTCAAATAATCTTAAGTACTTTCTAATTAACCCGGAATGTTTTTCCATTTGCGCTAATTCCATGCACCTTAAATAGGTACCTTCCTAATTTGCTTAATATCATTTTCTTCCATATTAAAATATTTCGCCCCAGGCGTTGTCGTCGTGTCGAGTCCTCACAAAACGCTTGTAATACATAAAACCGCCGTGTCATGTCCACACAGAATAAAACGCAGGAGAAGATAGCTTAAAGAGTATTTTTATGACCATCACTGTTTATTTTTAACATTAAGTTTCTGTTGTACTAGAATTCTTTGTTTGTGACTAACTCACTTGTTGTCTGTATTTTTATATTAAGCTTATAGTCTGCTTCTTATTGAGAAAGAGTAATAAATCAATTTATAACACTCATTTCATGGGCTTACCTTTTCTTTTCGAATTATTCTCTATAATAATATCATGAGAATAATATATAAAAACTTGAAGTTAAAGAAGTTAAAATTAAACGTTTTTATTTTTATATTTTAAATATTAAATTATATTATTACCTATTGTAAACAAATCGCATTGAACTTCAAAACTATTTCAATTAAGCATCCTGTTTAGGTATTATGTTATTCATGAACTTTTTTCCTTGTTAAATATTATAATACAGATTTATTGGGGTCAAAATAAAATAAAGAATATTTAGTGCCATATCCCCAAAAAAACAACTATGCAACTACGGAGTTATTGCCTTTCATCAGCGTTCCGTAGCTAAAGAATTGGATCTAGGATGGGATAGATCAGGAACAAGAACTAAAATAAAGCTGGAAAGTACAGTACACAGTACTCAATTAATGCCTTCCTGTTCCCATGTGCCACAATTGGGGCCTCAATGAGCACAGTCAACACACAGAGCTCTATGTGTACTGCCCGTTTCCACCTGGCAAATACAAACAAAATAATACAGATTTATTGGGGTCAAAATAAAATAAAGAATGTTTAGTACCATATCGCCAAAAAAAACTATGCAGCTACGGATACGTGTTTCGGAGTTATTGCCCCTCATCAGCGTAGCGTAGCTAAAGAATTGGATCTAGGATGGGATAGATCAGGAACAAGAACTAAAATAAAGCTGGAAAGTACAGTACACAGTACTCAATTAGTGCCTTCATATTCCCATGTGCCACAATTGGGGCCTTAATGAGCACAGTCAACACACAGAGCTCTATGTGTACTGAATAAATCTATCTTGTAACATTAAAAATGCTCGTCAAGTTCAATTAGAGTATGGTTCACAGAAACATTATTACCATCGGGAAACGGACACCGATAACTCATATTGGTAGTATTGTTGGCTTTGTAGAAGGCGGTTTATAAGGATACTAATATCGTACTAGTGACTACCACGAAGATATGATTACAGATGTTTTTGGGGATTATCTTGGACAAATAAATGTTAACACTGACGTAGTTTTCCACGAAACACCAAAATACTATACTGCACTCGACGCGCGTTTCGCCAACCAAGTTGGCATCATCTGGAGATGATTAAAACTGTTGAAACAATAAATGTTGAAACTACTGAAACTTAAACTATTAAATGTTGAAACTACCCGAGAAAAATTTAAAAAGTACCAACAATAGTAAATTGAAATAAACAACGTTTTACAAAATACGTCATCGATGATACTACTGTACTTCGACGAGGACGATTTTTCGAAACACTGTGTCCTGAATATTTCTATGTATGTATACAATAAGGTTTTAGTTTTATTTCTTGTAATGTCCCTCATACCATTTTTACTTAATAATATTTTATATTCATATATTTATTTGTGTCTATGCATTTTATAGGTTTACGAGCGATCAGTCCCAAAAAATAATTACTGATTTGTAATATAAGCGGATTCAAATTATAAGTCACAATTCGTTAAAAAGGCACAACGACTCAATTATTATTGCTTTGGCGGAACTTCGGTAAAACTTAACAAGATACTGCACACGTGGACGCAATGCCTCTATTGGTAGCACATATATGATAACTGGTCAGAGCTTCGGCCCGAAGTCAACATGAACTCACCTTCTATTGGTGCGCAACTTCTGCAATAAGTCTGTATTCAATTTATGGTAATAGTCCAGCCAGGATCACCCTTTATATTTAGCGGCGCTCGCAGATAAAAAATAAAAGGTACCGAATTGTTACATATAAAAAGAATGTTATTGTCACTATTTGAATAGTTATAAAGATCAAGCAAATAGTTCCTGCTGAGTAAAAATATCACAAGCTGCCTTGTATAAACTAAGCAAGTTATTCCTATCCAGTATAACTACCTTATAACCAAGCAGATATTCACTGGTAAGTATAATCAACCTATTTTTTGATTATTAAAACCAAGCAACATGTTATTGGTAAATAAACCTAATCATCCCAATTTTAGTTAAAATTAACACTGCTATTAGGTTTCAATCAACCAAACTGCTTTTGTTATATAAAATAAAATGTGAAAAACAAATCTATTTTTTGTTTATATGAGACCTGATTTTGATTACCAATAGGTCCTTATTTTTCTCAATGTTTATTAAATAATATTAACTTTGTTTAAGTATAATCGTGGAGAAGTGATTATAACTTTATTTGTCAATAAATTAAATTATGTCAAATAATACATAAAGTTCAGTTTAAACTTAATTGCAACATAAAAAACGTCAGCGACTTTGATCCCTTTATCATCGTCAAAGATGCCGTTTTTTATGTTACAAATAAGTTTGAAATAAACTTTATATTTATATTTAACATTTGTATTAGTCACTAAAAGAAACCATATTTAACTGAAGTAGTATTAAGATATAAGAACATGTTATATATTATTTGCTCTCAGAAGATTTTACAAGGGTATTCAAAGTCAACTTCAACTTTAGATTACTCGCTATAAGCAAATGTCATCATAGAGAACATACATAAATTAAATGGCGTTGGTTAATAGGCAGTAGGTCAAACATGAGTGGCTATGAATGAAACTACCGTAAAGCAACTGAAGGAGAGAAATGTCCCTAAGCAATACTCCTCCAACTTTCCAGTCTAAAGAGCTCTTAATATCAATAAACCATTACGTGCCGGCACTTTCAGTAATTTAAAATTTCCCTCTCGTACAGTAATGGCCGATTTTATTAGCACAAGAAAAGACGATTTTTAATGTTTTCTTCCTTTTTACAAACCATAAAACAGTCTAGGTTTCAGATCTCTCACAAGCCATTGTTTGTTTTAGATACTTAAAATTTTATTACTATAAATATACTGCGTATATAAATAAACAAAAAAATATAATACAGTTACAAACGAAGTAGGGTTACGACTATATTATTACCACTACTGTTTACTCATTGCTCTTTGTGGAGAGATTATTTGATAACTATTTATTAAACTGACGGATAGTGGCTTGTCTGTCCAATCAGACGGCCTAATATTCACATCGGGGCCCAACCAAGTCGGCGAGGTATAGTGAATGGGTAGACCTGCTCGCATCTCCATCTATCGAATGAAATGTAAAACTGTGGGTTCCGTCCAGCAAAAATTTTGGTTTAATTTGACGTCGAGACTACTAAATTATGTATACTAAATTTAGTCGCAAAACTGGACGTGGAATCGACATAAGTAGAGAATAAGACGACGTCAAAATTTAGTTAAATCGACTAAGATAGGTAAAATTACATATAAATCTTCCTTGTAGTTGCACAGTATGTTTGGTTACTAATACGTATTTAGGTATATTTCACTTCATTTCGACATCGAGTTGACTAGTTTTAGGTAAAATCTACGAATTTATGTGCAAATGGCAAATGACTCCTAGTAAAAAAAATATACTTATTTGGTATTTTTCTCTATAAGTAGTAGCAACATCGTTGACAGTTATCTATAAAATTGAAAAGACATCTAATTCATAGTGAGATCGAAAATAAACGAATATCGGTGATAAAAATAGTATCAGAAGCTAAAAAATTACGATCGTTTCTTTGTTAATTATTTTACAAAAATATAGAATTTTTATTTGTCGCCGACGTCGCAGTATTAATTTGATACATATTAAAGACGTCGGAAACATGACGTCTTATTTAAGTTACAAGCGGTTTGTCACGTCCTAGTTAGAACAAGTATCTCATACACAGATAGCGCTATTTAGGCATCATCTACTTACAGCGACTACAAGTTTAGATATATTGCACTTAGGTATATACTCCATATACAAATAACCTCAGTTATCCTGGGGGATGAGGTATGGTCATTCGTTTAATTTCCGATATTCGATCGGTGAAGTTAAGCTACACTCACTGAGTCCGGCAATTGGATCGATGACTGATAGCTTGTCAATTATTGGTAGACAGTCAAGGGACAATCCCCGGAAACTATTGTGCAATGTTTATAGAGGGTACCTTGCAAAGAGAGGTATTGATTGATCTTGTATATTAAATTTGGCCTCATATGCGAAATAACTTCATATATGAATAATATAAATAAAAACTATAAATAATAAGCAAAATAAGCCACTGAATCCAGTGTAATACATTGACTTTATCCATAATATTAGTTAACCTTTATATGACGTCAGAAAGACGTCAAGATGTGACGTCACTATATGTCATGTTATTGGGTCGTGACTTTCTGTTCGTGCGGACGTCTTATTTACATCATTCTTGATATCACTATGTCTAAAAGGCAACCTAATAATGACATCTTTTAGACGTGACTGTGAGGAATGGTTATAGAGGCAAAAAAAAAGTGTTCTTAAAATGTCTACCAAAATAAAATACATCATAATTACGTATAATTATGATTAAGAATTAGTTAAAACCTAGCGGACATTTCGATGACATAAGAAAATTCCACTTTCTGATGATATTAATCATCTCTAGATGGTCTTTCTGACATATATGTGTTCTTCGTGTACAAGAAATCATCTCCTGAAATTTTCGACATCACTTAAAATATTTACTCCACAATCAGTTCTTTTGTGGTAATATAATACATTTTTATAGTAGCCGAAGCAAATGACATATTTTAAACGACGGTATAAAACAATATAATCTAAATGTTGGTGGCTTGCTTTAATAGAAACACGTAGCGCCGTTATTTCATATTTTCATTTATGTCTGTTTATTTGTTAAACTAATAAAAGATTTACATGAAAGTACAGGCGAACACTGTCTGCATGTAATTACTTTTATATTTTGTGAGTTTCCTCACTTTAACTGGATATTAAGTTCTGTAAAATATTGAAACCTCTGCAACAGAAAGAATAGTCAGAAATTGGTTTTTATACAGGTGTGCTAAACTTCACTTCCCAACAGATTGAAGTGGAATGATAAAAAATGAAAATAAATTTTTAGAATACCCTACTCTAATTTAGAAAAAAACTGTCCTAAATAAGTTGGAAGGTCTTGAATAAAATAATTATGATAAGTGGCGTTTCTTTCTAAGTTTTGTTTCCTTTAGTAACGTTTTTTTGTTGTATGTTGCTTAAGTTTAAAATGTCAAAAATCTTTTAGTTTTACCTATATGTGATCCTCCACAGTGACTGGAACATAATATTTTTGAAATTTCCTGTCTTTTGATACATTTTCTAGCTATTCATTTATTTATTTATTATTTTTGGATAATGAGTTATCAAAATTGTGATGTTTTTGCAGTTTTAATAAAAATATACCACAACAGTTGTGACGAGCTCTTCTCTACATAAGAAAAAAGTGTGACGCCAAAAGCTGGTACTCTGCGGAACACAGTTAATTGGCAATTAATTAATCAGAAAATAAATTATTAATTAGTGATGCTTCTGAGGGCCGATAATGGTAATATGTAACTTATTTTATTCTTTCCACAGTTATTGGAAAAACTTATAGCAATTACATATCGTGTGTATATTTTTAATAATTAGAATTTGTTATATCTTCGAAACGTGCGACGAGACGGCGAATGCTTCATTCTGAGGATTTTAATATGAGGAGCAGACTCTCAATATATGCATTTTATCCATTATTTGAAGTTTTTAATCAAAGGTGACGCGACAAACTGTCCATGGCAGGTGACAATCTTACGTAGAAAAAGACATAAAAAATGCATTTTGTCCCATGTAAAATAACACTGGCGTAGTTTTCACAGAACACCATATACTGCACTGGACGCGCGGTTCGCTAACCAAGTTGGCATTATCTGGAGATGATTAAAACTGTAAAATACATAAATTATGGAAACGCCATGAATATTCTACGTGTAGTATGTCCAACATTGAAAGACTAACAGCAATTTGTCTTTTGAATGTGTGGATTAGCTGCCTTTTGATTGTCGTCGCCGGCAAAAAAAAACTGACCAAAATTATATCTAAAATAATCAGCATAATGCTGAACAAGATAATGATATCGAAGGTGATATTTTATGCGAATGTAGTAATGATGAAGTGGAGTTTCCATGACGTGTAATATGCGATGATTTTTTTGTTTTCATTTTCATACGCTATTTTCTTCATAAAATAAAATAATACTTTTTTATCTTGTTCATTTTACAACCTCATTACCAAGTCAGTAAAGTTACTTTGTGTAGCCAAACAAAATGCAGTTTGTCCAACATATTTTTGAGATTTTTTTTTGAAAAATGATCAAAAATAGATTTTTCGCAATAGATTTATCGACAAATTAATTTACAAACTAACAGTTTTTCTTTATTTTTGATAATTGCAAATAATGGACAAAAAGCATGTATACAGAAAGTCTGCTCCTCATATGTTGATTATCACGTTGTTTACTATGCGAAACTGAACAATTTTGACAGAATACAGTTGAGTAAATTTTTTTCTGGATGAGGATTTGTTTAATAATATTTATGTTAAACGGATGATGACTAGGAAGCAAAAAAAGACATTATCTAAATTAATATTTTGAATTAAGCAATTTTTTTTAAAATACTTACATGTGTATCTATATATTTTCCAAAATGTTGTTTTAAATAAATCTGAAGATATACAAGTCTGAAGATCAGTGATTAATTAATGTGATTATAAAGAATGCATAATAATATAATGTTAACAAAGTTAGATTTAATGAATGTAAATATTATTGTATTAAGCGCTTTGATGAATCAGAATATTTATTAATAGTTTATGAGATGGGAATAATTAAGTAGGCAGCTGGATAATATTTATCCTTCGTTGCTAATTTGTTCATGAGGGCGCAATATCTTTGTCTTCATTGATTTATTATTAACATATTAAATTGCCACATCAATAATATATTGACCTTATTTTCATCTTTATGAATAATAAGAATATCAGGGTCAGATATGTGGATTGTATGGATTATAAAGTTAATTTGGGTGTTCCGCAGGGTTCTATTTTGGGGCCACTACTATTCATGATATTCATTACTGATCTACCTTATTTCATTAAAGATGCTTTGACAGTTATGTACGCTGATGATATTGGTTGCACAATAATCGTCGATTCTGCTGAGGAAATGGATTGGAAAGTAAAATCTGTACTTGTGTCAACTTAACTTAACTTATACTCAACGAAAATAAAACCACATTTTTAAATTTTTATCTTAGAAAACTTATAGCAGATTTCTATGTTTCTTTTGATAAGAAAACAAAATTCCTAGGTACATATATTGATGATACATTGACATGGGAATCTCATACTTATGTGTGCAAAATATTAAATAAGGCATATTTTGCCATACTTCAATTAAAATCTACCTTCAATGAATCAGGACTCATGGAGGTATACTATGCATTAGTGTATTCTCAGATGTCTTTTAATATTCTGGTCTAGGGTAGGGCCACTGAGTGGCAGAATTTTCATTATTCAAAAACAAATCATAAGATTGGTCTTTAACATGAATCTAAGGAATACTTGTAGACCAAAATTTATCGAAATGAAAATACTTTCCTTTCTTTGCATACATATTTACAAGTGCATAATATATGCCAAAAATAATATTAGTAAATTTCTTGCAATGACGGATTGTCATTCATACGAAACCAGACATAAAAATAATTTAATTATACCAGCACATAAGACTACTTCTTTTAAAAGCTCTCTTTACTATAACTGTATTACTTTATACAATAGGTTACCCACAAATAAGATCTTCCATTAATAAAATTCAAATTTATTTCTATTATTTAAGTGTTTTTCTTTATCGACAATGTCTATAGAATGAGTACGTACTATATTCTTACATGTTATGTTCTGTTTTTTTTTTAATATCCTTTACTATACATGTATTTATACAATGACTAAATGTACAAAATGTGTATCTTTAATAATTGGTGAATAAAATTATTTATCTATCTATCTATCTATCTATGCAGTGTCAAATAAACACTTATATTTTGCAATGTCCACTTCGATATATTAAAAAAATGGACAATAGCTATCTCAGACTAAACAATACATAATGCTCTGAGAGAAATTGGTCAATTTTCATTTATAGTGTCTCAAGTGTGAGGTAAATTTCTGGACATTTTCTCGAGTGTCTGTTACGACGAAAACTGCACAAGCGTGAAGCGCACGCGCATTCTTCTAGGAGCAGCAAGTACGAGTGTAAAACAGCAAGTGCAAATTTCCACCAAATTTACCAACAGAAGTGATATTCGGTAAGAGAATCTCTAGCATAAGAATTTTTCAACTTAAAATTGCATTATAAGACATTAATTATTACTAGTTTAACAGTTACATAAACAAACAGTCGAAATAAGTTATAAACGGCGCGGTAAAATGTTTTCACGCTTTGGAGAAGTGTCATTAAGGACACACCGGCTCAGTGGTGTAGTGGGCTATATTTTGCGATGGCAAGTGTGACTAGAAATCTAACTATTGTAGCGGGGGGTCAAATCCCGCTACCGGCAATGGCAGTGTGGGAAGTGGTTGTATGCCCATGTTTTTCAAAGTGTAACTCTTTTCTAGGCAGTTTCGACTTTGGGCTCAGGGGGTTGTGTAATTTCTGTGGTGTTTGTTATTATTATTAGATCAGAAATTTCAAGGTATCAACAGCAATAAATACGGTGGGTCCAAGAAATCTATTTGTACACAACTTAAAAAAGTTTTGTGCAGAAAGTCATATTATTATAAACAGCTGCCGTAGATCTGTTGCATACTATATTAAAGGATTGGGGATATAATATGAGGAAGACTGAGGGAAATTATTATAAGGAAAGTGTTGTAAAAGTTTATGGAATTCGATTGCAAAAGAGTTACAAGATTTATAATTTGAGAAATGTAAAGTGGAGATTGACCTATTTAACAATATTCATTTGAAAATGCCAAAGCTGTCAGAAATTCTAATAGAAAACTATTGCAGGCCAATCCAGAATTCAGGAAGAGTAATTATTATGCGGCTCTAATCAAGTCGGAACTAACAAAAATACAGAAATACTATGTTTGATGAAAATGCTCCAAATGTATACAAAAATACTGTATATATATCATTAAAAGAAGAAGCTATTTAAAAGGAATTGATAATAAAGAAAAAAAAAACGGTCTCTGAATATCTTCTGATTAATAAACATTTTTGGTGTGTTAAGAAGAAGGCTATATATATCAAAAAAAAATATATTAATGACTTTTTTCTTCTTTACAGATTGTATAAGAAATTTATTTCCAAGAAAGGAGCAAACATAACTATTGGAATACTATTTCTCACACCTAACCCAAATTGGAAAGCATGTGATTCCAACGCTCTTCGGTTTAAAAATTGGTCTATAGCAAAAAAACCAAGTCTATGTGAATTAAAATAGCAGGAAATCAAATTGGAACCGATACTAAGAAAGTGAAAATTACCAACCATTTTCACTGACCTACAACAGTATCACATCTTGCAAACGCTGACGTGCAAGACCAATTGCTAATAAAAACGACTGTTTATTTAACAATAAATTCGATAAAGTCATATTTGCAACCTGATTCTGAACTACAATAAAATTGTCAAGATATGATAATTGATGAAAACAACGAAATAGTCAAAAATGTTGGGTTCCCCCTGTTTCAAAATTAAACAGCGTTTCGCGTCAGTTAAATTTACTTGAAAAACCAGACAACTACCTTTTTAGATGTTAATATAGAAATAGTAATAAGTAGAATTTGAGATATGCAGTACTTTAGATATATCCCTAAGGACCCTTATGTAATTTCCTATTATCACCTATTATCTCCAGCTGTGTCTTGGAAGATCTTATGGCGACCAGGGATCGACGTCTATAATAGAGCGAGACGTAGTAGAGCGCAAAAGAAATATTGACAGGGGCAGGAGGAACCCCTCCAAAGAGAGCCCTATGGAGTGGAAATCCATTTGCCATGAGGGAATCCTAGGAGTATCTTCGACCAAAAACGGACGTGGAACCCCCCCCCCCAAAAACCCCCCAAAACCCCCAAACCCCCCCGGGGAAAAAAAGGGGGAAAAAAAAGGATGAAAAGGCAGAGTATGGTGGATTAAGACACTGCAGTTGGGAGCTATAAGGCTGCTAAGTGGCGTACAAAGGCTTGCAAGCCTGTGAGCCCCGGGGGCCAAAAAACCCCCCCTATACCCCCATAAGAGCCCCCCCCCGCGCATATTTCCAAAGAAGCCGCAGTGGAATAGGCTAATGCAGGCAGCCCGTAAAGTAGTTCCAATTGCAACTTACTAGTAGTACCAGAGGATATTTTGTAGTGTTGGATAAGCAAAAATGATATAAGGCTGAAGTACGAACAGTGGTTTCAAAATTAAACAGTCTGTTTCAGCGTCAGTTCAATTTACTTATGAAATTGAAAACTACGGTCGTGGGGGTTGGGTCTCGATGGTTTTGGGGGGTTGGGTTGGGCCCTTTAAGCCCCCGGGGGACGAATCACCCCCCCCCGGGGGGGGGGCCCGGCCCCCGGGGCTAAAGGTAACCAAAAGGGCCGGGAAGGGCGGGGGGAGGGCCCCCCCCCCCCCGTAGACAACTACCTTTTTAGATGTTTAATAACATCAATTAGAAATGGTGAAAATAAGTTCTAGAATCTTCCCAAAAAAGAGATAGGCAAAGTCTTTCAGATATATCCCTAAGGATTCACGAAAGCACTACGTTCAAAACAAAATGGCGAAATTTAATGCCCCCCCCCCCCCTCCATAAAGTCTAATCGCCTATTAAGTTTCTGCCTCAATAAGGAGAGGTTTACAAAAAGAAAAGACATTGATTAAGGATATAACTGCGAGTAACAGGTATTCTGTGAGTTTAGTTGTTAAAATAATTAGGAAACGTAAATTTAAAGACTATTCGAAATTCCTCGACCTTTCAAAATGAAAGGAAAATTCGAAACTTGAAATCGATTCCATACGATCCTCGATTCACCCCGATTATTGGTAAGGTTTTTAAAGATATAGGTATGACAGTGGTTTATTCATTGGGAAATAAACGTCAACAAATTTTAAGCAATCCAAAAGACAAAATTGAAACAAAGAAAAGTCGGAGATTTACGAAATCAGCTGTAAGGACTCTAATCAAAAGTATGTTGGACAAACTAGGCCATCAATTCGAACTAGATACAAGAAGCATTTGGCTCATCTCAAATATGAAAGTACAGAAGCCTAGTGTTGCCCAACATGCGTTTGAGAATAACCATAAAATAGATATTAGCAATTTAAGATTAATTACGAATGTAACAAGTAGTAGACAGCTGGATGCATTTGAATGCTTGGAAATCCCAAGGTGTAGAAATAGTATGAATAGTGACAGAGGACCAATCCCAAATAGTCCGCTCTATCGATTAGTGAGTCACAGTTCACCGATCCGTGACAATAGTTTAGGTATAAATAGGATACACTGTTAGCATAAGGTTAGTTTTATTCATCTCCCGTTGATGCCAACTTGCTTTGCGAAACGCACTATATGACAAATATTTTAAATACACATATTTTGGTAAATACAACTTTCAGGTTATTTTTTTTGTAGAATTCTCCATGTTTATGAATAAGATTTACTAAGTCATTATTATAACACACTTGAAAAAAATAATTAATCTTCAGTGTCCCACTAAATAGCAAATCGATGTAGGCACATTTAATGATCTTGAATTGCTTTCAAGTGGACCGGCGCATCCGCCAAAAGTTCGACTTGTAACTCACTCTCGCACTTCTATTTATTTTTTTCATTCAGAGATGTTATCTCGACGAAATTATCTACGTGCGACTATTGTATATTTTGCGTAATTTAAACTTTTTGAAAATCATATCAATTTTTTACAACTGGATCAACTTAAAAGAGGAACAATTTTCAGGTGTTGATAAAATTATTTCTCTATATTTGTCCAGTTTTCTTATCGAAGTATTTATTTGTAACACAATGATTGCGTCCAATTAATTAGAAACAGGATATTAATTATATGGCCAACACTGTTTCTTTTAAATGAATATGCTTAAAAAATATTATGTAAAATTTATTTAACAATCTATTTTTATTTAATGTGTAATCGCTTAATTATTATCTTAGATATTGTAGCTGAATAATGTAGGTTAATCAACAAATTTAAGAGGCCTCAATAAATAATTTTTTTTGGATTTTGTTTGTTCAGTAGACAGCTGTCAAATAGGTCGAAACTCAGCGTGGACTGGCGGGTTTCCAATTAATGTTTGATATCATTAAAAAGTCATTGATGTTCAGCCAATGATTACCGACCGCTCACTGGGTAATTGGGTATAAAATTGTCCATTCAAGCGTCGTACAGTCCATGTAAACCACCGAGAGGACACGTGGGGCTCGTTTCCATAGCATTCCGCGATATTAACGTCAAGAACACACCGGGAATTATGGCCGCCTACTAACAATTAGGGATTGTTCTGCAATAGCGAGATTTGTCAATGGGATTACAACTAGGTAAACATATGGCACAACGTACGAAGACGTAATTACCATGGATTTATGAGACTCCGAAAAACAACTTTACAGACTATAATATACGAAAATATATACATAGGGGTGTATTTAATGGAATCCTACACAAAACAATATTCGCTGTCACTCACGTGAGGATTAATTAAGTAATCAAAACCTGCTTTTTTAATATTATTCATTAACGCATTTTTTACGGTCCTAACCCAGATTTTTCAAATTAAAAAGCGCACAGGTTTATTGATGGGTGCGTCAGTGGAACGGTAAAATTAAAAAAACAATTGCTCACTGAGCAGTTTTAAATCGTTGATTTTCATATTGTTTATAGTTTCTTTGTGGTGGATGTTGTATATTCATATACTTTTTATGGTTTACATATTCTTATCTCATACAATATGCCAGTTTAGTTTTAAAAATAACGTTTCTTAGATAAGCACAACCTCACTGTACGTACTTTTGTAGTCTTGGTAGAAAATTTTCCGTTACGCCACGTAACATGTCCACTGGAATTCGAGTAATTTCTTGGAATTTTAATTTTACCTTTGAGAAAGTATAGTTGCAGTCAACATGCACCCTGCTTTTTAGATAAGCATGTAGAAAATAATCACATGCTGTAAAATCGCGAGAACTTCGCAGTCAAGAAATATCGCCATTTTTGGAAATAACATGCTGTAAGAATGCTGCTTATACAGCAGCCATTGCCACTCTATTGGTATGGCTTGTCGCTTCATTTTGCTGGAACGATATCTCCCAAGTAACTTGAGGAAATTTATTTAATTCCTGTGTCAGAAATGTTGTAATAATAATATTGGTGTAGAGGGTTGCAGAGGCAGTTATGGTAATTTCGCTTTCATCTTCAAAGAACAATACAAATTGACGAGATTGTACAACATACTGTAACGTTTGGACCGTGTAATGCATATCTAGTAGGTTTTCTGCACTCCAGTATCGACTAGTTTATACTGCTAGTCAAATGAAAATGTGCTTTATCTGATATGAACAAATTGTAAGTCATATTTTTATCAAATCGCTCAAGTAATTGTCGACAATAAATCATACGAACAAGCATATATGTGGCATGTGGCCCTCAATTCCCGAACAATTTGAATTTTGTACGGTTGAAAATTCAAACCATCATGTAAAATTCAAGTATTCATGTGTCAGAAATTTGCAATGCAGATGATTACTTACGGCAGCTCTAACTTGTTCAATGTTTCTGGCATCCTTACTGTATTTCTTTGGCTACTTGGTGTTTTAGATGTAGTGTAGAACTATTGTTAAATTTCTAAATCCATAATTGGACATCATGAGCGGGCGGCGCGGCACTTGACCATGGCGTGGAATTTTAAAATGATTTCCGAATAATCGTTGCAGAGCGATAATAGAATCGCTATTCTTGTAATATACTTTAACAATAAAAACGTGATGGACAGGGTGATCCGCTTAATGTGGACACTGACCTTTTTGATTTTATTATTACGATAAACGAACATTTCAAAAACTAGTTATATGCAATTTTTACCGTAGATTCCACATCTGTTGACAAAATTTTTGTATGTTAAATATACGAGGTGGTAAAAAAATCATTTTCTTCAAATTTTGACACCCTGTATATTCGATTGTGTATTGATTCGATAATCAACATCCAGTAGTTATATGAAACATAAATACGTCCGGATCTGACTTCTTGTTTAACTGGAAACAACATCGAATTTTTAATTTTTTGACAGTTATACTTCTACATATTCGTATAGCTCAATTAATCCTCTTTTCAGCGTTATATAACGGTGTATAATTATTTTGATTTGTTTTCGAGATATTGTCCTATTCAACTTTTATTCTATGGCAATTGAAAATTCGCATAATTTGAAAAACAATTTATCAAATTATTACAACATATTTATTGACAATAAGATATATAAATATGATAATAAATATTATCTCAAAACTACAATGATACTAATATTGACTTTTACATATTGCACTAAAATAAATTGTTTTTCACGCCTAGATTGCATCTTTTTATCGAGAATAATTTCAATAGCCCATATCTAGAAAAGGAATAAAGATAATAGCATAAAGGTATATATTTGAAAAGGGAATTAAATAAGCTATATGATATGTCAAAATATACAGGGTATATCAAAAAATTTAACAAATCGATGTTGTTTCCGGTTCAACCGGAAGTCAGATTCTGAAGTGCTTGTATTTTATATAACTACTGGATGTAGGACTATGGATTTCGTGCATAATATACAAGATGTTAAAATTGGGAGAAAACAGTTTTTTTGATCATCCCCCCGTATATTTAAAATGTGACAAAATTGTTCTCAGCTGATTGAATAGCTAGTTCATGTTACTAGTTTTTGAATTTTTCCTTCATTTTGAAAATAAAGCAAGAAAATTCAGTATCCGCCTTAAATGTATCACCCTTTACTAAATATATCTATATGTAAGGTGATAACCTGCATGGTTCTAAAAGAAATCGAAAGGTGGCATTAAAGAATTATTAAATTTGGATTTTTTTTGTTTCATTTAACTAATTTTACAATAGCACCAATTATTTGGTAGTTGGCTGTGAAACAGTTGAGATAAAAAACAAATACACTTAATTAGATGAGGCACGATAGGTTTCGTGCATCGCATGGTATGGAGGTAAAATATTATTTCAATTATTTTATTGTTCATTGAACAGGTTTTGGTACTAAGGTGACATTGATTAATTACATATTTTAAAAAAACGAACTTAGTTCTCGACTTTTAGAATGAGAGTATTTAAATTTTTGTATTTATTAATATTAACTATTGACTCAAATATTTTGTATCATGATTTCATCGATTTTTATGAAAATATAGTAACCTCCAGTTGAATCAACTGGCACACAGAGTACCGACCCATAGTTTAGTAAAACATTTTAGTTTCTTTTTGAAAGATTTTGAAATTTCATATACTTAAAATTCGTTATTTAGTGGACTACTAGAAAATGTAGTTGACTAATCAGGGTCAATACCCTAATAAAAAAAGGTTTTACGACAATTACTTTTAGTACAAATTAAATATAGTTAAAAAAAACTAAAAAACACGCTTTTAAAGCCCACCAAACTAAAAAGTGAAAAATAATTTTTTATTTAAACTGAAACCCATAATGAACGCAAAATACCCGTTTTTTTGTGGAAAAAGCGGGGGTGGCCCCCCCCCCCAAAAAAATGGCCCCAACCCCCCCCCCCCCTTTCCCCCCCACCCTCCTTTTTTTTCCCCCCTTTTTTTTTTCTCTTTTTTTTTTAATAAATTTTTTTCCCCCCCTTTTTTTGGGTGCCCCTCCAACGGGGGTTTTTTTTTTTTTTTTTTTCCCCCTTTTTTTTTTTTTTGCCTTTGTTTCCCGTTTTGTTTCCCCGCTTTTTTTTTTTTTTAAAATTTTTTTTCCCCCCCCGCCGCGTGGGCTCCCCCCCCCCCGCCCCCCCCCCCCCCCCCCTCTCTTTCCCCCCTCCCCCCCCCCCCCCCCCCCCCCCCCCCCCCCCCCCCCCCCCCCCCCCCCCCCCCCGCCCCCCCCCCCCCCCCCCCCCCCCCCCCCCCCCCCCCCCCCCCCCCCCCCCCCCTACTCTAAAACCCACACCCCCCCCCCCCCCCCCCCCCGCCGGGAACAACAAAACAAAAAAAAAAAAACCCCACCAAAAAAAAAAAAAAAAAAACACCGCCCCCCCCCCCGCCCCCCAAAAAAAAAAAAAAAAAAAAAAAACAAAAAAGGCCCAAAAAAAAACCAAAAAAAACCCCCCAAAACAACACACACAAAAAAAAAAAAAAAAAAAAAAAAAAAAAAAAAAAAAAAAAAAAAAAAAAAAAAAAAAAACAAAAACACAAAAAAAAAAAAAAAAAAAAAAAAAAAAAAAAAAAAAAAAAACCACCCAAAAACACACAAAAAAAACAAAAAAAACCCCCCCGCCCCCCCCCACCCAAAAAAAAAAAAAAAACCCCCCCCCCCCCCCCCCCCCACAAAAACACCACCGGCCCCCTAATATACCCCCCCTATAATAAAAAACAAAACCCCCCCCCCCCCCCGGGGGGCCCCTTTAGGGGGGGGTATGTTTTTATTTAATATAAAAATATTCCCCCCCCCCCTTCTGGTGGCCCCCGCGCGGGGGGGGGGGGTAAATAAAAAAAAAAAAAAAAAAAAAACCCCCCGCCCCCGCCCCCCCAAAAACCCCCCCCCCCCCCCCCCCACCCCCCCAAAAAAAAAAAAACCCCCCCCCCCCCCCGCCCCCCCCCCCCCCCCCCCCCCCCCCCCCCCCCCCCCCCCCCCCCGCCCCCCGCCCCCCCCCCCCCCCCCCCCCCCCGCCCCCACCAAACCCAAAAAAAACCCCCCCCCCCCCCCCCCCCCCCCCCGCCCCCCGCCCCCGGGCCCCGCCCCCCCCCCCGGGGCCCACAAAACAAACCCACCAAAACCCCCCCCCCCCCCCCCCCCCCCCGCCCCCCCAAAAAAAAAAAAAAAAAAAAAAAAAAATGTATACGTCAGATTTGTCTGTAATTTCTACTACTTTCTACTAAATATGCATTTTATTTACAACGATATATTTGTTCCTGTTTTTAGTTATCGTCTACAGAAACAATTTAAAAAGGATTTAAATATTTATGTTGGCCACCAGAGAAAACACCTCTAAGTAGAAGTATAAACTTGTTAGTCCAAGAAACAGAGACAACCTCACTATGTTGAGCTGACAATAATTAGGTAGTGATTGAAAATATTTGGAAGTTGTTCAAAATTAAAAACTGAGTATAATGATTCGAAATTTCAGATTCCACCGATAGGACAAGTATGCAACAAAATTAAAAAACATTTTAAAAAAGGTGCACCGCGACATTACCCAAAATGCTGAGAGAACTGTAAGATTCGTCAAAATTTTACAGGACCAAAGTTGCAGCGGACAAAATTCTCCAAAGAAAAGTCCATGATGGTATATATTTATCTTTTATAGTTTAGCCGTGAGCCATTTAAAGTTGTGTAATCAAAACCTGTGACGCACGGGAGCGGCTGCATTGACACTCTTAGTTGTTTAATTCATTATGTACATTTTGTAACTATTGAAACGAGTCCAAAAAATTCATGGGTGTTCTACGTATTATGGTGAAATTTTCCGCAATGGAAAAAAATTGTTCGACCAAAAATTCAAATTTTGACAGCTCTGCGAAAAAAATAATTTCTCATATTCATCGGGATTTCAGTATAATTAAAAGTAAGATATCTTGGAGATTATTTATTGTAAACCAAAAAAAATTATGTGCAAAATGAGGGTCTGTTAATAACTGATAAATCTTATCGCTTGATATTTTATTGTAAAACCTATAGTTTCACCTTAAAAATTTAATAACTATACAAAAAAAGTACCATATTTATCAATCCCTTGCATGAAAAATGTTTAACAATGTTGAAATATACAGAGTGTCCGTAAAGTATGGAATAAATTCATTATTTCTTAAACCAAAAATATTAGTAAGAGATTTATCCGAAATAGTGTTTTGGGAAAAAGTCAGTGTAAAATATTTAAAAAATCCTCGGACATCGATTTTTAATTTCAATTACGCACCTTATCCTTTATTTTTTCGGTTATGACGTCATTACTTCTTCTGTTATTAAGTCATCGTTATTTCTTTAAAATGAAACACCCTGTATATTTCTCCATTTTTGAATTCTGCTTTAACAGCTGATTATAAAAATGTATTATACTTGGAGTTTAAAATTCATGTTGAAAGATACAGCCATTTTGATTATAAGAATTTACAAATTTTTCCAGTTTTGTTTGAACAAATAATAGTCACTAGAATTAACGGTTAGTTAATAATAAAAACAATTTATAATAAATGTTCGACTTCCTGTTGTAGCTGGCAGTATCCTAAACGATGAATAAAGTGTTGCTGTTGCTTGTTTATAGTTTCTTGACAAATGTTGTTTATTTCCCTTCTAATTCTTTCTTTTAATTCAACAATGTTTTCCGGTTTGGTTTTATAAACTAAATTTTTAGATGGCCCCACAGCAGGAAATAATCTAATGGATTGAGGTCCGGTGAACTTGATGGCCATTAGATGGGTCTACGTCTACTAATCCACCTGTTCAGAAATATTTGGTCAATATACCTTCGAATGTCTGGCTGCATAATGGGGAGGCGCACCATCTTGTTGATATCACAGGCTTTCGTCAACATTTCTAGGACTAATTCTACTGCGGAATGAATTTAATAACGTTAAGATGAGATAAGCCCATTAAAAATTGGAGACATTCCGGTCCGTTTACAGTTCCATCGAAAAAATAGGGTCAATGATTCTATTTCTTACAATTCCCGCTCACACATTTACCTTTTGCGGATACTGTGTGTACTGCTCCCACATCCATCGATGGTTTTCCCTTGCCCAGTATCTATAATTCTGACGATTTAATTTAAAAATGCATTCATCGGAGAAAATAATATTTTTTATCAGAAGAGGATCACCATTGCACATATTCATCACTGTTTTACAAAATTGTGTCCCCCGATCTGGATCATCATTACTTAGTTCTTGCACAAGCTGAATCTTAAAGGGATGCCATTTTTCTAATTTTAATGTTGTATGTACTGACGTTTTAGTAACATCATAATCGCGACTAACCTGGCGAACGCTGGGTATGTGGATTTTCTTCAACAACCAGTAAAATATTTAATTTTGTATCCTTGTCAACATCTGGGTGACCTGTTTTTGGTAAAGTTTCCACCGTACCAGTCTCTCTAAATTTTTTTTTCGATTTTACTCTCTGTCGATTGAGTTATGTGTCATTTTGGATATTTAGTATTAAATAAATTACATATTTCTTGTTGAGTTCGCATCCTATCACCATACCCAATCATCGTAAGAATTTCAATTTTCTGCTTTACAGATATACTCATATTATAAATTAAAATAAATCGACAACAATTATTGAGAAACCACTACTGGGGTAAAGTATTATTAAGGGATTCACTGGCAAAGATGATAATGATAACACAAAAAAAACAAAAAAAACTAGCCTACTTCAAAAATTAGTAAAAAATGTGTTCATTTTACCTTTTTACTTTTTTAACACTCGCCTTATTTTTTTACCCTGTATTCTCTAGGCTCCTTCTTTATGACAAATACTTTTTAAACTTTTACAAGGAAAATGAAATTAATATGAAGATTTTCTGGAATGTTGATTTTACCTCAATTTTACCGTTATATTATTCAGAACATCATTTACTTATATTTACAGTATAAATTTTCCCTACATAAATGAAAATTAATTAAAATACTGTACCCTCTAGTACACTTTCAACTACTGATCCTCCATTGTGTAATTTTACCAAACCGTATGGAAGAAATAAATTTTGAAAAATTCCTTCACTGGTTCGATTAGCCCTCTTAAATGGTCGTGTCTTCCAATTTATCAATTTTAGACCATAAGTGTGATACATATTTGGAATCAGCTGTTGAAACAGAATCTAAAAATGGAGAAATATATAGGATGTTCAGTTAAAAAAAAAGATGTCGGCATAACGGTAACAGTGATGACGCCATAACCAAAAAAATAAAGGATAAGGTGCACAATTGAAATTAAAAATCGACGTATCCGAGGATTTTTTCTAAATATTTTTGGTTTAAGAAATAATGAATTTATTCCATACATCGGACACACTGTATACCGGTGTGAACTATTTTCTGGAGAGTTTTATCCTCTATAAATTTGGTTCTATAGAATTTTGACAAATCTGTTACAGATGTCTCAACATTTTGGATGAAGGGTCACGTGGCAGCTTTTATAAAATGTTTTTTAATTTATTTGCAGACCTGTCGGTCGGAACTGAAACTTTGGATCATTACTCAGTTTTTAATTCTGAACAACTTCTAAGTATTTTCAATCACTACTACCTAATTCTTGTCAACTTCTCATCTTATTTTTTTGGACTATGTAGGAATAAAAGTCACCATTACAGGCATAGTAAATTCTACCACATCACGTACCTATTACCAGAGACTATATTATATAAGTCTCTGCTATTACATTGATATCAGATGTCAAATGTCATTAAATAACTTTAGTAAACTTTTTGCAAACTAATCAAGATCGATGAATAAAATTGGGAAAATCAGCTGAATAAGCCAGAGAACGGTCTTCATTGTAATGCCAAAAGTGCAATTCAGACAAAGTTAACTCTGATTGTTTTTCAAGAAATATAGCGAACCTTTATCTACAAACATAATTTCAGAAATCCTTTTAGAAGAAAAACTCTATTATATCCTACCTTTTAAGCTTGACTTTGAATTATTACTTCCAATAAATGTTTCCGAGAATAAATCATTCGCAATATTCGTGCTAATAAATTTTCAGTACTTCATAATATTTGCATTTTGGGATATATAGGCAAGAATATATTTATATATACTCGCAATTAATTACCACATAAATAATAGCAACTGATAAAAATCTGTTTATTTGGTTCTTTAATTTTGGACGTGATCAATAAATTATATATTTATTACCACGTGTAGGTATTTAAATTAAATTATCCCCTTATACACTGATATGTATCAATCCGGAATAAAAGTATGTCCACTTATAAAGACTAACAGATATCTTAGGGATCTCGTAGACAATTCCCTTATATGCAATAAATCTCTGGACAAACAGTAAAACAAAGACCCTACCCTCATGCGCTGTGTGGAGCCAACAATATTGGACTAGGATAAAATCCTTTGTGCAATATAAAGCAGTAAACTGCTAAAATAGGAAAAGATAATACTGATTTATATGCAAAATAACATTATAACAATTTGAGTACTTTTTATTAAAAATAATAATCCTACAGATTTTCTGAGAAACTTTTTGGGCTTGTTAAACAATAAAATGTACGTCTTTTTTATATGTTACCAAACAAAATTATACATTTTTTCTTGACAAGGTGAAAATAGAAAAAGACTTAAATGGAGAAAATGTGCAATTTCATCTGTAAGCCATCAGACATTAATTTGTAATTCTATTATAAATTTCAATAAATAAGTCAATTAATTAATAATAATACAGAATTATTTATTACAAATGATATGTTAAACCAGTCTGGTAAAAGTTATAATGTTAAATAATTATGTTGATATCTACTTGGATAAATATAAGTAGAATAAGAATTTGGATAAGTATTAAATTTGATCAAGTGAAAAGATGACAGATATGTGACAGAAGAAAAGTTTATAACCTGAAAATAGAAGTGTTGACTGAATGTTCACCTGCACTGTCACAAAGGCTACACAATAAAAAATGATGTTTAAACAGAACTTTGATTCAAGAGGGCTGTGTAAAACAAAAGAACTATTTACCGATTTTCATTTAGATTTTGACAGTACTGCTGCATTATTTAAAAGTTTCTCTTGACATTTGTCATTTTATTTTTGCGTTTTATTCTTGATTTACCTTTTAGTAAGTGTTTAAGTGTTATCTGGTTGTTAAAACTGGCTGTGTTTAGGCGCGAGCATCAAATTGATATGTTATTAATATATGGAGAGGTAAGAAAAAACAGAAGGGAAGCCAGAGCATTCTATGGTCGACGTTATCCAGAACACGACCAACCTTGTGCACAATATTTTTCATGGTTGGAAGAAAATATAAAAAGGGAAAATGATAATGAACATGAGAACACATTTATTGTAAATGAGGAGGAAGAGATAAACACACTGGCCTGTGTTGAGATTTATCCAACAAGTTCTACAAGGCAAATTGCCAGTGGTATCGGTATATCTCCTGAAAGTGTTAGAAAGATTCTACATAAACATAAGTACAAATCTTTTAAGTACCAAATCCATCAGCATCTTTACGAGGGAGATTATCAACGAAGATTGAATTTTTGCGATTAGTATCTAGAAACTGAGCGTCATCAGCCAAATATAAAATCATGCATTTTATTTTCGGACGAATCTCGATTTACCAACATGGGAATGTTTAACAGGAACAATACGAGATATTGGGCAACTGAGAATAACCATCTATTTAGAGGAGGGGCTTTCCAAGAATGATTCGGTATCAACGTTTGGCTGGACGTTATAGGAGCACGCATTGTAGGACCAATATTTTTTGATGGACCTTTAAACGGAGCCCGGTACCTACAATTTCTACAGAACGAAATTCAAAATTTTATTGAAGTTTTATCTATGCACCATGAACATGTCTTTTATCAGCAAGATGATGCACCGCCCCATAATGCCCGAGTAGTCACCAACTATTTAAGTGAAACTTTTAATAATCGCTGGATGGTCCTATACGATGGCCGGTGAGATTCCCATACCTTACACCTTCGGATTTGTTTTACTGGGCCCATATCAAGGAAAAGGTGTATAAGACACAACCACATAACATAGGAGACCTTAGAAATAGAATTACGCAAGTGATAAACTCTATTACTCCAATTCAGATGGAAAACGTTCTTCGGGAATTTAAAGAAAGGATTAATTCTTGCCGAGAAGTCAACAGTGTACATTTTGAACATTTAAATTATGATTAAAATAAATTATACCTACCTATTACTTTTAGTGTTTCACTTTTGATACTTATTTTATTTTTCTGCTTTGAGCAGATTTGTGACATATTAGTGCAGGTGAACATTCAGTCCCCGATATCTCATAAACTATTAGGTTTAGATAGGGGACACCAGAAACAAAAAATATCCAGAAAGGTTAGTGGAATGTAAATTTAAGGTTCAATACAGGGTGTTCCATTAAAAATATCGAAGTAATTTGAGCCTGAAAATCACTTTTCGTAGTACTTCCGGTTCAGCCGGAAATTTATTTTTTATGACTATCAAATTTTACTCACCAAAAAACTTAAATAACCGTAACAAATTTGTTCCTACATTCATTTGTTTTATGTGAAAATGAAATAATTTATGACTGATATAACATTTTCAACCGCCATTGTCTCGAACACTGTCAAAGATAGATATAGGGTATGCTACATGTTTTGGACCTACAATTTCCTGAGCAATCTAAATTTTGAATAATATACAAGGTAGTCCCCTAAAAATAACAAATTTTATACTGTTTCCGGTTAAACCGGAAATGAAAATCAGATCTTAAAGCAATCAAGCTATGCACCATACAACATCTCAAAATTTGAAATCGATATATTTTTTTACAAGGAAGTTATAGGCTGGTTAGTAATATCATAGGCACCCGGTATATATATATATATATATATATATATATATATATATATATATATATATATATATATATATATATATATATATATATATATATATATATATATATATATATATATATATATATATATATATATATATATATATATATATATATATATTAAACAAAGTGCACAATTTATTAATTAATTAACTGGTGCTGGAAACTAAAACCAGTTTTCTGGATAACCGGTTACTCGGTTTTGGATTATTCGCGGTTTTATACAAAATCGAAAACCGGTTACTTGGTTAACCGGTTAATCGGATAACCGGTTACTTGGATAACCGATTATTCGAATAACTGCTTATCCGGATAACCAGTTATTCAAATAACAGGTTACTCGAATAACCGATTATTCGGATAATCGACTAATGCGTTTGTTTTCTTTCAAATGTTGTTGAAATCTGAAACTGCAGACGGGCAGGTGGCCACCCACGCCTGTTTAGATTAGAATTTACATAAGACCTGATATATTTAGTATTTTGTCAATTTTGTCGTACTTTGCGAATATTAACTAAATACTGTCCAGCCGGCGAAAGAAGGCCCGTGCGGCAAGGGAAAGTATTGAAGATAACTGATAGGTCCCTAGCTTTCTGAGAAACCACATACTAGGAATATAATATCTCTCCCAATAGTGTACGTGTGGATGCAAACGATCGCAAAAAATTTTGCACTAATTAATTTTTTTTTATTTACGCTTAATTGTGAATGGAATGCAGAAATCACATTCTTTCCCCAAGTGTTCTTTCCCCGACCAGACAATACACAATCACAACACTAAAAAGTCTAGCTAGACTTTCATTATGACATGACTCATGCATGGCGTGCGCCGTGCGCGTGCTCTAAATAAAAGCAGAAAAAACAATCCTTTAACATTATTTTCTTTGCAGTTTTTACATTCAACTACTTTTATGCAATATTTGTATAGAATTAGAGATCGGAAGGTAGCGGAATACTCTAATTTCGTTCTCAAAATTAGAAAAAAAATTCTTTTATTTCCTGTTTAGCAATTTCAACCACGATAGTTTTTTGTTTTTATGTTTTCATAGAATAATCCGTTTGGCGGATTAGTTTACTTAATTTTTTTAAATAATTTATAGGACAGTGACTTAATACGTAAACTTGAAGGTGAGAAGAAACATTATAGGATGCCACAAATGTATAACTATAGACAATATACTTTTACTCTTATAATCGCTAGTTAAATATACATGTGTGTGTTGGTGACATTCACGAATACTTACAGCCCTCTTTGTATTAGTTTTGTATATTACTGACCTCGCCAAAATAATTAGTACATATTAGTTTTATAAAATTATTGTATCTAGTTTTTTTATACTAGTACCTACTGATCTACTGAAATAAAAATATTAAATTTATTCGTCTTCTAAAATCTTAATTATATACTCAATCAAATCTGTTTTCTTATTAATTGGTTTTGTAAGTATCCGATTAACCGGTCTTCAAATAACCGATTAACCGGTTTTAGAACAACCGATTAATTGGTTTTCGGATAACCGATTAACTGATTTTCGGATAATTGTTTAACCGGTTTCCGGATAAACGATTAACCAGTTTTCGGATAACCGACTAACCGGTTTTAATCTATATTTGGATACCCGGTTTTATCCGAAACAGGTTTTTGATGAAACCGATTAAGCGGTTTAACTTTTTTCCAATTTTTTAAGCACTAATAACTTGCATTGTAATATTGACCTAACCTAAGTAGTACCCTATCCCGAGATACTTATATTCGGCAATTATTTTTGTTTAGTTAGCAATTCTCATTTTTGATGATTAATCTTCAGAAATTTATTTCATATTGTTTATTAGACAATGGTTCTTAAAATTAAATAAATAAAGAGTTTTCACGTTTGAGAAATTTCAAAATTTTTATTGTTAATGGACGAATAAGCTTGAGAGTCACACACTTTGTAGCAGTGTTACTGGAATTTCCTGTGAACACAGCTGATTCAATTTGTCCTTTCCCAGGTAGATATTTAGTTTGTTTCTGCTTCCTAGTAATATAAAATTCTGAACTCCTTCTATTTAAATTCTTCTTTTTATGTATGCTTTATTTTTCTTGACTTATTATTTATTATCTCAATTCTGCAAAAACAGCTAATTTTGTCTGTTCCAACTCAGGTAAATATACCATTGCTATACTTGCTTGAAATTATTATTTTCGTTCATTTATTTTTCTTACTAGTTTTCATTTATTTTTTTTAATTATTCATTAATTTATTTTATGCTAATACTTGAATATTTCTCTTGCTTTTTAACTAATATTTTCTTTATATTTCTTCTTAACTTTCAACTTTGACTTTTATTTATTATTTTAGATTATGGTCTTTTTTGAGAGAATTGGCGAAGTGCTCTCTGACATGCCTAAATTACTACTCCCCTCAAAATACCAGCTGTCAAAGTATTTATACTTCTTGAAAACTGGCCTACTGGACTTGAAAATTTTGTAAAATTTTGGTGAGTTATAAATAAATTATTTTTAAAATTGCATGGACTCGTCTTAATTTTTTCATATTTTTGTTCCTGGCTTTACTAGGAGCATTTTCGTGTATTTCACATCCCATTACAAGAATTTATTAACGAAAGTCTTAGATACTTGCTAGCGTTCCAAGCTTTCTCACTTCCCGCACGTCTGTTTTTGCAATATAAAACTAGCATGATAAATTCATCTTATAACTACTTAAATCATTAATATTGCATTTTTTTAATGTTCATGACATTTATTTATACTCATTTAAACATACGAAGTTGTAACATTACTTTTCCTATTTTTTTTTTTTAGTTTTTCAAAAATCAGATTCTTGTAAAGGATAATTTCATGATGAAAATTGTTCTATGGCAACCTCCAAATAAACACTAATCAGTATTTTTAGATTTTAGAGCATATGAATGGAGATAAAAAAACTTTTAGATTTCAAGGAGCGACTTACGTCTTACGTTACACAGTTTTACATTTCTTCAATAAATTCGGATTAAGCAGGTACTGTATTTTTGTGTATAGTTTATATCTGTAAATTTACTTATTTTTCTTAACAAATTTGTCCAATTTAAAGTATTTATTTCCAAAAAACAATTTATTGTGTTTACGTTAATATTTTTTACGAAGCCATTTATTTTTATTTTATTATGATTAACCATGATACTGAACAGCTACATATTATTAAAATACACTTCAGTATATATAGTCAATTTAAAACTTCATTTTTAATAAACAGAATTTCATAAAATAACGGAAACATAGTTATTAGTAATATTTTATTAGATTGTTAGTTAATTTTATGATTGCATTAAATTTATAAAATTTAATAAACCTATTTTAATTTTGCCTGTAAAATTTTAGAATAAACCCAACTGTAATTAATGTAATTATTAACTTAATATTTAAATGTAATAAAGGAAATTTGAAAATATGAATTAATTCATAATCATAAAAACAACTGCATTTTTATAACATATACATTATTGGAAAAGCTAATTATTATAGTAACAATTATAATTACATAAATATATCTTTATGTATAAAAAATACTAAATTACACAGATCTAATTTAAATATAATTGACATCGTATAAAATGCGTGATAAAATCTACTACAGAACAGAAATTTTTATTTTGAATCTTGAAATAGGAAAGTTGTGCAATATTGTTAATTTTTCTTGTATTCTTTCAGAAGAATTTTTAGAAATTATACTAATTTTAAAAAGTCATTTTGATATTATTGATAAAAGGAAACCAATGTTGTTTTGGAATATTACTACGCATGATAATAATTTATGTTACAAATATATTACCCATCGCACAATACACAATCAGGATATGAGATGATGAACTTACTAGGATATCCCAGGATGTAATTGTATTAAAGAAATGAATGTACCTGTTATATACCTACATATATCTTTTAAGGTGTCCTATTTTTAGGACATCCCCAAGGCATTACTTATTTGCATAGTCCACATATTTTTATTGGAGGCTTTTATTTTAGCAGTTGTAGTACTGGATGTTACTAATTTACTCTCCGTTATTTTCTGCCATATTAAAGTTAAGAAAATTTAATTTATTTATTTATTTTAATATTCACAACATTATCATTGCGAAATTAGATGTTTTCATCATACACAGATATTATTATCTATATGAAGGTTTCGATAAAATTTCCTAATATTTATCAGCTGGAACTGAATAAATTTGTACAAAATTGTTGAACAATTTTTTGACAAATGATACGCTTGTAAATGAATTATTAGATTTGAATCAGTTATAAATTATTTTTAAAGGTAAATTATGATTGGAATTTTCAACGTCAGTCATACGTCTGAATTAGTTAAATTCTTTATGAGTACGAGCTTGTCATAAAATAAAATGAATAGCCAGGAACAGAACTGACAAATGAAACACTCCGGTCAGTTTTATATACTCCAAAACCAAAATCAATACTGTTGTTACCGATTCAAATAATACTATTTAAATTAAAATTAAAAACACATGTACACATTAAACTCGATCTCGATGTATACACTAAAGAAAAGAACAATTTATTTATTTTTACAATGAAGCATACATGGCAATTTTAAGAGATTATACCTCTGTTGTTTCTATTATTGCTGCGGTTACAAGTATTTTTTTAACAAAAATTATTTTCAGAGTTATAAATATGAAATCAGAAAAATACTTGAAAGCTAAATGAGAGTTACACTTACAACATTTTTTATGTCAAACATAATTTATTTTATTAAACTATTTAATATGCCTCAAGATTTTTCCTTGATAGAACAACAAGTTTTTAATGTTCTATCAACGAAAAATATATTACATGTAGGTAATTATTATATTACATGTAGGTAATTATTATTCACGTGCAATTATTTGGAAAAGTAAAAATAAGAAAAACAAATAATTTCTAAACAATTATTTTTTATAGAGTGGAATGAAAAATAATAACTGAAATTTTTTTTGCTAATTATTATTTACTAACTTACAAATCTTATCACAGATAAGTATAAGATATATCTTTTTAAACAATTATTTTCCCGGCTATTTGCCAAAACGCTGAAACTTGGATTACAAAAAAGATAATATGCACATTATGTTCAGTACAACTGACTCAATAATGTTATTTTTTAATTTCAACTATTCTGTCTAGTAAAACCAATAAAATAAATAAATAAAAACACAAGGAACTCACCAGTTGAACACTCACTTTAAAAAAACTTTAAAATATCTACCGACACGTGTTTCTGCTTGCAGAGCTTCATCAGGTTAGCCAGCACATTTAAAGAATCCAAAGCAACTAAATTTGTAAACCTTAATGTAATAAACATTAATATCTTCAGAGAACAGAATAATTGAAATTATATAGTGGAAATTCCCCTTAGGTTAGAATAATTTAAAAACAAATTAATTTCCTCTTCTTGGTAAAAGTTTAAAATATAGAGTAGAATGAAAAATAATAACAGAAAATTTTTTTGCTAATTATTGTTTACTAACTTTTACAAATCTTATCACAGATAAGTATAACATATATCTTTTTAAACAATTATTTTCCCGGCTATCGACAAAACGCTGAAACTTGGATTACAAAAAAAGATAATATGCACAAGTTTCAGCGTTTTGGCAAATAGCCGGGAAAATAATTGTTTAAAAAGATATATGTTATACTTATCTGTGATAAGATTTGTAAAAGTTAGTAAATAATAATTAGCAAAAAAAATTTTCAGTTAATATTATTTTTCATTCCACTCTATATTTTAAACTTTTACCAAGAAGAGGAACTTAATTTGTTTATAAATTATTTTATTCGACCCTAAGGGGAATTTCCACTATATAATTTCAATTATTCTGTTCTCTGAAGCCATTAATGTTTATTACATTAAGTTTAGTTGCTTTGGATTCTTTAAATGTGCTGGCTACCCTGATGAAGCTCTGCAAGCAGAGACACGTGTCGGTAGATATTTTAAAGTTTTTTAAAGTATTTTGGTTTTACTAGACAGATAGTTGAAATTAAAAATAGCTTATTGAATCAGTTGTACTGAACATATTGATATTATCTTTGTAATCCAGTTTCAGCGTTTTGGCAAATAGTCGGGAAAATAATTGTTTAAAAAATATGTTATACTTATCTTGATAAGATTTGTAAAAGTTAGTAAATAATAATT
The DNA here is from genome assembly GCA_029963845.1 of Rhamnusium bicolor. Taxonomy (NCBI): domain Eukaryota; kingdom Metazoa; phylum Arthropoda; class Insecta; order Coleoptera; family Cerambycidae; genus Rhamnusium; species Rhamnusium bicolor. The sequence goes on from JANEYF010004223.1 coordinate 73,504, forward strand.
AGAAAAAAATTTTCAGTTAATATTATTTTTCATTCCACTCTATATTTTAAACTTTTACCAAAAGAGGAACCTTATTTTTTTTTTTAATTATTTTATTCGACCCTAAGGGGAATTTCCACTATATAATTTCAATTATTCTGTTCTCTGAAGCCATTAATGTTTATTACATTAAGGTTTATAAGTTTAGTTGCTTTGGATTCTTTAAATGTGCTGGTTACCCTGATGAAGCTCTGCAAGCAGAAACACTGTCGGTAGATATTTTAAAGTTTTTTAAAGTGATCCCTATTTTTGGTTTTACTAGACAGAATAGTAGAAATTAAAAATAGCATTATCGAGTCAGTTGTACTGAACATAATGTGCATATTATCTTTTGTAATCCAAGTTTCAGCGTTTTGGCAAATAGTCAGGGAAAATAATTGTTTAAAAAGATATATGTTATACTTATCTGTGATAAGATTTGTAAAAGTTAGTAAATAATAATTACAAAAAAATTTTCATTTAATATTATTTTTCATTCCACTCTATATTTTAAACTTTTACCAAGAAGAGGAACCTAATTTTTTTTAAATTATTTTTTGTTACTAATTATTTACTTTGTCAGTCATTTTAAGATAGTAGTTCGGAAACTAGTCCCAAAGAATAAACTCAATTGTGAGATTAAGATTTTCGTTTCAAACCCATATAAAAATAAATAATATGAATGTGTCACATCTTTTTTGTATCTTAACTTACACCAGCAAACATTCACGGAACATCGCTCTGCATTGAGCATCGAGGATGACATTTTCAATAATTTATATAGTTTTACTTCACTTGTTAATATTCAATTATTATCTCGTGTCAATTTGAGTTCTTTAATAAAACATCAAAAAAAGTCCATAGGAAAAACAACAGTTGGTTATAAAAACATGAGCGATTTAGTAATTCTATAAAATTGTTGAAAAGTTCAGTGGATAGCCCATATCGACTGACACCAAATCTCATTATATTCACGTACAAAATCCTGAAAAATGTTCAAGTTGTTAAAAATCATTCAATAGAAGTATATAATCTAGCACCCCCAAACTAGGAACGTAATTAATGTGGACTTTAGAAGATCCGATTTTTCCTATTACAAAAAATAATTCCCATATACTGTACAAGTGCATCAATTCAGCACAAATCCACTATAATCTAAACAGTTTAATAAAACTGGTCAAAATGTTTAATATAAGGGAGTCTACGGCGTCTTAAGGAGTAGCAGAAGGGTCCTTATGAAGGACAGTATAGTAGTGGCAAGGGAAACTGCAGTTACGACCCTTACGAAGAACAAGGGGCCACAGTTCCAAGACCGCAACGCCTCCTTCATCACCGCTGACACGGTAATCCAATAATGTATCAACTCCCGAGATCCCGACTTTAGGTTTCCAGGATACATATTTTTATCTGTTTTTTTTTACTAAAAGTTATAGTTGGATCACAAAAAAATAAAAGTAAGGATTTTAGAATTCTGAATTTTATCGGGAGCTGATAACATACATATATCTATATAGGAAAATATTAAATTTATGAATACATTTTTATTGCAGCAATATAATGGTAGTAATTATTACCGAGTAAGCCAGTAGTTACAGTGTAGTGTTTGCGGCGGAAAAATGGTTCTATGGGCGTCTGTTCTATGTTTAAAAGTTAGTAAGTACATAATATACCGAAAGTTCATATTTTAGAGACATCCAAAGATCGGCTTGTGCGAAAGGGCACTATTAAAATCTTTTCAGATTTCTTGATGTTATTTCCCAGTATTTTTTTTTTAATTGTAATTTTTTCTTTTTTTTTTTCCTCCTTCCCCCCCCCCCCCAAGTGATTAATGCTGGCATAAATCTAGAGGTTTTGGCCGACAGTATGCGTCCAAACAACAAGTTTTCGGTGATGAATATTGCTACAGCGTCTATATGATCATGGGCGCCATTTCCCTCATACTTTTTCCAGTTGTGTGTTGATGTTAACCAACATGAATTTCATATGTGTGCTCCCTACAGTTGTCTAATCATTTATCAAACGAGTATGAATTATGAAAATATAAATACGCTTATGTATCCAACTCTTTCAACTGAATATATAAATACATAACTAATTTGTCCACACTAAAATATGGTTTATACAATCTTGTAATAAGCTGTAACTAGAAATTGGACGGAAATGACATGAATATGTAATAAATAATTGCATGAAGTAAAGTAAGACGCGAATTAATAAGTATAGCATTAATTTAAAATGGAACAGCTGTTAGAGAATTCTGGAAGTGTTTCGCATATGGTTGCAAATTTACTTTATTTGGCTAGTGAATATGAAACCTATTATTTTGTTTTCTTAACTGCCTCTATAGTAACCATGGGCGATATCTGGAGAAAGAGCCACGCAAAATTTTCAGGTTAGGGGTGCCAGGCTGGTGAGCTTATCTCCTAATGTCAGTGACCGGTGGTGCAAACAGAAAATGCATCTGGCGGGGGACGGGGGACAGTTTGGGGTCCCCTAGAGGTTGAGAAACATTTTTCAGTAAAAGGTTGAAAACTATTAAGCTGCCTCATTCATTAAGGGGACTCTTCGGATACCGTCAAAAATAAGATATATAGATATATTAGCAATGTAATTTGGCAGTAACAGTAATAAAATATATTTTTTTAAATAATACAAAATCCAAAAAAAATATTTCTAGAGAAATATGACATGACTATTACATTGCTTTCACCATTTTGATAATAAAATTTAATAATCAGGACGCGTTGTTCTATCATGTAATGCTCCATGTTTACTAACTCCCATCTGTCTCCTATCGACCTGGCATGTCAATAATCTTGTGACATCATGACAGATAAACTGGCGCGCAATTCAAATCTTGCGCTCTTATTGAAACACCTTTTAAAACAATACTTCCAATACATTTTATCATAGACACTATTAAAACAACTATTGATTCTGTGAGCAAGATTTGCATTGAATTAAATAACAGTGTTCTTAGTATAAGAAGCAAAAAATGTTGAGATTAAAAACATTAATATGTTTTAAAGAAAGAACGAAAAATAAAAATTTTTATACTTAATAAATGATTTCCTCCAGTTACAGTTGCAAATAAATTATTTATAAAAATGTTTAAATAAGATAATTCAAAATATGAACATTTGTCATATATATTTTGACATTTTAAATTGAAAGACAATATCTAGATTAAATACTGTAACTTCGGTAATCACAATCACATTCATGACGCCGCGCCAGTATAAAAGTGTTAGGTATATAATAAATGAGAAACAACACTTTCAATATATTTTATCGTAGAAACTATTAAAAACTAGGAGCAAGAATTGCATTAAATTAAATAAGTGTTCTTAGCATTAGAAGCAAAAAAATTATGAGATTAAAAAATATTGAGATTAAAAAAATATTAACACCAAAAAGGAACATTTTTACACTTAATAAATGATTTCCACCAGTTACAATACAAAAACGAAAACCCCTAGTCCGATATATATCTACTTTCATTCTTCCTGATTTAATATTTTTTAATCTCAATATTTCTTTGCTTCTAATACTAAGAACACTGTTATTTAATTCGATACAATTCTTGCTCCTAGATTGAGTAGTTGTTTTAATAGTTTCTATTAGTGCTGGCAAAAACCGGAAAACGTGAAACCGGTTAATTGGTTTCCTCAAACCGGTTAATCGGTTTCCTCAAACCGGTTAATCGGTTTCCTCAAACCAGTTAATCGGTTTCCTCAAACACCTGTTTCCTCAAAAACCGGGTATCCAAATATAGATCAAAATCGATTAATCGATTATCCGAAAACCGGTTAATCGGTTATCCGAACATCGGTTATCCGAAAACCGGTTAATCGGCTACTTGAAAAACCGATTAATAAGAAAATAGATTAGATTGAATTTATAATTTGGATTTTAGAAGACGAATTTTAATATTTTCATTTCAGTAGATCAGTACTAGTTTAAAAAACCTCGATACAACAATTTTATAGAACTGTTATTTACTAGTTATTTTGGCGAGGTCGGTAACGCCCAAAATTAATACAAAGAGTGCTGAAAGTATTGGTGAATGTAACACCAACACACACATGTGTATATTTAACTAGCGATCACAAGAGTAAAAGTATATTGTTTAGTTATTTATTTGTGTTTCTTCACAACTTCTTTGGGTATTAAGCCACTGTCCTATAAATTATTTAAAAAAAATTATTAAGTAGACTTCTGCACCAAAAGGATTATTTTATGAAAACATATAAACTGAAAACTGTTGTGTTGGAAATTGCTAAAAAGGAAATAAAAGTAAATTTTCTCTAATTTTGAGAACGGAATTAGAGTATTCCGCTACCTCCTGATCTCTAATTACACATAAATATTGCATAATAAGATACGAGACGTCAAAGTTGAAAATAAAAACTACAATGAAAAAAATGCAAATGATTGTTTTTCCTGCTTTCATTTAGAGCACGCGCACGGCGCACGCCATGCATGAGTCATGTCATAACGAAAGTATAGCTAGACTTTTTAGTGTTGTGATTATTGTGTTTAATTAATATTCGCAAACTACTACAAAAATGATAAAATACAAAATATACTACGTTTTATGTAAATTCTAAACTAAACAGGCGCCACCTGCCCGCCTAGTGTTTCAGATATCAACAACATTTGAAAGAAGAGAAATGCATATTAACTGATTATCCGAATAGTCGGTTTTTCGAATAACCGGTTATCCGAATAATCGGTCATCCGGATAACCGGTTATCCAAATAACCGGTTTTCGATTTTGTACAGAACCGCGAATAATCCAAAACCGATTAACCGGTTATCCAGAAAACAGGTTTTACTTGCCAGCACTAGTTTCTATGATAAAATGTACTGGGAGTATTGTTTTTGATTTATTATTTATCTAAAACTTTTATATTAGCAAATTCTGATAAGAATGAATGAAAATATAAATAAAACTTTAGTATTTATTATTAATGTTAGGTTTGAATGAATGCTTATGTAATAAACAAAATTTTTTTGACTTTTTTTTTTTAAAGGGCATAAAAACGCCGCAATAATATGTATAGATTTTTTATAATTCAGAATTTATTCCAAATATGGAAGTAGTTCAACACCACTATCGCGAACAAAGCTGTTAACATATAACTGCTACTCCTGTGTTTTTACGTGAGAATGCGACTGGTTTTTTTGTTTTATTTATTGTTGAGTAGAATAAATGGGGAAGTATAAACATAATAAAACTCTCTGCTCTTACATTAACCTGGTTACGTGGTTACGTGTAGATTCCTCCAATCGATAATATTGGCACAAATTACGAAATATTTATTCTAAGGGATAATTTCAATACTGCTTTGTACCGATAGAAATTATGTTTATTTATCTTTTAGTTAAGGGGAGATGGTTTGGGGGATTTTGGCCCCCTGCTCCTATTGGCTGCTTTGTAGCGGAAATAGACCTACAAATAAGTGATTAAAAAGTCTTATCATTGTAGACTTTACTCTTTAAGTAATTCCACAAGAAAAAATCGAGTGGGGGTTAGATCTGGTGGCCTTGCAGGCCAATCTATAATAGGTCTTCTCCTACCAACCGATTTATTCGGGAACATTTGATCCAAGTATTGACGAATTTTGGGGGTATCATAATATTAATACGTACTAAAAATTGATATGATTATAAGGTATCTTGATTAGGGAATAAAACTACTAAAGCGAGTATATTTTCTAATTCGTCGGTTACGGAAATTAAAATAGTAATAAGAAATAAAATTGTTCACAAGTTTTTCTCTGATCTTAATTATTATATCAAGACTCTAGGAAAGTAACATTTTAAGTAATTTGAATTTTTGTGGGGTAGTTTTTGGACAAAAAATAAAAACACGTTACTGAGACTACCATTTAAAAAAACAAAATTTCGCGTGTTAGTTACTCTCATTACAGTAAGTAAATTAGCCACCTTTCTCGGTTTATGAACTAACCGGTTATTTTACAAAAAAACCAAAACTGTTCGCTAATTTAGTCGAATATAATGTATTAAAAAATAACCATGAGTGTAATTAGTATATAAACCAGCGAAGCTAACACTTTAGTCGTAATATAATATAAATGTTGCTTACTCTGATGTTATGTTAAAAACTACTACATATTTCGTATGTCTACTGAAAGAAGGAGAAACAACAAAGGCTAAATGATATATCATGGGTCTTTTAACCGGCGATGACCGTCGTTTTAGGATAAAGTAAAAAAGATAAATCGTTGGAAAACCTAAACATTCCTCTTGAAAAATGTCCTCAATTTATTTTTCGACTAGGAAAAATTGGCGGCACAAGCTGATTTAAGTAGGCTACATATAAAGGAAATTATGTACGCCAAAACAACTAATTATGGTGCGTATTTGTCAAGTTACAAGGATGTCAAAACATACTAATTAGTAATTATCAATAATGAAAGAAATAATTTCATTTAATAGAAAAACGTTTAAAAGAAAAGTGTTGTGTTATGCGATTGATATCTTTTACATACATTTAAATGGTATTTTCTCTCTGGCTTTTTTATACCGATAGCATAACAAAGTATCTCTGATTTTTTTTTTCAGTTACGAGATATTAACCGATATCCGTAGTTTTGATAATTCCCGAAGAATTCGAACTATTTTCGCTATATTTATGTCCGTCCGCTCGTTCATATCCTCTTCCTCTATGCAACTGTCTAACTGTCAGCGTGTTCGTTCAAAAAGATGAGAAATTAGGGAAAATCTATGTTTAGTTTAAAATTTTTTGAGAATGTTTTGAAAAAGTTTCATCTAAGTTTTTAATAAAAGGAAAAGTTAATACTCTCTACTAGATAGACTTAAGAAATTAGGATGTCATGATGTAAATAACAGAGCCAAACCGGAGCAGACAGTACAGTAAACAGTACCTTTACACAACAGCTCTTTCCTGTTTCACTTCCTTTGTTTGTCTTAGCTTTTACGGTGGATTTTTCTTTTATTTCATTATTTTGCACCCGTATTTTCTAAGTGAGTGTTTCAGTGCCCCTTCAATAAACATTCAGGTGAGCTTAGACTCATTTTTAACAAGTGATATTCCATTTTCATGGCGCTGCGCTCCATTAACCCGTCGAGTACCACATTACATTTCGTGGTAGGTCCTAAAAATTTCCATAAAACTTTTCAAGCGCGCTCCCAGAGTTCACATCACATCTGGAGGTTTTGTCTAATCTATATCTACTGCTCGTATAAAGTACTCATCCCTAACTAGCCTGAGTGCCACGATATAGCCGATTTTCCGAATTTCTCATGGTAGTTTTAATTTCTCTTCCGTGGCTTTTCAAAGCTTTGCGGCTTTTTTGCCTCCCATCGCCGAACTATCCGGCATTAAGTCATTCCCGTCGCTTTACACTCACTAAACCCATTATCGGCTGCTCTATGCGCCTGAGACGCCGCTCACACAAGCGGGTCGGTCTACTCTGATTTCATTGCAGTTTCTAATTTTCAAACTCGTTGCCACACATCTCTAGCCACTCTAGCAATCTCCCATTCACACTAAACGTCCTGCACGACTTTTATCAGTTTGCCAGCATTACAGCCTCACTTAAATTATTTTATTATACTTTCCAAATATTCGCGTTTTAAACAAGTGGCGCCCAACATTATTGAACAACTGCGTTTCTTCCCTCGCCTGTCATCTAATCATTATCAGTGCTCTATATCCCTGGCGTTATCTCCAGTGCATTTACTAATGATTGGACTGGATTTACGTATTACAGTCTAATGCTCCATCCTATATATAACAACATGCAAAACATTACTCTTTCTGCAGGCGCGTACTTCCTCGGCATTTTTTAAGTTCACTAACGTGCTAAACGGAATATCGAATAAATAGAAAATGTATTTTTACTCACCGTACACACACGTTGCTAGCTAGTATTTTCGAACTCAACAAATTACAAACTAAAAAAAGTCATTAAGGGTAGTCGTAGAAACAGTATTAGCCCATCGACACTACTCCTACATAATAAATTCTCGGCCGTCATCGGTGCCAGTATAATTCTCGGGTCTTGACGACCGTTCATTGGTACCAGTTTTACGTGCGAAAGCTAATTAACTGATTTAATTAATGTGTAGGTTAGGCTTGGTACCAGTGTAAGCACTTATAGCCATTTACTCGGTACCAATATCGATGGTTCGAATCATCCCGGAGCAACAAATTTTATTTGTAATTTGCTTCGGATTAAGATTGGGAGTGAACTGTCGATGCCCTAGATGTGGTTCGGACTTCACAATAAACTGTAGGGCCTCGTCCTCTTTACTCAACACAAGATCCTATGATTCTCTGGGAGTTACTTCGGTGACTTGAGAGGCGGCTAAGAAAACATTTTAAGAAAACTGTCAAAAATTACGGTTTGATTTATTACTATTACAAGTATATCACGCGTTTTTCCGACTACAGTATTAGATTTAAAAATCCGTCTCTGGGATGACATCCAAACTCCCTAGTCAAATTATAAGTGTTGAAACTGTCTCGATATATAAATGTATTCTGTTGATGCGCATAAACTGGAAAATATAAACTCTTTTAATTGTACGTATGTCCTGAAGTGGGTTGGGACATTTGATGTGAAGATAACACTGACATTGGTTTTCACGAAACACCAAAACATCATACACAACAATCGACGAGCCCTTTCGCCAACCAAGGTGGTGTCATCTGGAAATGCTTAAAACTAACCTTATGTTAATAATGTATCCTATTTATATATATACTTCCATAAATAGGCTACCATTTACATTACCCTTTTTATATTTATATGTAGATGATATCATCACGGCTTTACCAAAAGACATGAACGACGTAATTCTCAATACGTTCAATGATTATGACCGACATGACATTTGAAATTTACAGTATAAATTGAAATTAACAACAGGATTTTATTCCTAGATGTGTTATTAGTAAGAGAATGAAATACAATTTGTACAGATTGGTATAAAATAGAAATAAATTCTAAGAGGCTATTAAATTTCTATTCTGAACACTCTATGACACAAAAAATTGCATTAGTTAAATCACTAAAACAAAGTTATTAATATAAGTAATGAAAAATACGCAGATAAAAATTTTGAATTAATCAAACATATTTTATAGGAAAATAATTACTCTGCTAATTTGGCGAATAACATTCTCTTTCAGAATAATAACACATCTAGACCTAAAGAACATAATAATCAAACGAAATTTTACATTAAATTACCTTATACCTTAATCATTTATCTCAAAGGTTAAAAAACAGTATACAAACAAGGAAATACACAAATAATATTTTACAATAACAAAATACTTGGAAAATTTTACAATGAACATAAAGATAGGTGTCCTTTTGAAATGAAAAGTAACGTTGTGTATAAAGTAGGATGTGAGTGTGGTGCTCAATATGTAGGTCAAACTAAACATTGGTTAAAATCACGTGTTTATACTCATAAATATGATATTTCTAAAAATAAAAGATCTACAGATTTGTCCATACATGTCTTAGAGAACAATCATAAAGTTGATTTTGAAAATGTTCAAATTTTGTGCAACGAAACAAATCTAAGTAAAAGATTGATATTAGAAATGATTTATATTAATGAGACAAAAAATTGTATTCATTTAAGATCGGATGTAACAGGTCTTAGTGATATAGAAACGTGTTAAAATATTTTTTTTTTGTTAAATATTTTGTTTTTTAGTGGGTAGATTTATATGTTATAGTTGATTATTTAAATTAGATTTTAATTAATTTTTTTTTCTGTATTTTAATAACTATGCAATACATCATATTTCTAGATTAAGATTATTAACAATGAATATACGTTGAAGCGAAGTATAAGTCATACGATTCATGTAGTTAACATCACCCAAACACATTTGTAATATTATTTAGTTCTTACTTTTACTTTAACGACGCTAGACATTTTATTTTTATATAAAATTTTTTAAAAAATTCAGAATTCTTTTCATGTGTTTTTATAATGTTTTTAAAAAAAAGTGTGACAAACTAGATGATTGGGAGTATTTTTATTAACTACAGAAATTTTTATAGTTGATAAGTTTTTTTAAATGTTTACATTACTTTGCCGATTTTTTTGTTATTATGTATAAACAACAATTTTCTGAAGAAGTTAAATAAAAACAACGAAACGTATCAGCTGTTGTAATAAATCGTATTATATTTTTGTCCAAATTGACCGTTATTACTAAAAGGTGTTACTGGACATGAAATTAAATTGCAGAATTTACTTTTATATATAGTAAAAGAAATATTATTTAAATGCTTAGCAGAAAACGTTTATACATTTAATATTTAATACAAGAAATTACTTAGTTTATTACAGTTATATATATTGATGTTGTTTTCTGATCTTGCTGATATACAGAAAATCTTAGATAAAAGTATTCAATTAATCAACAATTTAAAACACAAATTATTGTAGAAGCTACTAAACCAACTACTTCATCCTAGCTAATACTAATTAGAAGGAACTGGATTAAATAGTAGAAATCGTAGTATTTTAAAACAAAGAAATATTGACAAGTTATTAAAACATTTAATCACATGCCAGATTTCTTTACTTTCAAAAATTTTAAATCTCTGCGAGTCGTATTCCAGTCTGCAGTGAGCAAGTAGTATATCGTCACGATCATATAAACTGTTAAAAAGAGCAATACCATGCGGTTTGCAGGTTTAAGATTTGCGTCTTACATTTTTAAGCATATAGACAAACATCAAGATCTAAAGTTTAATGGTACACCGATCTCTTGTCGGGTATGCAATGTAAGTGTATCGACAGACCCTTCTAACTGGAAAAGACAAATAAAATCTGCAATACACTTAGGAAATAAAGAAAATGGGTTTTTGTATGCAAAATTTGGAAGCGTCTTTGTGTTGTGTATGTAATATTCCATTATACATATATTGAAAAAAAAACCAGTTTAGAGCATTTTGGAAAAATATGTTGCCGAAATGGGATTTACCGTCAATAAGAACAGCTGATCGTAAACTGAAACATATAAAAAGCTTTTAATAAAAAACAAATTTAATAGTGTAGTGTAAAATAAAAAAAAATGAATAACAGTGGACGAGACGACAGACTCAAAAGGAAATCATGTAACAAATGTCTTGGCACGCGTTTTAGACCCTGGTGAGGCCGCTCACGTCACCACGCCATATTTACTGGCTTGTAGAAGATTACAAGATGTCACTGCAGAAACTGTACAAGATTTTGCCACACAAATACTTGGACATAATGCAATAGAAGCTGTTGGATACTACCACGAGTATTTTCAACGAGTAAAGAATTTCGTTATACAGTTAAATCGTAGTGAATCAAAAACCACCTCCTAAACCCAATGCTATTTCAAAATCCGTGAAGTAGAAGCAACAATACATGTGATTCACAACAATTATACAGTGGTATTAGATAATAATCAACTATTAGAAAATTCTTCCATTAGAAGAGTCCTTACATATAATTCATAATGTACAAAATAATTAATAAACTAAAAGATGGCCCTGGTATGCGAGTGAGTAAGCGGTACAGTGACATTTTACATAAAAATGTTAGGGTATGAAACGTTACGTAATATGAATCGGTATCTCAATGAAGAACATGTTACAAGTAATTTAGAAAGTTTTAAGTTTGCAAATATTACATTGTTAGGTGTTGAAAGATATGTTTCGTATTACAAACATATGTTTACCCCACAAAGGTGAACTTTTTTAGCAGAAAACATAGTAACTCTGTTACTCATGCGAAGGTTCGTTGACGTGCTATCTCAACCATTGTCATCGGTCGTTAACACGTAAAAGATAAGAAATGTTACTTATTTCATCATCTATGTGACGCTACTGAGGCCGTCTGATTTGCCACGCTCTAATCATAACGAATTTCTCGAAAAATTGTGTAAGTTCTTGCATTAGTTTTCGAACTCATCAAGACTACACGAATTACATGATGAACTTATTTACACTGCCATATTAATATTCTTTGACGTTTAAAAAAAGAATGACACGAAAGGAACAAACTAAACGTCAGTTTTTCAGGTAGCAGCGATCACCTCTATTAGTGAGAACTTATGTTTTATTTAATAAAGAGCTATGTCAAAATATAGCTAGTTCGTGTGTTTTGCGAGTAAACGTTTTTTTTGCATAACTAAACCGGGCTAGTAGGTTCTATCGTATTAAAGGATCTATACAAGTATTAATCAAGTAGACACAAGAACTTTCAGAAATATAAATCAAACTTACACTTCTCTGTCGGAATACTAACTGAGGCACATAATTTATCCAAATGATACTTTTAATCGTATGTGATTTGCTGAAGTAACAATTTTCTTGCGTGATTAATGGAAAATGATTTACGAAAATGAGGTTCCTTGTAATAGGCACATTAAACCTTTAGTGAAGACTAGAAATAACTAGTAAACGAAAATCCAAAGTATAATAGTATCATATGTTTCATTTTAACTTATTGATAGATGAGCTATTATCAACTTTGTGGGATAGCAATAGTGACTCATTAATAATGCAAGATATAGTCCGGTTATGAAAATGTATGTAACTTTAAATTTTAATATTAATAAGAAAGTTCAAAAACATCAACCACAAATCGTGCGTTCATGCAAGCTATTAGTCATCGCTCAGTTGGCAAATACTTAAAAAAGAAAAATATTATCCACATAATAAATCAAAAACAACACTTCCAATACATTTTATTACAGAAACAATTAAAACCAGTACTCAGTCTAGGAGCAAGAGCTGCATTGAATTAAGAGTTTCTATGATAAAATATATTGGAAGCGTTGTTTTTGATTCATTATATGCCTAAAACTTTTATACTAGCACATTCAGATAAGAATGACAGTATAAAATATAAGTTCTATAAGTATTTATTATTATTGTCATATTAGGTTTGAACGAGTGCTTTTGTAATACCCAATAATTATGTTACGCCACTGGACTGTGTAGACTGAATAGGTGAGACTGGAATTCTACGAGAACGGCCGAGAATGTTCTGGAATGTTCTAGACCGTGTGAATGGATGTATATATGACGCACGGTGGGCCGAGACTCAGTCTTAAGTTGAAAGTGAATGACTAAAGAAGAAATAAGAAAGATACTTATAAGTATTTAATTGTAATTATAGTTGACAGTCATTAATCTATTGTTGTTAATTATTAATTATTTAATAAAGTAGTGAGCGAGTGTTACCTGGACCTTCAATCAACGATTCTACGAGTATAGGTGTTTGTGGGGACAGGAAACACGTAACAATTATTTTATTATTATTTTTTCTACAGATACATGAATACGAAGCAATAATTGTGTCAGATTTTTTTAAATCGAATTAGATGTTAAGTATAATCTGACAAAACCAAAACGTCCTTATAACTCGTGAAGGGATATCGAAAACATAAATGTAGAAACACCCCCTCAAATGCCCCATCAAATTCCAAATTCTTCACGCATATCAGATAAAGTTACAATGTTTGTAATGCAGAAATGACTGAATTTGGAAATTAAATATCTGTACAATAAACGAAGTAAACTTGAATTACAAGCATATGGACTTTACAAAACGCTTACTTATAAGTTATAAGTTAAATAATTTAGAATATAAACAATGGTAACTTTCAAAGGAACATGTTTTTATCAATTACCGCGAAATTTATTAAGAAAAGGTCGTCACAAAATAAAAAATTCTAAAGATTAATCAGTAGATGATATTTTACAAGTTGTTAGCTGTTAAAGTAGAAATTATTTCTTCAATAAAAAACAGAAAAAACTTTATTTCCTATTTTTATTTTTAGAGGACTAGAGGACATTGGACAAACCCAACAATATTTAAATAAACGTATAAATCAGCATAAATTATCAATTAGAAATTCCATAGCAACTCCTAATTCATATAGCACAGCATTAGCTGAACACGCCATAAATAATTCACACAATTTTAACTTTCCGGATACAACCATACTGCATAAAGAAAGAAATTCCAAAAAAACGCATGTTTTTGGAAATGGCCGAAATACAAAATAACAAAAAAAACAGTAAATTATCAAACAGATATAGAAAATCTAAGTAGCATATATCGCAATCTTATTCAATAGTAACAATTTTTATACATCCTGTATATGTGCTAACTGCAAAATCTCTTCTCAACGGCTATCCAATATCATGAGAATGTTTACAATAACTCTGTCACTCAGACCATCAATATAAGTATACTATCAGCTGTTATAATTACCTACTCTTAAAAAAAAACACACAACGACGACACCAAATACTGATCATTCTCTGTCTAACTCGTCGAACTACAACACATACCTACCAAATAAAAAAATAAAACCAGCCCATATAATGAAATTAAAATAGAAAATTTATATTAGGTAAGAAAACACTTTTTTAGATATGTATTCTGTCACTAATCTAATTTAAAACTTATGTAAAACCATTATTTTTAGCTTTTAACCTTGAAAAAGTCCGAAAACTCGGACGAAACGTAGGATAAATAATTGTCCATATACCTGGCTGGAAGTCCTCTAAAAATAAAAATAGGAAATAAGGTTTTTTCTGTTTTTTATTGAAGAAATAATTAATCAGTAGTATGTCAAAAGAAAGTGTTCCCCAAAAAATTCTTAGTATTGCAGAAAACAATTCCTCACAGCTGTTTCACAAAGAAGAAATTGACATCTTTAAGAAGGGATTAAATTTTGCTTTACCTGCCTCTGAAGGCATTTTAGATGAGATTGTTAGAAGTGTTGGAAGTTCAATTCAATACCTTCCTGATTCCTCTAAGGATTTGTCAGAGAAGCTTGCAGAAATCAAATCTCGACAAATATTATCACTAAAGTAAATAGAAAGTCAAAATCCACAAAGCACAGAAAAATTATCAAACGGTTGCGTGAGAAAGATCGTTTTTTACTTAAAAGCTGATAAGGACAATAGGGCTGTTATTTTAGATAAAGAAGACTATTATGAAAGGGTAGACAATCTGAACGGTAGACAATCTGGAAAACCTTTCTAGAAATCCATTACCAAAAATGATTACTGAAGTAAGAAATGTACTTAAATCCTGCAATAATATTATTACTCCAGCTTTAAATGGGAGGTTACATACATATATCCAACCCAAGTGTACCTAGACTGTAGCTTGGCAAAGATACATACACCACGAAAATCGGTGTGTCCTATTGTTTCAATAATCGGATCGCAGACTTACCACCTATCAAAATGGTTAACAGAGGAGTTCGAAAATTTACGTATTACTCCACCTAGTTTCTCCAATGATTTTATTAAAAAAGGTGAAAAATATTCAGTTGCAAGACGGTAAAATTTTAATATCCTTTGATGTTTGTTCATTGTTTTCAAGTGTTCCGATGCCACAGATCTTGGACTACCTTAAGAATCGACTCGAATTAAATAATCTTAGTCAAGATGTAAAAGAATATCTTGAACTCACTAAACTTTGTATGAAACAAAATTGCTTTCGATTCTAGGATAGTTTCTTCTAGCAACATGAAGGAACAGCAATGGGTAACTCTTTGTCACCATTCATTGCCAGTCTCCTCATGAACAGATTCACAGACACATGCAAAAGAAGAATTCGAGTATTTCCCCAGGGTTTGGCTTAGGTACGTGGATTATATTTTTGCAGTGTTTGATATAAATGCCGCTCATATTGACAACTTTGTTTCTAAATTAAGCAGTGGTTTCGCATCAATTAAATTCACATATGAAAGTGAAACTTCTGGACAACTATCATTTTTAGATGTCTTAATATATTAGACTGTAGTACTCAGTACTCTAAGATATGTCCCTAAGGACTCTTACCATTGTGCTCAACACAACATGGCGAGTTTTAATTTTCTAGCCATCGTTTATTAAGCTCCCTTCTCAATAGGGAGAAGTTTGAAAAATAAAAAGCATTGATTAAGGATATAGCTGCGAGTAATGGATATTCTATAAGTTTAATTGATAAAATAATTAGGAAACGAAATTTAGAGATACTTCGAAATTCCTCGACCTGTCAAAATGAAAGAGAAAATCCGAAACTTTGATCGATTCTATTCGATTCTCGATTCACCCCTGGTATTAGTAAGATTTTTAAAGATATAAGGATGACAGTGGTTCATTCATCGGAAAATAAATTACAACAAATTTTAGGTAATCCAAAACACAAAATTGAAACAAACGAGAAGTCAGGGATTTTCGAAATTAATTGTAAGGACTGTAATCAAAAGTATGTTGGACAAACTAGACGATCAATTCAAACTAGATTCAAAGAGCTAATATGGTAGAACAGATAAAAATCCAAAAAATTAATATTGGCAATTTACGATTAATTAGGAATGTAACAAATACTAGACGGCTGGATGAATCTGAAGGCATGAAAATCACAAAGTTGAAAAATAGTGTGAATAGTGATAGAGCACTAATTCCAAATAGCCCGCTTATTGGTTAGTGGGTCACGGTTCACGGAACCGTGACAATAGTTTCTGTACACGGAAAAAAATCTAAGCTTAAAGAAAATATATACACCACTGACTTCTTTAGTTTCAAATGGCACAGTTATGTAGACAGTTAATTGCTGAAAAGAAGTCACCTCTTGATTTTTGCTAGATTTAAGTTTCGTGTAGGAGATAAATACATTTTTTAATGTAGGGTACTTAAAAGCATTATTTTTTTTAATAGACTTAAAAAGACTTTAAAAATTGCATTTATCTTCTACACTATACCGATTTCTAAAAAACGTCAAGAAGTGACATTTTTTCGGCAATTAACTTTCTACATAATTGGGCCATCAAAAACTAAAAAAATCAGTGGCGCATATATTTTTTACAGTTAACGCAAAGAAAAATAAAACTTCAATATCTCAGAAACGAAGCAAAAAATGAACTTATGTTGATAGGAATTAGGTATATTTGTCTTATTTTTGAGTGTAGAATCTCCGTTTATGCGATGGCACATGTTTTTCGAACCACTCTGTATCTCTTTAATTTGAAAACAATGGACGCTCTACCTGTACCTAGTATTTTTGTATTATTTATGGAAGTAAATTATAGTTTTAACACTTCATATAAACCTCATTCGAAAAGTAATATAAAAGTTAGAAGTTTTTAAATACTTTGCACGTACGTTTAATGAATTATCAAGTTTTAAAAATAAATTCCTATGAATATACGATTGGGCTGAAATTTTTTCACAAATATAGTTTTTTTAGCTCGTTTTTTTATCTTATTAAATATTTAATCTAATTTTTGTTACATAACTATGTAAACTAACGCAGGAAACAGAAATATTAAAGAAAGTTGTTTTTTTATTTTAAAAATAAAATATCTCAAAAACTATTTGATTTCTAAAGCAACTGCAAATGAGTTCTACTAATCCAACTTCAAAGGAATAAGCCGACTTACCAGTCACCCTGTATATGTATTGTATAATAAAACGCCACTACAATAAAAATGCAGATCTTGACAATACATTATGTATAATACACAAGCAAAAATTATCAAAAGGAAAATAACTTGGGAAATCTATACACAACCATTAAACTCCAGATGAATACCTTTTCACCTACAATATGGTGACGTTGTGTATTTATTTATTGTAAAGTATAACGTAATTAAAATAGCTTGCATGCAGTAAAACCAAAATTATTAAACTTACCTTCAAATATTGAAATTAAGGACTCCAATTCCCAATTTGCTAATAGCTCTTCCATCGTAGACTCATTAACGTCTATTTCACAGTTTATAATGTAATATAATTCTTTCTCAAGTGTAACTTTACAAATATAAAATTATTTCATAATAATCGACATCTATGAACAAAGTACAGCACACACAATTCGACGCGTAGTAGGTAAGGTATGTCGTCTTTGTTTGGCAAAGGCATAGCTTTCTACCTCCCACCACTGCGTGATTCACTTGTTCCATTATTATTTTAGAACACTGCACATTGAGATTAGTAAGTATTCAATCAAGGATAACAGTTATTGGATTAATAGTGTGTATAATTCATCCAGCAAAGTCGTTTGTAGTTTTATTCAAAGAGTAGTATTTACTTCAAGATGTCCTTATACTTACTCTCAGGGTTAACAGTACTCCAAAGAAGGGTACTATTAAGAGTATATTTTTTAATACATACTTATACTTCGAAGGAATCAAACTTATATTGACTTAAAGACTTGCGCTAATGAAACTCAAAAATATATCTGTTCTTGGTTTACAATTGGTATATTATTGAAACAATAATAATTTATTATGCCAAGTAATATTATTCTAAACAAGTATAAAAATTCAAGAATAATCGATTACTTTGATATAGAATAGTTTTCTTGCCATGTAAAACTAGAGTACATTGTTAGTATAAAGTTAGTTTTAATCAACTCCAGATGACACGCACTTTGTTGGCGAAATGCGCGTCGAGTGCAGTATATTGTGTTTTGTGGAAAACTACGCTAATGTTAGACATACTAAAGCTGTTCCATAGTTTTCTCAAATTTTTGTTAGAGGTTCATTTCTGATCTAACAGACAACATTAAATAAGAGCACAAGTAGAAGAAAAACATAACATAACCTAATTTTATCAAATTAATCAGAGAAAATAGTTGGTTAGTTTATAGGTTATGGGTTTATTTAAAGTGAGAGGTCTATTCAACATACCACAAAATTTAATGGATTAAAAAAATCGAATTAGAGAATACCGAGGAGAATACAATACATACATACACAAGGTGTTTTTGAAAATGAGTATTTAAAACTTAGGGGCGTGTAGTTGAGCAAGTGAAATGAACCTTTTTAAAGTTTTTCTCTAAAGTGCTTTCTAAGCGAGCTACAGCCCTTTAAAGGTGACCCCTCATAATAGTTTTTATTAAGTATCTCCGAAACCGTTTAAGATCAAATAATGAGAATTTGTACAGCCACTAACCTTTTTATGTTTAACAATTCGGAATCACAATCATCTGAACATACTATTTAAAAACTAAAACAAAAAAAAATACGTACAATCAAGTTAGGGCCATATTTATCCCTCGCCCACCGAGTTTGACACATCCCTGAAAAAAATTTTTAGGTGATTGTGATTCTGTGCTATTAAGCATAAAAAGTTAGTAGCTGTACAATATTTCATTATTCGATCTCAAACGGTGTCGGAGATATTTAATAAAAACCATTCTCGGGGGCACATCGTTAAGAGGCTGTCTGTTAAGTCCCTTAGGAAGCAATTTAGAGAAAAATGTTATTAAGGTTTTCATCAACATTTGTCTCACTGTCTACAATCTTAAGTTTTGAATACTCATTTCGAAAACACCTTGTATTTGTTGTAATATTTTACGGAATAATTTCATCATAATATATGAATGTTATTACTGTAATTCACATATATCGAGAATTTTATTTTCTGTATATAAAAACAAAATATAACTAATTATACTCCATCAGTCATAATCTTTTTGTGCTAGAACTGTCTGTGATGTTTTTTGTTAAGTTGGATGCACTCGTAATTCAGTGGTAATATTTCATTTTAGATGTTTAGTTAATAACAGGTTGTCAGTTCAATATTTCGTTTTCATTGTCACTAATATATTATTTAAGTACTTAGCAAAAAACTTTTTAATATTAATATTTTTAATACTTAATACAAGGAATTACCTAGTTTTTTATGTATATTAATGTTCAATTCTACTCATGCTAATATACAAATGTCGGATAGAAGTAATCAATCAACATTTTAAAACACAAATTATTGTAAAATCTACTAAAACAACCTCAATAATTTGTTCAAAGTGTTGATTAATTTTATCTAACATATGAGTATAATTAGAAAAGAGCTTCTCAATATATATATATATATATATATATATATATATATATATATATATATATATATATATATATATATATATATATATATATATATATATATATATATATATATATATATATATATATATATATATATATATATATATATATATATATATATATATATATATATATATATAAATATGTTGTTTTTCAGGTTTTAGCGGGTGGTGAATGTTAAATTCGTTTTCCGGGTATACTCCCGCGTAGGTGATAGGCCCCGAGAGGGACCGTGGTTGTCTGAACGACGTTTCGGCAGAATCTCATCTGCCATCTTCAGGTTCTAACAGATAACTGCTTACTGCGGCTTCTGGTAACTCGAACAGTTCGAGTTACCAGAAGCCCGCAGTATGCAGTTATCTGTTAGAACCCTGAAGATGGCAGATGAGATTCTGCCGAAACGTCGGTTCAGAGAACCCCGGCCCCTCTCGGGGCCTATCACCTACGCGGGAGTATACCCGGAAAACGAATTTAACATATATATATATATATATAAATATATATATATATATATATATATATATATATATATATATATATATATATATATATATATATATATATGGGGCATTCCATGCCAAATCGGACAGTTTTAAAATTTTTTTTTTTGATTTTCGTAATTTTTGGATATTTTTTAGTATCCATCAAAAAACTCATTCAGGTAAATTTTGAGATTTTTTTTGATTACCGGTTCAAAAAATATCGAATTTTGAAAAAAAAACCTCTTTTTTCGGTTTTTCGCTTATAACTTCTTCAAAATTGGTCCAAATTCAACGTTTTTTTTTTTTCAAAATTTTTTGTCTTTCCATGTACTTTTCCAAAAAAAAATGTTTAAAAATTTTTCGAAAAATTTTTCTGTGTTATTTCTTAGTTTCAAAATTTCAAAGTCGTTTTCTGAAAATCATGCATATTTTGATTTTCCTGAAAATTTTTCATAATAAACTACTATATTTTCTGCAACTCATAAGCCCGGTCCGATCGTGGGCACTTCATGGCAACTAATTTTTTTCGATTTTTGAAAAAAAAAAATTTTTTTTACTTATCATTATTAATTCTAATTTTTGTCCACTATATATTATTATTCTTATTACTTTTAAGTATGTTTTACAATTTTACACAGTTAAAGGGTTTTTGAAATTATTAATTAGTCGTTATATATTTTATAAACAAGTCCGTTTATAAACAATGGTAATAAAAGTATTTATTTAAGCTCGCAATCTTTTAAAAATTTTACATGTATGATCATTATTCGAAGTAGAATATTCTTTTGTTTTTATATTTCCGTTGGCTACTGGAATAATACAATGCAATTTCTGTGTCCCTGTTATTGATTTTGCTGTTTTGTATCGCAGATCCAATTTTTCCTTTGCTCCAATATAACCATTTTCTTGCGAAAATTTTACAGCAATGCTAGGTAAACTACTTGGATGAGATGCCCATTCATATAATTTTTGAGCTGTCGTTATCTGGTTATCGATTGGCCGTTGAAGACTAGCTCTCGCTGCCATTCTTTTCACTGTTCCTCCAATACCGTCACAAGGTCCTTTACCATGAGCTGTAGCGAAATAATGCCATTCAGCATCTAAGTGAAAAAATCTTCTTTGTGATAATAAATATTCACAAAGTTTTTAAAATTTTGAATTGCTGTGAAGCACCATCAGAAAAATAGAAAATTTTAGCTGCATTGGAGAAAGATTCTTTAATAAAATCGGTAATCATTTTAAGATACACATACACTGCGATCGCATCATGATTATTATTGTCGGAAATAATAACTAAGCTTCGATGAGTTATTTCACCGTTTTGCTTGTAATAGATCACAACGGGAAAAATCGTTGCTTGGTTATTATTCCAATGAAATCCCGGTGCTGCGTCTTGAATCACAAAAGCGTAGTTTTCAGCAAAATCACAAATCACTAAGAACTCATTATCTTTCAACGATTCTTTTGTGCTTTTCATAAAAGCAGATTGTTCTTTAGCAACAAAATCATGCGGTAAAAGTTTAACAATATGATCACAAAAATATTTCAATAAATTCCAAGGAGCTCTTGATGATTGTTTCAAGGCTGCAACGAGGATTCGATATCCAACATTTATATGTGACATCATCGACTGCATTTTCATCGAAAACGGTTTCTAATAAGTCTTCGAGAACTTTTATTCCTGAGCAATTCGCACATTTAAGTGAGTAGCAATCGGATGATGGATTGGAACATAGTAAAGCAATCCTTATATTGCTTTAAAGGAATTGTCAAATGGCGGGTTAGCGTTGCTAAATTAGAACCTGCCGGAAAATAAATTCGTTAACTTTTACAGTTAAATATCAAATTTTTATAGTATTTACCTAACATCATGAGTTTGATATTTTTGATGAATAGCACACACACAAATAGTATGGGAACCACTAGATCCTGCCAGTACACAATGCGAAGGTCTCAACGATGCAAAGCTAGAAAATCCTATCTGGTTGTCTGAATGTTGTTCTTTAAAAATTTTATATAATTCTTTCAAATTACATAAAATTAGTTTTTTTTGGATATGTTCTTTTTTTGGCCATCATCTTTTCGTACAGAAAGAAAATCTTTTTTGCCGGGCAAATTGACACTTACATCATCGCTCTTATAAAATTCGATGACCTTGCATTTAATATCGTTGGATAATGCTCGTCCTAAAAAATTACAATTTATCAAATGAATGAAAAAAAAAATACAGAAATAAAATGTAAGTCATGCTCATACTCTTTGTCAATAAAAGCATTTTACAGCAATAAACCTTACCTTTTTTTCTCTGGCTCTGATAAAATTGCTTTTTTTCCATTAAGGGATTTTGATAATACTGCCATGTGTCTTGTAGCACCCATAACGTCACAAATCTTAATAATACTCCAATCACTAGGCAATAGTGTCAAAATTTGTACCTTTTGAGTACGAGTTGTACTCTCAGCATCGAATTTAGCTTTAAGGTTTTCTATAATGTCTTCATAATTTGTAGAATTCGCATAGAGGTCAGATTTATTATCTAATCCTAGTAACCTTGCAAATGTAGAACAAATTTCATTATATTTTCCTCTTAAGTAAGACTGCTGCTCTATTGCATATTTATCTATCGGATATATATTTAATACAGGCAAAACATCGTTTATCACAGGTAGTTGTGTGCCAAGACTTAACTGTGATAATGTTCGTGTAAAAAATTTTTAAGAGAATGGTTAACACGATTATTATAAAAAAACGATAATGAACGATGAAAATACCTGAAGAAAATGAACGATCAATTAATATTGGTTCAGTTGTTTCACTGTTATCAATTCCAGTATCACTTATATTATCATCTTCGACATTCTCATCGACAACAATCTCAGGATCGTCAACAATAATATTGTTTTCCTCATTATCACTAGCTTTTCGCTCACATCAGTTCCAGTGCTAAAATTAGTTGATGTGGATGCAACTGACTTTATTGATAGCAAATTTTTTCTGCAAGTCGCACACAAATAATCAAAACTGTTCAAATTCCACGAGTTTGGAACAGTCACACACCTATTTTAAAAGTTATAATATAATTCATTCATACTATTATCGCAATAATTAAGATAATTTTTTACAAAAATAGAAATTTAATTGTAACCTCAAAATTACTTTTTTGAAAGATTTCAAAATTTCAAAAACCCTTTAACTGTGTAAAATACATACTTGAAAGTAATAAAAATAATAATATATAGTGACAAAAATTAGAAGTAAAAAAAAATTTTTTTTTCAAATTTTCAAAAAATCAAAAAAAAAATAGTTGCCATGAAGTGCCCACGATCGGACCGGGCTTAAAAGTTGCAGAAAATATAGTAGTTTATTATGAAAAATTTTAAGGAAAATCAAAATATGCATGATTTTCAGAAAACGACTTTGAAATTTTGAAACTAAGAAATAATAAAGAAAAATTTTTCGAAAAATTTTTAAAAATTTTTTTTGGAAAGTACATGGAAAGACAAAAATTTTTGAAAAAAAAAACGTTGAATTTGGACCAATTTTGAAGAAGTTATAAGCGAAAAACCGAGAAAAAGAGGGTTTTTTTTCAAAATTCGATATTTTTGAACCGGTAATCAAAAAATTCTCAAAATTTACCTGAAGGAGTTTTTTGATGGATACTAAAAAATATCCAAAAATTACGAAAATCAAAAAAAAAAATTTTAAAACTGTCCGATTTGGCGTGGAATGCATATATATATATATATATATATATATATATATATATATATATATATATATATATATATATATATATATATACATATATGTATATATATACATATATATATATATATATATATATATATATATATATATATATATATATATATATATATATATATATATATATATATATATATATATATATATATATATATATATATATATATATATATATATATATATATATATATATATATATATATATATATATATATATATATATATATATATATATAATACCATTTGTCAATTCCTAACCAGACATAGATCGATTTCGAACTTATTAGTTCTCTTCAGTATGCCATAGGTTATGGAACAGACAAATGATAGTGGCCAACCTGCTAGTTATATACTAACTAAGGTAAAGTGAACAGTGGTGAGAGGTATGAAACTTCCTCATATGGTCTGAATGCTACTATCCGACCGACATCATAGATGTCTCTGTGGTGGATAGCGACTTGCGACACAGCAAGTACCGAGAGCGGCGACCCCTAGCCCAGGTGGACTAAACTAATGTTATTAAATATGATTTGAAGGAAACAACTACTCAGCGGGCTAATACCCCGACCTGCATTGAATTACACCTTCAAATCATGTTAGATCGATAGCCAATACCATTTGTCAATTCCTAACCAGACATAGATCGATTTCGAACTTAGTTCTCTTCAGTATGCCATAGGTTATGGAACAGACAAATGATAGTGGCCAACCTGCTAGTTATATACTAACTAAGGTAACGTGAACAGTGGTGAGAGGTATGAAACTTCTCATATGGTCTGAATGCTACTATCCCGACATCATAGATGTCTCTGTGGCGGATAGCGACTTGCGACACAGCAAGTACCGAGAGCGGCGACCCCTAGCCCAAGTGGACTAAACTAATATTATTAAATATGATTTGAAGGAAACAACTACTCAGCGGGCAAATACCCCGACCTGCATTGAATATTTAATATATATATATATATATATATATATATATATATATATATATATATATATATATATATATATATATATATATATATATATATATATATATATATATATATATATATATATATATATATATATATATATATATATATATATTATATAAAAATACCAGGTAACTTTGGAAAATGTTTGCTATATATATCTCACTTATATTTTTTTAACTATACAAAAAAAGCAAATAAAAAAAATACAGTTTTTTTAGAAAATACGTTTCTATTGATACTAGGCAATATTAAAATGAATTTACACTATTTATTAGAGGATTTTTTTTTTGCGTTATCTTAACAAATTAATAATTAATAATAAGTGAATATCATTTGCAACCTAAGTAATATTTTCTGTATGTGTCATAATAAAATTTTAGAGAGAAATAATAATAATATAATAAGTATACTTCCAGTTTTATCTAAACTTATTGAGAAAATTAGTATTTTCAAATCTGGGAATATTTGATTATTTACAATATTCTACTTATGTACCTTCTTGTCAATCTGAGTTTCGCCTGGGCTGTAACCGTACGACAGCCCTGATGGAAGAAATAACAGATGACATAATTAGGTTACAGATGAGGTTAAAACTACAGCATTAATACTTTTAGATTTTTCGAAAGCGTTTAATATAATCAGTCACGAAATTCTGATGTCCATTTTAAATTTTGCTGGGTTTTCAGAGAGTGGAAGTGAACTTCTAGAAAGTTATTTAGTAAACAGAACACAACTTTTGAAACTGATATGGACTAATCATCCAAAGAAAATATATGATGTGGAATACCTTAAGGCTCAATACTGGGCCCTCTTTTATTTAGTATACATATACTTGTAATTTAACATTTTCCCTGGAGGACGGAAAAGTTCATATTTATGCCAATGACCTTCAATTATATTATTTATTCTTTTCTAATTGTTCCGTTGCCGCTTATTTTACCATTCTGCTTCTTGTAAGTTGATAATTTAACGGCCACCTTACGGAGAACAAATATAAATTTGACCAATAATCATGTTGTCCAGTTTTGTTATTTGTTTTTTGTGATAGAAGAAAAGTTGTTGACTTTGGTGTTTGTGCATGAGTTGTCACGGGACGTTCAAAAAGTATTGGATTGATTTAGAAGAGAGATCTGCTAGGCCTTGCTACCAATTTGACACCGAGAATCCAAGGTAAGAATGGCTAGTTAATTAGTATTAACATATAGAACAAAATGTCCCTCGAACCTGCATTTGATCATTAGAACAATTCACTAATGATTTAGAGTTGGCAAACACATTGTAGATAATGATTTAAAATGCATAGTCATATTTCCTTTAGAAATAAATTTAAAAATCTGCCTGGACTCTTCGTATCATATTTTCTATCCGAATATTATTTATTTATTCTATTATATGTTGTATTTAATGTATAAGCAATGTTTTGCTCTATGTATGTAAGTATGTATACCTACCGACATATGTATATGCATTTTTTTTATTCACAGCTCTCTTACCTATTATGATTCTGATTTTATCCGAAGAAAGTTTATTATTTGTGTATGTATCTAATTTTCGAGACAACACAGATCTTTTTTGTTTCCAGTTCCCTTTGGTAATTGTTAAATTTTATGTATAATTTGAAAATTGTACGTTATTTTTAAGTTATTGCAATAGTTTTTTTTTCCAGTGCAGTGCCCAATAATATACAATAATCACTAAAGAAAAGGATACCTTACAATTTTTATTTTTACACAAATACACTTCACTTACATAATTTATAGTCGGAATGATTATTTAAAAAAATCTCCAAGAAATAAATATTGTCTGTTTTATAGAATTTTCCTGCGAAAATATTACAGATTCATACCGACAGTAATAATCTGTGGTTGATAATTAATACATATGTTACTAATCTTAAAACAGGACTTTATTATATCGATACAATCATTCTTCTAGAACAAGATAATTTTTAAACAGTATTATCCAAATAATTCAGTCCATGTCTAGGGCTACAAAATTAACTACCCACTTTATATTCTTTATAAACCGAATAAATTCATCCTCTCCCACACCACTATAAAAACGTTACAATATATACATTTCAATGTTTGTATTTGCATTTGTTTTTTTGTCCCTTGGGTTTTCTGTAATATTTGATTGTACTTTTTTTTAAATTCTGCATTGCGCATATATAGGCTATCACTTTTTAACACGTACCTTCACATTTTTTCTATAAGTGCGGACATTAATATACAAAACATAGCAATGTGTTGTTTGATGAACACAAACGTTAATGGGAGTATTGGGAATCGGTTTATTGTAAAAATATTGAATAGGACTGCAAATATTATTTGTATTTTCATTTAAAATATACGATGATATAGGTACTCTCAATTTTATATCTGCAAAAATAGAATAACATTGTATAAATGTAGTATTATAGTTTAATATAAAATTGACTACTGTACTTGATACTATGCGTTAATACGATTCTATGTAGCTGTATTTGTCACAGTGTTTACTGCATTTCTGTTAAATTTACATTTACATTCTTGAGATCGCCTTTTAATTTCAAAAAGTGTTGTTAACAGATTGTACCATTCACATTCACAAATCAAAGCAAAACGACTTAAAAAAAAACAAAGTTTTTAAAATTAGTTTTTCTCCTAAACATTGTTTAGAAGTAGTAAAATAACTAATGAGCGAAATAAAGTTAATGAAATATATTTTTATGCCAGACAAATCAAATTTAGAAAAATATCAGACTAATTCCAACTAGCACCAAAGTGACGGAAACTGGCATCGGAACTTTAATATAGTAAGTATTACATAGTAGTAGCTAGTAGTAGTAGCTATTTTTTTTATTAGGCAAGTAGGTCACAATTAAGCCCTTTTTACCTAGGGACTTACGAATTCAGGTACTGTATAGTCATTATACCTTCAAGTAACTGCTGCAATATGTGCAATGTCCCAGATACTACTCTGCATTACATTAATGCTTTAAAGTAAGAATTGGTAGTAATGCCGACTGCACAGCGTTACCAAAGAATCACTTCAAAGTGATGATAACTGAAAGTGTATTTAAATTTCTTGTAACGTTGTCGGGAAATTTTCTGGAACTTTAAAGTTCTGTAATTTATTAGTGAAATTTTGAGTAAAAATAACGTTTACTTCTATGAAAAATGATACTTTAAAGTGATTTTTACCACTCGCCACTAGTTCAAAATGACTACAAAATTACGTATATCTTGAAAACCCACTATAAAGTGATATAAACTTTTTAAGAAATAACAAAAAAGCTTTTCGAGTATTCATAGACCTTTAACAGAAAAGTTAAGTTACAGTTAAATGAAGTTAACAATTTAACATTATTTGATTGATGTCCGGAATCGACCCTTAATTGTTGAAACAAATAAATAACCAGGTAAGGAAAATCCTCGGGCAAATCGGACATTGCAGTGAAGAACCAACAAATATTGAAGTAAAGGCAGCAAGCGGTGATGATGGAGCTTGTGATATACAAGTAAAATACACGTTGTATCAGCTACTTTTGAATATTTCCTTGGGAGTAACAGAGTGCATGCAAATAGCATCGACATCAGTCAGTAGAAGGACTCAACAGTCAACTTATTCACTGAGGCAATGACTACATTGGTCTGAGGACCATCGACTCGATAGCCGATCCCAGTTTAGTCATTCTGAGAGGCGTAAAGTGAGGAGAGTCTAAGCGCACGCATTATAAGCCTATTCCGGCATATTCAAAAGTAGCATATACAACGTGTATTGATGACTTTATTTTAAATTTACTATTTCTGTGTTACGGCTGTAAACAAATAAATATGGATGAATTATATGTTGTAAAAATATTACAGTCAATCAAGCTCTAAATAATGCATATATCATTACCGCAAAAAATTGGAAGCGGAATAGTGAAGACAGATTGATATATTTCTTATTGACTTTTAAATCCTAACTTATACATACACGCATCTACATCTGAAGGTAAATATTTACATAAAATGTTATAATATCCTAAGTCAAATTGCCTTATTCATCTTCCCCAAAGAAGACGAGGCTAGGTTGGGATCTATAGAAGAAAAAATATTTATAAAGGTATATTTAGTACAGTTCTGGAATGTTTAATATTGGCACATTATTTTGGAGTTGGTTTTCGCATAACGGTCAATATTTTCCTGTTACCATCAACAAGATGCCAACATCCGAACATCTCATGACAAAGTTTTTTTTTATAAATGTAGAGATTCGTGCGAGAAGAATTGCTTTGCTCTTGCACAATATTTCATTGCAGTAGTCTGTACAAAAATTGCAAAGAATTATCGTCTAATTCGATAAAAGTAACAGAAGATGTTCTTCTAAATGACTTTTAGTTGTCTAAGACATTTCCTGTTTATTTTCATGTGTTTAAGTTTGTTTTATCATTTAAGTATTTGTTTTTTGTATACTGTTTTAAACTAATATACCTAAGTAGCACAGACCACCAAAATGTGATTTTTTTTATACAACTAACAATCACCACACATGGTGAATCACGAGCAATGTGCCGTAGCCTAATGGCAGATAGAGAACTTCAAGGCAAGTCTAGATCTACAAGGAAAACATTTTTCGGATGTAATCGAATGAAATTTACCAGTAACATTCCTCACTTAGGACTTGTCAGAATGGCCTACTTGGTTTTTAAAAATCCAGGGTTGGACTCGTTTTTGACAAAAAAGTAAATTTTTCTATCGCATTTCTGGAAAATTATTAGCGCATTCGGAAAGTTCAGAAAAAAATACTATCAGAATAGCGAATCAATTTTGACGGCACATCAAAACCGTTTCGGCAAAAAAATTACAAATCGATTTAGCGTATCACAATTAACACTTTGACTGGGCATTCATTATGGAACAGTTTGATAGAGTCTATTCAAATGCCTGAGATCCATATTCCTTCTGAAACATAGCAAAAAACCTTCCCACCTAGTCGATAAGAAGAAGCAAAATCAATACTATAAGAAAGATACATACACAGTTTTATTTTAAATTAAAAAGAATCGTAACCTATGTATTTGTCAGCACCTTGACATTATTATTATTTTGTCTATTTAATGTTCTAATTGTTCCGCGATTTCTTCGTGTTTCAAAGATACTTAAATCAGTTTACTAATGCTGAATTCGCTAATATCATTTATGTGTACGGGTTTTGCGATGGCAATGCACGGGCTGCCGTTAGGGAATATCAGCGAAGATTTCCTGGTCGACGAGTACGGTCGCGCCACACTTTCATCAGAGTTTTCCAGTTCTCTCGGGAACATGGAAGATTTCCTAGAACTCACGGAAATGTAGA
Organism: Rhamnusium bicolor; assembly: GCA_029963845.1. Taxonomy (NCBI): domain Eukaryota; kingdom Metazoa; phylum Arthropoda; class Insecta; order Coleoptera; family Cerambycidae; genus Rhamnusium; species Rhamnusium bicolor. The sequence continues at coordinate 103,977 of JANEYF010004223.1, forward strand.
ACGAGCAGTTAGACTGGCCGAAGAAAACACTGTGGAGATTGCAGAGCAATATTCTTCGACAAGCACTAGAAGAATAGTACAAACGCTAGGTGTTCCGCAAATTCGTGTATGGAGGGCATTAAAAGCGGAACGGTTGCATCCTTACCACATCCAAAAGGTCCACAGTCCCGCATTTTTTGAAGGCGATTGACTGGAGAAACCAGACCATTTTGCCCAATTAATTATAGGCGCAAAATATCTTCATTTCCAGCATGATGGAGCACCGCTTTATTTCTCACTTCATATCCGGGAGCATCTCAACAATGAGTTTCCTAATCGCTGGATCGGTCGCGGGGTCCTCAAGATTGACCAACTAGGTCTCCTGACCTAACTGTTCTCGATTACTGTTTGAGGCCACATGAAACAATCGGTGTACAGCACGGAAGTCAGCACTAGAGAGGAGCTACGGCAGCGGATAGGGACAGCCTCTGATGACATGAAGAACCACAGACAAACCATTGGGATGGTCACACGACATTTATTTGTGCGGTGCAGGAAATGCATCGAAGTTGGGGGAGGACATTTTGAGTACCTGATCTAGTTTGAGTTGAGGCATTACTTATCTAATATTATGATGTTAAGTTATGATGTTATGATGTTATTCTTATCATGATGTTAAGTTTGTGAAGAATTACCTATTGTTAATTAAAAGGGTTATCACGTTTATGTGTGCATGTCGATTATACCCATAATCCATTCAGATTTTATCAATTTGTATACATTTCAAACTTTACAAGTACGACCCTGTATTTTTCTTGCTAGGTATGCTTTTGCTATGTTTTTTTGCTATGTCTCAGAAGGGATATGGATCTGAAGCATTTGAATAGACTTTACCAAACTGTTCCATAATTAATGCCCGGTCAAAGTGTTAGTAGTAATGCGCTAAATTGTTTTGTGATTTTTTTTGCCGAAACGGTTTAGGTGTGCCGTCAAAATTGATTCCCTATTCCGATAGCATTTTTTTCTAAATTTTCCGAATCCGTTAATAATTTTCCAGAAATGCCATAGAAAAAATGTACTTTTTTGTCAAAAACGAGGAGGCAGATTTTTACCGAGTCCGGACCTGGATTTTTCAAAACCAAGTAGGCCATTCTGAAAAGTCCCAGGTGAGGAATGTTACTGGTAAATTTCATTCGATTACATCCAATCCATTGCAGAGAATAGATCTTTGAATTGTCAGACCAAATGCCATAATAATCTTCTTATCTTCGTAACCAGTGGTCAAAAATGTTCTGCTTGTAGATCTAGACTTGCCTTGAAGTGCTCTATCTGTCATTAGGCTATGGTACATTGCTCGCGAATCACCCTGTATAATATCTAGGAAAATAAAAGGAATATACAAAAACTTGATAGAATGAAATTATAAGGCCCTTTCTGATCTTTCATTCAAAAAAGTTATTTAAATCCAACTATTAGTTTTCGAGATATAATGGATTTAATTAATTGAACTCTGCCATCTTTAATTCAAGGTGGTGGTGAAAGCAAGCGGTCCACTCCTCAGTTTTAGACATTTCTTAATGTCTAATAACATCTATCCCAAGGTCAGCTTTTCCCTAATTTTTTCCGATATTTCTGCTAATTTGCCTGCAGAACGAAATGAGAAACGAATGAAACAAGAGATAGAGCGCGTCGCTTCACAGTGGAAATGTTTACAGTCTCGAAGTAAATTAGCGTTATTTATTGACCGATCTCAGAATTTCAAGAACTGTTGCATTGCAAAAAACTGTGTCGGTCAGAAGTTATCGCGATGTATACATATTTCCATTTTGGCAGAAATAGAAATACGAATAATAACGGAGATACAAGCTAATTTAGTAAATATTTTGCCATTTATCTAATGGTAATATTTAATCTAAATTAATTTACAATTCGTTTAATTCTTTACGGACAACAAAAAATATTATAAAGCCGGATAGCTAAATTCTTTCGTTTTTCAGTTTTACCTCCTGAGGGTGTGTTGGACATCGATATCGCCAGACGAGTTTAGGGGTCGTTATACAACCCAAATAGGTAGCATCCGAAAACATACGCGACACATTTTAACCTTTGTACAGCGGATATAGTTTCTAGACGAGGTTTGCAAACACGTAACTTTTAATAATACTAAAGTTTATCCAATATTGTTCGAAACAAAGTAAATATTTCAGTTTCTCTTTGCACCATTCATTTATGATTATGGTGTATATAGGCTGATGCGAGAGTCTGTTGGGTGGTCCTTTTTTGCTTAAAAATATAGAAATAAATAAAATGTTTGTTTAGTTTCCTTGAATTTAAAATATTATTTTACGTGGCTTTACCAATTTAATTAAGCAAAAATCAAATAACACGCGTAAACTTCAACAAAGCACTTACTTCATCATATCTACATTTTTAATTAAAACAATCCTCTAAAAATAACAACTTTGATGAACTAGATTCATCTATAATAACAGTGAGGCTGTGTTTCGGAGAAAAAGACTAATTAACTTAGCATTTTTCATTGACAGAAAAACAACGATAATTGTCACTGAAACCATAGATCACTATCATTTGGGAATAATGTAGGCCTATCGGATAGAGTGCAATTATCGATGCACTGTCAACTGGACACGAAATTCCTCTTATTCACTAATTGATGCGAGTAATGGGAATAATGCATCCATACTGGTGGTGGCTCACCATTGTCACTATTATATTGTAATGATTTGTGGTGAAGGTGGAGTATAGATGGTGCGGTCTTTGACTTCTACACTAGGATTAAATACTATTGAATCTGGAGTTCCCCCTTTAGTTAATTAATTACGTAACTGCCCGATCTATCTAACTTTGATTACTGTTGGTTTGTACAAGCCAGGATTGCATAACTGACACTTTAAAATGGAAATGAAAATTTGTTAACGTGTCTTAAATATTTAATGCATTTAACACCTGATAAATAATATTTTATTGATTTTAGTAGCTGGACAAATGTTTTTGTTAAGCGCCAGGGATTCAAATATTTACAAGTAATTTTATTATATCTTTAAGAGACCTTTTCGAAATGATTCCTCATCCATTCAAACAATCAATGAAAAATAAAAAACGTACAACATGGTAAGTATAGAAATAATTAATTATTCACTATATTTAATTACTTCAAAAAAGAACAGTTTAGTGTTCCCTCAAGAGGTGTTCTTGCAGAACTTTTGGCTCATACAGAAACATTAATAGATGCATGATTAATAACTTGTGTCAGTTCAAAATAAATGGCGAACTAAGTGTACGAATAACAATAGCAACACGATAATATAGGGTGTCTCATGATTAAGCATCTTCCTTCAAGGGAACGATAGAACTAGAAAATATAAGTTTAGTTTTGTATATAAACATTTGCCTTAAATGAGTTCATATGGGAGCTACCACCCCCTTAAGGTAAGGTAAGCACAACATAAATATTTGACAATAAATTCTAAACATCTTAAGTTGCAAAAATTAAATTTGGACCAATTATTAATTTAGTGTTACATATTTTGTCAAATTTTAATCTAAATATCATGATTTTTAGGGGTAGTTACAGGGGGGTGAAGTTTAGCTATAATATTTGTTTACCTTTCTTTTTTTGAGATTTAAAACGGAAAAAGCACCAGTGAAAACTGCATAAAAAGGTGCTCTTACTAAATTTCGATATCGTCATCACCGTTTGGAATTTATTTGTATTTTAATATTGCAATACAGGATAGGTATACGTATACAATAATGGATAGGTACAACTACATACTTCTACAAAAATAATTCCACAATATTTTGAACTATTGTTCTGTAGAGCTATTTAAAATATCGCCTTACGCAATGAAGCATGTCATTTAAGGACAAACAAATTTTTCTTTACTTCACAATAATTTTCTAATTAATATTATTTTAAGTTTGTGTCTTAAGTTCAGCAGACGATCAAGAATAAAAAAATAAATTCGTTTAAAATTATACACCACAGGTAATACAACCAAAATCAAATCAAATCGAAATAATTTATTAACAATTAAATAAACAACAATGTATATGGCCCTCGCCGGACACCCGGTCTGTTGCCGACCTGAAATCCCCGCGTATGGCGGCGACGGGGTAGTTATTAGGTCGGGATAGGGGAGCCGGTTCGGGCTTAAAACTAAACAGTAATAAAATACAACTCCTAAACATAAAAATTTAAATTGTATAATATAATCATTGAACGACGAATGCAATAGCTAGCGTCGTTAACAAAAAACTTTAAAACATTGCTAAAAAAATATAATATAAAAAAATGGTGTAAATTAGTGTATATAAATTTGGAATTTTGAGGATGCTTCAACGAGCTAAACTGTCGCAGTAATAAAACTCGCCTTAAAACAATACCAAATTGGGGAGCGGAAATGTTCAGCTCCGCTTATTTTTGCTTAGGGGAAAAATATCCTTGTATATAATAATGTGCCGCAATTTACTGATGGTTATTTCATAATTTAAGGACAAAAAAATATGTTTTTACTTACAATAATTTTCCAATTATAATTATTTTAAATTTGTGTCTTAAGTTCAGAAGACGATCAAGAATAAAAAATAAATTGATTTAAAATTAAACACCACAGGTAATACAACCTCTCCTGTATCCTTGAAGGGACGTACCTCAACGTATCTTGTGTGGGAGAGGGCTACACATGGACACACACATATCCGAGTATGCTAGGGTTAATTTCTGGTTATGGAAAAAATCCTAGCTCCTCAACCGGTGATCGAACCCGGGACTCCAGGGTGAGAGCAAGTGTTCTTACCACTCGACCACGAAGCCACATTATTTATAAACATCTGACTAGGCGTTATTAGCTAATAAATTCTAAACGTTATAAATTCAGGAACTAAAGTTTTAATAAGTAATTAGTCTAGCTTTACATATTTTGAAAAATTATTATTGTTAGCATCTTTTTAATTTGTAGAATACAAATGTGTAAATAAAAAAAATACATATATTTTTTTCTCCTTAAATTACATGTTTCATTGCGTAGAGCACTATTTTAAATTGCTTTACAAAATAATAGTTGAAAATTTTGTGGAATTATTTTTGTAGAGGTATGTAGTTACCAATCTATTCCTGTATACCTATTCTGCATTGCAATATTAAAATACAAATATCTCCATAACGAAGACTCGTATCGAAATTTAGTAAAAGCACCTTTTTTATGCAGTTTTTAATACTGATGCCTTTTCCACTTTAAATGTTAAAAAAAATAAAACAAAAAAAATTATAGCAAAAATTCACAATCACTCCCTCTGTAACTACCCCAACCAACCATGATATTTGAATAAAAATTTTGACAAAATATGTAACATTACGAATTTAATAAATGGTCCAAATTTAATTTTTGCAACTTCATACGTTTCGAATTTATTAACAAATAATCTCGGCTTAATAATATAAAGATAAGTAACACCCATAAGAGATACGCTGATTATTATGACAGATACATAAATAATAATTTGCATGTTTACATATCAATGTATTCAAAACAAACCAGGGGCGGCTCCAGGCGTTTATTTTAATGCTTTTGCATTACTTAACATTTAATAGGTATACAAAATTTGTTTACTTGAATAATGTATTTTTCAATGCTATTCTGTGGTTGTTATTTTAATCTCTGTTGCTTTTAAGTGATACGTGATAAGTGATAAACTTTAGTTTTGCGTTATAGAGTACTGATCAATAATCGATTTTTGGTTTTATAAAGATTTATTTAGTGAATATTTATTGAGAAACAATGAATAATAAATGTGTAGTTTGCGACCAATGATGAAAACAACGGGGTTGTTTATCTTTTCATAGGTAAGTAAAGAAAACATATCAGGGTGAACGCGACAGTGTGAAAGCTCAAAAATGACTAAAATTAATGTTAGCATTACAAAAAATAGAAAACAACATTTGATTTCATTTGAACAGTAAAAAAAATCCACATTTTATTAAAAAATATTCTTATACAAAAATATTCATTTTGACTTGAATGGAGAGTTAATTCTTAAGGTAACTCACAAACTGTAGATGTTTTAAAGTCTGTTGATATTTTTTAAATTCAATTTAAAGATCATTAATTAAAAAATTTGTTTATTTTCAGATTTTCCGAGAATCTGGTGAGAAGATAAAGTTAGCTGAACGCTCTCAAAATGGAAAATGCCAGTAAGTGGCACTACATGTGTTCAGAACACTCAAAAAGAAAGTGATTATACTATTGAAATATATGGATTAAAAGTCTTGAAAATCAGTACTGTTCTATTTTTCCCCTGGCAACACTATCATCAGGTTCGTCACACGTACTGTCCAGGTTATTAGAGAATTATGTTGAAAATTAATAATATACTGAGTACTCATTCATTCATACCTCATGAAATAATATCAAGTAGATACCTACAAAGCATCAACTGTTTTGTTGATATGTTACTTTTATTGCAGTGATGTAGTATGATGGGTCTTTCAAAGAAATCTCACTTGTTTCAGCATTGAAAATTATATTCCTTCGCCACCATTAGTACCCAAGATACCAAGGTATGTTAAATTTAAATATACCGTACATTTAAATAACTTAAAAAATATCTACAATTTGATGTGCCGGACATGGCCGTTGCTTATAAAAAAAATAAGGACCAGGGGAGTTTGGCGGGCCTTGTATCTATCTACTTGATATTATTTCATGAGGTATGAATGAGTGACTACTTAGTATATTATTAATTTTCAATATATTTCTGTACTAACCTGGACAGTACGTGTGACGAGTGGTGAGAGTGTTGCCAGGGGAAAAATGAAACAGCATTGATTTTCAACACTTTTAATCCAGATCTTATAATATTATAATCACTTTTTTAAAAGTCTCTCCAGATTCTCGGGAAATCTGAAAAAAAACACATATTTTAATAACAACCTTTAAAATTGAATTAAAAAAAATATCAATTGACTTTAAAACATCTACAATTTATGAGTAACCTTATGAATGAAATTTTTATTTAAGTTCAAATAAATATTTTTGTATAAGTATATTTTTTGACAAAATATGGATTTTTAACTGTTCAAATGTTGTTATTTTTATTTTTGTAATCATTAATTTTAGTTATTCTTGAGCTTTCACACTTTCGCATTATGCCGACCCTGATTTGTTTTATTTACTTACCTGTGAAAAGATAAACAACCCCGTGGTTTTCCTCCTTGACCGCACACTACACACTTATTAGTTATTGTCTCTCAATAAATATTTATTAATAAATTTTTTATAACTAAAAATCGATTACTAATCACAGTACCAAATAACAAAACTTTAAAATCACTTAAAAACACAGATTAAAATGACAGACGTCGTCTTACAGAACACAATTTGTTGTCAAGACGGTGATAGATCGGGCATCGATCGGGTTTCTTCGTGCTGTGTTTATGATTTTGACCAAAAGGAATAAAACCAGCGATATTATTTACGTATCTCGCGTAGGATGTAGATAATCAGACAACTTGGTTTCTAAATTCTTTAACTGTAATTATTTCTAATATTATATGATATTCAGCAAAAATTCAGTCTTCTAATCGTAAATGTCTACAAGGCTATTTTTAATAATAATAGAAATAATATCTCAATAAACATTTCGAGTTGTAATTTGGTTGCGTGATCAAATTACAACTCTAAGGGCTGTTATTTTCACCTCTGGGTAAGTTAGTGTTAACTAACTAGGAAATTAGAATTGGTTTTACTTCAACATTTTATTTATAATACATTCACATTCTCATCATATAGTTAGTTAACAGTAATTTAGCCAGAGGTGAAAAGACCGGCCATAAATGTTTACTAGGATATTAACTAAATTATTTGAAAAATATTACGCGTAATTTAAGTGTCAATTTACAAATTGTGACGTAAAAAATGTACACAAATATAAGTGGGAAAAAGGGTCGGCCCTAAATTAACATTACATGTTAATTTTTTTCGACGTTGTATCATAAATTTCTTATTGTTCCCATAAATTCGATTACATATTAATATGTAATATTTATTGTGTCAAATTACCTTTCCTAACATAGTAATATTACAAACACAAACATAATACTGAACACTGTGGACTATATACACACTGGCGATTGTTAAAATGATTTAATGCTTATACTGTGTAGCCAATCATATGCTAAACACCGTTCCGCAAAAGTAACTAACTCTAACGCGGTCGTAAGACAAGGCCAACTGCGAAACGGAGGAACACGTACTTAATTGCCTATAGATTATATACGACAAATCCTGACTTCCCGCATAGATCCTGGTTGCAAAATTGGTTGCATATTACAGGTGCATAAATAAACTATATATATGTGTGTATATATATATATAAATATATATATATATATATATATATATATATATATATATATATATATATATATTTAAAAAAAAAAAAAAAAAAAAAAACGTTACAAATCCACAAATTAAATCAGATCGAGGGTTGATTCTATTCGGGGGAGTGTACTCAGGAACTAGATAACTTAGTGACAATATAGGAGGCTCTCTAGCCCCGTGAGTGGACTCCACCGAGTTCAAGCACTCCTGTCTGAAGAAAAATTTGAATAAACTCAAACTTTTCATAAAATGTAGAATTTTGAAAATGGCCACGGTTTTTAGTTACATTTTGGTTGAATTGTTGGTGAGTTGGCATGAAATATTTCTGGTGTAGAGTAATTTGCATTTGAACCAATTACCAGTTGACATGTACTAGAGTAGTGGAGTACATCCACTATGGGGTTGAATCCCCCTATTCATTATTCGATTAATTTGGTCATTATGCAGCAATTAAAATGTATTAAACATAAAGTAGATGTCAACATTGCATAGTGAAAAGTTTTTAATGTGTAACGTGATGTTAGTTTTAACTTATAACCTCAACTTACTGGCATAAGGTAAAAAAATGCTTTTTTTATAATTTTTTTACATGTAATTATGAACCCTTTTTATCTTCTTTTGTAGTCTTGAGAAAAGAAAATAAAATATTTTCGAAAGCTTGGCATAGTAGAAAAGAGTATTCTTTATTAACCCAACAAAATTTGGACTGCATCCTCATTAATAAAAAATAATATATATATATATATAATATATATATATATATATATATATATATATATATATATATATATATATATATATATATATATATATATATATATATATATATATATATATATATATATATATATATATATATATATATATATATATATATATATATATATATATATATATATATATATATATATATATATATATATATATATCAATTAATTTAATTAAATATATAAAGCTTTAAAACTAGGATTTTTTTATATAACTGCCGGCTCTGAAAAATGGCAAATATTTCCCCTGATTAAATGTTTGAGGAAAAACTTATACCTGGATGGATTTCTTTCCGGGTATAGTTAATATAATAAAATAAGTATAATAAATTCTATGTCTCTTAATGTAAAATATTTCGTTTTTATTTTTATTTTAATTATTAGCAACATCCTAGTTTGGGTCTAATATTAATATATGCCATGGAAATAAAATATTTATATTCTCTTAACCCACAATATCCTGCAATATTTTCTGAAATTCCTCCTTTAGGCACAGTTGGATTTAAACTTGTTTAGCAGTATAATCTCGTTAAGCTGTAAAGTCTTGTTTTGTAGAATATATTACAAGGATATTATAGTGGTGTATAACGGCAGTTTAGATACATTTACGCTAGATATTTATTACATGCTCACTACAACACAAAATTTATACGTTTAATGTTAAATGCATTCATTAAAACGTACAATAGAGTTTACAATGGAGACTTTTCCATTAAAATCTCAGTCATAAAGGGGTAGATATTTTCTGGATAAGAAATTTAACGATGCCTTCTTTACTTTTCCCGGATCCGGCACTTTTTATACGTTTACTTTTATGTTATTTTTTAACAATAAAAAACAATTACAGTAATCCTTCTGCAGATCTTTTGGAATGCCTAGATAGGAGTATTTAAGTTCATTCTTTCTAATTTATTATTATCTAAATTTAAATGTGAGGGACAATACATCATTACTATAAATTTTAAGTAAAAGTTAAATGTTGTCTGTAGTTATTTATTTGTGGCATCCTAGAATGTTTCTTTTCACTATTAAGCCACTGTCCTATAAATTATTTAAAAAATTGATAAATAAACCTCTGCGCCAAAACGGTCAGTCAGAGATTGATTTTTGAAAAAAATGCTTCTTCCTATTAAAAAAAATATATTAACCTGAAAAAAGAAACTTAAATGTCAAATATTTTAAGATGATTAAGAGTTGATGTTTCGGAATACTCTCCGATTCTGCTCTCAAAACTAGAGCAAAATATCTTTGATACAATATTGTCCTCTGCAGCAATTTTAAACATGGCAGTTTTTGTTTATATATTTCCATAGGCACGTGAGACATTATGCTATATTGACATTTTGTCTACTTACCTCGTCTCTAAGGATTAATAATAAGTTTGCACAAAAATCTACAAGAGTAATTTGACACACATTTATTTTTTTAAAGAATCCACCATTATTTTGTTGATCGGTAGGAGGTTACATGTATCTAACCCAAGTGTACCTAGATTGTACTGCTTGTCTAAGATACATAAACCAGGAAAGTCGGTGCATCCTTCAGCAATCGGATCGCTGACTTACCACCTATCAAAATGGTTAACAGAAGAGTTTGAAAGTTTACCTATTGCACCACCTAGTTTCTCTGTGATTAATTCCAATGATATCATTAATACGACATAATCAGTTGCAAGAAGATGAAATTTTGATCTGTTTTGACGTTTGTTCATTCCCAGTCAACCAAATCTTGTACCTATTATCATGAGATAATGCACGTTCCCCAGTAAGTAACAATTATTTTAAATGTAGAGTCCATGTAGTGTACCACCTCTGACTAATGTCAGCACTAAAAACTCTTATTGCTATCTTCGTAAGTTGTTACTTTACTGTTATTAAATAATTATAAAACACAATTATAGCTGTTATAAATAAGCTTTAATATATATATATAATAATATATATATATATAAAAATAAATATATATATATATATATATATATATATATATATATATATATATATATATATATATATATATATATATATATATATATATATATATATATATATATATATATATATATATATATATATATATATATATATATATATATATATATATATATATATATATATATATATATATATATATATATATTATATATATATATATATATATATATATATATATATATATATATATATATATATATATATATATATATATATATATATATATATATATATATATATATATATATATATATATATATATATATATATATATATATATATATATATATATATATATATATATATATATATATATATATATATATATATATATATATATATATATATATATATATATATATATATATATATATATATATATATATATATATATATATATATATATATATATATATATATATATATATATGCTAAATAAATATATACCGTATGGGGACCGTAAGAATGGTAAATGGGGAAAACCAGATGTGTAGAACAAGGACAGATTGCTCTCATCTCATACGCATGTTAGAAAAGTACAGAGGCTGATAGTAAATAACGAAATTTGAATTAGTGGTAACAGGAATCCATAAACAAAAGCTGGCGATATTCTTACCCACCGTGTTTGTTCATGCTTTCGACGTTCAGTGAAGCTGTAATCTTCTTGACTTTATGCGTTTGTTAATAATAAGAATTGTAAAAATGCCTATTTACTTATTAGCCTTTGGTCTCTGTCCTTTTCCAACATATGATAATGAGAGCAATCTGTCCTTGTTCTACACATTTGGGTTTTCCCATTTACCATGCTTACAGTCCCCATACGGTATACAAATATATACATAAATCGAAGGGATGCAGTTATTTAATGACTAAATTAAATTGAAAATCTTTGTTTTTATCAAACTTTCGGAATTTCTTTATTTCATTATCAAGATGTCTAAACATGTAAATTATAATATTTAAAAAAAATACATAAATTATTATAATACTTACAAACGTGATTATTAGAATAAAAATTGTAACATGGTACAAAAACTTTTTTGAATAAAATGTGTATAATATAAGGAATAGAAGATGAAAATAGTTCAATTTTAGACAAATTAAAAAATAAATATACCATGTTACCATTTTTATTTTAATAATCACATTAATAAGTATTATAATAATTAACAATTTTTTTTTAAATATTATTGTTTTATTACATTCAATGGCTACTATGATTTTTCCAATGTTATTAGGTTACCAGATTTTAAACAGAAATGTGTCATTTTAGTTTCCAAAGCCCACTAATCTATTAGCCGCATGTTTCTAAAAGCTTGGTTGCATTGTATTTTGGCTGAAATCTCAAATATTTCTGAGCGGATTTTCAAAATTTTGGTATCATTAGATTCGTATGAAAATGGGGTATTTAAAAATGTTGGTGGACGATTAACTTCCCATTTAAAAAAAACCGAGTTAGTGGGTAAAAATCACATTTAAAAATTTTAAACGCCTCTAGACAATTAAGTAATGCAATCATATTGCTCTTTTTATTTTTATAGTAACGTAGCACACAAACTAAAATATATTTTGGGCACCACAGCACTCTGGATTCAGAAATAGATTTTTTAATAACATTTTTTATGTTTATCAAAAAGTGACCAAAATGGATGTATTGTATTCAAAATTTCCTCTAGATTCCAAAAATGTAAAAATATATAGGGTGTTTCATTTAAAAATCGAAAGTTGTGGGCATTTCCGGTCAAACCGGATGTGCACCAAACTTGATTTTTTATTGAAAAGATGGCATTTAAGTCGTATAATAAGCCCTCGAAATTTCAATTTTCTATTCCAAATATTTTGGGGATATCGGGGCGAGCGCAATTCGTGACTCACCCGGTATATACATATATATACAATATATATATATATATATATATATATATATATATATATATATATATATATATATATATATATATATATATATATATATATATATATATATATATATATATATATATATATATATATATATATATATATATATATATATATATATATATATATATATATATATATATATATATATATATATATATATATATATATATATATATATATATATATATATATATATATATATATATATATAAACATACATAATTAAAAAACGATGAAAAGAAATAAAAAAAATAAAAATTCCACTCTCATTTGGATGTGCGAACCCATAAAAAAATAGTTCACTTTACATACTCCTTTGCTTTCATGTTTGTAATTATTTGTGTCAAACTAAATATTTGCCTTGGTTAGAAGAGCCTCAGTGCCCTTATGCTGGGCCTCTCGGTTTTTCTGCCTGAGCAATACGATTCAGTTTCCAAATGTTTTTAGTTTTTGCTTCAGAACTATTTTATAGGACTGAGCGGCTCTGAAAAGGAAAATAATTCCGAAACACTGGTAGCCCGTAACCACGTTGTTATTTTCTTTTTCCAGAAATAAATTTTTGCTTCGAATTAATTTAGTGGTTCATAGTGAGAAAAAATCATATGGACAAAATAATTGCAATAGAACATTTTGATGAATATTGGTAAAAGTGATGTTAAGAAATATTGCCGTACCTTATTCTATATTCTAAAGGTTACCACTCTATCCTTTCATGTCTCTTTAAAATATTCGGAATTTGATCATTTTTAAGGAAAGTTGAGATAAAAAAAATTGGGTCTCTAGCACTAGATGACTTTTAAGGGAGTAATCGTTAGTTACAGCGATTATCTGAAACTTGTGGCGATTAATGCTACATAATGAAGGTTATATTATAAATGAGCAGAAGTTTGTGACGATTGCGTGAGCAAAAATATACTCGACACTATGCTGTGCTGTGTTTCAACTGTCACATTCCATTTAGTTACCGCTTAATTGTAACTTACATTGTTCTATATTCGTATTCACTGAATATAAACGAAAATTATACTTTGTATAGATAAATAAAACAAGAAATTAGTGAGTGTTTCTATTTTAGGGAGTTATTAGACCTACATAAATTGCAGCAGAAAAGAACAAAAAGATAATGAATGGTCGTCTTAATTAAAACAATTTTATGGCACACTACTTGCCAAGCTCATAATGCCATTCTCTTTTCGCCGTTCCTTGGGAGGCAAATATTCTTATAATTCCACAGAATAACCTCGTTACTTTTCATCGTTATAACTGCTCTGGTGTATTTTCTATGCTAATTTTGCACATTGGGGGTAACGAAAATTATATTAGTAAAAATATTAGTGATATTCTACAAAGTTAGTTTTTCGTTAATAATTTTGAATATAGGACATACTAGGACAATGAATTATCTTTAAGTTCCTTCCAATATTCAAAATATTCTATTTTCAGTCGGCCAAAAATTTCTTTGTAAAAAGTCAAATAATATCCAATTTAATTTGGCAGAAAACTAAACTAAAAACCGCTGTCAATTACTTGGGGATCAGAACTTCCTCACCGTAGTAAAACTCGACGTATGGTGGACTTTGTAATGATAATTTTTGACGTTTCAAAAAAGTCACATTGGTGGAATGTCACTAATATTTTTTTAGACATTTCAAATTTTAAGAAGTGTCGATCAAAATTAAAATTTTATGGTGTTGCCAAAATGTTTACAAAATTTTAATTTATAGCTTTATTTAAACATTTGAACACCATATTATAATGGTTTGTATAACAAATCTGATTTATAATCTTTCACCACGAATAAATTTTTATTGTAAAGTTAGAAATAGAAATGTTGGGGCCCGGTAGACCCCGTTCTAGGGGACCGATTTTACTCATCAACGGACTCAATCTCTTCCTTGACCTCTAGAATTTGTGTACTAAATTTGAAAGCTTTATCTCAAAAAGCTGCAGCTGCTATCACAAACCACACAGACACACAGTCAGAAACTTTTTCTGTCTGCAATTTTGTATATCATCATAATTCGTCGAGAGTCCAGAAATGCAATAAAAATTTTCAAAATTTTCTTCACGAATACATACCTTCCTCACTTTGAGGGGTGAGGAAGTAATTTTCACGAATACATACCTTCCTCACTTTGAGGGGTGAGAAAGTAAAAAACGTGGATCAAATTAATGTAACTATAGCTGAATTCGAAAATGGGAGTAATAATAAGTTCAACACCTACACTGAAGATTAATTGAAGTGGTCCACTAAATTTGAACATCAAATTCCTTATACCTCTTATAACTTCTTCACTGCGCAATGTAGAATCATGAATCTTTTTTATTAGGCAAATACATCCTTCAGGAAAATATTCGAAATTTAGAATGGAACAACTGATGAATCAACATTTAAATTGTGTGGTGAGGATCTGAGGGTAAGAATTTGGGAAGAAGTAGGGGAATATTTTCCTTACGGATGTACCTTCTTATTAATGATTCTTGTTCTTCAGTGACGTTTTAGATCTGATGTTCTAAGGGGATCTTCGTCTTTAAGACTATATTTGAATTTTATGACTCCAAATTCTTTCTTATACTGTAGCCATTTAGCCTTTAGCCATTTAACTTTTCCTTTATTCACATCAGTTTTTCTTAAACACGTGCCCAAATATTATGAGAAAGTCATAAGTCTTTCTGTTTCATGCAAATTATTTTTAAAACGGAGTAAATCGAAAAGCGCATGATATCTGCAGACTAAATAATTATACTTACCCTCATTTTGAAGGTTATTTCCATCATCATAATTATTTTTCCCCCACAAAAAGCTGTTACCGTCGCAATTGAAGGAAGTTTTTACGTGTATCACAATTATCCTTAGTATACTCTCTATAGAACCAACTGTGTCTTATTGAATAATAAACACAACACAACAATCATGTTTTTTCAGTTTAATGTGAAGTTCTAGTAATTTGTGACATAGAAAAATATATGTCGATTTATCACCTGTTCTACCTAAACGCAGTAAGATGCAAAAAAACATATCAAGTATTGGCAGGAATCACAACATTTTATCTTATCGAAAACGACATAATAGCTTCTACTCCAACATAGTTAACATGGACCGCTGTATTTTTATCGTTGGGAACCTTCAAAGCTCTTCCAGGGTTTCAAGCCCTTGTTCTATTTGTATAGTGCTCAAAGCCCCTTGGACCATTCTAAATTGTTTGTTTTGAAGAAATATCCAAAATGGAATCCAAGGAGATAATATTAACTGATGGGGAACAGGAAAGGAGTATCAGCTAGTTGTTAGCAATGATGATTTCATTAATGATACGATCGGTAAGTGCTCGTTATATATCTTAATTTGGTTTCATTGTGTGTATTATATATTTTTAGATTATCATTTCGCAAACGCCGTGCTGTTTCATGCAAAAGTAAATGCAAATACCATGGTAAATGCAAACAAAAATATGAGTGTAGTTGAAAGCCACTCACCTAATACAGATTTGAATGATACAGACATATGAAGCAGGATCAAGTTATGCAAAATGTATTTACATGTGGGGATATGATCAAACAATTCAATTAATAAAATCAATGAGTCCTCATATTGAGGACCATCCAAAAAAAGAAAAAATGTATATGAACATGTATCAAATGTTCATATACAATCATTAGTTGGGGACATGATGCAAATGCATTAATGATGCAAAAAAAATGGAACAGTTTGATGAAAACTTATAAAAAAGTCAACGATAATAGGACTAGAACGGGGAGGGAACCTTCAAAATTTTTGTTTTATAATCTTATGGATGAAGTTTTGGGTAACATACCTTTAAACTCATATAGCCACTTAATGAATTCAAGCGATATATTTAGATAAACAGTTAGATACACAAACATAAATCAGTTGTGACGTATCAAATGGAAATAAAGAATGGAATAGTAATATTGGTGAAGCAACGGATGAAAATACAATACCTAAAAGAATTAGTGAAAAACGACTAAAACAAAATTATTATTCAACAAAAGAGGAAGAGTACAGAAAAAGGCAAATACGTTATGAGACTGAATGAAAATAAAACAGGAAGCATTAGAAAGAAAGAAAATAAAAATTTTGAAGAATATATTGATATGATGAAGCGCAAAGAATAGGTATACCGTTGCTTCTTTTTCAGTTCAGGAGGGTCATAAGAAATCATTTTGAGGTTATGTTTTAAGAATCGCTTGGTAGAGTTCAACAATAATGTTTATAAATTTATGTACAAAAGTCAGCCTGTATGGTAAGAATACGATTCTGGATTAGGATATACTCACAGTTGCAAAAAATTAATTGCAATTGTGCTGTACTGTTCACCCTATGTAAATTATTAAAATTGATGGTCAAATTTGAAGGCCTTTAACTCGAAAAAGAAACAAATTTGTATCATATTATGTTCGGTGTGATGATTTACAAACATATAACCAAGCTGCTACTTCTTTCAATACATAATTTTTTTTGTTTCACCTGGATTTGAGGTTCGTAATGTTCCTAGCGAATATTTCTTAGTTTTATTTGTTATATTTTAAGCAGTATAAACATTACCAATGCTTTATTTATGAATAATGTAATGTTTTTTTTTGTATTTACTCATTAATAAAGTATCTATATTAATCTTTGCCTTTTAGTGAAAGTATTTTAGAACCAACCCTACTTAAATTTGCTTTAATATTATCATATTGAAGAACCCTTATTTAATTGCTAAATTTTATTATATGTCTTATTGCTAAATTAATTAGGTATCATAGATTTAACAGATTAAGATGTTCTTAAATTAGAAAAATATAAATAATTTTACTTTACTTCTTGTACTGAATAGATTTGAACTCATCGACTACACTAATTCTATTGCTACTTTTTTAAAGGGACTTATTGTAGCTTAGTTTGAGCCACTGATCCAAACCAACCGTTGTAAATAGTTGTTCTTTTTGATTGTAACAAGAAATATTTAAAAAGCAAAGATATTGGTAAATATTTCATTACAGTATCAAACAGCTATTGACACTGCCTAATACATCAAATGTTTTTACACAAAAATCTTGAGATATGCAAATAATACGCTAGAGAAAAACAAAATAGTTTATTAAAATGATCAAAATATTTTATTTGAATGATTTATAAGAACATTTTATTAAAAACTTCTTGTTGCTTTGAAGGTTGGTACAGGTTAACCTCTGGATGGTAAGGTATTTCATCTGGTTGATTAAAACCGCTTACGCCCTCTTCTAAAATGTCATCCATTCCTAAACATAAATTATGTAAAACGTATGTTGCCATGATCAGCCAAGCACAAAATTTTAAATTAACATTATCTAATTTTTTAAGTCTCCTGAACTTTTGTTTTAACAAACCAAAAGCAATTTATATAACTAAACTTGTAGCAGAGTGCCTATAATTAAAAGTACGTTGGTTCCTTGTCAATCTTTCATTGTCTTTAAATGGAGTCACAAATCAATTTAAGTTTGGATAGGTGGAGTTACCGAGTAGAAAATTTTCCTCTAGAAATTGACAGTTATTTATCATTTTGCTGTATAATGAAGATTCCTTAGTAAGCCTGAAACATGCAGTGAACGATTCTCCACAGAATATGTCAATAAATTTCTTCTCATGATCAACTACCGCTTGAACTAATAATCTATGATATCCTTTTCTATTAATGTATGCTTGTTGGTCTTTTCCTGGCTTAGGAATTGACATGACTTGCATCAATAGCTCCTACAACATTTTCAATACCTTGCATATGTTGAAAGCCCGTAATAAAAAAAGGCTATTGCCTAGTCTAGATGATACAAATACAAATATGACCAGCTTATATTTTTGAATTATTAGGAAAACAAGACTAAAAAAATTTGTGATCATTTCACTAAAGATATGGCATGTTTTATTATATAGAGACTCTAGGGGTTTCCTAACTTGTGAACTTCACTGAGTATAAGTATTTTCACAAAGCCCTTCAATTAATAAATACCTGTGTTTAATACTTACCTATTAACCTATACGCTGTCGATATTCTCATACGAAAATGAATCTTGAATTCATTATTAGAATATTTAAATATTGCATCCTCAATATAAAACTAATTCGTGTCAGCTTTTTCTGCTTTTTTTGGGGCTCACCATCTGATGACTCTTCTGTGGAACTCGTGTCCAAATCAGAAGATTGTTTGTAAGTCGACCTAGTTGATTTTATTGAAACCTACATTATAAAGTAAGTTGTAATATAATCTGCGAAAATAATACCACTTTTCTTACGTTTATTATCATCTGCCTTCCTAAGAGATCGTTCATTATTTAGCAGTGATTGAACACCTTTTTGTTTACATTTTTCATTTATATATCACCAGAATGACATATCAAAAACACGGGGGTTCGATCAAACAAGTGTTCTTACGAACAGCTCTGAGCTCACAGGTGCATCAAGTCCCAGGGCCTCACAATCCTAAAAAGAAAACGGCCATGTTTCCTAACATACACTGATATCTAAAAACCGCAAAATGGTGAGATATCAGCTTCTGCATGGATTCCGCAATGTTAATAATATAAACAGGTCAGAAACAAAAATATTATTTGTATTTTTGTCACAAATTATGCACTTTAATTAACTAGAAAACGATGATTTATTTAATAATCAAATAATTAAGTTTAATGTGTACGCCAGATTTTGTTAAGATACTTGAAGTAATTAATTATATACAGAGAAAAAAGTATGTACAAAATATGGATATTCTCAACTGAGTCAACTGTCAACATAGGCACTAGAACAAATCGAGTTGATTGCAACGGTATAGTCCCATTAAGTGATTAAAGCTATCCGGTTGACTTCAAAGTATTTCTGTCCTGTTCCAGAACATCAAAGTATTATACAGTAAGGCTTTGTCTGCATTTGGCACAAACCGTTAGGATTGAGCTATAAACTCAAAGCTCTCTAGATATAGATGTGATTTTTCAACACACCTTGTTTGACGCTACCTGAATAATTCTGTATATATTAAACAATTGGGAAAAGCTCCATTCATCAAAATTTATAGTTAAATAAAAGAAACAATTTGCTAGTAATTGGAATTGTTGTCGGGGCTTTCCCATCTGAGAAAGTCCTTAGAAAATTAAAGATCTTGCTGAATTTACTCAATAATATAAGATATATGATATTGGTAAAATGTATTAAAAGAAGGACCAATGAGTAATTAGATATGGGCATATTACTAATATTTATAAATTAGTTGTCTGCGGCAATTATGACTATTCATATTTTTTTTGTGAGGATAATGTCAGTCTAAGACGAAAACAAAAATACTATTATGCAAATTATGCTGTAAGTTGTATATATATTTTTTAAATAAACTGAGATCAGGGATCATGTTAAGTTCATTTTGAACTATATAGAATATTTAATTACGGGTAATCAAAGTGCTTCAACGCACGACTTGAATTTATTCAAATTTAAAAATTTTTTAAAAATGCTAAACAAATATAAATAAATCATAAAGTTAAATATTTAGTTATTCAATAAAACGTATGTGTTATATGTGTCTTATTATTATATGTATATTGTAGTGAAGTAACAATAAAATGTCAAGAATATATTCAAGATATCGACCTCATGAACGGCATACACCATAATATGCGAGTAAAAGGTGACTGTCTATGCCTATAAATGGTTTTTTCTTATTATTTAATTCTTGGATAGTAGTTTTTTTTATATTTTTATGACACCTATATTTATATCCACATAGGACACACTGAAAAAAAATTATAATGGGCCATAAAATAATAAAATATATAGGTAGAATGATTCCCACTCCCACTGACGAAGCTAAATAAATATAGGTGTACGAGTTATTTGGTATACACATAATAAAATAAATTCATTTTCTCCGTTTTATACAAGGTTATTAAAAAAAACTCAGACAAGTGACTTTTTATTTCAGTTGCGGATTTTGGTGCAGAAAATTTAAAAATGACGTCATCACAGTTTGTGTAATGACGTTTGAGATCTTTTTATTTTTAATAGAACATATATTTTTTTAAAGTTTTCGATAGAGTCAAATTATACTATTTGATCGAAACTAGGAGGTGTTATGACCGAACAACTGGAAAATGCCAAAATGGACATGTGATATTCCACTGATTATAAATGCCCATTCATATTTTTTCACTTCCGGTTTAATCGGAAATTACTTCAACTTTATTTTGTTTTAAATAATGCAGCCTGTATATTCGGTTCAGTTTAAAGAAAATTTCTTTCTGATATCAGGAATATATGTATATATAATCATTGTCTTTCATATTTAATAGAATAAAATAACATAAATACACCTTTTAAAACAAAGTCATTTATGAAAACAAAGTCATTTATGAAAACAAACACATTTAAATAATTTATTTAATTCAAAAATTAAAGTAGGTAATTCTATAGATTTTATAAAGAACAAATGTTCGAAAACATTACCATTTTGCTACAGAGGCGAAAGTGTTTGTACAAATTTTCTTTGCATCTGCTTAAAATAATTGGATTATTAATAACTAAATCTATTTCTTGTTGAAGTTTTAATTTGTTCAGACGCCTGCGCCTCCGTTTATAGCAAAATAGTAATGTTTTTGAACATTTGTTGTACATAAAAAAATACAGAATTACTTTAATTTTTGAAATAAATTAATTATTTACCATAAATGTTTTTATTTGTTTTCATATACAACTGTTTTAAAAGATAAATCATAATATCCTATTAACAATGTGAGATGATAATATGTTATATATTGCTGATTTCAGATACAAATTTCATTTAAACTGAGCTAATATACAGGGTGTATCATTTAAAATAAAAAATTTGATGTAACTTCCGGTTAAACCGGAAATAGAAAATATGTATGATACGCATTTATAATCAGTGGAATGGCACATGTCTATTTACGCATTAATATACAGGGCGTTAATGTTTATATTTTTCAGTTTTTCTTTTCGAATTCGGATTCACCAGAAAAAAACACTTAATTCCGGATTTTTTTTCTTAGTGAAAACCAAGCAGTGATATTAAGTGAGGCATTTAAAAGGAAAGTGTACATTTTTGAAATTTTCCGATAATCGGTGCATCATCTGATGATAAAATTAGATCACTTTTATGTCAAGGGATAAATTAAATCGTATAAATAAATCTTTTTGTCTTATACAATATTTCGCTAGATAAATGTCAAAGACCTGAAATATCAAGAATTTTGTCAAATGTTACCCCTTTACTAGGATAGGAAGCTAAGCCACACAAAACCGCTATATGGTTTTCTCTTATACTATAATATAAATTTTATGTGGTTTGTTGGTGATTTTAATGAATAGTAAAAATTGCTACGATTAGATATTTCTTCAGTTAAGAAAATGTGTTTATAAAGACTTTCTAATGGTGTACTGAAAATTGAGTTTCCTAAAAAAAAAAACATTCAGCGTTGCAACGGCGATGATTTGTGTATATGTTGTAATTGCATATTTTTTAACGATGTTTGTAGAACAAATAAATACCAACAAAATAAAAAAATAATTATTCAAATACTATTTCCTGTTTTCGAGAGAAAATGTCTTGGGGAATCAATATTTGATCACCATGTATACATACTACAACCCTATTAAATGTTATATTTAGTTGTGCATAATTACATTTTTTAAATAAAAGTAATTGCATCTAATTAATTTTTATCGAATATTTTATTTTTGTCATCAACAACTTATCATCAGTCAGCACAATTCTGAAATGTCACATAAATGTGAATTGTCACTCATTTTGTTTACCAAAACGAATTCAATTAATCTAAAAAGGTCAGTGGGTAGCAATGAGACAAGACACTATATTTTTACGTCATCTAAAATTGAAGAATAAAAAAATACGAAAACCAGAATAATCGACGACAAAAAATATTTAAGTAAATATAATTATTGGCATTTCCCACATTTTTTTATTTGTTTATCTGGTAGTATTTAAAACTCTAACATCACTAAATTTTTCCGAATTTTTTTGAGCTCGGTGAAGAGATAAAAAGTAATGTTACTAAACTAACCTAGCTTGGCACTTAAGTTTGGATGTGCAATAGTCGCCCTTTCAATGTAATGCGGTTTGGCTCGTCTCTGTCCCACACTATAGTACACTGAAAAAACCGACAAAAACGTTTCAAAAAAATTTTTTAAGGTACAACCACATGGGACCTTCACAGAATAATAGATTAGGCCCTTGGCCATCTAAATTGGCCAATTACAACATTTTTTGGGAGGTCCAACTTTTTTTATTATGAAAAATCTCATAAATCTGTCAAAATTAATTTTTCGTACTTTTTTCACACATCCCTCACGATATCTCCGGAACCAATTGAGATAATCAAGTGTTTTTTTTTTTAGTCGATAAAGGAAACGTGAGCGGAGGTGACTGAATTAATTTAGTCTTTATGGAAAACCTAGTTTTTTTATAAAATTAGGTAATACTTTAACATTTATTTTTCTTGCAGTATTTTTTTCAGTAAGCGAAAAACTTTTTTGTTTTAAGGAATTTTGCCACAGTATCTGCATACGGAATAAAATTAACACATCAAGGAAGTTTTATAAAAAAAACGCAATACTCTACGACTTATACGTTTCAAGTTATTGTTATTTGAAATTAAGTATCTGCGGGCAGGATATTTCCCCCGGTTCTACTGTGCTTTAATCAGTGTGCTATGCGTGTTGTGGGTGCATACTATTAAGTATTATTTTTGACATATCTTTAATATAAATTTTATTTTCCTAAGCACTTAGGTTTTACTTATCATTATTTACATTGCACATTATTTAAAAATCCATTATGTTTATATATTAAAACCTAAAATTGAATTAAAAAAAATACGAAATAATTATTTATTTTAAAATATAAATTTAAAACTTGTTATAAAAATATTTTAAAAATCGTCGACGTCGGAATCTAAAGATATCTAGACACCTTAAGCAAAACAGGTACAACTGTTGTTACAGACCCTGTCGGAACATCTTATTGACAAACTTTGCCTTACAATATCGGGCACAGATTCTTGACTAGAAAAAGTTGCCTTCCAAACATTTTCTTCAAATGTCCAACCGTATCGAGTTGGATCTTCCATCTGCATGTATTGTATATGGCTATTGTACTAAATTTTTAATTGATACAGACACCTGGCTCCGTGGTCTAGAGGTAATGTACTTGCCTCAAAAACTTTGGGGTCCCGGGTTCGATTCCCGGTCGAGGAACTGGGATTTTTCTGTGAGAGAGATTAATCGTAGTATACTCGGACATTGGGTGTGTGTACATTGTCTCTAAATGTGTAGCCCTCTCCCACACAAGGTCATTCCAGACCTTCAGGGATAAAGGGGGTTGTAATTTCATGTGGTGTTATTATTATTATATTATTATACCTAAAAAGAAAATAATTACATGTAGGTGTTTTGTTTCTTTTTTAATAGGTATGGGCGATCTAGAAAAATAATTATTACCTTTTTTAAATGTTGTCTAAAAGCATGGTCAGTAGGAGGCAGCTCGGAAGCTGGCCGATTTGTACTTGTTAAGTCCCATCGCAGTTCATTTAGGGATTTTATATTTTTGTTTTTATTCTTATACAGTGTGGAAATTAAGTAACGCATAAAGTCAGTAATTCCATTGATATTAATTTTTTGGAAAAAATCTCGAAGGGGTATAGCGATCTTTACTTCGGCAAATATTTTCAGTCTAATTTCAGTTTCTTATGTCATTTATTTTTTTAAGTTATGACGTCATCGACTCTTTTTTTTAAATGACAACCTTTTTTTATTATTGATTTTGGTAGTAGTTTTTATTCTGGTTCCGATCGTATAAAATTTTCAATATGTTATTATTTGAAAAAAATCGAGAAAAACAGTCTTAAAGTTCCAATAACAAAAATTCATTAAATTGGGAAATTTAAATTTTTATATAAAACATCGAATGCCGTTTTCTTCCCTATTTTATACATGGCATTAGTTCTGTCACAACCAGTTAGGCAATGAATCGTTAATACTTTCTTGCATATTTCCTCTCCTAAATTTGCCACAATATTGTTAATTGACAAAAAAATGTATATTCTTACTATGTCCTAATTGTATAAATATATTCCTTTGGGACATACATATCTGGTGTTTCACAGTAATAATGTAAAAGCAAAATCAGGACATCAGTATCAACAGATTTTACCAGAATTGTATTACCTGATTTTAATTCTGATAACATAAAATAAACATTCCATTGTTAAGCATTAAATAATATATAAAAAACTCAATAAAAATAATACTCATTCGCATTCACATTACACAAAGAAAAGTTTGTTTCTAACTGACAATATATGTATAATATAAGATTACTTGTATTCAATAGTCTACACTCTACACACACTTGAGTGGCGCCGCGGTGAGGCGCATCTAGGATCGAAAAAACTCGTAACTTTAAAAAAAACGGAATCTCGAAAACTATAAGTCGTAGAGAACTGAATTTTTTTTTTAAAACTTCCTTGAAGTGTAAGCTTTATTTCATACACTTATGGTATGACAAAATTCCTTAAAATAAAAAAGTTTTTCGCTTATCGAAAAAAATGCAGCAAGGAAAGTAAACGTTCCAGTTTTACCTAGTTTTACAAAAAAATTAAATTTTCCATAAAAAACGAAATTAAAGCAGTGACTTTCGCTCACATTTCCTTTTATCAATTAAAAAAAAATACCTTTAATTATCTCGATTGGTTCCGGAGATATCATGAGGGATGTGTGAAAAAGTAAGAAAAATTAATTTTGACAAATTTATGACATTCTTCGTAATAAAAAAGTTTGACCTTCAAAAAAATGTTGTAATTGGCCATTACAGATGGCCAAGGACCTAGGCTATCATGCTGTGAAGGTCCCAAGTGGTTGTACCTTAAAAAAAATTTTTTCAAGAAGGAAGCTACTTTTTCCCCGTTTTACGGTGCACTACTAGTGATATTTATTCTCTCTCTGCGCTGTCAACGTGCCAAGCTAGGATCGTTGGATATGTACTCAAAGTTTTGAATTTTTAGTCCTATGACATCATGCAACTAGGTTCGCGTCTAAACGTCGGCAACCAGTGAAACCGAAGACGGTACTATCGTGTTGCCAAATTTATCTATTAGCGTGTCCCTAGTCATAAGCGTATTTATTTCATTATTAAACTTTCAGTGGCGTACTCAGGTAAGGGCTAGATCCGTCCCTGTCTGTATTGCCGTCCTAGCAGCGTCCCAAGCAAAATACTTCGTGAAAATTGGACATTAATTATAAAAAATAAGTCATTTCTTTCTTGAATGTTTACTGACCTGCTATATATTAATATTACAATTTATGGGAATAGTCAGGTCAATTAAAACACAAAAACTACTTTTTAATTTAGTCTACGTTTCGCTATATTCATTAGCAACCTTCAGAACTATTTTGAGTTTTTCTTATTCATAATCAGTGATAAATTAAATAACAAACAAAAATACAGGTTGAAATAAATACAACATAAAACACGTAAATGGCCTTTAACGTTTCAAAGATACACAGCAAATTTTATACATATGTATCGTGAAACGTTATATGACAAAATAGCAAAGGTTAATAAGACACGTGTCTATTGTTTATTTTATTTTTATTTTCATTTAAACTGAAACAAATTTAAGGAAAAATTTTCGTGACTAAGCGAAAATTCAAATAGAGCGCTAAAAGTAGTTATTTTTAAGCGTAGTTATTTCATTAATCGGCACTTGTATGGTGTTGTACCAGATTTGACATTTGACAGTAACCTTATTTTTCGATTGTTCATTATTGTAAAAATATAGCAGATAAATGATCTGATATGCCTTCTACATTTTCTCTTTCATATTTCTGTGCTTTTAGAATGTTTTAAAACAAATACACAAACAAAAACACTAAAACAGGAATCGATATTACCTAATAGAAGTAAGATCTTACCAAATATTTGTTGAAACAAGTTTTTGGTGATTTTCCTAGTTTGCGCTTAGTGTGGTAATTATAAAAATATAATTTTAAATTGAAAAGAACTATTTTATAGTGCTATGTAATAATTTTTTTTTCGGCACCAAAAATACTAAAAAATTATATTTTCAAAATATAAATATTTACATATTGTCTATAATTATTTATTTGTGACATAAAATAGTCTTTGCAGCAATGACAAACATGACAGTTTTTGTTTATATATTTCCATTGACAAGTGAGACATTATGCTACATACATTGATATTTTGTCTACTTGCATCATCACTAAGGACTGATAACTAGTTAGTACAAAAATCTACAGAGTAATTTGACACACATTTATCACCATTCAACAAAATAATTGCGGATTCTTTTATTTTACTTTCTGTACCATCACTTACTTCTTCCAAAACTAACGCCTACATTAGTAAGTGGGATTTTGTAAAAATTTTGGAAAAAAGAAAGTAACAGTACAAAAAGAAAACTGAAAGGATCCGCCATTATTTTGTTGAACGGTGATAAATGTGTGTCAAATTACTCTGTAGATTTTTGTACGAACTACATATCAATCCTTAGAGGGGTTTATATATAATATCAATACAGCATAATCTCACGTGTGTATGGAAGTATATAAATAAAAACTGTTATGTTTGACATTACTGCAAAGACAATATTTCATCAAAGACATTTTGCTCTAATTTTGAGTGTGGAACAGACAGTACTCCGAAAAGTCAACTCTTTAACATCTTAAAATATTTGACATTTGTTCCTTTTTAATTTCAGATTAATATATTTTCTTTAGGTGTGAGACTTTTTTGCATAGGAAAATGAATTTTTTCAAATGACAATCTCTGACTAATCCTTTTGGTGCAGAGGTTTATTTATAATTTTTTTTAAATAATTTATAGACAGAGGCTTCATACCCAAAGAAGGTGAAAAGAAATAAATATTTACACTTTCATCTCAGATCAATGATTATCCCCATCAGTTACTATGGCAACTATTTAGATAACTGCATAACATTCATCGATCATTGTTTATTTATTTGGCCGTCCGCCAATTGTAGAGTGTGTGGGGTCGTACTCATATCCTACCTATCCCTTATAGACTCAGATACCCTTACCTTTGTACAACAATTTTATTAAGTGTTCTTCATGATTGTTTACGGTGTATACTTGCTCTATACACAAACTTTTTGGAAGTGATTTATAACAGATCTATTATATTAGTTGTATAAAGGTGTTATAGATGTACATAAAACTTCTTTATTATACAAGTAATGCAACATTTATAACAGAATTTATAGAGCAATTTTGCTCTATACAGTGGTGCCCCTTTTCACTTATAGACTGTAAGAATACTTGCCACACACTCAACATAAAATTGTCACGTGTAGCAATAACCTAGCGCTTGTCAATTTCTTGTTGCTATCGCAATTTATTTATTTAATTTATAAATGCACCTCAGGAAGTTGGGGAGGTCTGGGCTCTCCCAGGCCACTTGTACAACTACTCCTGTTTGTACCATAGTTATTCACCATTATCTTATTTGATATCAAATATCCAAAGTTTGAGTAAGTAATGTTTCTCGAATAGGTTAATAAAAGTTTAACGTATATTTGATCATTCATTACAAAATAAGCAATATAGCCTAACTCAAAAGAAAAAAAATGTGATGAAGCATAGTAAATTTGGTTATATTAGTTATTTTTAAATTAATCAGACATTTATTTATTCAACAAAAAAAAACAAAAGATATAATCCAAACTTAAACTCTCGAAATCATTTTATTTAAATCGCTTATTTTAAACAGTATACCTACGAGAGGCTTTGGTTTACATTTTTTTTTACAATATTTAGAATTACATCTCAAAAAGCTACTTTTGCAAAGGATAAAAAAATATTGCGGTAGAAGGTTAATAAACAATATCTACAAATGGGTAATGTACTGTAACATTAGCATTATGAAAAGTAGTGAATTTAATTGAACTGCCTCTCAAATTTTCGTATATAATATAATGATGATAAATTTTAATGCCCTTGGAGTCAGAGCAGGGAAAATACATAGCCAAAATGTCAGTTTTCCATTATAATTAGAGTTTCCCTTGGAAACAGTTTAAGTAGTAATAATCACTTAAAGCCTAATTGTCAGTGTGGTGTTAATGATTGTACTCGGTAACGGGGTTATGTTTAATTAGATAATTACATAGCATCACAAGCAACACAAAATTTATCGAAATATTTATTTGTAACTTTAACCTTTTTGACACTGATGTGTTATTTATAGTTCAGAAAACAATTTCACGTTCTAAGTATTTATAAATTAAAAAGTGAACGTTATTATCAGTTATAAATTTTATATGTCACACTCCGTATAATTTAAAATCTAATTATAAAATTATACTTCTTAGTAGACATAATTCATCCCGGCGGTCGCACTTAAAAAACAGATTCCCTTAACTTAAGTTTACCACAATTTCCATTCTTAATTATTCAGAATCATCTTACAAGATAACACTTTTAGAAAGTAATTAATTCAGTTTTTTAACTTGACACCAACAACACGTTATCTTTTTTAAGAAGAAAGATTCTAAGTTACGACCTCAATACAAAAACTCCCCAATATTTCTACTTCGCCGCTGAAACTGCTTATAAACTTTATATTGGATTTTTGCATTCTTATCAAAAAGCTTCTGTAAATTGTAATTTAAGTGATTTTATATTACCATTTGCTAATGGGTATTTTCTTATATACACAACCTCCAAACTTAGACATACTGGGTCAGACATTTTTCTTATAAACTACTCTAGGTCAAAAAACCATCAAGAGTAATCTTTTTTTTTAATTTCTTGTGCAGAATTCGAAAATGTAGTTGAGTTTTTTCGGTAGGCGCACACAAATGCACAACACATTGTAGTGTGTTGTGCATTGCTTTTTTAAATGGAATGAGTGCAACATTTTTTGCTGATATAGTTTACAAATCTTTTTATTTCAAATTTGTTTTTTGACCCACTGTTTTTTGAGATTAATGTTTCTGTGGACTCTTTCGCTAATACCACTACATATTCTTGAAACGATTTAAAAATTGATATTACTATTAGTGGTTCGTGTACAATGGCCACCTAGATCTCCTGACCTCACACAGTTAGTTGTTTTCTCTGGAAGATTTAAAAATGAGGTTTATGGAAACATAACGTCCCATCAGAAGAGTAGAAGAGATCAGGACAAGGGTATTTACCGGTTGGGTGGTGTACTTGGCTAGAGCGTGTTCTGACAGCCTAATTAGAAATCTTATTATTGTAGCTGCAAGTTCGAATTCGTCACTGGCACTGACAATGTAGGTGCGAATGGATGATGTCCGCGTTATTCTAAGTGTAATCCCTTTCTGCTTTAAATTCGG
Source organism: Rhamnusium bicolor (assembly GCA_029963845.1). Taxonomy (NCBI): domain Eukaryota; kingdom Metazoa; phylum Arthropoda; class Insecta; order Coleoptera; family Cerambycidae; genus Rhamnusium; species Rhamnusium bicolor. The sequence goes on from JANEYF010004223.1 coordinate 134,437, forward strand.
GGTTGTCTAATTTCTGTGGTGTTTATTATTATTGTTATGTAAAGAAATCCAGCGTTGCTGCTTTAAAAAAAAATTGCCTTATAAACTTCTAAATTTTTAAATTTTTTTTAGCAGAATTCGGAAATGCAGTTGATATGTTTTTTTTTTGGAAGGAGTACACAAGTGTGTTGTATTGTATCTGTCAATAGTGACAGTTCTAACAATTGCAAGCCAAGAATTGTTTGTTTAAAAAAGTTACTGGTGTATAGATTGCCCAAAAAATATGTATATGTATTTAAATGATTTCGAATATCTAATTGCTTCTCCGGGTAGAATATTCACTAATTTTGTTTGCTATAGAAAAAGACATCTTAAAATAACTGTATAATCATGCAGCTATGTGTGCAGTTCTATTACTTTTAACAAACAGATTGTAAAGTTTATTTCAAACTTATTTGCAACAAAAAAAAATGTTGGCGACTTTAATCTCTTTATTGTCATCAAAGAATCCGACGTTTTTTATGTTGCAAATAAGTTTGAAATAAACTTTATATATGCCATCTTTTGGACAAACTCCTTATCTCTTGATTTCTTTTACTTCTGATGGGATTTGTTTCCACAAACCTCATTTTTTTCGATATAAAAAACTGGGAGTGAAAAATTACTTCCCACTCCTGAAACAACCTCTTGTAAGTGAAATAGAAAATAACTGCTTAGCGAAAAAATGCTCCTCTATTAAGCGTACGATTCGTACATGCTAAGGCTGTGAATTTTCCAGATTTTAGTATTTGAATATTCGTTCGAAAAAATATTCGAATATTCGAACTATTCGGATATTCGAATAATCGGATTATTCGAATTATTCGAATAGGTATTCGAATTATTCGGATATTCGAATTATTCCAGTATTCGGATATTCGAATAATTCGAATTACTCGAATACCTATTCGAATAATTCGAATATTCGAATACTCGACTAATCCGAATTATTCGAATAGGTATCCGAATAATCAGTATCCTCGAATATTCATTATTAATAGGTATAGCACTGAATACTTGTGAATAGTGAATACTCTATTTGAAATTTGGTTGGATAGACCACAATAATAGTCGTGACGTAATCCACTAAGCAGGCAATTTGATTTGCTTTCCATACCCACAATGGGGTATGTCTCCTGTACATGTGCTTTAAGGGTCAGAATTATTTAGTTAGTATTTTATTTTAGGATTGAGGATTATACTTCTGTCATAACTATTTTTCCTTTTCGAAAAAAATAAAAGTGCTCTAAAATTAGAATGTTTTTAAAAAAGACGCAGATTGTGAAGGTAAAACAAATACATGAAAAGTCAATAGTTAAATATTTACAACTTTCCCAAAATTTAAAATTTAATTTTAACCCCTGCCTTAGTACAGTAAGAATAAGGTCGAGGCGAGAAAGAGATGGAATAGTTTGACTGGGAGTAAAACGTGCCACTAATGTGGTCTATTTATATATTTGGATTTAAATTCGAATATCGAATATATTCGAGTATTCGAATATTTCGAATATTCGAATAATTTCCCATTAGAATAATTTGTATTCGAATACTCGAATATTCGAATACTCGAATATTCGAATGCTCGAATATTCGAATACTCGAATTAATCATATTCGATTCCCAGCCTTAGTACATACCACATGTTACTTCTCAAAATTCTAAAGTTATATTGGAATAACTTGTAATTTATGCTCCCTTGTAAGAGGTTGGAACTCTTTTATGGAACGACTGTAAAATATCAATTCAGCAGATATATCCCACTTAATTCTCGACAGGGCGGAAAAAAAATCATGATTTTTTAAAGAAAAATCAAAAAAATCTTTTTATTTTTATTTTAATCAAATTTTTTTGTTTTAAATCAATTGTAGAATGATTGTTGGAAATAAATAGCAAGAACAGTCATCAATGATTGAGGAGAAAATTTTAACACCAAGCTCGGAAGCGCAGTGGGCCAGAGCGTTAAGTGACAAACGTAGCTGATTTACTGCTTATCGAGTTCAAATCCTGGTTTCGATTCTGACAAAGTCAAAGAATTTGGTTGTGTGTGTTCGCGGTTTTTCAACTATGTAACCCCTGTCCGTGCAGCTTTGACTTGTGTTTGGGGGTTGTCTAATTTATGTGGTGTGCTTTTTGTATGTACCAATACTCATCAGCTTTAAATCACCACCTTCTCATATGCTCTCTTTCTAGCCCTATTTGTAGTGAGGCGAGCCAGAAAGAAAGCAGAGAGGAAGGTGGTGACTTTAAGCTGATGAGTATTGTACCTAATAGTATCGAGTAGTGGAAGTCTCAAAAGGATATCGCAGAAATTAATATAAGTTTCAAATTAATAATGCAGTTTATGATAGGTGCTGCTCTTTCAGTTTCTGTATAGTGCGTCCAGGTCCCGGGACCAAAAATGTTTTTGGAACTTCGGGACCAAATTTCAAGTCATGTGTCTAGTTCCAAAATTCTCGAAACCGGAATAGTGCTCCACTGCAAATAATGGAATCGTGAATCCTCTAATTCTCTCACGTTGCCATATATCCTAACATGCTGCTGTTGCTGCTTTTGCGTATATTTTGGATTAAAGAGGGAAAGATATCGAAATGATCATCACTAAGTTAAGTGATGATTATAGTCATATATCATTTTAGAATACAGTAGAAAATAGAGGTGGTCTTACTATTAATTTCCGGACATTATGCAGTCCCAGGATCGCATTTTGTTTAGAATCCCGGGACGATCCCGGTTCCGAAATCCCGGGAGGGAAAACCCTACTTCTGTAGAAAGAGTGTTTTCAATATTTGGCCTGGTAAGCTCAAAACTGAGAATTAGGCTTGGTACAGATGACAGGTAATTAGTATTATTGTTCAATTATCTTAATTACTATGATTAAAAAACTAAAAACTATTACTGTTTAACTCTATTGTAGTCGTTTCTTAATAAACGCTTTTTCGAATTTTGTGAATTTGATTTATATCAGTGACTAAAATAAAAAAAAGGATATAATTATTTATCTCGTGATTTAAATCAATTGATTAAAATCGTGTCCCCCTGTTTCGATGGTTATTACCTGGTGTAGTTTGATTCACTCAAACTGAAACACACTGTATATTATACTGCTCAAGCCGTTTCCATTATGATTTATGATTATCAACTTAACCCATACTTTTTCGTTATTTTAGATATTCGTTTTTTAAATTATAATATCACCATGACAAAAGATGTAGAATGAGTAATGTATAACTGTCAACCTACTGAATATTACTGTTATGAATACTACTTCTTTCTCTCAAACAAAAACATTTCACAACAATGGAAACATAATATCCCAAGAAGATAATTTAATCAATAGACTGTTTTTCTTAATTCTTATTTTCTTTTAAATAATTTAGATATACATCACATATATTTTTCTTTTCTTGACCGTTAATATCAAATAATATCTGATAGTTTTTTTGTGGGGATTTCGGTCAGGTATAACTATTTTTATTATTTTTACTTTTTTTTGCTTCCCTTTTTTTTTTTTTTTTTTTTTTTTTTTTTTTTTTTTTAACCCCCCTTTTTGCCCCTTTTTTTTCCCCTTTTTTCCACAGAATTTTTTTTTAAATTTTTTTTTTTTTCCCGAAACGGGGGGAAACATATTTTTTTTTTTTTTTTTTTTTTTTTTTCCCCCCCCCCCCCCCCCCCCCCCTCCCCCCCCCCCCCCCCCCCCCGCGGGGGGGGTTTTTTTTTTTTTTTTTTTTCTTTTTTTTCTCCCCCCCGTGGGGGCGGCGGGGGGGGGCCCCCCCCCCCGCCCCCCCCCGGCCCCCCCCGCCGGGCGCGGCCCCCCCCCCCCCTTTTTTTTTTTTTTTTTTTTTTTTTTTTTTTTTTTTTTTTTTTTTTTTTTTTTTTTTTTTTCTTTTTTTTTATATTTTAAAAATTTTTTAAAAAAAATTTCACCTTTTTTTCCCCCCCCCCCAAAACCCTCAATAAAAATTTTTTTTTTTTTTATTTTTTAAAAATTTAAAAAATAATTTTTTTTTTTTTAAAAATAAAAGTGTTTTTTTTTTTTTTTTTTTTTTTTTCCCCCCCCCCCTCCTTTTCCCCCCCCCCCCTTTTTTTTTTTTTTTTTTTTTTTTTTTTTTTTTTTTTTTTTTTTTTTTTTTTTTTTTTTTTTTTTTTTTTTTTTTTCTTTTTTTTTTTTTTTTTTTTTTTTTTTTTTTTTTTGTTTAACGTTTCGGTTTATTACACCATCATCAGAGAAACTGGAATTATTAGGTATTTGTTTTAAATTTTGTTACATAGTCTGTTTTAACGCAACTCGTTGAGAAAGAGAGTTTTTTCTCTTTAAAACTACATATCATATGTGGGGTCGCTTTTGACGTGTAAGTATTTAATAACAAAAATAATCTTTTAGTAGATTATTTTTTGAGTTTTTTTTTATATTTATTTCAAGTAGGCGTGTGTCATCTATGACAGTGTTTATCCGTTCTACAAAAAATTATTTTTGCTATTAAATACTTACACATCAAAAGCGACCCCACGTATGATATATAGTTTGAAAGAAAAAAATTTCCTTTTCAACTAAATCATAGCCAACTATGATTCCGATTTAAAAAAAATACAACTTTATGCCATAAGTTGAAATTGCACCTTTTTTAAAATTTTCTCGACACCACTGTATTATTCAGAAAAAAAGTGCCTCAAGAATGTAAAAGTTGTTTTTTTCATAACTTTATAAACAACCAAGATATTGATATGTGTCTAAAAGTCGAAAAATCGAACTTTTGTTTATAACTCGAAAACAAAAAACGATAGCAAATTTTTGTTTTCGCCAGTAAATTTGTCTAAAAAAAAAAAAAGAGATCGAGAACGTGTCCTCCATTTTTTTGTATCTCTTACAGTTACCGAGTTACCCTATACAAACATCGAAATTTGCCCACCCTGTATAAACAAAAAATTACAGATCATTATCCAACTATTATTCAATATAAATTCCTAAAAAAACTTGTGTCTAACATAACATATAGGTACAAATAAAACATATTGATTATAAAAAAAATTAAACAACTAGGTAACATAGGGAATTAGAATGAAATTTATACAATTTCTTATGTTGATAAATCTTTGGGAGTTATTTTTAAACAAAGTAAAAACATCACAACACAAAGTACAAAAAACATTAAAATAAATTAAAAATTAATTAAAATAATTAAAAAAAAGTGGATAACAAACGGTAGGTACTTAATTAAATCTATAAAAACTAGAGACAGGCTTTTTGGTGTAAGACATTAATAAATAACATCGATGCATTAAAGAATTGTAAAATAAATATATAGAAATCACCTTACGAAAATTGTTATAAAAACTAAAATAAATTATTACAAAAAAATTTTAGTTGAAAATAAAAATAATCCAAAAGTTCTGTGGAAGGTTATAAACAAATTTGCACCAGAACTAAAGAAAAAACAGACAAGTTTATAATTAAAATCTTTAACAAAAAAAAATTAAACTGACAGATCCCAATGAAATTGCAAACGAGTTTCATAATTATTACGTAAATATCGGTACGAACATGACTAACGGAATAAGAGAAATATCAACTCCAGAAGAACCCAAATATAACAACGCTGCCAATTAAAATACGATGTTTTTAACACCTACCGATGTCCTTGAAACAACCGAAGTAATAGAATCTCTCAAACAGAATGCTTGTCCTGGTGTCGCTAAAATTACAGTAAAAGTATTAAAAATTCTCGTAAATGGTATAAGTGAACCAACCACTACTATACTTAATTAATTTAATATTTGAAAAAAGGAATTTGCTTTAACCATTTTAAAATAAATGTTGTGAAACCGATATATAAGTCTGGAATTCAAATTGATATGAGAAATTACCGGCCAATAAGTCTAATTTCAAATGTTGCAAAAATATTTAAAATATCCAAAAAAACGATTAACATCATTTGCCGAAAAACATTCACTGATTTCCAATATAATCAGTTTGGGTTTCAAAATAAAAAGTCAATTGCAGATTCAGTATATTATCTGACGAAATGTATTTATGATTGCTTCGATGGATCAAGACAATATATATCTTTATAGACCTTGAAAAGGCCTTTGATACTGTGAACCGAGTAAAAATGATGGCAAAATTAAATTTTATGGGTATACGAGGAATACCAAATATGTTATTAAATATCTACCTAACAGATATAAAACAGGCAGAGAAATTTGGAGATAGCAAGAGTAATACTCAAGATACTGGACATGGAATTCCTCAGGGAATAGTATTGGGGTCAACCTTGTTCATACTGTATATCAACGAATTACTGACAAACCAATACAATCGTAAATTAATCTCATACGCTGATGATACTATGTATTTTTAGATGGAAACGCCTGCCAAATGTAAAAGAGCGGGACAGCGCAGACTCTCAAAATACAGTAAACTGGTTTGACTGCAATTAGTTGATAATCAGTATGAACAAAACAGTATATGTATCTTTTTACATCGTATGTATATAAACTCACTACCATATTTTAATAAAATATCAAATTTATTTGACGAGTAGGAAAAAGTCTGTTGTAATGAATGGTGAAAACTAGGTAAAATATTTAGGCAATTATATTTGACAGTAATTTGAAGTGGAATAACGATGTGGACTTTTTGTGCAAAAAACTCAGGCCCATGTTATATATGTTTGTAACCCTTAAAAGGATATTGAATATACAAATGAACTAAAAACGCTATACTTTTCTTTAGTACAATCTCATCTGTGTTACTACATTAGTGGCTGGGGTGGTGTATATTCCACTACCCTTAAAACTCTAGAAACTCTACAAAAGAAGATTATAAAAATCATAGACGGTCCTGACATTTGATATCCGTCATCATCGACTGCAAGACTTTTAGATAATATATCTGTTCTACAAAACTGCACTAATGGGCACTTTTAATAACAAACATAATTATTATACTGCAATTAACAACCATCGTAATACGAAATTAAACGATCAAACTAATTTCAAAACGGAAAAAGAACATAGGTCAAAGATGTTATACTTATATAGGTATAAAATTACATAACATGCTGTCTATAAAAATAAAACATTCTATTGCTGCTACTTATACTTCGAAAGAAAATAACTGAGTGGCTCCAGTACATGGAGTTTATTTTTTCTAATACATAATTCTGTTAGTATTGTATATTTTCAGTACCTAATTATTATTATTACACAAATTATTAAGTACCCTGTATACACAATGCATAATTGGTAATTAAATTTAATTAATTGTTTAATATTTCACACATACGATGTTCTTTATTGCTTGCTGACAAGTTTCTTCATGAAAATTAATCTTTGTACAAGCAATAATTGCAGTGTGTATTTAATATGTATTTCGTTAATTAGTTCTTCATTATTCTTATCTATTCTATTTGCACAACTAAGACGAATGTTATAAATTTCTTATTTCTGTAAGTATGTATAAATAAAATAATTCAATTCAATAAACAATTTCTTTAAATATACTCTACTGTAGTAGTATTATATTCTTAATAAGGATTAGAGAAATAATAGTATCTTTTTTTATTCTATTCTATGTAAAACGTAGTTTCCATAAATACTAACAGACTCGGTTCTATACTCGTCGTGTATTTCGCTAACCAGGATATCATCATCTGGAGATGATTAATCTCTCATTGATGTTGCAAACTTGGCTAGCGAACCGCTTTAAGGACAGTTGAAATTATGGTGAGAGTAAATCTTATAGGTCGGATCCGTAAGATATTTAACGTTTTACGAATTAGTGTGAGTATGCAAAGCGATAACTTTTGCGATATGGAAGAGAAAAGTTTTAAAATATACTGGCTAAAGTGAGTAACTAGTAAGATACCTACTCCACGACAACGAGATGGTTCAGTAAAATTTAACAGGCTAGCGCCTCCTAAGAGGTGGATATGCCGATAATAAATAAATAATTAAGAAAAAAATAGTTATTTATACAAAAATATAAAAAAGAGTCTTTTTGCTCGCGTGAAGATTTTAAGAACAAGCCATTAAGCGAGTTTTGAAATCTCAGTGCAAAAAAAGAAGCTTTATATTCGAGTCTTATAGGACACGATTCTTTCTATTACCAAGTATTTTAAATTAAACGATTTTTACACAAATTTTTGACTATTGTTTCGCCAACACAGTGGCTTCTTCAGATGTGAGTACAATATTGACATTACAATGCTAGACAGGGTAATAAATAGAGTTGTAAAAATAATCGTAAAAATAATTTTTAATAAATTATGATTGAGCACGTTTGTAGGTATCAAAAATTTCGCCCAAACATGTCATTCATTACATTAGTAAAAAATATATAGCAAATAAACAAATTGATAAAACAAGACAAAATAAATAGAATTGACTAATAATAAATAAACAAAAGTAAATATAGAATTATGAATTACAATTAAAACAAGTTCAGTAAAGGTGAATTATTTGTTTCCAGTTGATCATTTAATATTATATCTGAATTTTTTAATTTGTTAATTTCTAAAGGTTCTAGTAGTGTTAATTTTAAGCCTTTGTTTTCTACATGTGTTACTTCAAAATTGTCATTAAAACTACTATTTTCTTCCAATAGGTGGTTGGTATAAGCAGAATCTTGTTTTCTATTTTTAAAACTTCTTTTTATGTTCAGATATCCTTTTCTTAAAATTTCTTCCAGTTTGTCCAACATATACTTTAGGGCAAGTCCCACAGGCAAGCTTATAGACTCCAAATTTATTTTGCTTTTTAATTTTGTATTTGTTATTTTTAATTATTTTACCGAGAGTGTAGGCAATATTAAGTTTTGTTTCCGTAAGTATTTGGCAATTTTTTTCTGGAGGTTTACCGATATTTATAAGAGTTTTGAATTTTGAATTTTGAATTTTTTTATTGGTAAATTTGGATATACGAGCTGTATTTCTATCTTACATGTTTTTGCAGCAAGAATATTATCAATCATGGAGTTGTAATCATTTGTTTTATTAGGTTTAATTCTTTATTAAAATTATCTTTAGACAGAGGACTGTTAATTAATCTATGTATAACACTATTATAAGTAGCTTGTTTGTGTTTTAACGGATGCGTAATGGTGTTATGTATTGTAATGTCGATATGAGAACTTTTATGGTATATCGTGTAGATTATTAACTCTAGAGATTGTTAAACCTAAAAAGTTAATAGAATTTTCTTGTTCTATTTCTACAGTAAATTTTATGTTGTGGTGGAAATTATTAATAAAATCTAAAAACGTATTTAATTGTCTATTGGTTCCTGTACAACAGGCAATATCATCTATATATCGATATCAATACATAAAATTTTAGCTTAATTTATTATTATGAATTTGGTAGAATTTTAGGAAGAAAATTCAAAAATTCTTATTGCATTTCCGGACAAATCTCAACGAATTGTGATGAAAAAACATAACTTCAGAAAAAAAATATTTACGTATCACTATAGTAGCCACAGTTTTTGAGATAAAGCGTTCAAATTTGGTACACATGTTTTGTGTTTGGCACACAATGATATATTCGGTGATGAGCAAAATTGGCCTACTGAAAGGAGGTTCATTGGACCCAATTTTTTTTGTATTTGACTACAAAAAACAATCATTATTGATGAATGCTATAAATTATATTATTATATCAAGCCAATAAAATATGTTTTCTCCAAATATATAAATAAAGCTGACGTAATTTACACATTTGTTTTCACAAAATTGGGTTGGATAAATTTGTCAGTTGGACATTTGAAATGTCTGATTAATTATAAAAATGTCAATACGTCAATAAGATGAAATTATTAAAAAATATGATCTGAATTATTATTAACTGCATCGAAGGACACTGATAATTAATTATTTATTTAAAATGTTCTATTAATTTATTAAAACATTAATAAGAATTAATTGTATTTGATGTTGAATAAATAAATAATTTCAAAACGAGTTTTATTATTTTGTTTAGGAACTTGCAAAAAACTTTGATCTACGACTATTAAATAATGTATCCACTATGTTCACTGCAGTGAATAATGATTTATTATTCACTGGTTCTCAAATTTTTTTTCATCGAATTTCATTAAATACGCCATGACAAGTCAAAGCGCGGAATTGCTACTTGATTTGAAACGTCAAAGTTTCTCAGAATTTTAATTTTTATTTTACCAAAAATTATTTAATAGTCGTGGATAAAGTATAGTATTCTACTCGCATGTAATTATTCACTAGGATGAACTTCACCGTCGAGACTAATGGTCATCATTAATAAATACAAAAATTATTTAATAGTCGTGGATAAAGTATATTATTCTACTTGCACGTAATGGCTATAATTCACTAGGATGAACTTCACCGTTGTGAATAATGGTCATCATTACATGCTCGTTGTATAATATACCATTTTGCACAACACGCTGAAATAACATACTTTTGACACTTAAAAGGCTTCGAAAATTACATGTTTTTGACATTGGAAGTAGAAAAGGTATATTATCGTGTATAATCGAATAAATTCTGTATGATACAATAAAATAAGTAAAACTAGGTTGTGATAATCTGGACGAAGACGCTCACACGTACACGATCCGACTCCGATTTAACATACAATACATCACGTTTGAGGGTGCATCTGCCCCTCAAGGTTTGCACAGTTTTTGGAATGAACTGTGATTTTACTTAGTTTCATAGTTAGATTTTTTTTTAATTTTTAAAAGAAAATTTGCATTCCTTCTAACAACGACAAAATTATCAGATATAAATGTTAACGTTAGGTGTGTACTGGAAGCAATTATTGTGCACTTTGTTTTTATATTTCTCTTACCTAAACCCTACTAGCTCTTTATAATCCTATATATAACATAATTTTGGACCGATGGATGAAGAAAACAAATAAAGTAAATGGTATGTTAAAAGAGTTATTGAGATCAAGTTGCATAGCAAGGATATGTGACGTCAACTTTTATGTTACACAATGTGTTTATGGATATATGTGCGAGGGATGTTATCGAAATAGGTCAACATGCACTTGCTCTTGTATTTGTATCATATGATATCACAATACAGAAAGTCGATAAAATCTTAGTATTATTTTATCTAAATGTGCGTAGAATATCAAATCAAACGAAACCTCAAAAAAGTCCAGTATCAGAGAGAAATGTTGTATTGGTATGGCATTTGGAAATATTCGATTTGCCATTTGGAGTTAGTAGCTTTCTTGTCAGTAACTAAATGGTTTTCCAATACTACGTCTTAGTCTATAATGCAACAGATTCATTTACCTGTCAAGAGATCTAGTATACTTTTGTTGCACACTATTTGATATTACAGTTGAACTTCTCTAACTCGAACCTCCTAAATCCCCCCAAGACTGTTCGAGTTAGAGAAAAGTTGAGTTGAGAAACTCTAAAATAAAGTATATATCAAGGGCACTGAAACATATCGGGTTGCAAAAAATTTCGAAATAGAAGTTCGAGTTATAGAAGTTCGACTGTATTAAATATAGTTGTGTATATTTTAAAAAATTCCTAAATTTCACAACATTAGTTGTTCACACGTTTTTTTTTTCACTTGACCGTTAATATCAAAGTTGCGTTAAAACAGACAATCTAATAACATGTAACAAAATTTAAAACAAATACCTAACAATTAATAGTTTCTCTGATGATGGTGTAATAAACCGAAACGTTAGAAAAAAATAATAAAATTAGTTATACCTGACCGAAATTCCCATAAAAAAAAAACTAGATGTGTCGATGTAACTAAAGTAAATGAGACGTGCAAAGGCAAAATAATCTGGCAATGTTTGTGAATGGAAAATTATGGAAGAGGTCTGTTACTCCGCAATCATATAAGTTTTTCATTGTTGTTAGAAATAAGATATATATAATCTTATGGTCTAAGTAGCAATAAATCACATTAAAATGAGAATTTCCAATTTAGAAGTAGGTACAATTATTTTAAAAATATTTCAGAAACAGTCGATACAATAGAAATATGTGATATCACACAATGTGCGGATTATGAATATTGCATTATTTTTGTATTATCGATTCATATTACAAGATTTGTATTGTCATTGCACTGACATTAAAAAAATCTCATTCACCTGAATTCCGCATTGAGCTCCTAATATGTTTTTAAAGGCAACTGCATAATGAATGAATCCAGATGGCAAAAGAGTACGGCTATGCCAAAATGTCATGTTACATGCAAAGCGATACTGAAGAGACCTGTCATCGCCAACATCTGCGTACAAGTGTCGTATAATTCAGTGTACAATTACTGATATGTGCTCATATTTTATACATGGCAGACATTTTACATACAGATGCATATTAGTTATATAAGTTATTACTCCCTGTTAACTTTTCATTTTTCAATGTCACACTGCTATATTATGTAAAAATAAGGGTGAAAAATATCGATTCTTGCGAAGCATCTCATGTAATTTTATATCCAGATGAAGAACACAATTAGATTTAAACTGCTCCACAAAATTTTAATCAGATAATGTAAGTGAAACATTTGGTTAGTTTAATAATTAATAATTAAAAAAAACAACAATCATTCTTTAGAGTTTAATTTGTCATTAATCAGACACTAGACAAACATTTATTTGACTAACATTTCGTACCACATAATTCGCATTAATTTCAATATTGGTTCATAAATCTAATATATTGTATAAGGACTTGATAAAAGTTCCTTACCGGATCAATTCTCACAAAAATATAGATTTTGTTATGCCTAAAAAGGAACAATTTCATATACAGGATTTTTTTGGTTTCTAAAAAAAAATTATTCTCATTTAACTCACTTCTAGAATAATAATATACAGGGTATTTTCTAAGTGATGTTGAAAGAATTAAACTAAAAGGAAAGTTTTTTAGTCTCTTGCATTTTTTTCGTACGAGTAACGATAAACGCCAAAGTGTGGCGCCATTTACAATAATAATACCCTTTAAAATTCAATTTTGAATGTTATTTGCTATCAAGTGCGTACCTGATATAAATAGATAAACTATTACAAAATCACAAAAAATAGAATTCCAATAAAAAATTTATTGCTTTCGGCCAAAAATTGCGAAATATAATCACAGTTATTTTTTTATTTTTCTTTAACATTGATGGGCCATAACTTTGTAGGGAAGAATTTTCGAACCCGTGTTCATAGGAACTTTTTTCTTTAATATCGTTTAAGAAATCACCAAATCTTGTGTCGACTTCAATAGTAAAAATTTACTAATGACAGTACTTTTATGAAATATTTATAAAAAAATATAATATACAGGATATTTCATATTTAAAATGGCATAGTATTATGGGAGGTAGATCACACGTAAATGAATACAAGACACCCCCATACTTAGCCTTGATCATATACTGTTTCTGTTTTATGATTTTCGACTAAAAGTGCAATCGGCCATATTTCTGGAATGGTTTAAAATATTTGAATAAAATTTGGTACAATTATTATTTGCTTTTATTCCAAGTTAATATATAATTTACTTTGGAAAAATTCTAGGAATGGGCTCAATTATTATAATGTTGCTCTTGATAACATCACCTATGTGAATAACAAATTCAGATAAGATGTACCTAATCGTGGAATTTCAGGCGAATCCAGCCCTGCACGAACCATTAATTTTTCAATAAATATGTATTTCCCTGTCAAAAAAAATTAAGATGCTTAATTAGTGTAGGATATTTAAGTAATATTAATAACATAGTGATGTTAGCTAGTTGACTGCCTTATTTGTAGAATTTAAAATTTGTCAATCAATATTTTACAAAAATATTGGAAAATAACCATAAACGTGGCATCAAATATTATGACGTTATTTTATAAACTAGTCCGCTGACTTTTTAAACGTTTACTAATATTATCAAAAATGATACACAGGATGATGTTATCAGCACTGAGGGCAACATTATAAAAATTGAGTCCGGTCACTTTAAATCTAACACCCTGTGTAGCCCAACACGAGATATAAGAAACAAAAAAAATTAATTATAAATTGAAACTGATTATTGACGAGAATGAATGACAACCGAATGTGGCATTAGGTTTTTTCCAGCAGACATCCCAGGACGGCTCCGAATTTGATATTCTGATTTGATTGGTCCAGGTGATGGAATACAGTTCAAAGTTTTATAAATTGACCAATAACATTTGTAAATCAAATTCGGAACCGTCCCGAATAGTTTGTTGGAACAAGCCTATTATAAATAAGGCGCCGATGAAATCAACCGGATCCGCAAATGGATTCGGACAGATGGTTCTGGACCGTCGTCCTTTATTTAAAATTACTAAATTATAGATGCGGCGAACAGAACACACGACGTGTTCAATTCGAAGCAGTTCATACAGTTTGAGGGACTAATTATTTTGTAATTACTATTATTTGCCAGCATCAAACGAATTTCAGTGCGTGATGAAGTGGAGCAAATCAATCATGATAGCATTTAATAGAATTATATAAACTTCGGCTACGTTTATGGAAACAGAGTTCAGAAAAGTATAGAAACAAAAATTGAAAAACACCACAGACGATGAAAATGGAAAATATTTGAAAATCAACGGAATGTCCAATGCAATCACTAAAGCTATGACAGACAAAACACAACATAGAGAAATGGGAATGAAATTCTGAATCCGCCAATCATAAGTAATTCTTCTTAGAGACTCGTGGATCATTCATTCTTAATTAAAGGCATGTGACCAAAAAACCCATTTTCAACAGTTCTGTGTTTTTAGAATGCCATAATAACTAACTACAAATACCCATATCTAAAATAACAATAGTTTTTTTGGACATAACACTTCATCCACTTTTACAGTACCTACTCACATTCACACGGTTGACCTTAAAGGACCCGGTCTTAATGGAATGAAATCCTCAAAAACCGACTTTTTTCCCATCAATAAGCGCACCCAATGCGTCAATGAATTCAATCTGTCAATGCAATGGTTTGGAAAAGTTTAAGGTCTTGATTCATGTAAATTTCCAGAATATCCTACCAGAATTGTTGTTCTTAATTTTACGCAACTTCATTGATCGATTATGACTACTGCGTCACTAAGCCTACTTCCAAGTACAATAATTAAATACAACTATTGAACATAATATGGTACAATAGTCATAGGACTCATAACGTTCTTTTTTAATGCGGATTATCTAAAATGTATGTTGTACTATTCAACGATTGTAGCTTGGCACTTGGCGGCGCCGAGAGTGAAGAAATAACGCTAGTGTGGGACAGAGACGTACCAAACAAACCATTTTACAGTGAAAGTGTGGAGTTTAGACCACTGCGCAGTCAAGTGCCAAGCTAGAATCGTTGAGTAGTACACGATAAAAGAGTACTGTTGGGGAAAATTTTATTTCATGTATTTAAGACTAAAAATAATTCTTATATTAAATATGAAGATGAATATCTTTAAATTCAACAGTAATTTTAATGAAAAATAAGGCTTAAAATTTAATTACATTCAATAATAAACATGCATCAAATAAATAATTAAATAATAACAATCATCAGATAAATATAAGTCCAAATACATAATTAGCTATTATACTGCTCAATATTAATCGAATATTTAAATAATAAAAATATCCATGTATTTATTCAAATTTCTTCGATTATTTTTTATATATATAAATGAAAAAATGATATATCGCAATGAAGTAAACTGTTCCGAAACATTTGGAAAGAATCACAATATGTGCGACGAAATATTTTCATTACATGTTTATACCTACAGTAGCATTTTTTCGTAAACATCTTAAAAACATAGTTACCATTATGAAATTATTTCAACACATGACAATTTGTGACATAACTAAGATGCATTTTGTATATATGTTGCATACATTTTTACATCACGAAAGAATAAATATATACAGAAAACAGTATATTGAAAAAACTATATACAATTTATATTATTATATTATAACTGGGCTATTTTTCAATGTGAAGATGGAAATTTACGATAGGACATTAACTTGTCTGGCATAAATATGAATATAAAAACAAATATCTATAGTAGACGCATAAAAACAGCGATGACAACCTAAAATATATATTATCTAGTCGACACATACACATGTATAAATCATACATTTAACTTAAATTTTTAGTTTATACCTTAATTGTATGACAGAGCGACACATTTGGAAATATATGACTCGTAGTACACTATTTATATCTTTTATTTATATTTTGTTTATATTTTTACTTTCTTATACCTAATATTAGGAAGTATAGTAATTGTGATTTTTTTTCGACCTCGTGATTTTGATTGATATACCTATACAATTTGAATCCTCCTAAATCCATTCTGGCTATTTTCCGAATAATGTCTGCCGGTTCGTGTGTGTGTGTGGATGTGTGTCTGGATGTGTGTGTGTGTGTGTAGGTGTGTGTATGTGTGTATCCGCGATAACTCAAAAAATACTAATGAGAGAATTCTCAAATTTGGTAATTAAGATTTTCAACAACATTTTAGGTGGCACATTAAATTTGGTGAATGTGGTACCACCATTATTGCATTTTTGGACTAACCTCGACGAATTATAACGAAAAAACATTAAAACTTTATGCAAAAAATCTGTCTGCATGTCTGTAGTATCGCGATAGCAACCACAGTTTTTGAGATAAAGCTTTCAAATTTGGTACACATGTTCTAATGGCCAAAGACAATAATAAATTCGGTGAAGAGTAAAATTGGCCAGCTGATAGGAAGTCCACGGGACCAAAACTTGTTCATATTTGACTTTACAAAAAAATATATTCTTGATGAAAGATTATAAATCATGTCTACTATATCAAACAAATAAAATGTATTTTCCAAGTACTTAAATAAAACTAGTGTAAACTGAAATTATTTACACATTTGACCTCATAAAATGGGGTTAGGATAAATTTGACTGTTTGACATTTAAAATGTCTAATTTAGTTACAAGTATGTCAATGTCAATAAGAATTATTAAAATATATGACATGAATTATTATTGACAATATCGAAGGACGATAATAATTAATTATTTAAAAATTTTAATGAAACATTTCAAGGTACGCTTTTAAAATTTAATTGAGGTAAGTGAAGAATTAAATAGAATGATTTTTTTAGATCAGGATGATATATACTGATATAAGACAGTTATGTATTGGCGACATCAGATATTTATTTATAGAACAATATAATCAGTCATGTTTGACACTGATGCAAAAGTCAATCTGTTATAAACAGATTTGGGAACGAAATCAGATCGTATTCCGAAACGTCCACTCTTCTAATCTAATACGGACGTAGTTCTTGAAACACCAAAACACTATATACTGTACTCGACGCGCGTTTCACCCACCAAGTTGGCATCATCTGGAGATGATTAAAACTTTATTAAACTGTATTATCTGAGGTTCCAACCCACTCCAGGTCTTCTAATCTAGAATTGTTTCAAGATCATTTTGAAGTAAATTTAACTGTTAATTTGCATTAAGGCGTGGATTTAAAAAACAATTGGCAATACAGTATTGTTCAAATACGAGCTCAAACATTTATACCAAAGCGTTGCTGAAAATTTCTTACTCTAATATTGCGGGGTTTATCGAGGGACCATACGCGCATGTTGTGTGTTGTATTTATATCGTCTCGTGTAAAAGTCGCCTCATCCGACCATAAAACAATAAACAAACGTATTGTTTGCTGCTATTTGGTCGAGAATCCAATTACAAAATTGCATTCGTCTTTGATTACATCTATCACGTAGTGTTTGAACGTACTGATAATCAGGGTCAGGACAATAGGTCGGAGTCCAGGACCGGCAGCTACTACTGCCTCATATGGTTGACAGAAGGACATCCGTAGACAAATGAAAGCAAAAGTATAAAATGGAAAATGAAATACATACCGCTTGATACAATGTATTATTCAGAATAACTGAAATCTGCCATCGCATTAGCATACATGGTCACGTCATAACTAATATTCGTCCTGCATTCGTGGCTGTTAAATTTGAGCGATTTGATCTGTACATATGTTTGTGCAAGGAAAATGAACGATCCGCATCTACCGAGGTTAATGGTGCAAATCCTAAATGGTTTACATGGGAATGGCACAGACACACCGCGCAGATAATTTTCACGAATTTTACATATTGTTTTGTATCCCTGGTTTCCCTGTAAAATATTTTTTAGTTTACTATTTATAACCAGACTTTTGCTGTTTGATAGAGACAAAGCCTTTTGAACACTCAACATTCTTAATATAACAGTAACAACCTTAATACGCCGAAAGTCAATCAGTCAGTCAAAACTGATAGACTGAACGAGTACCCCCTCTACTTCTTAATTAGCCGCTAAAAAAGCGGACCTACTCAAAGCGGGAATAGGCCGGTCCGGACTAGCAACTGGAACTGTCCTTTGGACTAGGTATTGCCTGGACTGGATCAGGTTGGAACTGATCCATGAAAATGTTTGGATCAGCCATCCCCAAGCCACGTAAACATTGAAACGTCTGCTGAAATACGTCCTCTAAACGGCTGAGATGTCGATGTGGAAATCGTCTTCGATATTCACGGCAGGCAGCTTTAGTGTTTCCATCATATAAACCATAAACAAACACTACATCCGCGAGTTCTGGACTTAGGGGGGAAAACCAAAAGTAACAGCGCTGAATAATGAAATGGGTTGAGGTAAAGTCCTTGCTCATTATAAAAGATAATTAGTCATTTTTACCAAAAAAAGTTGAAATTTAGATATATAAAATTAAAGATGTATGTTAAATTTATAATTTAAGTATAAATTTTCCCATTAAAGTAAAATTAAAATAATATAATGTACCCTCTAGAATTTAATACTGATCCTCCAAATTTGGTGTAATTTGACCAAACCGTATGGAAGTATAAATTTTGAAAAATTACCTTACAGACACTGGTTCGATTAGCCCTCTTAAGCGCGTCATTATTAACAACTATCAAATTAATTAATATGTATTAACTACCAAATAAAGCCTGACTAGGCAAATCATTTGTATTTCATGGCAATCTAAAATATATATTATACAAAAAAAGAAAAATACATAAACTTTGAAAAAGGAAACAGATTCGTTTCCGAAACGTCAGGGAAATACATTATTATTTTTTTGTCTTGTATTAGTTGCCAAAAAAAACACCCTCTGAGTGATCTTTTGACATCAAACTTACAAGCGCAGAGGCTTATTTTTCCAGTAGCATACTGGGTAACTAACTAGATAATCAAAAATGTACGGTCCAAGGAAGAAAAAGAAAAATTCAGTGAATGCCAAAAAAATGTTCAGACAATATTTAACTAAAATATTAATTTAAAATTTGTGAGATCGGTAACGCTTGAAAAATCCTTAAAATTATTTATCTTGATAATGGTAACGAATCGGACATGTTTATATGAATGAACATTTTTGCTTAGAATAACTTTCTTCACTACTTGGTTGTGTTTGGCGTGAAACACCCTGAATAACCGAATTAATCAAGTTTAAAGATTAAATTTCATTGTGTTTCTCTCATTGTGATAGATTGAGGATAGTAGTGAAATAGATTATTGTGTAGTTCTGTAAAAATCGAAAAATCCATAAAACGACATATTTGCATTTGCACGTAGTTACAACCTTAATTTTGAGCAAATAATTTTTCACAAATAAATACGTATATTAATAAATCAAAGAAATCAAGTAACTTCTCTTTATTAAATTTTTGTATCCACCATAAATTTTACTTGACCCCAGTATCTCGATATTTCAATTTCTGTTTAATTTTATTTGACTACTCTAGCACCTAATAAATTAAATTATGTCTAGAGTTTTACACCTTTAAGTTTTTAAGAGAAACGCTTATCTCGAGGCAATTAAGATTTGAAGGTTTGGAATTTATGTAGGGCCAACAGGACCACACCTGTGAAATACTACCTTTTGAAAAGGGGTCGACCAGTAAGTATGAGGCCTGAATCTAGGCAAGAACTAACCCCCCGGAAATGGTTTAACTCTAGCACTAAAACTAATAATGTCTCAGGGGTGTGAAATATATGCTATTAAATTGTAGCTCGTGTTCAACTATTATTATGTAAAATTTATTAACACGTGCTAAATTGTATATTTTTTAGCAGATGGTGTTAGCGCCCTAGGCAGCAATAATAAAAGAGACGGTAATGTAATTTGCATTACCTGGTATATATAGGCTGACAATTATTATGTTTCAGTTTATACATATCAGAAAAAAATATATAAATACTACACTGTCCTATAAATTGTTCAAAAAAAATTGTTAAAAAACTTCTCTGCCAAGAGGATCACAGGCTGCATTTTTATTATTTTTTTTGAAAAATATTTTTGCCTATGCAAAAAATGTCACACCTAAAAAAATATTAAGCTGAAAATGAAATTGTCAGACTTAAAATATTTTAGGTTAGAAAAGTTAACGTTTGGGAATATAATCTGATTATTTTTATGGTTGGATACCAAGTAAAATCTGATTCTGTTTTAAAACTAATTATTGCTTTGGTGGTATCGATTTTGCTTATACAGGGTGTCCCAGATTTAAAGTGACATAGAGTAATGGGAGATAGAGTACACTTTGCTAAGTTCAAAACACCTCCAAACTTACTCTCGAATGGTAAACGTTTTTGAGATACATTTCATTGATGATTTTTTACTAAAACTATAGTCGAACATATTTCTGGCACGACTTTAAATATTTGAATAAAATTTAGTACAAATATTATACTCTTTTAGTCAAATCAAAATCATAATTCACTTTTGAAAATTTCCAGGACCGGACTCACGTTTTATAATGTTGCTCTCATTGCCGATAACATTACCTGGTGTATCATTTTTTGGTAAATATAAATAAACGTTAAAAAGTCAATGAATCATTGTATAAAATAATGTCATAATATTTGATGGCACATTTAACGTTATTCTCCAATAATTATTTAAATATATTGATTGACCAAATCTTAATTGCTATAAATTAAGCAATCAACTAACTGACGTCACTATTTTATTAATTTTACTTAAATACCCTATACTAATTAAGCATCTTTATTTTTTTGGACAAGAAATAAATATTTATTGAATGGTTCGTGCAGGGCTGAACTCGCTTAAAATTATTTATTAAGTACATTTTATTTAAATTTGTTATTCACATTATTTACATCATTTTTGAAATACATTAGTTCGAAATGTTTATTACTAAATTGAAATACCTTTGAAAATGTTGTATGATTTGGTATACTGCGATTTGGAAAACGTATACACTCTTTTTGCAACTCTCCCATTTCCCTTGCAAAAACCATACAGAAAATTATTATCTTAACCACATAAGGGAAAGTTAGGCCTAATTAATATATGACATATTGTCTGAATTGTGACAGGAATAGACAAAAGGTTTATTCTTCTGATATGTACAGTTTATTTCAAACTTATTTACAACATAGAAAACGTCCACTTCTTTGATTCCCTTACCGCTGCCAAAGAAGCCGACCTTTTTATGTTGCAAATAAGTTTGAAATAAACTATAATTAAAAATTACCTCCGGTATGTTTGTGGATTTTTCTAGTTTCATACATAATTATCCAAACCGTTAGCTATACAATAACGCGAAGAACCCACTTTTAATAGTCCTGAGGATGATTAAACTATACATTGAAACGTCCATCAGTCAAAAATATCAAACATAACCGTTTTCTTTTATATATTTCTATAGCACGTAAGTCATTATGTTATATTGATCTCTAAGGATTGTTTGTTAATCATATATTATAATATAATACGTAATTTGATACATATTTATCACCGTTTAATAAAATAATAGCGGATTGTTAAAAAATCTGCTACTCTTAAGAAATAATCATATCAATTATCCAACTTAAATCTATAAATTGCTCTTAAAATTTTTATATTAGTAATATTAAAAAACGAAAACAAATGATTTACCCTAAATACCATATAGATCTAAAATACAAACAGGCAATGCTAATGCATATTTTTTTTTATTAATTATTAATAGAAAATACGATTATTTAGTTTCATAAAATGACACCAAATAAAATATACGCATTTCTTATTTATAAAAAAATACGTATCAGTATTTGTAATTTTATATATTAAATCCATGTGGTATTTAAGACGATATATTGTTTTCATTTTTTATTCTCATCAATAGAAAAAATTTTACTGTGATTTAAAATTTTATGTTGGTAATCCTGGCGATGAGGGCGTGCATACGCAGCCTAAATCACTCAGCAGTGAATGAGCTTTATGTAATTCATACATTAAACTCATTCACTGCTGAACGATAGTTGGCGAGTCACCAGAAAACGACTATGAATGTAGCGCTGTACCTACACCATATTTCTTTTTACGCTATGTAGTAGAGCGAATTAGGGTTGAAAATGTAACGTTTTTTTTCAAAGAACCAGGTCAAATGGTCATATTCTTGACAAGTAAGTTATTTTCTATACGAAATGGATATTTATGACAAATTAGACTGGTACCCAACTTTTCTATCGATAAGAAAATACCAGATTGTCAAACGTGTTTTTAATAAATTTTGACATCATTTCTCCAAAACTATTTAAAATATCGATTTTATTTTCTCCTTAGTTTGAATGCAGATATATAAGAGCTATTTTCTATATTACCTTAATTTGTGAAACACATTAAATTGACTTTTCTCAATGAATTCTTGTTGAAAGGGTGATTTATTCTCTTCATGCTTTTATTGGCATTACTATACTAACATATTATCTACTTATGTTAAAATCTTATAATTCTGCAATAGACAATGTGATGTGTGATATTTTATGCATGTGTGGATGCTCAGGTTTTGTTTTTTTTACGAATATCTCCATTAATTTTGGAATAAACATACAACTATTATATTATTATTGTTTGTCTAAAACCACCTCACTCAGTCTCACAAAAGGTTACGGTTTAATGCGGTGTACCATATGTCTAGTGCCAAGTGTAGCCAGTTGGAAAAACAATACGAGCGATGGCTGCCCAGGTAACACTAATGCTCTTATTAAGATCTCCAAGGTCGCTTTAAAATTATACAATAAAACTTCGAATAAAACCAAATGATCTTCAAGACAAGCTTAGGATCACCATAAAGCAGCTTCTAGCCAAAAAAGGGCCCATCCTTAAAGGGTCTTGAAGACTAAATTTTAAATCTATATTAAAAACCATTTAGTTTTAATTTCATATTCTTAAAGAGTTCTTCATGGCAACCTTAAATTTATGTATTAAAACGTTTTGCATTTAAAATAAAATTGCAGCAGACTAAATTGCCGTGAGAAGCATTATAATTAATCCTAAAAGGGTTTTATTTTGTTTTAAAGTCGGACAACTTTATGCGTGAAATAGTTAAAACAACGGCAAGTCTCTAATGGGGCAGAGTGGTAATATTTTAAACGTAACGCATATAAAGCTGATCAAAAATAATATTCAAATGCAAACTATTCTGGTAAAAATTACCAACGGATGGCACTTTTCTGACAAAATATAATAAAATACTTCTACATAACTCGAGCGCCACCAATATAATGTTTTTTTTTATTATCTAAAAATTTTTTTAAAAATGTCAATTTTTATTTTGCATCTAAACATCCAAATGCATTTTTTTTATTAAATTGCATGTTTGGACACACCGTCCTTCAGTTATTTAAGAGGATGTAAAGCGCATATATTTCAATAATATTTTTTTCTTTGGCTATTGAAAATATCCATCATGGCGGGTCTGTATCTTATATAAAAAATGGCGTGGTCTGGATAAAAACTGATTGCAATAGAACATTTTAAATCTTACAAGACTTAAAATAGCATTTTATTTACCACTTTAAGTACAATTACTCTCCCAGACATTTATTTACTCTTCCTTTTAAAACTGAGTTGCTTTAATATGTTCAAACTCGTGGCCTTATTGATTTAAAGGGATCTGGCGCGCGCATGAAATCCTAACCTTAAAATTGTGCCGGTTTTGTGATTGCTGGATTTAGTGACTTCGTTTTAATTTAAAATACTTGTCACTAATATATTCCATTTTAAATATGTCTTCTAATTTTCATTCATGTATAAAGTAGGTATACGGACTGCACTGGTTCACTAAATCAGCAATCAGTTTATTGAGCAGATGGCGTGTTTTCTCAGATTATGGAGGGGGTAGAATTAGTTTTAATAAAGTCATTAAAAATCCAACAGGCATTTATTTTAATCAAATTGACTGAATTAAAACCTTTTAACTTTAAAATATTCTTAATTTACTCTTTAAAAAGTAAAAACTATGTTTTAGGATTTAATGTGGAATTTCATTGAGCATATAGGCTTAAGATAAAATAGTTTTTTTAATGGGTTTTAATGACTACATCAAGGATACTCCATAAAACTACAATAATTTCGCAGATTAAACATTAAATAAAATTTAAAAATAAAATAAAAATATATGAATGAATAAATAATGCTTACCAACAATTCTGTAGTAAACATACAAAGACATTAAATACATTAATACACATACATACATATATTGTTTTAGTTGTGATAGTTTCCGACGTATTAAATAGATACAAACTCGAATCTCTGCAGGATTGATCATTTCATCAACCATCAAGATGAGCGAATTCAAGCTGCAACTTCACTAAAATGTAAATGTACACGTCAGGTAAACAATAATGGCAATTGAGTTTGGGAATGAACCGTTTTCATCATGCAAATTGATGAAGCATAGTTGAAATATATGACCACTTAAGGAAAGTACATTCAGAGATTAAATTAATGTTTCTCAACACGCACACGCTGGCGCTTAAACTTAAACCTAAAACTTTCTGGGACAAACGTGCATTTATTATTGCAGTTTCCAGCAATGCACTTTGAGATATTGTTATTCCATACATAACTCCAGATCTAATTTCGTTTGAATTTCTGAGAAATACAGTATGCATTGATGACGGATGTGATGGAGGAACACAAATAAATAAAAACTGTATTCAAGTTATAAAATCATTCCGTTGCGTGTCGTTTAAAGCTATCAGTATTAGCGTAAAAATCAGATTATATCAAACTGAAATACATCAGTTACATCGTATTTCATTTTTAAATAACAACGTTTTGCAATAATATACAGAGTGTTTCAGTTAAAGTTTAAAGTCCTAGGGCATTATCTCGAAAAAATAATAAAGATATATGAAGTTTGTAAATGCAGTATAATTGATACAAAATAATTTACGTAGCAAGTCCGGAAAGAGCACCCTTACAAGACGCGTAGGCAAATTTCAGGACTGAAAGCCTACAAGCCCTGTAAAGGGCGTTTCCGAATGAGTTACGTACAGTGTTATCCAACGAAAAGGCCCCCTTATATTCTGTTTATTTTTCGAGTTAGAAAAAAGAATTTTCAAATAAAACTTATAGTAAATCAAATGAACTCTTTGAGTCCCTGCAAAGAATATACAGATGGTCCATTAAAGCGGGACAAACCAAACTTACATTTTTATAAATGGAACGCCCTAAATTCTTTTACATTTTTGAAATCTATGTTCTTTTGTGATTTCAGATATAGATATGTTGTATATTAACTTATACTGTTTTTTATTTATTACATATTTTATACTACCAGCATCTGCCAGGTTCTCATGTTAGCGATGGATGAAAAACACTTAGACACACATGCCTTACAAAATAATTTAATAAACTGAAAAAGCAAACTAATTATTATTATAACTACTATTATACATACTATATCATTGAGGAGTTCTTGTTATTTTTTATAAACAGTGAATATTTACTCTGATAAAGTAAACATTTTCACAAATAATATGACACACAAAACTACCCAGTTTGCTTTTTGAATTTATTAAATTAGTTTGTAAGGCACACGTATCAAATTAATTGTTTTTCATACATGACAAACCTGATAACCATACAGATGCTGGTAGTATAAAATTAGCAATAAATGAAAAACAGTAAAAGATAAGATACAACAATATCTATATATTTGAAATCATAAAAAACATTGATTTCAAAAATGTAAAAAATGTAGGGTGTTCCATTTAAAAAAATCTGAAAATCGGTTGACCCTGCAGGCCATCTCTGAAACTTCTCGCTATTTTCGCTTAAAGCGCTCAAAAATATACGTATTAGTTCATTTTTGAGCTCTCCGAGCTCAAAATATTATACACATACATTTTTGAGCTCTACGATTAGGTACAATGTGTTTTATGCACCCTTGTTTCTTTGGTATATTTTTACTTAATTTAATTTTTCTTAATTTGATTTTATTTAAATATTAAAACATTATAGTAATCACTGATTACTATACACTTTCCGGGTGTGCTGCATACAATATTTCTTCTGCAACCGTCCTTGCTGGTCCCAAAAAACTTTTTAAAAAACCTATTGCAAACAAAATTCATAAAATCAACTGACATAATATGTCAGACGCTTATTTTTAAAGAAGGCTGAATTAATGATTCAGATACTGCTATCAGTCAAGTGATATAATTGACATAAGGGATCGGTGAAGACTTTACAGATTCCTTATGTCACTTTACCGGGCTGGCTAGACCAGTATGTATTTTCCATTCAAAAGATTAACCAAAAACGATTAATTTTCTAAACGGCTGCGGAAATAGTTATTTACGTAATAAGACTGGAAACTGATTCTTCACTGGACGAGCTGGTCAGTGCCAGCAAGCCATGGAAGTCGGTGAGCCCAGTGAAGACACTTTCGGGGTGTGTTGCATGCAATATTTTTTCTGCAACCATTCTTGCTAGTCTTAAAAATTGTTTAATTTGAAATCTCTTGCAAACAAAGTTCATAAAATTCAACTGACAGATTTTTAAGGGAAGACTGGATTAATCATTTTTAATTATTATCAGATTCTGTCGGCAACCAAAAGTGACATAAGGAATCGGTAAAGTCTTCTATAGGCATTCGTCCTGAAAATTATTTATTACTGGAGAATTTTTAGCAGGGGAAGTACTTCCTTACAGGATTAGTCTGGATTTTTTCCTTACAGGACCAATCCTATAAAATAGCAACAGTAATACCTGATTACTAATCAGGTATTAGTTTTCGATAGCTGGAACCTTGAAACATGATTTATATGATTAAGGGATAAATGATGAATAATTTTGGTTATATAGAAAATTTTGTAAAAACTAGCTGTTTTGGAGCTATATGATAAACTTCTGTAACTTTTTTTTGAATAATATTAGACCATCGGTTATTTGGAACCTTCTTCTTGGTCAGAAAGTACTATGACGGAGTAATTCAAAAACATGTATACCACATCCGGTTCAACTGGAACTAACTAGATCCTGTTAAATTTTAAATACAATAAATACACTGTGTATTGTTACATATTCTGAAATATGTTTTAGTAATTCTTCAAATATATCTCTAAAATTTGAAATTCGTAAGATAATTTCATTCACCCGTTAAATTTGAATGTTTGACCAATCATGCATCTCTATTTGAATTTACCAACCAATCAGCGTCGAATTACAGCAGTAATTTTGCACTAGTGCAAATGATCGAAAATTACCGCTGTCGCTTTTGACATTTCTTGCCCAGCTTATTCAAGTTAAGTATTAAGTATCTTTTGGGTAGATAAAATAACAGAATTTCAAATATTTAAAAATTTTAACATTTATTTACGCAAATACATTACTAAATTTTTTACAATTGATAACACAACTGTTATAAACTGTCATCGTGACATTTCTTAAAAATGTTTTGTGGGATTGTGAAATTTTCTGATAAAATATAATTCGATTTATGGTTTCTTTAAGTTCTCTTGTAATTCGTGTGCAATTTTTTATTGACATTTCCACGTAATGATCCACAACAACGTCTACTCTTTCTATCAGCATTTCATGCTCTTTTATTCGATTGTATTGAAAAGTGACGTTTTTTAGTTCTAATATTTGGACGAAAAGATCACCTATTTATAACAGATATTACTTTTTGTTGTGGTTGCTACGCTACTACATTTCCAGGACGAAAAGTAGCTTTTCTGCAGCTGTCTAGAAAGATAACTGTTTTTGGTCAACTTTTTTAGTGGAAAATACATCAATACTGGTCTAACCGGTACAGTAACATAAAGGATCGGTAAAGACTTTATTGATCCTTTACTCTTACAAATGGTTCGATATACTCATGAAGATATAAATATTACTTTAATAAACAGGAATCCTGAAGAAATTCCTGACGCGCAAAAGGTTTATTTATTAATGTTACGTAAAATTTTTTAAACCTGTGGAAGTTTTGACCAGAGCCCATAACACAAGAATAGTCATAAACTTAATGAAACGTTTCTTCAGAGATAGATAGACAATAATGGAATAGGCAGGTCACAAGCGTCATTATATTTAATTGCCAACAAAAGTTCACAATGGAGTAACTGTACAAGAACTAGTTACAAAAACGCTTGATATGATGGGTCTTGGTAGTTATCTACCAAGATATGGTATCGTTGGTTCCCAAGTATGATATCAGCTGTTGCAGCACGATATATGTTTAAAGCTGGAGAAATATTTATCTAAATTTAATACACGTATAGTTCATGCTCTTCATTTTGCAGCCGAAGAAATTGAACGAAATATCCCGAAGTTGATACGTTAATTGTCCGTAAACGTGATAAGAGTTTTCGGCTTGTCGGGTTTGTCCTGACATCGCATTTCCGCCGCAACCTATTTGAACAGGTAGGGGAACTTAGCTAGTGGTAGTTGATTGCTATCATCAGTACTTTCAAGGAATAAAAACTTTTGTTCTGTAAATCAAACCGAATGACACAAGAGCCATCTCCGGGACTCAGAAACATTTTAACAGTCCAGAGTTTGAAGCGGCGATACATGTGATGTGATTCATAACAATTATACCGTAGTACTGGACAGTATTCGATGACTAGAACATTCTTCATTTTCATTAGAAGTCTATTTAAATCATAATATACAAAATGAATTGAAAATTCTAAAAGATGTCCCCGGTATATGTGTGAGTAAGCGCTGTAATGAAATTTTACAAACAAATGCGGGATATGAAAAGTTATAAAGTCGAACCTATAACCCGAATATGTTTCTGTGCCTTTGATATATACTTCGTTTTTGAAGTATTTTCCTTAACTCAAATTTTCTCTAACCCGAACAGTCTCAGGAGGATTTAGGAGGTTCAAATTAGAGGAGGTCGACTGTATTTTATTTAATTTAATTCCAATTCAATTCAATTCCTTTATTAACACTTAGGCTATTACAACGAATAGATGTGGTCGTCAACAGTAAGTATAAATAACAAACATACATAGAAATAACAAACATAATTAGAGTGGAAATATAAACATAAAAAACAAAAAAAATAAATAATAAATATATAGATCACTAAAAATTAAACTACAATACATATAGTGTACAACAATTCACGTCATTAGTTACAGACATACTAAAACAGGTAGGTGCTGCTTAATAAGAAAGGAACTCATTGACGCTATAAAAACAGTTTTCTATTAAAAAGCTTTTTAACTTATTCTTATTAAATATAGGAAAACTGGTACAACTCTTGATATCCATGGATAGTTTATTAAATAATTTAGTACCTGAATAAAGCGGTGATTTTTCGTGAAGAGCAGTGCAATGGTTATCCGTTCTAAGCAAGTGGCCATGTCTTGTGGCATAATTATGACAGTCAGAATTCATGAGGACTTGACTAAGGTTACGTTTAATGTACAGTAAAGTTGTATATATATATGTAAATTGATGGTAATGACAATATTTTATTGCGTATAAAGTAAGGCTTACATGAATCCCTGGTGTTTATATTATACATTAATCTTAGAAGCCTTTTTTGGAATACAAACACTCTATTAATATAACAGGTCGACCCCATAGCATAATATTGTAAGAAAGAGGGGTAATAAGCAAGAGCATAATAGACATTTAATAAGCTTTTACCATCTAATGTATTTCTCAGTTGGCTGATGGCAAAGTAGGCTTTTCTAATCTTTTTACAAAGTTCATCAATGTGAGTATCCCAACTTAGCCTGTTGTCCAAGTGGGTACCCAGGAATTTAGTGCTACTAGAGAATGATACATCATTACGAAGCAAAATATTCGGGGGTATAGATTTTCTGGCCGAAAAATATAAACATTTAGTCTTGTCAGTGTTTAGCATAAGCATATTTTTATGGCACCAAGTTTGAAAGTCACTTATAATTATCGCAAGAGTCTCATTCAACATAATGGGGTCAGTTGCTGATAGTGACATAGATGTATCATCAGCAAACATAACAATTTTGCATTGATTAACAAATTGAGGAAGGTCTTTAATAAATAAAAGAAACAACAAGGGACCCAAAACTGATCCCTGGGGTACACCCACATTAATGGCATATTCGTCAGATATAACATTGCCGTTCTTGACACGAAGTTTACGATTAGATAAGTAGGATTCAATCCAGGTACTAAGTGGCCTCTAATACCCAAATTGGACATTTTTTTTAACAATAAATGATATATTAATAGTGTCAAACGCCCTTGTCAAGTCAAAAAAAATGCCAACCACATGTTTATTTCTGTCAAGTTCTTCATAAATAAATTGTAAAAACTGAACTGATGCAGACTGAACTGACTTATTTTTCCGGAATCCGTGTTGACAATCCGAGATTATATTAAATTTGGAAAAGAATGAGATTAAGCGATTATATATAACTTTTTCTATTATTTTACTAAAAACACATAAGATGGAAATAGGTCTATAGTTGTCACAATCATTAGGATTACCTTTTTTAAAAATTGGCATAATTATAGCAATTTGGAGAGCTGTTGGGAAGAATCCAGTTTGCAAAGATTTATTGATAATATACCTAAGTGGTTCACGGATGTAATCAAAGCCTAACTTGACAAACTAAGAAGATATTCCATCGGTACCGTACGAATTAGAATTTTTTTAATTTTTTATTATGTCATCAAGTTCCAAGTCGGAAACTGGTTCTAAATAAACTGAATGTTCAGTCGGAATGCTGGTAGTAGGATTATCTGATTTGTTATCGCGAAAATAGTCCTTTAACTTAATGTTGGCAATGTTCGCGAAATAATCGGCAAGGTAATCGGCAACGTATTTGGAATCATCCCATAACTTATCGTCAATTTCTATACTGATTTTATTATAGCTAGAAACACGACCAAGCTGCACGTTAACAAGTTTCCATATTTCTTTGGTAGCATTAGCTGAATTCCTGATTTTAGTGGTATAATACATTTTTTTAGCTTTGTAAATGTGATGTTTATGTTCTCGCTTCAAATACTTATAGGCGTCCAGCAGTTGGGGATCAGTACTTCTGGTTGCAAGCCTAAATAGATTTTTTAACTCATTACATTCTCGATGTAATGTGGGAGTTAACCAATTTTTGCAGTACGTTAGATTAATATTATTCTTATTATTAGACACCAATGGACAAGAGAGATCAAGACAATTAGTAAACAGCTCAAGAAATTTATCAAAAGAATTATTGACACAGTCAACATAGACTTGGTCCCAGTTTGTTATACTTAACAGATATAATTTTTCAATATTATAGTCCGAGCAGCTCCTATACCAGTAAGTCGAATCATCATTAATTATATCTTCAATTTTTTTAGTGTTATCAATTTTATAGCATAATATTTGGGCAAAGTGATCTGCAATGCAGGGGTTACATATATACGAGTAATATGCAGATTCAGGAAGATTAGTCACCATATAGTCAATTGCCGTACGTGATATAACATTATCCCTTTTTGCAGTCCGAGTTGGCTCAGAGAGAATAATGTTAATTTTAAACGATAAAAATAAATCATTTAGTATTTTTTTATTCTGAGAGTCCGAGAGAAAATCAATATTAAGATCACCAGCCAAAATTACATAAGAATAGTTTTTCATTACAAAGTCAAGACATTTAGAGAGACTTGTGAAAAACGTATTAACATTGCCAGAATGGGGTCTATAAATAACAAGTATACATATTTTAGCGTCATTGATAATTATAGAGATGCCACATAATTCAATAATTGATTCAGTAACAAAATTTTTAAGATAGGTGATGATTTTAACACGAAACCTATTATCTCATTGCTAACGTATATTGCAACACCACCGTGCAGATTACTTGACCTACAAAATTGTGAGATAAGTTTAAAATTAGGTAGTGACAGGGTATCTATTTCACTATTACTAGCCCAATGTTCAGAGATACAAAGTATATTTAGTGCCTCAGTATAATTAAAAATGTCAATTTCATTCAACTTATTACGTAAGCTTTGGACATTCACATGGCCTACCTTGATGATGACCGTAACATCCCCCGTATTAACACTCAGATTCTCTAAGTAGCAAGATTTGTTTGCGACAATTTTGGATATAAAAAATCACCTTCATTATTACACTCATAAACACTTTCGCTAACATTGGATATGGATTCATTTATCGAGATCATCATCAAAGGTTCCTCCTCCTCTAGCGTTACATCCGGTTGGTCCACAATTGTGAGGTTTCAGAGGTAGGTGCTATACCATGATGAACTGTATGGATAAATTTTAAGTTCTTAATTTGATGTTTCGCATGGCAAATGGCATCAGATAATGATCGAGCAACCGAAGTTTTCCAGTATTTCGCTGAGGTTCTAGTGTTAATTTCCACGTAGTTAACATGACCTTCAGTACAAGTATTAAATTTGGATAAAAATGTATTTAATTTGGAGTTGAACTTGTGGATATGCCTGTTATTTGTTGAATAAGAATACGGCACTGACGTAAATATAATATTAGTATGTGTACAAAGTTTTAGTTTGTTACAGATGAATTTAAAAGATGGTGTTTCCTTATTGTTTAAATCATTTGATCCTCCAATTATAATAATAAAATCTTCTAGAGTATAGTATTTAGTTAACATTTCAATATTTTCCATTATTTGATGTAGTTTAGCACCGGATTTAATAAAAGACATTATGTTATAATTATTTAAATTCATGAATCTGCTCATTAATTTATTAATATGGATTCTAGTTTTATCAGCCAATAGTAGTATATTATTTTTATTGTTATGCCCTAAGCATTTATTACTGTCCTTTACACGCGGTTGTGTATTTATGTTACTTGTTAAAGCAGATTGCAAATGCATGTCTTTGTTAGATCCACCCTGTACAAATACTTTAGATTTGTTTACCAGTTTACCATCACACTGATTTATCAAGATAGATTTATTGGGGTTCAAAATAAAACAAAGAAGGTTTAGTGCCATATCCCCCCAAAAAGAAACAATTATGCAGCTACGGACACGTGTTTCGGAGTTATTGCCCCTCATCAGCGTAGCGTAGCTAAGAAATTGGATCTAGGATGGAATAGATCAGGAACAAGAACTAAAATAAAGCTGGAAAGTACAGTACACAGTACACAATTAGTGTCTTCATGTTCCCATGTGCCACATTTGGCTGCATAATTGTTTTTCCTTAGCTACGCTACGCTGATGAGGGGCAATAACTCCGAAACACGTGTCCGTAGCTGCATAATTGTTTCTTTTTGAGGGATATGGCACTAAACCTTCTTTGTTTTACACTGATTTATTTCACATATTTTCGTATCAGTGTTAGTGGAGATACTTTTTACAGTTTTATATGTTTGAGTGCCGATATTATTTTTGTTTTTTATAGATTCAGTATTATACTTTTTAAGTTCAAAAGTTTGTTTTTTCAAATCATTGATAAGTTTTTCTTGTTCATTAATTAATGAGTTTAACTCTTCTTCCGTCTTTATGGCTTCTTGCATAAACAATTGATATTCATCCTTTAATTTTTTTATAAATTTACTTTTTTGCTCACCGTCATCAGTAAGGTCGTTGATAGTTTTTTTCCAAAATTGACTTTTCATCGTCATCATTTGAATAGCTCGTCTCCGACATTTGACAACGAATAATTTTGTTTTCTTTCAGATGAATTATATTGTTTTTATACTTGGATAGACAACACTTGTGGATAACACTAATACACTTAACACAAACATAATAATTAAATGGTCGGTTCTTACAACATTTGTAGTTAGTAAATACAGAGCTCTGAGAGCTGATGTTACTACTGTGAGACATTACTGCTTGTGATTGTGATTGAGAGGAACATCCTATAAATGATTTGGAAAACTTCAAGTTTGTAAATATTAAGTACTTTAGTAAATGTTGAAAGATAATTTTCCCTTTACATCAGTGTGTTTAAGAGTAGTCCACGAAGGAGATGTTTTTTCAGCAGAAAATATCGAAACTTTGTTACTTATGCAATTGTTCGCTGGTGCACAATTTCGTTGATTGTCCTCGGTAAAAGGCAAATAGTTTTATACCCGTAAGTAATATGTAGTTATTTTATTTATCATCTGTGGTAACCTAAATACGTTATTATCGTAATACACTTCTGAAAGGGGCCGCCAAATCTTTTCGTATTGGTAAATCATGCAGCTATTGGTGAAATAAAAAAATAAGATTAATTTAAAAAATCGTCGAATAAAATTAGGCAAACCCGAGGGCAATCATTTTTAAATGACATTCCTGTAATTATTATTCTAATAAAAAACTCGAACATTTGGCAAATAATTTAATTAATTCACAAATTCATAAATACTCGTTATAGAATATTTTAATACCTTTCTTTTTCTGTCTGGAATCCAAAATGATTGATGGTCACTTCGACCTGTATACCTATGTGGGTTTCGGTCGAGTTATTATTTCCAGTAGGTAGGTGTAGGTACTACATTTAATTGTTCCACAAATAACAGTAATTAAAAAACAACAAAATTAATATAATTAATAAGAGCTGTTTGGCTAATTTTTTATGATTTATTGATTGTTTTTTTGGTTGAGTTATGGCAGCCAATTCTATTTTTCAAATGGCAACTTAAGTAGTTTTTCTTTTAATTATTGTGAAAGTACATTTTAAAAACTACAAAGTTAATAAGTCTGAAATAAAAAATAAATTATAAAACGGCCAAATTTTGTGACAAATATTAAAAAAATAAACAATTGAATATTAAAAAAATAACAATCAGTGAATCAAATGTTCGAACTGGGTGCCGATGTATATTGGCGTTTTTAAAACACCGAAACGATAGCACAATTGGCTACAGCATTGTTGCGTGGCAGAACGCGGCTAACCACTGTCTGTCTCTCCTGAGTTTGAGTCTCAGCTGCAGCATCTGGCAAAATAAATGTCGCAGGGAAAGGTTGTTGTGTGTGTCTGTCCTGGTTGAGTGATGGAATAGTGCTAAATTCCGCCAGGACGTTAATATAAAAGTTATTAAAGAAATGGTATTTATCGTGAGTTAATGTCCCTATAAAATAACTCCAGCGGTGTTAGATAGGCGAATCTTGGCGGTCATGCAATAAATCCTTTCATCCCTATCCATCTGCCCCTAAATATTTTATTTAAATATTTCCTACGTTTGCTCCACAATGAAGAGGTGTCTCCGGACTTTTATAGGTTACAACTATATTCCATATTAATTATTCTAATGCTAAAAATTTTTTTGCTAATTATTATTTTCTTTTACAAAAACTTGTCTCAGATAGATATAATATATCGATGGTTAAGATGTGATACCTCGTATCTACATATTTAGCGACAATAAGTTATACTCATCAAAAATCGCAGAAAAACTTTCCGCGCCTTTCTGGTGATAACTCGTAAACATATATCCAATGAAATTTTAAATAATTGTGCTGTAGTGACATCTAGCATATGCGACGGGCAAATATTTTTGTGAGACCTCGTATCAGACAGTTTTGTGTTGTTTACTGAAGGCAACAGGTGTTTTCTGGTAAGTACCCCTTTTTTCGTATATTTATCTATTGTACTATGAAAATGAATATTAAAATATGTCAGGTGATGATGTATTAAACTTATTTTGTATAAGACGCGATAATATTTATGAAACTCTTTACATTTATTAGAATTATTCTCAACAATGAAGATACGAGGTATCACATTGAAATATTTACAATGGACTCAGCGCATTTACGTGTTCTCACAAGTAAATCTACTACTTCGATTTATTATTTTATTATCATACCTTTGTTTTTTACAGAACAAAATTAAAAAATGGAAAGTAAAGTATATTCTTCACGTACCCAGAAAATATTTGAAAATCTTCGTACTCTAAATTCCGAACTGTTGCAAAATGATTTGATTTCTAATGAAAACGAGGCAGAAGCAGAAAATCGTCCCATTAATGTAGAAGAATGTAAATAGTATGACGAAATGGGATGTGAAATAATTGTTTCCCCTAATGGCTTGGATACATCAACCAATTTGACCGTGTTAACACAAACATCAATACAATCATTACAAACAGAGAACATTTTCGAAGAACAAACAAACCCAGAAACAAACTCTGCAGCTGAAACTGAGAACTCGATTAATTGGAATAATTTGGGGGATGGTGAGCAAATTGAAATGATTTTAGACATTCATGCGCCGTCACTATCATTGCTAAATGACTCACATTTAAGAGAAATTGAAAATTGTGAGAACTAAGGTGAAAGTTTAAATAAGGTGACTAAGTCCTTAACACATACAGATAATGGAAATTTCGTGGAACTTACTGCTTCTACTACCCAACATGCAAGCACTGTTGAAACAGCTGAGCCACTTCCTTTTTTTATGTAGATGAAACTCAAAATGGTAAGTCTTTATTAGAACAAGTTGGTAGTATTAAGGAAACCAACGAAAACCAAACGCCAGCAGAATCTGAGAATGAATTAGAATTGTCAGAAGGTGCTGAAAACCCAGAAGAAACTAGAAAAAGGAAGCGTTTACCAACAAAAGAAAAATGGGCAGACTGTAAAAATAAAAAATTAAGACAACACGGGAGAGCCTACATTGGATGGTGTAGACCAAATAATGCATCAGCTAAGAGAGGAATTGAGAGAGGAGAAAGAAAAATGGGGCCTAGATGCGAATCAAACGTGTGTGTTAAGTCTAAAGTCCGAAACTGTCAGAAAATCTCTGAAGAGAACAGAACTGAACTCTTTCGTAAGTTTTGGTCTGACATGAATTGGGATCAAAGAAAAATCTAGGTTTCATCTCTAGTAAGAAAATCTGAAATTGTAAGGTCAACCAAAGCACCCGATCAAGAGTCACGTCGCACTGGAAGTTTGAAATATACCATCAAGGATTTAGATGGACAAGTTTTACCTGTTTGTAAAATTTTTTCTCTCTACCTTTGGATTAAAGGAATGGTCTGTCGCACACTGGGCTAATAAGTCTGATCCTGGAATGTATCCATCTCAAGAGGTCATTAATGGAATTAAAAGACAAGTTAAGAAACAAGGGCCTCATAAAGAAGGTAATATTGCAAAGCAAATGTTGATACACTTCTTGGATTCTTTGCCAAAACTACCGTCACACTATTGTAGGCAATCTACAAGTAAAATATACGTCGAACCTATTTATAGAGACTCTATGACAGCTATTTACAAAGAATACATGAAGATCTGTAACGAAGAAAATCCTGAAATCAAACCAGTTTGCAGATACACATTTGATTACATTATTAAAGAGAAAAATATCTCTTTTCAACAGCCGAAAAAAGACAAATGTGATACATGTTGTGGTTTTGAAGCTAAAAATATCGACGAGGATACTTACCAAAAGCATCTGCAAAATAAGCAGTTAGCAAGAGAAGAAAAAAATAAGGACAAACAAATGGGAGAGCAGGGAGAAGTTATTGTTTTGACTCAAGATGTACAGGCTGTAAAAGTATGTCCTTACCTAAATACTTCTGCCCTATACTTTAAGATGAAACTTGTGTGCCAAAATTTCACCATTTTCAATATCAATACTCACCACTGTCGCTGCTATTGGTTTACAGAAACTGAAGCAGATTTAACTGCTAATACTTTTGCCAGTTGCGTTGTTAACTATATCTTGGGGCTTGGTGCTATTTCCAAGCCGGTTATAATATGGAGTGACGGATGTACCTATCAGAATAAAAACTCAGTTCTGTCCAATGCATTGTTAAGCTTAAGCGTACATAAAAATATTACCATCTATCAAAAATACCTTGAACGAGGACATACGCAGATGGAAGCGGACTCCGTTCATGCGTTGATAGTAAGAAATTTGAAGAATAAATCAATTTATGTACCAAGTGACTATACCAGAATTACAAGTGAGGCAAGAAAAAAAGAACCATATGAAGTGAAAAGAATAAATTATGACTTCGTCAAGGACTATTCTCTAACACCAAAATATGACTCTATAAGACCAGGCAGACGAGTAAATGACCATACAGTCAATGACATAAAGGTAATAAAGTACACTCCAGATGGGAATATTCAAGTAAAACTTGACTTTGTCGAAGATTTTCAAAATCTACCAAAAAGAAGAAACGATAAACCTGTGACTGATTTAATGATGTTTCCTCAATTAAGAAAAACGCCTATAAAAATCAAAAAACAAAAATGGGATCATCTTCAACAACTGAAGGCCGTGATACCAGAAGACCACCTATTTTATGATAATTTACCTCATTTCAGAGAATAACAATCTTATTGCCATATTATTTTAGTTTCAGTTTATCATTTGTTTAACTGTAAATTTCTATGTTCCTTTTGTATTTTTATTTTACTACCGAAGTTCCTTAAGACATGTTCCTAAATAATTACGAAAAATAAGATGTTTAGTTAAGTGTTGAATAATTATACAAAGTTTATTTTTCTCTAAGTTAAGAATTATTTACATTTTGCCGGATTTGTAATAAAGAAATTGTCAGCTAAACTATTTTTATTTGCTTGAATATTGCAAAATTAGTGACAACACGTATTTGAATTTATTTTTAAATTTTGTTGTTGAGACCTCGTATGTGCAGTAAAAATTGCAAAAACAGTTTAAATTTCTTTAAAATGCCTACACCTATACCAAAATAATTATTTTGTAACAATATTAAAGTTTTATAATTTTAACTCAGGCGATATAATTTTCATCAAGTTTTTTGTTTCTCCTGTAAAGTTCAATTTTTTGCAAATACGAGGTATCACATCTTAAGCATCGATATATCTTTTTAAACAATTATTTTTCAGGTATTTGCGAAACGCCGAAACTTGGATTATCAAAAAATATAATATGCACATTATGTTCATGACTGACTTAATAATTTTATTTTTAATTTAGAGAACAGAAGACATTAATATTTATTACCTTAGGATTACTAAAATTTCCAGCTGCTTTCGGGGCTTTTAAAGAGACATACTGACCACGCAGAAATGCAGAAACATGTATCTATGGATGTTTTAAAGTTTTGAGATAATTGTTGAATTGGTGAGTACTTTTGTTTTATTTATTTTTGGTTTTACTGAATAGAGAGTTATAATTAAAATTAACATTATCGAATCAGTAGTACTAAACATAATGTGAATATTATTATACCTATTATATTTCCATTTCATTCCATATTTTAATAGAACTTTTACCAAAAAAAGGATACCTAATTTCGCCGTTATATTTCAAAAGTTAATGCATAATTCGTTACTTTTTTTGCTTTTTATTTAATTAAAAATCTAGTTTGAAATGTGAATGTTGTAATTTGAAATGACAAATAATTAGATTCTTTCAAGTCTTTGAGTATGTATGTTTTTCCAGCGCAACTTTGCTCAAATTGATTGTTTGTATAATCAAGTTGTTGAATGCCATGGCAGTTATAAAACCCACTTGGAATGTTCAAAGAATAAGAGTGTTTTACAAACATACAAATCCTACAAAGAATTTCATACAACTTGATAATATTTTAGATAACACTGCTTAAAATATCACATTTATAAAAATTCTTAAAAGAATACAAGACAAAAATATAACAGTTTTACTAGCTGAAACTACCGCATCAAGTATCCATGCCTAATAAATTATATTTTATTTGAAGAATGAAATATGAAGTTTGGCATAAACGAAATTTGATGAAAAATATAAAACTAAAAGGGTTTTTCTGTTTTATTTAAAGCACATTTCTGTGCTGTCTTACTTTTATAAACCAAAATGCCTTTGAAGTCTTGGCTCTTCCCAGAATGATCATTGGCTTAATTTTTTATTATATGACCCCTTCATCAATTTATTTGATTAACACCTTTAATTCAGCTCCGTAAACCAGGCCCTACATGGTCAATAATATTAATTGATATATTTGATTTTATCATTATAGAGGCACACATACACTATTCGTCAATACGCACTACACACGATCAATAAAATTATTGATGTCAGTAATATTGACAATATTATTGAGTAGAGCCTGGATAAGTAATTAAGAAGTTAGAAATAGACTGTCCCGAGAACTATCCCTAATCCAGACCCTACACGGTCAATAATATTGATTCAATAATATTGATGACTTTTTCGTTACAGGGGCACACACGTACATTATTCGTTAATACGCACCACACACAGTCAATAAAAGTATTGATGTCAGTAATATTGACCATATTATTGACCGTCTATAGGGCCTGGATAAGAGGCACTCTAGACAATCGATAGTATTGTCAATAATATTGAAACAATAATATTGACAATGCACGTCAATATACTTATTTCCCGACCTTACATCAATCCATCAATCCAACCTACACGCGATCAATTATACTGTCATTATTTCTTTGTATTGACAATACTATTGATCGTCTAGGGTGTCTATAAGAAATAACATTTCAACATTTTTGAAGCAGTGATATTTTCGAACTTTAAGGAATAGAACTAGATTTCCTAAATATTTTCTTAAAAAAAAATACTGCTGTTTGATTTCGGTAAATGCAATTTCATTAAAAAATATTCTCTTAACCGTTTCTCAAGTCACCGAAGTAACCTCCAGAAAATACCAGGAATTTATGTTGGGTATAAAGAGAGATGAGACCCTACAGTTTATTGTGGAGGCCGAACTACATCTAGGGCATCGACAATTTCCTCTCCCATCTTAGCCAAAACAAGTTACAAATAATATTTCTAACATGCTCCAAGATGGAATCGAACGATCGATCTTCAGTATCGAGTAAATAGCTATTAGCGCTTTACGCACTTGGCTACCATTGCCCCATTATTAGGCAAAACAGATCGGGTAAATCGAAATGTCGAAAATGTCTATTAAATTCTGCTCTAAACTTTTGACTTTAATAGAGCTAATAGCAATTGAAATTAAAAATTAATAATTTATAAAACTTCAACTGGAACTTTAACTTTAAAAAAAGGAGGTAACACTAATAGAACAAAACATGCTAATAACATTGATAAATAATTTTAAATTCTGCGTAAAAAATAAGTCTTCTTTGAAACTTTTTTAATCATGTAGTCACTATTACATTTGAGAGTCAAGGACTCATCTATTAAAAAACCAAGGTATTTCCGAAACTTTTTCTAACTTTTTATTATTTAATACAATACTTTCCCCAATTTGTAGTCGGCTTAGTACATGTTTTTTGCCGAGAATCATATACTTACATTTGTCGATGTTTACTTTTAAGCTATTTTCACACAACCATACGAATACATCTTTTATATCTTGATTAATAGCATTACTAACCTTATTTACATTCTCTCCATACAAGTAAATTAAGGTGTCATCTGCAGATAAATGTACCTTACAATTTTTTATAGATTTCACTATGTCGTTTATAAATAGTACAAAAAATAAAGGTCCTAGCACTGATCCTTGCGGTACTCCGAAGTCATTATCTATTACGTTAGACACACTATTTATATATCTTGTTTCTTGTTTTCTCTCTGTTAGGTAAGATTCGATTCATTCAAGTACAGTCCCCCCCATTGCCCATTTTTTATAACTTTGATACCAATAACTTCCGATTTACCGTCTCGTTTAAAGTCTAAGAACACTGCCACTATGATTTGATCTTTACGTATTGTCTTAACCCATTCCGATATAATGAACTGAAGTGCTGTTTCACAGGAATGGCTTTCTCTGAATCCAGATTGATTTTCCATTAAAATATTATTATCCATGCAATGTGTAATCAATTGTTCTTTTACTACTAATTCTAGCGTTTTTTCATATATTGGTAATGTGTTAACAGATCTAAATTCTTCACATATTATTGTATTAACAATTTTGGGAATGGGTGTAACCACCGATATTTTCCATTTTTTGGGACACATTCCATTTTGTAATGAGCTATTAATAAAATCTAAAAATCTGTTACCAATTACTTCAAAGAGAGTTTTTTATAATTCTTGTGAATATACGATCAATACCTGATTTATTAGGTAAGTCAGATATAATTTTTCTAAGACTGTGCATTTCAACAGGTTTAAATTCTGTTAATTTATTTTTTACATCTATAATATCTAACTCACACCCAAGATAGGTAATAGACGTTTATTTCACATTAAAAAAATTAATGGTTTATTAAATTAGAGAGGTGCTCATATTATTTAACCGAAAACATCAACTATCAACAGGAAGGTCAACAAATATGCTAGATTAAACATATGCAGGAAATTAGGGCTCGACTCATGACAGAATTTTGCCGATGTCGATGTTTATATATAAAGATCAGCCGATGGCCAATACCGATATTTCGACTTTGAAGTTGGGCCACAAACAAAATCAATACATAGACTACTAGATGAACTAACGACGAACGGCCAATAGGATTTAAAACGTATATGTAAATGACATAATTATAAATCCGATTTTCGCTTACTCCCATGAGAATTGCAAGCAAAATATACGACATCGCGCCTTATTATATAATACTAATAATATTAATAATATAATGTCGAGTTTCACGTACACCAATTAGAATAACCAGCGTGATATGGATATGCAACCTCGCGCCGTACGTGCAAATGTGAAAGCAAAATAGAACGAGTTTTGTTGGACAACTTTACGCGCTACCGGTAATCTGATTTTCATGTGCCGGCGAGAAAATACATCGGCACAATTGGCGTATAGGTCTGGTTTCGTTACGACCATCGTTGGTCGTGATCATCGGTCATCGTTGACGGCGGCTGATTCAAGCGGCGTGTGTGTGGATTCATTGAATACGATCTATCGCCTCATCTCATTTGTACCCATATTATCTCAGTTCATCAGTGTGCTAGAGATAGTTAACAAACATGGATGAAAATAAATTAAAACCTCTTTTCGCAATAAACATTTCCAGTTGTAATTTAGTTGCATGACCAAATTACAACTGGTCTCGTGACCAATTACAACTCTAAATGTATATTGGGTTCTTTTACTGGAAGAGAAGGAAGATGATGATATAAGATAATGATATATTCTGCAATCTTAGCCGATATATTGTCTTTTATATGTAAATCTTTATAATATTTGTGCTCCATATCGTAAAGAGCTCAATATCTGCGAACTTCTGTTATTAAAAGTTCGTCTTCGCTGTCTGTAAATGCAAGAGCCATAAACAAAAGAAACGTGTTGAACACGACCGACGATGGTTATACAGTGCTTCATAAGCAGAAAGTTACCGTCGACGGTCGCGTTTATCAGTTGATGAGCTTGAACCACCCACTTTGGTCATAAGCCCAAAACAGCAGCAATACGCGTTCGTCGGTAATCGATGAACGCAGCCGACGACGGTCGCAAAGTGCCAGGCCATAAATTTGTCGATGGTCGACGACGATATTTGAATAATTGGACTGTCGGCGCCGATATTGATGTATGAGTCATTCCATATGAAATCGTCTAATCGGTAAAGCCAGCTTATTTTAGATTTTGCTCAAACTTTGTGAGAATCTTCTTTAGGGTTCCAAAGAAGGAAATCCACCGTCATTCAATTTTCGTCTGCCCGAATTAAAGCATTTAAAAAACGTCATTTTTATGCTTTAATATTTTTAGCTGTAAAAAAGATATCTACACATTTAAGATGGCATTTCAAATCTAAAAGATAGTAGTTTTTGTCCAAGTCCTCTATTCAAATATGTAAAAATATACAGAATTTTCTTTAAAAAAATATCAATTTTAACTAGGCATGGAAATTGCGAGGCGCAGTATAGAAATTATTCGAATTATTTTAAAGGTCTTAAGCGGTCTAATAAATCACTTTTTTAATTTTTGTTCCAATGTTTTCAAATAGTGCTGGAAACAAGATGAGAGCGATAAGCGGACAATACTATACACATATTTTCTAACCGAGTAAAAACAAATTAATAGATAGATATATTTATTTTAAAAGTAAAGAAGTTATTGTGGTCTATTCAGTTGAAGTGAATGAGACGTACCGTATATAAGAATTTATATTATTTTGTGGTATAAAAAGATGGACGAGAACGGGGAAATCTAATTTATTCTGACGAATTTAAGGGCCTTGTTTGAAGAACAATGTTGAATAAATATTTGAAGACATCATTTAAATATAAGAATATGCTGACCCAGAGACGTAAAATAAATAATAATTTTTACGACCCTCCTGATTTATGCTTTGTACAGTGATTAAAAATTCTGAAAATTTAAATAAAATAAATGCAGGTGCTGGCTATTTTATTAAACAAACGGTTTATGCAAACTGACAAATTGCAGAAGAGCCCTAGATATATACAGCGAATGATGTGCACAGTTTTTAACACAAGGATGTAATCAGTATTTTCAAAAGTTGCTTTGAACCGTATAAATTAATATTTAA
Organism: Rhamnusium bicolor; assembly: GCA_029963845.1. NCBI lineage: Eukaryota > Metazoa > Arthropoda > Insecta > Coleoptera > Cerambycidae > Rhamnusium > Rhamnusium bicolor. Next base: position 179,134 of record JANEYF010004223.1, read on the forward strand.
TTACTATTCAACGGTCCTAGCTTGGCACTTGAGTTTGGATACGCAGTGGTCTAAACCCCGCCCTTTTAATGTAAAATGGTTTGGTTCATCTATGCCCCACCCTAGCGATATTTCTTCTCTCTCTGCGTGGCCAAATGCTAAGTTACAATCGTTGAGTAGTATAGTCAAACCGTGCGCTCCTTTCTGGAGGCCGCTCTTGTACATTGTTACTACTTTAATGGGTACTTTGCAATCGTCTGAGGTTAACGTTTCGTTAATGCAATCGTCTGAGGTTAACGTTTCGTTAATGACGACATCGACAATAATTTCCAATGGAATACCAATTATACTCTGTTCGCTTAAACTTTGCAGCGTTAGCCAGGATAGAGAACAAAATACGCGCTGATTCTTGGTGCAGATGGCAGGCAGATGTACAGGGTGGGCAAATTTCACTGACGAAAAGAAAAATTTGCTATCGTCTTTTGTTTTCGAATTATAAACAAAAGTTTGATTTTTTTTCCTTCAAACTATATGTCATATGTGGGGTCGCTTTTGATGTGTAAGTATTTAATAGCAAAAATAATCTTTTAGTAGATTACTTTTTGCGTTTTTATTTATATTTATTCTAAGTAGGCGTGAGACATCTATGGCAGTGTTTATCCGTTTGTCAATAAATTTCATATTAATAATTTACACCCCATTTAATAGTAAAAGTGAAAATGTCTTACGAAAATTACGAGAAATATGATATGCTAGAATGCTTTATTCAAAGTAATAACAATTGTGATACTGCATCCGAAATATATTTCAATCGCTATCCAGAAAGAAGACAACCTAATAAAGCTATTTTTAAGAAGTTAAAAGAAAATCTCAATAATTGTGGGTCCTTCAACAATCCAAGACCAAAAAAAATCAGATATTTATATCTAATTTTGTAATACATTACAATCACAAAATAAAAATTCAAATTAAAGTAAATGTTCAAACTGATGTCCGTTATGTTCTATACTTATATTACACCTCTTCATAACACTCTTAACTGCATTAGAAATATGAAGATTTGAAATGGAATTAACAGTCTATAAAATTTTGTCTTTCATTTATGTCGGTACTGGTTTTCTTGTATAATGAGGGTTAATACGCTTGAATTCACACGAGAGGCGCTAGTGTACGGAAAGATCAATGTCACGGAACGTCAATATTAGTTTTTAGTAATTTTTATAGAAATTAGCTGAAAAACATTTAACACAATGATGGCAGATGGGGAAAGTAGTAATTTACTTGCTCAGTAGGGAAATTATTGTACTTATCAGAAGTGTCTTGTCATTAAAGTTAGGTTATATCAAGAATGAATATGATGAAAACAACGAATGTACATGATTATTACTCATGATTTTCTGTAGTAGACTCCTTTGGTAACGCATAATCGTCAAGATTAAAATTTTTCTTACAAACACACGAATGTTTCGAAGGAGTCAAGTTATCTCTATCAACCACTGTTTAATGCGAGTTTTGTCTCTCGGAAGTATATGTCCGCCTTTTCTTTCCGAACAAAATGGAACTGCACAACACTGAGACACAATTAACAAGATATTTTATTTGCTGGTGTACGAAATAATTATAATAAAATACTATAAACTTTTCCCGTGCTTAACAATAACTTTTGACATGACCTCAATCGACCAATGGCGCCAACTGGTGAGCCTGAAAGCGTTAGCTCATTTGTCTTTAATGTGGCCCCAAAAGAAAAAATCCAGTGGCGTTACGTCAGGTGAACGTGGTGGCCACCTCACTACTTCCCATCCAGTTATTTTTAAAATTGGTATTTAATATTTCTGAAACGGTCCTAATATTATGAGGTGGTGCACCATCTTGTTGGAAGAACTGATTTCTTACCTCAATTAAGGGTAGATTGTCCATAAATTCCTTAATTATTTTCTGGTTTAAGATTTCGTTGTAACGTTGGTCATTAAAATTTTCTTGATATACGTGATATGTTTAAAACACGATTGCCCCGTAGAGCACACCAACCACTAAAACCAAAGCGTCCTTGAGATCGCACGTCAACGGTATGGTGAGAGTTCAAATCAGACCAATACTGCTCGTTATGCCTGTTGAAAATTCCTGCACTGCTAATGTAGGCTTCATCTGTCCAAATTACATTTCTAGAGAAGAATGGATCTTGTTGTCTTTTTTGACGATACCATATACAAAACTCCAATCGTCGCTGAAGATCAGTTGGTTGTAGGTGATATTGTTTCCTTATTGTATAAGGCCTGAATTTGCGTGTTCTCAAAATACCCAAAGCTTGACGTCTTGAAATCCCAGAATCAGCTTCAATTTGACGACTTGAAATTAAAGGATTTGCAACCGCCATTCCAATTACAGTTATAGAAGTTTCTTCAGCATCTTCAATGTTGTTTTTGGTCTTGGCTTGTTAAAGGACCCACAATAAATGAGATTTTCTTTTAACCTCTAAGCTTTATTAGATTGTCTTCTTTCTGGATAGCGATTGAAATATATTTTGGATGCAATATCACAATTGTTATTACTTTTAACAAAGCATTCTAGCATATCATATCTCTCGTAGTTTCCGTCAGACGTCTTCACTTTTACGATTAAATGGGATATAATTATGACGGAAACAAAATTATGAATAAATATGCAGTTTACTGACAAACGGATAAACACTGTTATAGATGACACGCGCTTACTTGGAATAAATATAAAAAAAAAAACGAAAAGGTAATCTACTAAAAGATTATTTTCGCTATTAAATACTTACACATCAAAAGCGACCCCACATATGATATATAGTTTGAAAGAGAAAAAAATTTCCTTGTTAACTAAACCATAGCCAACTAATATTCCCATTTAAAAAAACACAACTTTATGTCAAAACTCGACGGTTCATTTTCATTTTTATTTTAATTCATACGCATCGGTCGTAGTTTTCACTCACATAAGTCCAACCTATCACTGCAAAGTTTAAGTGAATAGAGTTTAGAGATTTGGAAAGAATCTCCCGATTACGTCGATATAACGTTTATTGAAATTATTTTGATTACAATATAATTCTAAAAAATGTACTTGTTTCCTGTAATTCTTTGTAATTTCGAATTACATTAAATGATATTCAGTAATTCCATTGATTCTAACATCAACCCCAAATCACAGACTCTGATTCTGTGCCCAAATGAAATAGTGGTAATAATTTGAATTAATTTACAGGCAACACAGTATAATAAGGCCAGGGGCGGGATTGAGTTAAACGTGGTATAGACTGCGGAAAGATATAGCAGTTTTATTAAAAAAATAATATTAGTTACCTATTCAATAATTACTATTAGTATTTAATTACATTGCTTTTCCCTTATTTATGTAACCTAAGTAGATACAATTTTTAAATATATTAATTTCCAACTGGGTACAGGTACATGTTTCTTGCAGTTCCAATTTTATTATAAGGAGTAATTCACTTCTAGTCTTGAAAACTTTGGGAGAATATTCTGGTTATTATCATTCGCTTCTTAAGAAAAATAAAAGGTGTTAAAGGTTAAAAAATTAAATCATTTTTTCATCACATATCTTCTAACAAAAAAGAAACAAATCAAACAAATTTTTTCATCGTGTAGGGTTGTTTTTTGAAGTTATGTTCATCCAAATATGTCACATCAGTGATGTGCAATGAGGTTACATTGGAATTATTTCAAAAAAAGTACGCCTCTAAATTTTTTAAAAATTTTCTCATTTTTCAGAATCCTCATTCAATGGAATAAGACGCGCTTCTACAGATCTTAGTCTAAGGTAATATTTTCAGAGATATTAGTTTTTTTTTTCAAAAGCTTGCAAACCTATGGAGAAATCATTTTGAGTTAACCTCGGGATAAACCATGGAAATACGTTTATAAATAATATGAAAACTCCTGATGATTTTAAAAAACTTTTTAATGTAAAATGCCAAGAAAAAAAAAAAAAATATATATATATATATATATATGTATATACATATATATATATATATATATATATATATATATATATATATATATATATATATATATATATATATATATATATATATATATATATATATATATATATATATATATATATATATATAATTAATAAATAAATATAAAATACATTTTTATCATTAAATACAACACTTCAAATACTTTTATCGCAGAAACTATTAAAACAAATATTTTCCTCACTGCGTACATTTAAATTTGCATTAATGAAAAGATTCCCTTCAATTACAATACAAAAACGACAAACCCCTAAACCGCTGTACAGCGTCATTAATTCTTTCGAAACCCATGGGGGGGAAGGGGGTTGAAAAACACGAACATGTTATTTAAAAAAAAATGTTTTTGCGATAAAATGACATTTGATGTGTTGTGTTTAATTTATTATCTACCTAATATTTTTGTACTAGCACTTTCAGATAAGAATGACAATGTAAAATATAGAAACTATAGCTAGTTTATTGTTAAGTTTATGATATTAGGTTAGAGTGTTTAAAATGCTCAAATTACTACCTATGATTGATATGTATAATTTATTTTATATAAGAAAAAATTTCAGTCCCACAAACAGTATTTAAGACAAATTGGAAGCAATTATGTTTTACAGCAGACGTGACCGAGTTGCACAAAAAAAAGTTGTCATATACAGGGCTATCATATACAGATATATAAAATTTGATTATCAAGAATTAAGAATACTAATAGATAAAATTGGAAAACCAGATCTTAAATCAAATAAAATTACAATATATTTTTGGGGTCTCCTCCGTTCGAATAAATGTGGGCTGTGCCTAGTGCCACTGACTGGCAGAAATCACTTATCAATTATCATTCCGCACATTAAGGAAACATCTAATAAAGTTGGAAGATCGTTATGCAAAAATTTAAGCAGTATTCTACTACATACCTATTTACATGTCACTCTACATATTTCTACCAATAACCGAGCCAATAACAATTTGAATATGGATTATTTTATCTATTTTGGATTCTCATCCAACCAGTAACGCAATTATGTCTATTTAACATACCAATGATATATATGTATGTCCATTGTTAGCAACTTTCATTACACCATAGAAAATTTCGCAATAATGTATTATCTTCGTCATATTGTCATATAATTAGTATTGCTGAAAAATGGAAGAGAAAATCTATTTCTCTTTACGAATTTTTAGGATGTAAATAATTCTCAAGATGCATTGTAAGGATGCCATTTCTTCTCGGAAAAAAAAATATTGACATGAAGAAAATGAAATACCAATGGCTTCTTCAATCCCTTATTGATAAATGCGGACTACTCTCAAAACACTGTAAAACCTACACGGTAATGCAGTTATTTCTAATGGCTTCCATATGCTCTCGTTTGAATTTTAAAATTTGAAGTAATTTTACGATCTGCATGAATTTGATCTGAGTAACGTAGTCTAAGTCTATCGTTTTATAGCCTTCCTATACATTCGTCGTGAATCATAACTATATGTTATTTTTTGACATTATTGTACTGGACCATATTACCTCCTTTTTAACAAGAGAAATCCTTTATATTGTGATGACAGTTTGTTGAAATTCATAACATTAATTTGCTTCAATGTGATTATAAACATTACGGGTTCGATTATGGAGCATATCTAAAATATTGTACGCAAAGTTAGAAATTTGGAATTTAATATATTATTAGAATCTTACTTTCAAATTTACAGCCATTGACATTTTTTTTCCGGCGTCGCGACGCTCGTATCTAATTGCCGAATTTGTACATCAACTAAGAGTATTTATTCATTGCTGTTTATAGAAATTCAATATTAATTTTAGTTTTACAGTAATCGACCAGGGAAGTTTTGACTGAAACACCCTGTATATACACAGCGTCATTTAAAAATTTTGTACCATATGGGAAAAATGTTGTTTTGTTTAGGAACAAATCGATCATTTCTGCTTAAAATTTGTCAAACAAAAGATATTACGTGACTTCTGGTATCTCTGATCAGATATGTTTAAAAAGTTTTCGAAAATGGACGCATTTGTTGGAATTTCAAAGAACATCTTTAGAAAAGTTGTTTGTAGCTGTTCTGGATTGATGTGCAAATTGCAGATTTTGAACAAAAAGACTAATAAAACCCTTTTTAACATTTTTTTTAAAATATTCTCATCCAGAGAACTTTTAGACAATTTGTGAAATATTACATATTTTTTTCATAATCAGGACGGTATTTTACATAGCGTAAACTGGTTCTGATTTTAAACTCCGATATCTTGAACAATTTAGGTTTCGTATTAGATTACAAAAAATATGATTAATCTTTTGCAATTATATTATTTTGTATTGGACAATATTCTGAGCACATTACTTTCATTTTTATTGCACTTAATTTTGAATGAAAAATTATTTATATAGATGAAAATGTTTATACAATTTTATAAAATATAATGGTCGAAAATAAAATTTGTATTATTTTTAATAAAAGAAATACTTTTATATGCATGGAAGTCTATAATCGCATTTACCTGTGCTAAAATGTTAGCACTTTTTATTGTGGGATGCTGGAGAGAAATAGGTTTGTGTACTCTTTTGATAAGTTAAGGGCAGATGGTGGCAAGCAATGTGTTTTTATACCTTTAATTTATGAACCTTTAACATTCTGCTCGTATGAGCAAAAGGTAAACATTCTTATTTGAAAAGAACAAATACAATCCTGAAACTGTTCGAACAATACATCGTTTTTGACACTTACCTTTTGTAAGATGTATTAGAAGCAATACGACGAGACTACAATATAAACTTGCTGAAAAACTCATTTTAGGGAATAGAACTTTTCTCAGAATTGTAGAAATTGCATTTAAAAGTTTTGTGGGGAATTGTTAACGTTTTTCCAAATCAAACATTAATGTTAACACATATAATCACTGTTTTTCTGTTACATTATCATCAACCACACGCCACACGCAAATGTTCAACAATAGCACATGAGATTAAATAGATTACACCTGCACCCATTGGAGTTTTGATAAATTGCAATGAGTTGAGCACATTACTTTTAAAAGTCCTTCCGGAACAAACAGATAATAATTAATTCATGTAATTTTGTTTATTTATTTGATTTAAGGAGGAATTAGTGCCGTTTAATTTCATTTTTTTTTTGTTTAGGTAACTTCTTTTATTACAAGATATGAATATTATTTAAATTTTTATCACCAAGTGTCATTTCACTGCTAATCTGTCTAAAAACTTGCTAATAACCACTATAACATGATTATATTGTTCAGACTATCTGGTGAAACATCCAATTAATTAATCGATTGATTTTCGTACGTATCTTCGTTAGCTAATTCGTTTGTTTATCATCAATAACTTAATCATTAAAAAATATATCTCTTTCTAAACCGGTTAAAATGGGATACTGTCAATAAATATAAAACTTGTAGGTATATTTCATTAAAAACAATCAGTACAAAAATCACGGCACTTCCACATTACTTATCAGAGCACAAGAAACTTGCACAAGGAGTATACCAGTTAGCTACTGTAAATAAATTAAGTCATTATGCATTCATTATATTAAACACAATGATCATTCAAGCCTATACACAGTAAATTGTCTGTCAAATCGTACTGTAGTTCCTATTGACACGAGCGCCTTCGCCTTCCCGACGCTGGCGGATAACTAAACAGTTGAATATCGGCGCAACACCCCATAGCGCCACTGAATGATCTTTTCCCCCTCCAGGAGGCGCAGGGTTACTACACCAAATTCAAATGCTTCCCTACATTTTTGCTTCTCATATCATATCTTTGCTAAACGAGCTTTCAAGTGAATTCTTAGTTTTTCATGTGCACATAGGATGCAGGAATATCCAATACAATTATTGGTAATTATATCAGATTAAAGATAGATGCTTAGATAGGCACGCCTACATATTCATATTATGTACAATGTGATCTATTTGAGCTGGACATACCTTTTTTGTTTTATAGAAAATTTGTTTCGTGTAATTACACTTTCTCTACTAAGGGCCAGTTTATTAATTTTATCAGCGATAAATTCCAGAGACGACTTTTAAGTAGACATAACATTATATTGTAAACACCTAATGAAACATCCCCAAACAGATATGTAGCTCCTTAGTGAGTGTGTTCATATGCTATGTATTTTGAAAATCAATCTCCTAATGATTTTTTTCAAAACTTTCTTTTTCGTTTAAAGGGCTTGAGACTTTTCCACATGGTAGTTGGTTGCGAAAGTCGACACAGAGTGTGGGGGTGTTTTTACATTCCTTTTCCTTTTTGGTTTTGTCAGTTTATGCTTTACATATTTAACACCTACTCGAACTATTAAAGAGTTTTTTAAAAATTTCTTTGATTTCCGTCCAAAGGGTTTGAGATTTTTGTACAGGATGGAAGGCTGCCAAAGTCGACTGAGGGTGTTGTCATTTATTTTTTTCGATACCTACACCATTTCACAAGTTATAAGGACTTTTTATTGTTGTCAATTAATGCTTTACACATTCTATATTCAACCTCTTAAACATTTTTTCAGAACTATTTTTTTTGTTTTTGAATATCCTGTGAAAGATGTCAAATCCATTGGCGGCTGGTGGATTTAGGTTATATAATATTTCAATATTGGAGCATGGAACCCAAGCAATATTTTAAGGCAGACTATCAGTACTGATTGCAGAAATTTTGCAAAAAAAAATTATAAAATTTTTTAAAAAAAAGTTGCGCTGCCACCCCAGACTACTTCTAGGCCATTTTTTTTCCTGCAAAACTTATTCGTTCAGTACTGATCGTGCCATCAAATATTACTAGGGGTCAATGCTTCAATACGGAAATATGGTATAACCTAATTCCACCAGCCGCCACTGGTCACATCTGAAATGACATTTTAAATGGAATAGAAGTAGACTTTTCTACACAAGACATAAATGTGGAGTCTCTGAAAAGGTTCACATATTTTAAGTATTATAATTACATCTGTCTACGCTGAACGATCCTTCTCACAATACATTATTTTTTAATCAGATACGCTGAAGATTAACTCCGGAATATTTACAACAAATATTATTAATATACTTTTACTCTTGTGATCGCTAGTTAAAAATACATATGTGTAGTGTTACATTCACCAATACTTTCAGCCCTCTTCACAAGGTAAAATAATTGTGTCATACATGCATGAACATATTTACGCGGTGATACATCACCTTGAGACAACCCTGTAAATGACGTCATTTATCGATACCACCCGATCGCTACTCATTACTAAGATGTATGTGATTTAATTTATGTAGTATTGTCTCAATTAAAGAAATTTGACTTTACGAGCACCTAGGCTTAAAGATATCCTCACCCTTGGTCTGTCCCTTCGGGAGTTTTGTAACCGTCTGTAAACCAGCAACTGTCTGCCCTCAGTAGGTCGGCTTTATTCCGATCCCACTCATCTCTTTCCGGAGAAAGGATGTTGAAGGTCAGCTCGTAGTTGGTTATGGTAGGCATAGTATCCGAGGGCATACCCAGGACGCTGTAATTCTCTATGTCATCCAGCAACCTGTTCCGCTCCATAATCCTAGTCTGCGGCATATTAATGGCCGCTTGTTGCAGTCTGTAGGTTGCCCACCTGGCCTCTCTCTCCAAGTATATATGAAGAGGGGGTAAATCCAGAAGGATTTCCATTGCAGCTGACGGTGTGGTGCTAATTGCTCCCGTTACGGTCATGCATTACTATTCTCTGCAATCCAGAGAGTTTGACTTTGGCCATCCGTTGTGATCCTTTCGGCCACCAAACAATGGATCTGTATGTTATCATTGGTCTGATGACTGTGATGTAGATCCAGTAAATTTGTTGGGGACCCATGCCCCAAGATTTGCCACAAATACGACGGCATGTCCATAAGGACTGCTTTGCTTACCTCTTCCAGATGGGAGTTCCAATTAAGTGATCTATCTAGAGTGATTCCTAGATATTTCTCCTCCTCCGCAAATGGAATAGTTTCACCCATTAAGGAGGGAGGTCTTAAGTCCTCCAGCTTCCGTTTTCGGGTGAATGATGTGAATGATGTTTTTGAGGGTTTACAGACATCTGTTCCCTGTCACGCCAGTTACGCACTGCATCCAGTGTCTCTTGAAGGGTATTCGATATTACTCCTTCAGAATTTCCTCTGACTAGTATGACTAGATCATCTGCATATGCTAGAACCTCAACCTCCCACAGTGTGAGAATAACCAGTAGGTCGTCCACAAGAAGTGACCACAAAAGGGGGGAGAGAACCCCACCCTGCGGACATCCTCTTGTGGTTCTAAACCTAACTGTCTCTCCCTGTTGAGACGTTGTTATGGTCCTGTTTGATAGCATAGCATGAATCCAGTCGCCTATAGTAGGCTCAATTTCTCTGACAGCCACTGCTGCATATAAGGAGTCAGGCAGTGCATTATTAAATGCTCCCTCAATGTCGAGAAAGGCTCCCACCGCAATTTCCTTCATTTGAAGGGATTGGGTGATCTTCTCGACTAGGTTGTTAAGTGCTAGTTCTGTTGATTTTCCTGTCTGATAGGCGTACTGATAGGTATTGACGGGGTGATGATTCAGGATGTTCCCCCCTGATATATCCATCCAGCACCTTCTCCAGACCTTTCAACAGAAAAGATGTCAGGCTAATTGGTCTAAGTGATTTAGGGCTTGGTTCTTTCCTACCCATTTTTGGTATATATACTACCTTAACCGCCGACCAACTGGATGGGATATAGTTCCATACCAGACTAGCTCTGAATAATTTAATGAGGAATAGGAGCAATATTTCCAGTCCATTTTGTAGTAGAGCTGGGAAAACTCCGTTCTCTCCAGGCGATTTGAATGGTTGGAAGGATTTAATGGCCCACTCAATTGCCGGTAGTGTGATCACCTTTTTGGCTGTCAGCCAATCATTTTTATCAGGTCGTTTTAATCGACCTTCTGATGGTGACAGCTGTTGGTCATCCGGATTGAAGCACGCTGGGAAGTGGTTTTGTGCTAGAACCTGTAAGGTTTCCTTTCCAGAGGTCGTATATGAGCCATCCGGTCGCCTTAACGAGCCAAATTCCCACGTCGGCTCTCTGGAAAGAATCTTGTGGATTCTAGTACTGTGAGGTAGGTCAGTTATACTCTCATATAATTTCCTGCAAGATCCCCTTTTTGCTTTCCTTATTTCTTTGTTATAGTCCGTGCGGATCTATATTGGTCCCAGTCGCCCGAAGCTTTAGCTCGATTAAAGAGGCGTCGAACTTCTGTTCTCATTTTATCCAAATTCTTGTTCTACCAAGACGCGCCTCTAGTGTCCTTTTTTGTCTTCAGTGGACAATTTTCGTTGTAAGCTAAGATACTTGCGTTGCGGATCTGTTCCGCCGCAATTTCAGTCTCATGACGATTCCTGATTGTGGTGATAGTGGATTGAAGGTGAGACTGGAGGGAATGTTTGTACCCTACTCAGTCTCTGCACTTCGGATCCCGATATGTCACCATAGGTCTTGGACCAGCTTCTATATTAAATAGAATATGCAGATTTTCATTATGCAAGTAAACGATTTGTAAAAATCAGTTTATAAGACTAGGCGGTTTACTGGAGAATATTGCTTGGTTCAGTTCCCAACGACATGCCTATCATAAATTTTCCAGTAAAGCATCATTCTACTACATCGACATTAGAACAAAAACACAAAAACTGTATGCTGATACACAACAAATATTACACAACGTTACTGACCAATTAACGATAGGAATTCAATTAAATGTATGTATATATTTAGTTCATTTCGATTTTATACCTCGGGATAAAAGCAACTTATGGTAAGTTTCACTTGAGTTTCACACGATTCACTCACTTAGAAGTCGATTCTGGAGGCCCTTTGTAATTTGCAAAAGTGACAATACCTGCATAAAAGAATATGTATTCATGAGAATTAGTTTTGGGATCATCGGGTGATGTTTTTGATGTAGTCACTTTATGCTACAAAGTTTATTGAATATAGAAATATTTTATTAGATTTAGTTTTAATTTATTATAGTGTATTTTTCGAAAAAAAATAAATTCGAAGAAGTTCTAAATATTATTTCCATTTTTAAGTAGTATTTTATGCAATTGAAGAAACGTTTGTTAGGTATTAACATTTAATAATTTTTAACATTTACCTAATTTACCACAATCTTTCTTTACAAATGAAATTTTCATTATAACAATGTTAGAAGTATGAACGTTTTTTGCTTAATAACAAAGTGTTTCATTACTCTTTGGAATAAAATGGAAATATGTAATTGAAAAACGACATCGTATAAAAAATAAAGCACATCAGAATTTATTAGTTTACCACAATGAAAGAAATATAATCAAATAAAAGAAACATGTTGTTTTTATGAAAATTAAATAAATAAAATAAATAAATAGCATTAAAGATTGTTGAATTAAATGTAAATGAAAATGAACCACCCCAACAATGAGAAAGTTAACAATATAATTTTCTTTTTATATTGATATAATTTAATTTGTTGTACTCTAGTATCAAAACTAACATCTTAATTTTCTAAATAGCGTCGCTCAGGTTTACGTCAATAATAACAGATGAGGAGGTTGGTTAGCGAGATGTCGTGAGATGAGATAAGCTAAGTGATTGATAGGCGGCACATTGCAACTTCAGCCCCATTTACGTCATTACTTAAAGTACAAGTTTTATAGAAATGTGACTTAGGCTTTTAGGATACGTTCTTTTGGTTCTTAGTTGTTTCTCAAGAGGGGCTATATTTCTGACAGGACTGTGGAAACGCTGAAAGGTGTTGATAAAATGAGTAAGTAATTTGTCATACTGTGATTAGAGATTTTAGGTTTCTGATAACTGATAACAACTAATAATAAATTGAATATATAAAAATTATGGTTTTTAAAACATATAACATATATCGTGTTTGCCGGTTTTCTAGGATATTTTCTAAAAAGGCAACTTTTTATGGGGAAAACAATTATATAAATTTTTCATTTGTAAAATTGTAGTAAATACTAGAAATAATTCCCAAATAGTTACCAAAGTCGAAATTATCTGAAATTATTTCATTAAGGATTAAATAAATTTGCCAACACACACTTCCTTATGATTTATAAATTTGTTTGTATCATACTAAGAGAAGTGATTAAGCTTTGATTGCGATTACCCACTAGGAAAGGATTTTTACCACATAAAAGGAAATCCCTCTTGACGCCGGCGTGCATACCATTCGCAGAACGGTTTCTGGTTTTTGCCTTCATCAGTGCGAAGTAGTTGCACAACACAACGACGGCAAGAGAAATTTCAGAATTACTAGTCTCTACATGAAAGCAGAATACTAATGAGTTGTAGACAACTCCATCTACCAGTCAAACGCAATATAATATAAATTGGAAAAACGTCCAACAAGCGATATCTACTCATAAAGCTATAATAATTATTATAATACCAAAGTATTCCAACAGAGAGGGTAAAAATTAATTCACAAAATAGTAATAAATATTAGAAATAATATAATAATAATTTCCAGACCACAATTTAAATACTAAGTACAAATTTTTTGGGTTATTAGGTCCAATGTAATTAAAACACTATTGTATTAACTTGCCGACGTTTCGGTATAATTTATTACCATCCTCAGGGCACTGTAAGATATAAATAAATTGATTGTAAGTTATTCTATAACTATATGGGTGATAAATTCTAATCCAAACTAATAGTGAAGAAATAATATTGAACAGTTAATTAATTATTCTATAACAGATTGTAGAAAATATGTACTTATTTTAGGCACTTCAATTATTATTTAGAATTAGTTATAGGTTAGTGATATATAAAATTTATAAACAAATAGGTACTCACATAAAAATTTCTCGTGCATAAAAAAAGATAATGGCAGGAACATACTTCGTAACTATAATATTGAGTTTATTGAAAAATACTCAGTATATCGGCGCATACAGAAATGAAAAATTTTTATATATTTCTTGAAATGTGTGTTATTCTCGTCGAGGCTGTGACATTAATGAGATTATTTTTTAGCACTGTTAAACTTACTGTAGATAAGGGATGAATAAGTGTTTGGGAACTAAAATGTTTGTTTATATAATAAGTAAACAAGCTTAAAGTAGAAAGGAACGAAAGATGTAAATAGGTTGAAATTTTAAAATATCTAATGTATCATAAAGTTTTCATTTTATTAATTAGATTGAAATAACAAGAATTTAAATTTTCAGTGTCTTTTATTGAATTTACTGATTCGAATTTTTTAATGTTTATCATTTCTTGAAATTTTCTTTTTTCTAGATTAGATTGTTTACCTATCACTGCGGTTTCGTCAAAGTTAAATTCATGATTTAAAAATTTACAATGTTCTACCAAAGATGTGATATTAAGCTTATTTTTGTTTTTGACATCTCTCATATGTTCGTTTTTTCTTGTTTTTAGATACCTACTTGTTTGACCTATATAACTTTTATTACAATTTTTACATGGTATTTTGTATATTAAATTCGATTGTAAGTCTGTTGGTGTTTTAGTTTTTAATTTGGTAAAAAAGTTCTTTTTGCTAACCTATAACTAATTCTAAATAATAATTGAAGTGCCTAAAATAAGTACATGTTTTCTACAATCTGTTATAGAATAATTAATTAACTGTTCAATATTACTTCTTCACTATTAGTTTGGATTAGAATTTATCACCCATATAGTTATAGAATAACTTACAATCAATTTATTTATATCTTACAGTGCCCTGAGGATGGTAATAAATTATACCGAAACGTCGGCAAGTTAATACAATAGTGTTTTAATTACATTAGATCTAATAACCCAAAAAATTTTTACTTAGTATTAGAAATAATACCCAAATAGTTACCAAAGTCGAAATCCTCTCGATTTATTTAATTGAAGATTAAACAAATTTACCAACACACACTTCTTAATGATTTATAAATTATTAGTACATCATACTAAGAGAAGTGATTAAGCTTTAATTGAGATTGCCCACTAGTAAAGATTTGTTAACACACACATACATTAGTACCGTCATCTGGGGCGAAGTCGGACGATTTTTGCGGTTTTTCGCAAATAACTTTTACCCCGTTGGTGCTAAAAATTTGAAAAAAATAATTTAGGTACCCTTATATCTCTAAACAACGATGCGATAGAAAAAAATGTAAAAATTTTAACCCTACTAATTTAATTTTTTTCTTAAAGACTGTCCGCCTTCGCCCCTATGTGTGGGGTGGACACGGACACCTATTTATTTTACTTGAAAATGTACCTTAGGGCGTACCAAGGGGCGAAGTCGGACAAAAAAAAAAACAAAAATAATAATTTTAGTCAGGGATGTGATAATTTAATGCAAAAATACCACAAAATTCTTAACTAAAAAGTTTTATTTTCAAAAACAAATAACTAATACAAAACTCTGTAAATCTTACAAAACATTAAAAAATCAGTGTAAATTCTGCAAATTTTAGAAAATATTTTTATAATAAAATATACAAAACTGTTGTTAAAAACAAAACAAAAAACTCCATTAAAATCATTCAACTTTGAGATCATTATATTTTAGCAAAATGAGAAAGTGAAATCTTCCACGTCGCAAAGATTTAACATCATGAAGAACCCTAAAAATATGTGAGCTTTCTTTTAAGCTTTGGTCCTTAATATTTGGGTATATATAATATTCCTCCATTGTATTAGATTTTTGTCGCCTTAGGAAATTAACATAATAAATCCCTTTGGTTTCATCTATCACCTCAGTTACACCCCCAACATAATGCTTATAGTTATTGTTTGGACACGAAAATCTAACTAACAAAAAAAGTGCCCATTTGTATAATATCAGAATCAGTCTCTAAAATGTTTTAGTCTCTAAAATGTTTTCAGTCTCAGCAACCACCTGTTCTTCAAGTCCAAAGTCTTCTTCAACATCCGAAACAACTTCTTGCTCCCCACCACTGTCGCTTCCTAAGTTATTATTTTCATCATTAGTGACTGCGCTACTGGATGACTGGGCAAGATCGTTCCTTTTTATTCCTTTACCGGGTGCTACATTCAACTTTTTACCCCGTTTTTGTCGGATTTCTTGAGTCGTTGCCAACCTGCTTTCTTGTAGAAAATCTTTCAAAGTTCTGGTCCAGTGATTTTCATTGTCTGTTTGATCTTCTTCTTGATTGACATCGGGAATTTTCTTCAAAACTGCATCTCTGGAAAGCGGGACAATCCCGCATCCTCGGAAACCTGACCTTAAGTTATTTTCTAAATTTTGTACGTTCTCGACAGCTTTCCGGAACAACCTAGGAAAATCTGATTTGGGTATACACCCTCTATTTTTCATTTTCCACTCTGTTAGAATGACACGCCAGGATTTCTTAAAGGGTGCGAAAAATGACACATCCAAAGGCTGAAGCAAATGTGTTGCATTTGGTGGAAGCAACACAAAGTGGATATTGTTTTGTTCGCAGCATTCGAGAACGTGAATTGAAATGTAGCTCGCTAAGTTATCTCCAATCAGCACTTTCTTCCCTGGGAGATTTTTAAAGTAAGGGAGGAGAATCTTGTCAAACCAATCCTCGAATGTTGGGGCATCGAACCAGCCTGACTTGGGTCGATTGTATATCGTTCCTTCGGGTCCTCCTTCTATCCAGGTCGGATATAAGTGTACAACTTTATAAACCACGTATGGCGGCAATAGGTGTCCCGCTGCAGTTACTGCCATCATAACTGAAATGCTTGGTGGAATCCATTATCATTTCCACCCTTTTAGATCCCCGGCGGCATAGGAATTTTTGTCGTTCCGGGTCATCTGTAAGATTGCTTTCATCATAGTTTACTAAATGTGTGGGCTCGACATTTTCTAGAGGCTCTCCTAAATTTTGAAAATATTCTTTTACTACCTCTTTAGTAACATTAGCCCTGCAACTCTTAATGTTTTGAGCAAATCTTGGTAAGTTGTCTTTAAAAATTAAAATTTTCTGTCTCTTTCTGTCAAAGTAATTCTTTACCAGCCATCTTATGTCCCTGCGGGTCATAGGAAAACCCCATTAACTAAATTTGGTAATGCCTTTTGCTAGCATTCTTTCTTCTTCTTGCGAGATTGCAATTTGCCCACCATGGTTTCGATATTTTCTACCCTTAATTTTGTCGTGCAGTGTAGATTTGGAGTTATTGTAACACTCAGCTGCCTGTCTTAAAGTCTCCTTTCCCTTTTTGACATCATCCAGTGCTTTTTTTAATTTATTTTCATCATGGTTCATGAATTTTATGCCAATCTTCTTTTTATAAGTTCTCACCATGGTGTCCGACTTTGCCCTACCTGAGGACAATTTTTTATAAATAAATTATTAAAAAAAAACTAAACAAACTAAGACCACCATTTTGCGCACAAACATTAAGTATAAAGTACTCAACACCTTAGTGCCAGAGTGAATTTGATATTCCTTTATATCTTTTGTGTGCAAAAGTTTCTTTTCGACCTTTTAAAAAAATTAAAAAAAACAAGTTTACTAAAAAAGCTTACCTTTACGCCACTGCCAAAAATGTCACTAACTGACACCTATCCACTTTCATTGCTCACTTGTTACTGACGAGAATCAACTAGTTTCGCGGGTTAATAGTGAATCCCTAACAAAACCTTGAAAAAAAACATGCGATCATGTGCTTCTGTCCGCGTCGGCCCCTACTGCCCGACTTCGCCCCAGATGACGATACTCTACTTTCCTATAGAGGCTAGTGATTCTGAAATTCTTGCTGTCATTGTGTATATACCTATTTCACACTGAAGAAGGCAAAAACCAGAAACCGGTCTGCGAATGGTATGCACGACTCATTTATGTGGTGAAAATCCTTTACTTAAAGCTTAATCACTTATAGTTACTTTCATTTAAGTTTATTGGTCGCAAACCACGTTTCAGCAATCGACTGCATATTTCACATTGCTCCGAGATAAGTTGGTCTAGGTCATGATCCGAGTTCAATAAAGTTGTGTCGTCTGCATACAACAAATAGTTAATATTGTTGTGGGCAAAAGATATGTCATTAATATAGATCAGAAATCACAGAATAACACAGATAGGTCACCGGCCTATACGAACCGACTATTTACGATTATTAAGGTAGGGTTCCAGAAGTTTCAAACTGCGATTGTTGAAATTATACGTCGATAGAATCCTGTGGGGAAAGCAGTCGAAAGCCATATCCGATGGTGTAGTGCGCACATATGGTAAGTGCATTTTTTGGCAAAAATGAGTTAAATGCACTAAACAAATGTAAATACTTGCAACTGTTGTTTAGTGTATTTATTACCTAATATTTGTATATTAGTCTGTAAAAAAAATGAATATCATGTACAGGGTGTCCCAGATTTAAAGTAACATAGAGTAATGTGAGATAGAGCACACTTAGCTGAGTTCAAAACACCCCCAAACTTACCCTTGGATGTTAACCGTTTTGGAGGGCGTTTTATGGTTTTTGACTAAAACTGTAGTCGGCCATATTTCTGGAACGGTTTTAAACATTTGAATAAAATTTGGTACAAATATTATACTCTTTTTAGTCCAATCAAAACTGTAACTCACTTTGGGGAAATTCCAGGACCGGACTTAATTTTTACAATGTTACTCTTAGTACAAATAACATCACGCTGTGTCATTTTTTGGTAAATCTTAGTAAACATTTAGAAAGTCAATGGATCAGAGTATAAAATAATTTCATAATATTTGATGGCATATTTATCGTTATTCTCCAATAAATTTTCAAAAATATTGATTGACCAAATTTTAAATTCTATAAATTGGGCAATAACTAATTAACATCATTATTTTATAAACAATACTTAAATATCCTACACTTATTGAGCCTATTAATTTCTTTGAACAAGAAATACACATTTATTGAAAAATTAATGGTTCGTCAGGGCTGGAGTCTCTTAAAATTCCATGATTAAAAATATATTTCGTTTAAATTTGTTATTCTCATTATTTACATCATTTTTCAAATACATTAATACGAAATTTTCCATGTTCATTATTTAACTGGAATACCTTGAAAATTCCATATGATTTGACATACGGCGATTTGGAAAACGTCCACACTCTTTTTGCAACTTTCCAATTTTCCTTGCAAAACTCTACACAAGTTTATTTCTATTTTCTTAGGTGTTTTGCCAGATTTATTACTACGCTTTCAGCATGATGGTGTTAGACTTTATTTTTCTTTACTGGTCAGAGATCATCTGATTCAGAATTAACCCATCAGATTGATCTGTAGAGTAATTCCGGTTAACTGGCCACCGAGCTCTCCAGATCTTACATCTCTGGACTTTTTTTTATAGGTTCAACTCAAGTCAGAGATGTTAAACAAGAAATCGACACACTAGAACATTTACTAGGAAAAAATTTTTGTATGCGGTAACATTAGAAATAACCTTTTAAAGCATTCTCAAAAATGTATCGACGCTATTGTAATTTTAATTAATTGCATCGTTCTGTTAGTTATTTTGTTTTTTTTGTAGTTGTAAGTGTTGTAAGTTGTTGCTTAGTAAATTCTATTTTGACTTCATTTTGTCAAAACAAAATTGCCAACCTTCATCTTTAATAATATTTTAATATTATTTTCTATAGGTGTTTAATAACTAATTTTAATTGTGCGTGTTACTACAAGCCTCATTATTAATTTTTTTTCATGAAAGAAACGGAATGAGAATTTTAAACTTAAAAAAGCTTGAAATGCTGCATATAAAAGAAGCAAATAACAAGCTCTTCTTATTATTATTAACATTTTAGTTTCTTATTATTGAATTTCAACAATGATTTACATAATATGAATAACAAATATAAATAAAATATATTTAATCATGGAATTTTAAGCGAGTCCAGCCCTGCACGAACCATTCATTTTTCAATAAATGTATATTTCTTGACCGAAATAATGAAGATGCTTATTTAGTGTAGGATATTTAAGCAAAAATAGTAAAATAGTGACGTTAGTTAGTTGTTTGCCTAATTTATAGAATTTAAAATTTGTTCAAACATTATCTTTGAAAATTTATTGGAGAATAACCTTAAACATGCCATCAAATATTATGACATTATGTTATATACTGATCCATTGACTTTTTACACGTTTACTAATATTTACTTAAAAATGATACACAGGGTGATGTCATCGGCACTGAATCTGGTCCTGGATTTATGGTTTTGATTGGACTAAAAGAGTATAACATTTGTACCAAATTTTAATCAAATATATTTAAAGCCGTTTCAGAAATATGGCCGACTACAGCTTTAGTCAAAAACCGTACAACTCTCTGCTGAAAAATGATTAACATTTATGGGTAAGTTTGGGGGTGTTTTGAACTCAACTAAGTCTGCTCTATCTTTCATTACTCTATGTCACTTTAAATCTGGGACACCCTGTATACATAGTATATATATAGAAAAACTAGATGATTCCTAGTCATCATATTATTAAAAATATGAAAGATTTTCTTGCTCAATACCTAAATTTTCTTTGATAGTCAATATTTTCACTGACGGTTCTTCTATAAGGTCATTTGGTCAATGACCTCCCACACACAAATAAAAAAATAGAGCTATTCATTTTCTGAAGTTTAAAAATATGTGATATATATATTTTTTAATGTTCTTAAAAAATATATATATTATATATTTTTAAACTTCAGAAAATGAATAGCTCTATTTTTTTATTTGTATGTGGGAGGTCATTGACCAAATGACCCTATAGAAGAACCGCCAGTGAATATTTTATCACGCCATTTTGGATTTCATTATCTTCCAATTGGAAGTAGAAAAGGCTATTAATACATTTTTAACATTATTTTTAAAAAATTTCAGACTCCTTAAACAATGTACTTTTTGTAGCATCCACCATTTTGACATTATTAATTATGAATGTGTATCATTTCTGTAATTTAAGAAATGTATGCTTCTATTTAAGCCTAAAAGCAAAAAAAGATGTAATAAACAGTTTATGAGAGAAAATTTAGCGACAAAATTATGTACAGGGTCATCACGCGAAAATGACCTTTCTTGAAGTAACTTGGTTGTTTTTAAAATTAATAAAAAAGATATAAAGATCTGTATTAACTACTTTTTTCGTAGAACCCAAATTTTTAATAAAAAAACAATAATTGCGCATCGCGTTTAAGAAATATGCCATTTTATATTGTTTTTTTAAATAGAACACCCTGTATATTTTAAAATATTTCAATTATCCTCATTTTTCTGATTTCAAAAATATCAACATCATGTGCCATATTATCTAAAAAAGTTTTTGAGATATTTGGATTTTGGTATTAAAATATCGTTAATAATTCTGTTAAATTTAGTTACCTTTGAAAAAAAGAAGAAGAATTAATCATGACAGAATACTAGAATACTACTTTGAGGCGTGAATTGCATCTTTATTTCAGAAATGATGCTATTTTGATTTCAAAGGCAACTACGTTTAACAAAATCATCAATGATATTTTAATACCAAAATCCAAATATCTCAAAAATTTTTTGAGATAACATGACAGGTATGGTATTTTAGTAATCAGAAAAAAGGCTTAAATTGAATTATTTTGAAATATACACGGTGATCTATTAAAAAAAGTAAGGGTCGTATTTGTTAAACACGCTGCGCAATTGTTTTTTTTTTTATATTATTCAAAATTTGGATTCTGCGAACAAAATTAGGTAGGAAGGTCTTTGCACCTTATTGATAACTTCAAAAATAATCAAGTTATTCCAAAAAAAGTACATTTTCGCTGTTCAATTAATCTGCTTGGTTTTGTCCCTCTACACGTGTACGCTTGTAAATTATAAGAAATGAAAAAGGCAAATCATATACTTTAATTTGGCGGATTAAACATTTCTTACCTTTTGCTAAAAATTTATGTTTTAAACTTTTTACGGTGTAGTAAACGACAAAGGAAATTAAGATGGCAGCGAGAGTTTTCCAACTTTAAGCATTTTAATTTAATTTGGTTCGCTCTAAAGTTAATATCGACAGTGTCGTTATGTAAATGTCTTGCAGTTAGTGCATTGATGTTTTTAAGGTTTCCACTTTCTACCCTACTATAGATTCAGCCGCATCAGAGTTGCTTTACGGCATAGGGTGGTGTAGTTGAATTGTTGGTTTTGGAATATAATTAATTATTTCACTGTAAATGTAACAGTGGTACTAATTAGAAATTATGAACCATTTCGTACGATTTGTGAGACTAGTAACTTAGCAAATGATGGTTCCCTCATCTTTGAATAATTTATAATCCAATTTCTAACAAAGCACGAATATGTGTAGTAGGCATTATAAACAGATTAAACACTTTATTATTTTACTTACATGATCACCTAAATTGTTGTACAGGGTGATTACAATAATTATGACAAACGTAAGACCACATTCTCAAGACCACTTTTCAAGTCCGATTCAAAGGCATATACATATTTTATCCACGACTATTAAACAATGTATACATTATGTTTGTGTTTCTTCAAGGATAATGATATCAATTCACTGCAGTGAATAATCATTTCTTTATTCACTGGTTCTGAAATTTTTTATTAAAATTTCATCGAATATGATATCATATCACTCAAAACGCGGTATCGTTATTTGATTTGAAACGTCAAAGTGTGAGTGAATTTCTATCGCGATATTTTACCAAAAATTGTTATTATTTAATAGTCGTGGATAAAGTATAGTATTCTATTCGTATGTAAGAGTTATTATTCACTAGGGTGATTTACGATACGAGCCGTTTTTTTTATGATTGAATAATTGATAATAAAAATAATATAAATATAAAATAAATTTGGAAGATATAAATTAGGTACATTTATGCACATTATGACGTAATTTTGAAATGTGTGTCACTGTTATCTCAAACGATATGAAGATCATATTTTTTTAATGACAACTGGGATAGTTTTTGGTATTTTCTAAAACTAAGTATATTTTTGATTATAAGAATGTATCGTAAGTGTGAGGTTTTATAATAAAATTTTGAGGAAATAATTATTATAACTTAATTTTGGACCAAAAAATTTAATTGATATAAAAAATGTGGCTCGTCGTGAACTCTACCCACAGGTACACAAAGTTGAAATCTACCCACAGAATAATATAAAATTATTATGAAACCAAATATATAAGAATAAAAATATGAAATTCTTTACAAGCAGATGAATTGGCTCTGGAGAAAATATTAATTCTGAGTTGTCACATTAGCCAGATCAACGGATGCTAAAAAACGGAATAGGGTCTTACTAGAGAAAAGAAATATCTTGAATTAATATTTAAATAATAAAAATACATGGTGTCTGGGAATAACGTTATAATTTTTTAGGAGTGGATTATTCAGTCAAAAATAACACTAAAAGTTCAAGTCAACAGGTGTTCGAAAATGGCTCCTGAAGAAACTACAACAGTTTGATCATGGCACTCAAAAATTACTTTGAGCAAGATAATGAAATTTGGTACAAGGAGTATATTTTTCATGAGAAATCTAGTCATTTTGTTAAAAAGAAGTCCGTAGAGGACCAATAGGACCATGGGCCTGTTATGTTATAAAGATAGAAAAAGCAACAAATATGACCCATGCATAAAATATAATTTTGCATATCACAGACCGGAAACAACCAAATAATTTTAGGAAGTAACCACCTGTACTTAATTAATACACGAACTAGATAGTAATTTCAATATTTTCCAGGTAGAAATTATGAAATCAGATTTGATAATTGCTAATATTCAGTAAGACCATATTAGAACATATAAATCAATTTAAAAATCCGGCAAGTGCAAGGCGCCTATTCAAATGAAACATTGAAAGTGTTACCGTTCATGTTGATGCAGCCATTCAATCTTTTTTTGCAGTGAACGCCTAAATCTTCAAAATGCTCTCTGTTGATTTAGAATAGTTTGACAACCATTAATTACCTGTTGTTCTCAACAGTCTTTAAGCATACTGCTTAAATGAGGGATATCAAATAACTTCAGGCAAAATAATCTAAGGGATTCAAATCCGGTGAGCGAGCTGGCCTGGCTACTGCTCCACCTCGACCAATACACCTCTCACTGAAGACATCATTAAAATGTCGCCTTACATTTACATTAAAATGTGATGGAGCCCCATCATACATAAACCAAATATCTTCTCGTGTCTGATGGGTACAACATTTAGCAATCCATTTAGCTTATTTTGGAGAAAATTTAGGGTCCAATTAAATAATTATCAATCACAGCCGCCCAAATGTTAATTGAAAATATGTCCTGATAGCGTGATTTAAAGAGATCATAAGGGTTTACTTCGGACTACACATGGTTGTTGTGAAAATTCACAATTCCATCTCAGTTAAAGCCTGCTTCATCAGTATATGTTGGACTTATGCGGCCATTTTTCCTCCAACCATCGCCAAAATCTAGCCTAGTCTGATAATTTTCTTGATAAATCAAAAAGAAAATTCTCATAAAATTCCTTTGTTACTGTGACCGGTTTCGTGAACAAATTAATTACTTCACATCATCAGACACAGGAATTTTTTATAAATAAAAAACCAGGGTCGTCAAATTAAAATTAAAATAGTTTTGCAACATAGTCAAATAATCTGTAAATGTAAGATATAAAATTTTTGGTATCTAATTAACTTTTTAATAAAAATTTTTCTAAAATTTAACGTTAGAAAAATTTTTATTAAAAAGTTAATTAGATACCAAAAATTTTATATCTTACATTTACAGATTATTTGACTATGTTGCAAAACTATTTTAATTTTTAATTTGACGACCCTGGTTTTTTATTTATAAAAATTCCTGTGTCTGATGATGTGAAGTAATTAATTTGTTCACGAAACCGGTCACAGTAATAAAGGAATTTTATGAGAATTTTTCTTTTTGATTTATCATGAATAATTACTCATATGGGATCAACCTACCTTCGTGATAATTTTCTACTTGCAAATGATATAGGTAGAGAAGCTGCTTATGAAAATCTTTCCACACAATACTTTTTGGAATACATTCGTGAGCGATTAATCTTCGAACACTGATTCTGGAATTATTGGCCATTCTTTGTAAGATTCGCTCTTCATCATCAGGTGCCCGAGTCGTCCTCTGTACTCCGCAATCTTATTTTCTTGGCTTTATAGTACCAGTTTATCTCAATTTACAATGGATGTTTAAAAAAATTTGCGCGCAGAACGGTTGTCGGTTTGAGAAATCGTCAACATTCAATCTATTGGCTAATAGTGCAATTTCGTTGGCTTTTCCATAATTAAAATGGATATCAGCAAGTTTTTCATTTGAGTATTCAACAATTTTTGCCTGTTTTATGTGAAAACTCAGAAATCTAACAAAAGGCTTGTGATTAGAAACACAGATATCAAATTATGTGTTTATTTTTTTATTGACAGACGCCTAATTTGGTTGATTTGAAAAATGGAAAGGAATGGAACTTTTTCAATGCAGTATTTTTCACAATGGATACATCCTATGGGTTTCTTTTGCGCAAAGAATCTAATGTATGTGCCGAAAAGGCGAAAAATTTTGCGACAAAAAAATGTGACAAATTTGAGATGACCTGCCCCCGGTTCGCACGCATATGTATGGTCATCTTTGATCCTTTTTTGATTAAACCATTAGATTTTTCATGAAAAATGTACTCCTTGTACCAAATTTCATTGTTTTTCTCATAATAGTTTTTTAAATAAAAAATGATCAGATTTTGGGTGCCATCTTCAAACAAAAGGCTTCCTCAGGGAAGCACTTTCGGACACTTGTTGACCCGAACTTTTATTGTTATTTTTGCGTGAGAATCCACTCCCCCCCAAATTCTGATGTTATTCAGAACACCCTGTTAGTCTTTTTTCTAATTTTATTTTTATTTTATTTCATGTAAATTAAGAAGAATACAGCGATGAGAAAAACTGAGCACATCAATTAGCAATGTTAGAAAAATAAATATTTTGTAAAAGGAATGGCTAAAACAATATATTTAAAATTAATAGTTAATTTGACGGCAGATGATAACAAAAATTATTTATAACAAATACCTCTTTAAAGTTACACCAACTTTTACACATTTTAATACAAAAATAATTCAGTCATAAAAAACAAAAAACGTTTAAATATACTAAAATAAATATTTAAAGATTTTGAATGGTTTATTAAATTGTAGTAATGATAATTGCTATTGCAAATTAAACTTATTTACATAAAAGAATTCTATTTGCAAGGTTTATTAGGCACTATGCCTATAAATTTGAACACGATATAAACAGGCATTAATCAAATTGGTTGTTATGTTATAACTACAGAAAATAAATATTAAAACTGCTACTAAAATTAAATTAAAATACTTAATTCTTGTCTATATCTCTGTTAAATTATCTGTTTGAAAATAGGTTTATAGTTATAAAATTGTTTCAAGTTAGAAAGGAATGGTATTTCCCTCATAATTTTAATTCAGTCATAAACATAAACCTATGTAGTTTAATATAATAAAACATGCTTTTTATATATAGATGTATAAATGACACCCGTTTTATTAAATAATATAATTGATTAAATGAAGTATACACAATGACCTAATGTAGTTCAGCAGCGGCTGTCATATCTTAGTATTGGAGCATGGGACCCAAGCGAAAAAAATTTGGAAAAACTGTGAGCCTCCAAGGCAGCTATAATATTTATTTTCTGGAGTACATTTTTCATGAGGAATCTAATGATTTTATTAAAAAAAGACCGTAGAGGACCAATAGGACTATGGACCTGCTTTTGTCTAAACTTTTTCGACTTTTCGGCACTAGTATAAATTCCTTGAACAAAATTGAATAAGTTACTGCATTGAAAAAGTTTCCATTTCCAATTTTCTTACCAAAATAGGCGTTTGATTTAACATGTGAAACAGAGTTTAATATTATATTTTGATGTCAATATTAAGGTCATAAACATTTTATGAAGAGATGAGAGCTACATGTTAAGGGGCCTAGTCGGGAAAAAAACTTCGGATAGCTGTGTCACTCTCTAGAAAGTTTTTATACATGCGCCGCTGAGTAATTTTGCTCTTGACTATACCTTCATTGGACGTTTTATTCACCGACTTCATTGCGGTGCGATTCCCGATAGAGGTAACACGTCCTTGCTCCATTTATAGTGACAAAGATACTTATTTAAAAAATTCATTTTAACCAAATAGTACGGAATAAAAGTTTGAAACTTGCTGAGCATAATTATGAAGATTCATTCTAGAAGACATGTATGAATTTTACCTCGAATTTTACCAATTGATATCATAATTCAGAGGTAATCACGGTCAAATTTCACTTATATTTACAGTATAAATTTTCTCTACATAAAGTGAAAATTAATTAAAATAGATATACATGTACCCTCTAGTACACTTTCAACTACTGATCCTCCAAATTTAGTGTAATATGACCAAACTGTATGGAAGAAATAAATTTTGAAAAATTACCTTACAAACTCTGGTTCGATTAGCCCTTTTAATTTATAAATTGTTTGCAATAAAGGAAAAATAATTATGTTATAAAGATAGAAAAAGCAACAAATAGGACCCATGCATAAAACATAATTTTGCATATCACAGACCGGAAACAACCAAATAATTTTAGGAAATATCCACCTGAAATATTGATTTTTTACAAAGTTACACCTTTTTGAAATTTGCACAGTGGAAAATGAATCTAAAATAATATTTCAAAACGGTGTAACTTTATAGAAAAAAAATACATTTTTTTTATGAAATTTGAAGTCTATCGTTATATTTTTCATCTAGTTCTGGAAAAAAAATTTTCGTACAAGTTCTTTAAAAAATAACCTTGGACAATTTTTCCAACTTTTTTTTCGCAAATTTCAATGGCAATTTTTTCTGCAAAACTTCTTCATTTAGTCTTAATTGTTACTCCTTAAAGTATCGCTTGGGTCCCATGCTCCAATATTAAGATATGACAGCCTAAATTTCACCAGCCACCGCTGAGTAATACAGAATTCTTCTATTAAATTTTCATCTCTTCTTTAGTAAAATTGAATATTTGATTAAGCCTGGACGCTTTAAATACTATATTGTGACGCTATTATATTATCTATAATTATTATTTATTTGTGTAATTTTATATTATTTTCTCTCATCTTAATTAGGTTTCTGTGGAAACTAGTATAAAGGGTTTCCTAATATATCCCTGACATTATCAAAGATTAAGGAGAGAGAGAGGGCATTCTTGGGCTTAGCCATAATTAATTTTATTACACCCTCCAATTGTAAGCCACGCTAATTTTTATGTTTCTTTTTTGCGTGAATGTTTGAAATTGAAATGTAAAATTTTGGAATTATTGACACCTTCAAAGAAAATGTAGTATATACGAAAATAAGTTTTTCTTTGGTAATTTCGAAGCTTCTTGGAGTTAATTATATTATAAGAAGTTTTCGCATACATAAAAAACGATTTCATATTATTACAAAGTCTAAAAAATCACAAAACAATTAATATGCCTAGGTAGTTTCAGTTCCATAAAACTTCAACTAATTTTCTTTTTAAAATATGAAATAAACCATAATTTCTACTGTCTGGTCGGGGGAAGAAGACCCGTGGAAAGAATGTGATTCTGCATTCCATTCACAATTAAGGGTAAATGAAATAAATGAATTAGTGCATGGCAAATTTTTGTGATCATTTGAATCCGAACCTACTCTTTGAAAGGGATATTATATTCCTAGTAGATGGTTTTGCAGCAAGTTAGCGACTTATTCGCAATACTCTCTCTTGCCGCGCGGGCCTTCCTTCGCCGGCTGGGCAGTACATTTACGTAAGTCAACATTTCACAAATCTGCTCTCAGCGACTCCCAAACACTTTTCATAAAGGTATAAGGAGCAACACTCGCGTCTGATCATAGCCCGTTTCTATTGAATCGTTGGATCTCGAGGGAAGACTACGAGATTAGATTAACTTCACATAGAAATGCAAATTGCCATAATTTCAAACATTTTACCGAAGATTGACAACACCGACATTTGAATCTGAACAAAAATGCCAATATAGCAAATAGCTAGTTTCCTATTTCCCTACTTCCTGCTTTTCGAGAAACAGTGATACAGTGATCGTAAATAGATTAATCACCTATCGGGATGATTACCTACAAGATAAAATATAAATGAGGATTTTCAGTTCGATTTTAAAAGAGCTAGGAGTGGATGATATCAAAGCGTTTTGTATCAGGTATCCATACCAAACTTTGTTAACGATACAAAACATAAGTATCTGTGCTAATAACGAAAATGGTAACTCTATCGAGATACTGTCAAATGTAGAATATTTTTTTAAATAAAACGTTGAAATACCCATTAGCGTATTCCCTATAAAGAGACAACCTAAATAAGTTAAATTAATATAAATCATTTCTTTATTCTAAATTAATGTTTATCATCATAAAAATAATAAGTTTCTATACAATTTTTTTTTTCACTATAACAAAACTATTGGCAAGGAGTGAGGCAATACCTTTTAGTAAAAAGAGATTAAAGAATGTAATGGAAGTGGGGCTGTAGACAAAAGTGGCCTCTCATAATGGCCGTCTTCCGGTACAGAGGCGTAACATCTATAATATGCAAGTATATGTATTTTTTTTATTTTATATTACTAAAACCTAGGTATATAAAATAAAGCACAGCATACAAGCAAAATATTTTACAGTAGAATATTTATTATAATAAATAGGTATGTCACTGATTGAGGTATATTTGATGTTAGACTAAATTTAAGTCTTGAATATTACTAAAATATACAAAAAACTAAAACAAAATGTCGTTAAATGGTTGTTAATCTAAACAAGAAATACTTACCGAAGAAAGATAATGTATTGTTTCTTTGTCTTATGGAAAATTCCACAAGATACACCATTTTTTTTATTGTATTTAAATGCACACGAAGATTTCAAAAATACATACTTCCAAAATTATTCTAAACACGTCTCTAATGCTCACTGCACAATATATTCACCAAAATAATAAACAAACTTAAAGTAGCACCGAAAATATAAAAGTGGCTTCTGCCTTCTCAACGACTTCAACGACCATAACCTAACACAAAATGGCCTCTCGTAATGGCGACTTCCGTCTATTGATTTTCTTACCCCCACCACCTAAATGTTATCACCTTTTCTCTTTTTACTCAAAGAGCAATACTTTGTTCAGTCAAATATATTGGCCCTAGGCAAACATATCATTCTCGTTTTAGCCCCATTATACTTTTTTTTAGCCTGAAAACTGACCCTAGAAAACCGTATAATTTCATCAAGGAAAAAGTGGGAGGGTTTTTCCCCATTTTTTAAATTATTAAATGTAATACAAAGGTAATTCGATAATATTTCTGTGTTCACGTTTTGGCTAATTATAATTTAGCTAAGAAAAAAGAGCCCAGCCCTCACTAACTTCTGATTGTATTTTTTTTCTGGTTGATTTGAGCACACAACTTAATAATACAAGTTACGAAACAAGTTAAAGGTAAAAAAAATTGAGAGATAAAATAACTAAAATGGGTCAATTTTGAGGAAATAACCCTCGAAAAAAGAGGCATACATAAAGTAAGAACACGTAAAATATACAGGGTGGACCATTAATAATGGGCCATAGTTAAAGGGTATGTTCTTTGGGCCAAAATATGAGGATATAACTAAATATGCTTCAGTAAAATGTTGCTGTGGAAGAAGTTGAAATTATTCTTTTGTTTTTTTTTTGCAATAACTTAACAACCTCTTGACCGATCTTCACCAAATTTGGTAAAGGAACATTTTTTTAATCTAAGAAACAATAATTTATATATCACATCACGTTAGACCATAAAGGACGCCGCAGGAGCTGTATCTGATGATGAATTTTTTTCATATTTTTTTGACGAAACGTTGTGGTACTTTTGACTAGAAAATTTGATGAGGGCGTCATTTCCACGTAAAAAAGATACGCCTGGTAGAACTTGATAACTCCGACCGTTAAAGATTTCAATAATTTTTTGAAAGACAAATTCAAATTTAATGTATTTATTAAAAAGTGTGCTTTGGTTACATCTTAGTTCTGTCATGTACGTCATTTAGTCATTTCATTTTGTTCTTGTATTCCTCGTGTTAATTTATCAAGTTCT
Organism: Rhamnusium bicolor; assembly: GCA_029963845.1. Classification (NCBI taxonomy): domain Eukaryota; kingdom Metazoa; phylum Arthropoda; class Insecta; order Coleoptera; family Cerambycidae; genus Rhamnusium; species Rhamnusium bicolor. Next base: position 210,319 of record JANEYF010004223.1, read on the forward strand.
TTAACTTCTTTATTTAAAATGGCTCGGCATAATAATTTTTCAAATGAAGAAATGTGGGATATAATTATGCACAAAATAATTTTTGCAGGCGTACTGCAGCTATGAGATACTCAGTGCAATATCCAAATAGAAGGCAGCCAAGTTATAAGATTTTCCAACATCTGTTTCGTCGTTTGGAATAAACTGGTTCATTTCGCCATAAAAATGATGTAGGATGACCGAAACGAATTACTCCATATCAAGAACTAGAAATTTTAGTTTGTGTTGATGAAGATCCTCAAGTTAGTTTAAGTCGTTTATCAGCGGCAACAGGAGTGAGTGAACAATCTGTTCTAAGAGTCTTACGCAAAAAAACGTTTCTACCCATATCACTTCACTCCTGTACAAAATTTACTTTCAAGGGATCTTCCACGAAGGTTAGAATTTTGCCAATTTTTTCTCAATAAACACAACAAAGATCGAAATTTTGTTAAGAACATTTTATTTACCGATGAAGCAACTTTTACTCGTCGAGGCGTTTTTAACTGGAAAAATAGCCATTATTGAGAAATAGAAAATCCTCATACCGTTAAAGAAAGTCATTTTCAGCACAAATTTAAGATTAACGTTTGGTGTGGTTTTATCGACGATCAGTTATTGGGATCATTGTCATTACTCCAAATTTAAATGGGCGGTCTTATCTGTTTTTTCTTCGAATTACTTTTGCTGATATATTAGATGATTTTATGGGGCATAAGGGGCAGAATGTGGCTTATGCAAGATGGAGCTCCCTCTCATTTCTCCATTGCAGTCAGAAATCATCTTGATGTAACTTTCCCTCACACACAGATGGATCGGTCGAGGAAGTGAATTTGCTTAGTCACCAAGGAGTACTGATTATAATCCTCTGGATTTTTATGTGTGGGGACATGAAATCCTTAGTCTATGCAAATACTATCAATTCGAGAGAAGAACTGTGGGACCAAATACAAAACGCAGCCAATTTTATTAGAAGACAGCAACATGTATTATTCAATGTAAGAAAATCTTTTATTAAAAGAATTAGAAAAGGCATAGAAGTAGGTGGAAACCATATCGAACATTTACTCTAAGTTGCGGCAATTAGTTCATAAGAAAGTGAGAGAGAGTTTACGCTGTTACGCTTTTGTTTTTACTTACGTTTTCTACTTTTTTCAATAAAAACTATTTGTTTCATTAAATTTGAATCTTTCAAAAAATTATTGAAATCTTTAACGGCAGTTTCCTCGAAAAGGGTTGGAGTTATCAAGTTCTACCAAGAGTACCTTTTTTACGTAGAAATGACGCACTCATCAAATTTTCTAGTCAGAAATACCACAACGTTTCGTAAAAAAAAAATGAAAAAATTCATCATCAGATACAGCTCCTGTGGCGCCCTCTATGGTCTAACGTGATGTGATACATAAATTATTGTTTCTTAGGTCAAAAAAATATTCTTTTACCAAATTTGGTGAAGATCGGTCAAGATATTGTTGAGTTATTGCAAAAAAAACGAAAAAAATAACTTCAACTTTTGACACCCTGTATCTTTTTAGACAGCAACATTTTACTAAAGAATATTTGGTTATATTCTCATATTTTGGTCCAAGGAACCTACTCTTTAACTATGGCCCATTATTAATTGCCCACCCTGTATAAAATTTAGACTTGTATCTTCTTAGAAAAAGTATCACTTGATAAAGCTGGGGGCCAACTCTACTAGGTAGGGGATATGTGTCAAGTGTAGAAAAATATTTTTCTAAATACAATATACCCATTGACATAAAGGGAAAACCTAAATAATTTAAATTAATATAAATCATTCCTAAATTATCGCTTATCAATTTGTAGAATACTGTAGTTTACTAATTAACATTTCATAGGATGTAGAGGCTCACTTTTCAATTGTCAATAATCACGGAAAGTACGAATTAACTTGAACTCTACATACATGGAAAATGCTGATGAGGTATTTTAGTAACACATAAATAATCCCAAATCAATGGTCCAAAGAGGGTCCCCTACCAGACCTCCTACTTGACTCATCTTGCCTGCCTGAAAAGTCTATGGTTTCGTTATAATCATAACAATATTTTTAACGTACAAAAATAATATTCTTTTTTTTATTTAAATAAATTCATCTTTTTTTTTAACTTTTTTATTGTTGATTTATGCTCAGTACATACACAGTAAAATATTCTCACCAATCAAACACCCCTATTTGAGGACTACCAACTTCGATACCAAACAATTTTTGTTATCGATACCTTGTTAACGAAAATGGTATCGATACTTTCCGATGTATCAATATTTTTATCACCTTAAGCCGTCATGTCACTCAGCACATTATATGGATCATTAAAGATATCAAGAGGCAATACAACCCAGGAAACTTAAACTCTATTACAACCTCCTTTGTAAAGAAGGCTGTGACGCTACTCTACATACATGGGAAATGCTGATGAGTGATGAGGTATTTTAGTAACACATAAATAATCCCAAATAAATGGTCCAAAGAAGGTCCCCTACCAGACCTCCTACTTGACTCATCTTGCCTGCCTGAGAAGTCTATGGTAAGGTAAGGTTTCGTTATAATCATAACAATATTTTTAACGTACAAAAATAATATTCTTTTTATATTTAAATAAATTCATCTTTCTTTTTAACTTTTTGTTATTGATTTATGCTCGGTACATACACAGTAAAATATTCTCTCCAATCAAACACCCCTATTTGAGGACTACCAACCTCGATACCAAACAATTTTTGTTATCGATACCTTGATAACGAAAATGGTATCGATACTTTCCGATGTATCAATATTTTTATCACCTTAAGCCGTAGTGTCACGCAGCAGACTATATGGATCATTAAAGATATCAAGAGTCAATACAACCTCGGAAAGAGAACCACTATGGACTGGCTGACTGGATCATAATATCCTTTATAAGAATATCCTCTTTTATCACTTTGATGCTAACTCTGTTGCAGTAATTAATAGTTACCTAATTGACTGCCAACACAAGGTTGTATTATATCATAATGTGTCGACTCCCCTGCCTGTTATATACAGAATTCCACAAGGATCTCTTCTTGGACCACTGCTGTTTCCTATTTACATATCAGATTTCCACACAGCTTTAAAATGTTGCAATATTCACCAGTATGCTGATGATACACAAGTTATTACTTGTTTTCTTCCTAACAATCTAGCTTAAGCCAATGACATAATTGAAAATTTAGAATCAGTCTCAAATCTCTGTTACCTGTAAGTTAAACTTTACCATGCCCCACACCTGTAGCTATGTTTGTTTATTTAGGTAAAATGTAGCTTCATTTAAAAATATTATGTTGAAGAAATGTGGATAATTATTGCACTTGTCAGTCACTATTTCACAAAGTTGTAAACCTATCACAGTCATCATCGGACAGCACTATTTTCACAGACAAGGCCAAAATAGAACAGGAGTATTCCACCACACTGGCGAAAATGAATTATATCCATATTTTGGATTGCAAAGAAAGGTAAATAATGTTACACCAATGGACTATGTAGACTTCGAGGTGTGCCCCGAGATGTGCAATTAATCAAATCGTATCTGAAGCTCGACATTCACCTTTAGTTAACAGTACAATTGGTACCGAAATGGAAAGTAATGCACCTCCACAAATATGTTCAAAGAAGAGATGTATAAGACGCCAAAAAGAATAATACAACTTCAAATCAGAATTGTACGTTCTATACTGTTAATATGTTGATTATAAGTAAATTTTCGTAAATTTTATTATGAGTTCGATTACCATTCGCGATATAATTTTACCTGGCCAAATTTACTGATGGATTTGCTTGAGCTGCTTTAGGCAATTTCGCTCATGACGTTAATCGAACATCACTCGTAATGTCAATCGCGAAATTGCCCAGTCACAAAAACTCTCTTGAGAATCGGTAAATTTTGCCGGTAAAATTATATCATGGTATTATATATAAAAATTATTTTATTTTAACAAAGTTTAATTAATTTATCCATATAATAAATATGTACATATATAGTTCCATCCCATGTTAAAATTTATCGATGTGGGCCCCAAAATTTTCTAATCGTTTTGAGCACTGCCTATTTATGATTTTGTTAGTTTATAAACCTGTTGTTATAATAGACCATTTGTACGCATTTGCTTTGTCAAATTTATTGACAATATCGTAAATAGACGTTGTTGGTGTCGGTATAAAAATTTCGGGGTCCAGAACTTGGAGCTATAAATATTTACATAAGGACGAATCTATGTATATTTAATTTATGATTTATCCGAAATAGAAATAATAACATATTAAGGTTTCATTATCATATTTAAATTAACTAGTTATAAAATAGAAATACTACAGTTAGTTTGTAATCTTTTAATTACTATAAAGTAATTTAAACAAGAATAAACTAATTACTATATCAGCAATTTACATAATAAATACATACATACAAAACAAAGATCAAATTAAAATTTTCTAAATTTTCAGCACATAATCTCCGACTGCGGCAAACCAATAAGTATTTGACTATAATAAATTTAGTATTCAAGTCATCTTATATCTTTCTATAAAAAAATACCCTAAAATCTTTCAATACAGCAAGCAGGAGGAGCACGCAACCTGGGACTTTAGAAATGCAGATGCAGCTGATTGCTGGGGCCGACCTTACAGCCTACGTGGTCCCAATCGGAAATCAATGCTCATGAGCCGTAAAAAAGCCCTTTCAAACGCTGCTTCATTGTTTCTTATGTGCACTTGTTCAAAATCACGCCATCTGCCAAAAAATCGAGTTACTTCAGTTTAGTTTAGAGAAGGAAAACGAATTTAATATTCGGTACAACATATTTTGATTAAAAAATATAATATTACGTAAGTAGGAGTTATAGTTATATACCTACATACAGGGTGGCTTAATTTTCGAGTTGACACTAACTTGTACCTAGGAAATTGTAAGAGATGCGAAGTCGGTAAAATTAGACAAAAGTTTTGTATTTCAGTGTTCAACTGTTTTCTGAAATATCCTAAAAAACGGAAGAATCTGATTTAATAAAATATTCAATTAATTCTGTATCTTCTTGACGTAGATGGACTATCATCTTGCAAATAATATTGCCTTTTGAGAGGTTGAAAAAAGCATATACACAGCATTAATAGGACAAAAATGTATTCTTAATTAATTGTTAATATACCACCAACGGATAGTTTTAGAGACGAATTCAAATTTAAAAATTGTTACATGTGAAAATATCAGCAAGTAACTTTAGTAAATTTGAATATGAAATGCAATCTTAATATATCAATATATTTTCACATAAATATCGCAGAGCTCGGCTGGTTGCCTATATTATGCATCAATAATATTAATTCATTATTTAGGGTATATGTGCGTATTAAACTTCTTATTAAGCCACATTTTTGGTGGTTTTCAAAAAGTAAGTGAATAAAAAGATGGGAAAATAGGAGAACTGATTGACGGTTGGTACTGTTATGTAGCCGCTTATTGCATCAAAGAATTTTTAAGTAACATAACTTCGTAAATTTTAGTATCATATCCATTTTTATGTGAATTGTGTGATAGTGAATGGTACGATCGACTATTGTCATGTTAGGAGCCAGCACCACGAAAGTCACTCTCATTAAGTTTGGGAGAGGAAAGGAGGCCGTTTCACTGACAGACCTACGTAAGTTCACTACTACCTTCTTAGTGTCTGTTCGTTCTACGTGATAAATTATATGCGCACATGTATTATTTGTAGAGCCTTTTTGTTCTTACCACTAAGTATTGTATCGAAATTCTGCCTGCCGAGAATCTTCTCTATATTGCACTCACCCAAGAAGTGTACCGCAACGCCCGTATGTCCATGCTCAAAGTCAGGAAATAATTTTTTTTGGAGGGGGAACAGTGCAAACCTAAGCAGATAAACATTTTGTTTTATTGAGCAAATTTAAAATAGAAGGTGCCAGCAAAAGGTCGTACAAAGTCAAAGCAGTAATGGTCTAATGGCACTTATTCAAAATACATAATAAGTAACCACCCCAGGTAATTATCAATTAAAGGGGTACCATGTTGTATGGGTACTCTTCGTCGTGTCATATTTTAGTTATACATACATTTTGTGTTATTTAGTGTTGGTAGTTATGCCATTTGTTGATCATAACATATTCGTCAATATTCTTATGGAAATATGCTCTACAGGTTTTTAGTCATAAATTCTGTTATAATGTTGTAACGAAATTGCAAGCCATTTCATTCCAATTTGTTGTTGTTCTACGATGAATTAAGTTTCTGCCAGTCTAGTCGAGATGGTGCCACTGATTTCTACTGGAACAGTCGGTTTTGCAGATTTTTGCACTAAATATCTATCTATCTTTATTGCTCATACTTTACTCTCAAATGTCTGTCTCTTTCCAAACTATAATCGAGTTTAGGTAGCAGAATACTACGATGCTACTTTCTTCTTACTAGGGCAGCCAGAGACAATGGTTGTCTCTGGTGCCGCGTTCTGATGGAAACCATCTCTAGTTCTGCGGTCTTATATGTTTTCTGGTATTATCTTGTGATTTTATGCTCATCATTATTTAAAAAGTTTCTATATTGATTTAAAGTACCTTTGAGGTAATTTTCATAATATTGTACCGTAATTATCTTAATTTACGCCTTGGGCGAATTTGCTTTTCGGTGATCAGTTCATCTTGGTTGTTCTTTGGAACAGCCATCATTGATATTGATTAGTATCCATTTATCGTGCCTTGCTGGCAATTTATCTAATATCCCTTTGATATTGTAATAATTTCATGTGTTAATTTAAACTATAACTTTCGGTTATTGTAAATTTTACATTTACTCGGCAACGGATGTCGCCATTTTGAATCGTAGTTAGTTGTTTTGGTAGCGCTCTAAACAGTGGTGACTGCTGACATTTGGAGATTGGTACACCTGGTTGGACAAACCTATTTGTTTATAACCTTTGTGAAAATTATCTAACTTGGTGCATTTGTTTTGTGGTGGATTATTTTATACCAGTGCATATATTTATCAACCAGATCTCAGAAACGTAAGGTTTTTCTAAATTTAAAATATCGAATGCTTGAACGTTTCCTTAGTAGTTATTTAGGAACGCTACTCTAGTGGAATCTTGCCTAGTTCTCTGGCAAAGATACCTGCCTAGTTATCTGGCACTTGATTAACTTTTAATTATCTAAAGTAAACATATAGTCAAGTATATATCTTTATTTAACTTTATCAATTAATATTGATAGTTTTTTTTTGTGGGGATTTCGGTCAGGTACAACTAATTAAATTTTTTTTTTAACGTTTCGGTTTATTACACCATCATCAGAGAACTACAATTAATATAATATTTTAAACACATAGTTATGGTTATTATACATTAAAATTTACTTACACTATTATTATTAGGAATTTGCTTTAAAATTTTTTCTATTACATGCTATTCGGTTGTCTGTTTTATCGCAACTGAGATATTTTAACCTAGTTTGTGTGCTCTTAAAGTTTTGTTTATGTTACAGAGATAACGTTGGAATGTATATGGTTTACTGTGGGTGTTTTGCTTAAATAGTAAATATATAATAAGATATTTTATTACAAGAATTATTATTTTGTATCGGTCAGATGTAAAAATTGATTTCATGTTGTAATGTACCCCAATTATTTAATTAAGTTAAAGTAGGTTTCGCTTAAATTTTCTATATCAGTGCGATTATTTATGGCGTTGGTATGTCTTTTTTATTTGTAGCATTTCATGTATGTTTCTTCGGTTATAACTAGGTTCTTTTTCTAATATTTGTATGTTGTTAAAATTAAATCGGTGGTTTTGTTCTATATCGTGTTTGGCTAGTGCTGTCGTGTTTTGGTTTTGAGTTTTTATGCTATATTTGTGCGTGTATACTCTTTTATGCAGATATTGTTTAGATTGGCCTATATAGGTACCATTACAGTCGTTGCAGTCTATCTTGTATACAGTGTTAGTTTCGTCTTCGGTTGGTAGTCTAGGTTTAAATTTTGTGAAAAATTTTTTCGTGGTATTGTATGGTTTATGGGCTATTTTTATATTGTGTTGTTTAAATACGCTTGCTATTTTTTCGGATACTGTTGGTATGTATGGCATGGATACATATTTATTATTACTATTATTTGGTGTGTGGGTTGTTTTATTATAGGTTTTGTGTATTCTTTTTTTTATTATTGGTTCATAAAAGTGTTTAGGGTAGGAGTTTGCTTCTAGAACTTTTTTGATTTTTTTCAAATTATTTGGTCTGTATTTTGGATGTGAAAGTTGGATGGCACGATCTGTTAGGCTATTGATGACGCTTTTTTTGTAGTTGTTTGATGTGTGGGATTTAAAGTTTAAGTATCTTTGCGACCATACTTCTTTTGTGTACCAGTTGGTTTCGATAATACCATCCTTATTATATTTAACGGTTAAATCTAAGAAGTTTATGCTATTGTTTTGTTCTATTTCCTTAGTGAATTGTAACCTTGAGTGATAATTATTGAAAATATTAACCGTATATTCTATTTTATCTTTTGGTAAGCAAATAATGCAGTCGTCTACATATCTTTTGTAAAATTTTGGTTTATAGTTTAGTGATTTTAATACTTTATTTTCTAATTCTTCCATTACTAAATTTGCTATAGTGGCCGATATAGGTGACCCCATGGCGGTTCCGAAAATTTGTGAGAAGAATTGATTGTTGTACGTGAAATATGTAGAGTTTAGACATAAGGTTATTGCTTTGATAAATTCGTCTTGGGTAATGGGTGAATATTTATTAATTTCGGACCATTTATTTTTTATACATTCTATTGCTAAATCTGTTGGAATATTAGTATATAGTGAGGTAACATCAAGTGAAATAATGATACACAAAAGAAGTATGGTCGCAAAGATACTTAAACTTTAAATCCCACACATCAAACAACTACAAAAAAAAGCGTCATCAATAGCCTAACAGATCGTGCCATCCAACTTTCACATCCAAAATACAGACCAAATAATTTGAAAAAAATCTAAAAAGTTCTAGAAGCAAACTCCTACCCTAAACACTTTTATGAACAGTAGATTGTTTTGGCCGATTCTGGCACCTCATCCTCATCCTCTGACGTCACACATGTTTACGGCAGTAGGTGAATAATTTATGATGCATTAAATTACCAAATGGAATGAGAAAGCAAGTTATAATTGAAGGGATATTTTATCTTATAAAAGAGTTTTATATACAAAAACACCTGCATGACAATAAAAACTTCAACTGATTTGCATTTTTTTATTTTAAATGGCTTTACCGAGATTTCCGATCTGAAAGATATGTACTTAAATAGTTTATCTCTTAGAACGTCTAATAATGTGAAAACCAAATGAGATTTTATTTTATAGAACTGGAGGGAAGCTATAATTAATGGGCTATTGTATCTTAAAAAAAGATTTTTATATACAGAAACACCTATATTTAACAATAAACTTAAACTGAATTGCATTTTTTATATTTTAAATCGCTTTACAAAGATTTCCGGTCTGGAAGATATGTAAATTGTAAATAGTTTACCTTTTAGATCGTCTAATAATGTGAAAACCAAATGAGATTTTATTCTATATAACTGGAGGGGAGCTATAATTAATGGGCTTTTTTTATATACAGAAACACCTATATTTAAAAATAAACTTCAACTCATTTGCATTTTATAGTTTAAATTGCTTGAATGTCTATGAATATGATACGTAAGTAGATATATTTTTTAATATTTTGGGAAATGTATGAAGAGGACAATCAACTGCAATGTATAAAGTAATGTTCTTTTTTTTTTGGAGGGAGCATTCTTATATAAACTGAAATGTTATAATATTTTCCAATAGTCAATTTCAACATATAGCAGATAATATTATATACTTTAAAAACCATTCAGTTGCAGTAAGTGCAGTGAAAAAATCTATGTGAGTATTATTTCTTTTATTAAATTATTTACAGTAATTTTCCCATTTATATATTTTTTTTCATATATTTTTTAATTCATATTCGTTATTAATTAACAATAAGTAAAATGGAACATTTAATACAAGAAATCAATTATTCCATATCATCGACTGCAGTACAAACAAAAAATTTAAAAGATTTAGAAATTAATAAAAAATATATTGTTACTGACTTAAAGTCAGTGAAAACGCGTTATGGCAGATCAGTTATAATTACACTTTTGGACAGTATCGAAAATAAACGATATAACTGTTTCGCTACGAAAAAAATATCTGATTCATTAACAGAAAAGGCAATACAAACGATAAAAAGTAATGACGAAAATCTATATCTCATTTATAAAGGAGAAGTGAAACCTTTTGAAAATTCCAAAGTCACAAGTCCGATAATCGAATTTATTTACGAATCATAAATATTTTTTATTTAGATGTATAATGCACGTACATTTAGTGTTTTTTTTTAATCACTAAATATAGCAAATAGATACATATATTATTATAGATTAGATCAAAATTTAAAATTAATATATAAGTTAAATAATTTTTACTCATTTACTAAATGTAAAAAATATGTAAACTAGTTTTTATACATATTCTTTACTTAATTAACAATAAGTAAAATGGAACATTTAATACAAGAAATCAATTCTTCCATATCATCGACTGCAGTACAAACTAAAAATTTAAAAGATTTAGATATTAATAAAAAATATATTGTTACTGACTTAAAGTTGGTAAAACGCGATATGTAAAATGAACAGTGTAACTGTTGCGGTACGAGAAAATATCTAATTCACCCATGGAAGAAGTAATAAAAGCCATTAAATCCAAAGAAAGAATCCTCTTTAATTTATAATTATTGTGAGTTTAAATCGTTTGAAAATATCAAGTCCATTTGTAGAATTTATTTACGAAACATGAAATAATTTTTATTTAAACGTGTAATACATGCATTTTTAATTCTGTTAAATATCTAAATAATATTAATATCTCATACCCCAGCCTCTTTAAAAATCCTTTAACAAATAAAACGAAGAACATTGTTTTTTTACACAGTAACAACTTAAATAAATATGTATGTAGATTCACAAACACCTCACAAGATAAAGCCACTACAATCACTGACCTTTCTCAACATTTTACCTGCATGGCGAGGATATAAGGCCTTAAATATTTTCAAGTTGTAATATGTACAGTGACGTTCTGTCTTTTTTTTCTTTTTTAGATAACATTTTCATTTGTAGTTATAATAAAAGATGACATTTTTCATTTGTAGTTATAATAAAGATACCACACAAATTTATAACTTAAATATAATAAATATGTATAAAATTATAATATAATAATTTTCAATTATTGTGGCAGTTAATATTTAAGATATATCTAGGTACTAGTGAAAATAGGTTTATAATGTTATATTGTCAATATAATGAATTCTAAAATTTTGTATGCATCCTCCTCTCCGTATAATATGTCTTTTAGAAACTGGAGAAAATGGAAGCCTTTAATTGTAGTATCTGTTATAAAACATTTAGTCGATCATATAACTTAAAACGTCACGTATCTTCAATTCATAGTAATATTAGTTACATAGAGAAAAAGATGTACAAATGTAATGCATGTTTAATGCAAAGTACATATAAAAATAATGTAATTAGACATTTAAAACGAGTACATGGTATAGAAGAATATAAAGAATCAGCATCAAGTTATGAACAAAAAAAGTGAAACATCTCTACCAAAGGAGAAGTCATCCTTAATATTCTGTAAATCTTGTAATCTTGAGATAGCAACAGAAAAATTTTCTTCACATCAGAGAAGCTTGTCCCATAAACAAAATTCAAGTGTAGAAATTGAACCTGGAGTTTATTTAATAAATTCTGCTTTCAAACGAAACATTTCGACATATAGAATCAAATATGACAGTGAGAATGATGGTACAATTACAGACATTTCACTATTCTTCTCCAAAATCAAAGATAGAGTAATAAACCTAATTGCTATGGGTGTACAAGAGAATCCATTAAAAATCAATTTTGAACTATTTGCCAGTTATGTTGTTTCCACAAAAAAGGAAGATGATGACGAAGCATGTATTAAAAATGAAGTTAAATCATTTAATAGCAAGTATGAAATTGTCACAATTTCAAGAAGCTTGGACGAAATCTATTCCCATTTTTATAACGTTTTAAAAACTAAATCTGAAGAGTTTGAGGTTAGTAAATTTATCGTTTTTTTTTTTAAAATATTGAATTATATAATATCATTTTATTTTATTACAGGAGCAGGATTCAGGTTGGTCTCTACTAACATTACTTTTCCTCGAAATCAATATGCTTAAGTATAATCCTATGCGTGCATCATCGTTTATACCTCTCCCACCTGACATCTATTGTAGAAAAGCAATTGTAAATGTAAAAAACTTCGACTTGATGTGTTTCAAATGGGCTTGTTTAAGTGCACTACATCCATCATTAAATAATCCAGATAGGATCGCTAATTATGAGCCATATTCAAATGAACTTAATTTTAATGATATATCATTCCCTATGGAATTAAAAAATATCGCTAAGTTTGAAAAAAATAATGAACATATTAGCATTAACGTGTTTGGCTTAGAGAAGAGTCCTGTGAGTAGTACCAAAATAAAACATAATATTATAGGTCCTCTTTACCACACTAAAATGCGTAAGGTAAATCATATAAATTTACTATACTTAGAAGCACAAAATAGCAACAATGGACATTTCTGCTGGATAAAAAACATGTCTAGATTAGTGGGATGTCAGATAAATAAACATGGTCATGCCGTTTTTATTTGTGATGGTTGTTTAGTATTTTTTCAAAGAGAAAGTGATCTAGAAGAACATTTAAAAAGAGGAGATTGTGCTAAAGCTTGTACTATTTTACCAAAACCGGGGGAACATTATCTACAATTTAAGGATTTTCATAGATCTTTTCCCGTACCCTTTACAATATATAGTGACTTTGAAGCAATTCTAAATCCTATCGAGAACTGTGAACCAAATCCAGAAAAAAAGTATATAATAAATAGTCAAATACATGAAGCATACAGTTTTGCATATTACGTTAAATGTCATTTTGATAACTCATTATCATTTCTAAGAGAATACAGAGGTAAAAATTGCACATCTGTTTATGTAAAATGGTTGGTAGATGATGTAAGGCATATCTACAAAAAGTATTTTTCCAATGTAATTCCAATGAAAGCACTTAGTCCTGAGGAACTTTCAAAACATGAAGCAGCTACAACATGTTTTATTTGTACAGAACCTTTTTCCACTGCTACAGATGAATCAACCACTATTCATAATAATGAACAGCAACAATTAAACATGGTTAAAGTGCGAGATCATGACCACTTTACAGGTACGTTTTCGATTAACACACTTAATTATATCATGTAGCCTTATATTGTTATATTTTCAGGTTTATATAGAGGTCCCGCCCATATGAAATGTAATTTGAATTATCAAACACCCAACTTCGTACCTGTGTTTCTACACAATGGGAGTAATTATGATTTTCACGTACTCGTGGAAGAATTAGCTTCACAAATAAAATCACTTGATGTCATCCCATCAAATAAGGAGAAATATATTTCACTTTCTGCAAAAATATCTGTAAACGATTATGCGTTAAATGTTGAAGCTGACGACGATAACATGGATGAAGATGAGGAAAGAAAAATTGGAATGAAGTATATAAGTTTACGATTTCTAGACTCTTACAGATTCATGGCGAGTAGTTTGGATAGCCTAGCAAAAAATTTGGAAACACATCAGTTTATTGAAACGCGGAAAGCATTCCCAAATGATGAATTATTTGATTTAGTTACAAGAAAAGGTGTTTTCCCATATGAGTTTGTAACGTCCTATGAAAAATTGGTGACAACTCAAGAACTTCCTTCAAGAGAGCAATTTTATAGTAGTCTAACTGAGACGAGCATAGAAGAGACAGAATATCAACATGCTAAAAGAGTATGGAATACATTCAATTGTCAAAGTTTAGCTGAATATTCAGATCTCTATCTGAAGACGGATGTTCTTCTTTTAACAGATATATTTGAAGCTTTTAGAAAGCTGTGTATGGATTTATATGATCTAGATCCTTGCTATTACTTTACTTTACCCGGTCTGTCTTGGCAGGCAATGTTGAAGCATACAAAGGTTTGTTAATCATCATTACAAAGTAGCAGTAAAACTAATATATAGTTTTTTTCTTCCAGGTTAAATTGGAACTACTTACAGATGTAGACATGGTACATTTCATTAGAAAGTCAATTAGAGGTGGTATTGTGCAGTGCTCACATCGATATGCAAAAGCAAATAATCGATATATGCCACAAAGAGATGTAGATGATTGTCTAAGATACCTTTCTTATAAATCCGATGAAGACACTCAATATTTGCTTTACTTAGATGCTAATAACTTGTATGGGCAGGCCTTATCACAATATCTACCGTATTCTGAATTCAAGTGGCTTACAGCAGAGGAAATAGAACACTTTGACATCAACATGCATTGCAGTAACCCTAATAGTGAGATGGGCTACATATTGGAAGTCGATATGGTATATCCTCCAGAACTACATGACCTACACGATGAATTCCCATTTTGTCCGGAAAATATTAGACCATCAGTTGAAGGAAGTCGTCAAGTTAAGCTAATTCCAAATTTATTTGATAAGAATAATTATGTAATACATTATCGTAACCTTTATCAGGCTTTAAAACACGGACTTCAGATCACAAAATTTCATAGAATACTTTCATTTCGACAATCGGATTGGTTAAAAAAATATATTGATTTAAATACGAAGAAAAGACAAGAAGCTAAAAATCAATTTGAAAAAGACTGTTATAAATTGGCAAATAATGCAATTTTTGGTAAATGTATGGAAGCAGTAGATAAAAGAGTCAATGTGAAACTCATAACTAGATGGAAAGACTACAAGAAAATTAAAGGTGCTGAAACTTTAATTTCCTCACCAAGTTTTCATAGTATTTCTATTTTTAATGAAAATTTTATAGCGATCCAACTTAAACAAAAGAAAATAAATTTCAATAAACCCATTTACGTAGGGTATAGTGTACTTGATATTTCTAAAACTATTATGTATTCTTTCCATTACGACTTTATTAAAAAGACATATGGTAATGAAAATGCTAAGCTTTTACATACCGATACTGATTCGCTAGTATATAATATAAAAACAGAAGATATTTATGCTGATATAAAAAAAATCTTGTCAGATTTGACACATCCAACTATGATTTAAATAATCCATATGGAATTCCCCTGGTTAATAAAGCCGTACTGGGCGTTTTTAAAGATGAAAATGCAGGGAAAATTATGCTTGAATTTGTAGGACTTCGAGCGAAGTTATATGATTTCGTTGTAGGATACAATAGTGTAATAAAAAAGGCTAAAGGCGTAAAAAAGTGTGTTACAAAAAGACTGAAGCATGAAGCATATAAAAATTGTTTATTTAATAAAAAAGTTATGCTATGTAAGCAAAGTCTATTTCGATCTATTAAACATGTAATTCACACTCAAATAGTAAATAAAGTAGCACTCTCCTGTCAAGATGATAAGAGATATATTTTACCAGATGGTATAAGTACTTTGGCTTGGGGTAATTATAGAATAAAAAATGGTTCTGTATAACTACATTATCGTTAGTGAATTATGAAATTTAATAGTAATGTTAACTGTAAAGGGAGGCAAACTAAAAAAAATCCATTCGAAGAGAAAAATAATGTATATTTTCTTTTTAATGCATTTATTTTTAATGCTGTCATTTCTTTATTGGAAATATTTAGTTGGCTTCTTACCCCCTTAAGTAATTAAGTTGTAATTAGACTGTAATAAATATAGGGAACAATTGTAAGTATTAATTACCATTAAAATTTTTACGAATAAAAATTTTATATTGTTTTTCATATTTTTTTTCCTTTCTCAATAATCAAGTATAGGAGAAGAATTCAAATTATTAAAAAAAAAAAACGTTTAAAAATAGAACATTTATTTCTATCATAAAAAATACAAGTGCAAATAAAGTGGTATAATATTAAACAATATCATCTTCATTTATCCATGAGTTGTGTTTATCAGAAAAACCTAACCACTTCACATATGCCTTACTGCTACCTGTCTGTTGTTGACGACGGCGACGTAGAACTTTCTCTACTAGATAAGTGTCTGGATGTCTAGTCTTTTGCAATTCTGCTTCATAGAAGCAGCCCTTGATTGGAGCCCCTTCCATGTCTTTTAAAAGATAAGTAGGAGGACTTGCTACATTTACTTTATCCACCTTAAAAAGTTCAGCGCTCCAACTAGCCGTGAATCCCTTATCAAATACACCTTTATAGATGCTAATGCGTACCACATCTCCCACACGGAATTTGAACTTTGATGGAGCAATTTTGCGACCGCTTGATTTCAGCGCTACTATTTGTGTATGAGGTCCAACGTCGATAGGTTTCATTCCTATTGTTCTATGTAGTGTATTGTTGTACCTTTTCACAACATCTGGTAACATATTAAGCCATTTGTAACTACCCCTCAAGGAGAATTCTTTATACAAATAGTTTTTCAGAGTTCTAATAACACGCTCTACAATAGCTGCCTTCTTTGTGCTATACGTCGAGTAATGATTGATGTTGTGAAGTTTCATCAAAGCATTGAAAGGTTTGTTGTAAAATTCACTGCCTTGATCACTTTGTATATTTTTCGGAATGTAGTTAGCCTCTTGAATAATATCGCTCATGGCCTTGACAACCTGTCCTGCAGTTTTACCCTTAATTGCTCGAGTCCACACATACTTTGAGTAGCAATCTATTACCACCAGAATATATCGAAAACCTCTGTTTTCCTTAGCATAAGACTGCAATTCGGCCAAATCAATTTGCCACAGATCGCCATAGCCCTTGATTATAGTTCTTCTTCGGGGAAAATTACGTCGAGCAGCTCTATATAGTTCATCAACAATTTGTCGTTTAACATTGCTAATTATCATGACTATGCCTCAATTTCCGGTAACAACTGAGGAGGAAATACCAAGCTTCCTTCGAATGGGTGGTTATCGACAGATGTGTTTTTCTCTTCTAATTTTTTAAATTTTTTTAGAAAATTACCTTCAATCTTCTTTATGTCCTTAGACAAGGTTTCTTCAATTTTTCTTATTTCCATATGCACCGTCTCTTGATTCTTCGACATTAAACTTTTAACTACTTCGATTTGACCATCTATATGCTTATATACTGTGTCTACAATCAATGAAGAGGACTGTTGGACAGCTACTTCAATCGACTTAACCGCTTCATCTATGCGATTACTCACATAGGTCTGAGTAGCGGCATCGCTTGCATTTATAGGCTCACCAACTTTCGTTAAACGTTTACTTTTTATATTATAATTTCCCGCACTGTCAAGTTTAAAGCCTACACCTGCAGGGCCGCGAGCTCCAACCCTTGAATCATTCCAACCATTTCTTCTACGTCGCCCGAATTTGTCAATGGTGTTGTTGACATTAGCCATTTTAAAATAAAACTGACACTTGGAGGGTTTTTGTTGTAGTTTATAATACCTTCTTCCGACATCTCCTCAAGGATGGATATTATTTCGCTGTCATGACCGGTGTGACCAGCCACCTTTGAAGCCCATAGTAAACGAAGACGTTCAACAAGCTCTTTTTGGTCTATTCCAATATACATATTGAAAGGAGCGATTATTATTGAAAAGTTTCCTTGGACCTATACCAACTCCTCTTCCGCTACGTTTAGAGTTTGTTCTAGTTGTTCTACTTGAGGGAGCGTCTACAACAGCAGCAACACTTTCACCTTCAGGAATATCATAATGT
The DNA here is from genome assembly GCA_029963845.1 of Rhamnusium bicolor. Lineage (NCBI taxonomy): Eukaryota > Metazoa > Arthropoda > Insecta > Coleoptera > Cerambycidae > Rhamnusium > Rhamnusium bicolor. The sequence goes on from JANEYF010004223.1 coordinate 228,218, forward strand.
CGTCGCTGCATTAGCGGTCTTATAATTTCAACAAACTTTTTAAGATTGGAACCACTCAATTCATTTTGTGAATCGTAATTTTTATAGGGTGCACTTGTTAAATGAAGAATTTCACCTTATACATGTACATCCATATCGCTAATACCCGCTCTGAAAAAGGCAGTTGGCCTTTTTAAAAAAATGAGATCATATAGTTCTTTACTACCATTATACTTTGCAAGCTCTCTGTTTCCTCTCCAAATTTCGATTTTATTATCATCAGAGAAACGTATTTCGGCATTACCCATTAGAGTTGTAGTTCCATCAGTGGGATCTATACGGACTCCATACTTTGTATCATACTTCTCTTTTCCTTTATCCATTTTTAAATGTCTCACATGCGCAGTTGTCAGATAATGAGAAAGCCCACCACTGAGGCTTGGAGAAGATGTTATCGAAGATGGCGATGTCGGTGGTGGTGTTTCCATTACCATACTCATCCTTTTATTATCATCATCGTCGTCATGGAGGTCTCCGTTATCGCCTTCACTCATCTTTGATGATGCTTTAGACGGTAACGTGATTGGTTGAGTGGTTGACTTCTTTACCGCTTCTTCAGTCAAGTTCGATAAATGTTGTAAAGGCTTTGTTATAGGCTCATAAATCTTTTCAAGTGTCAACTTATTTTCACTCTGACTATTTCTAAGAGAATCGAATTTTCTTCGAACTGCTTCAGTCGCATCAATCAATTTTCGTTTTAACTCCATCTCACTACTTATATTTTTTTCATCATCACTAACATTATGCGACATTTTCACTGTTGATATCGTTGTAATCTCAATGATGTCTAATGAACAATTGACTGTACAATGAGGTAAACTTAGGGATAAATATGAGTATCGAAGCCTTTGCGATATCGTCCTCCGTGTACCTCTCTATCTTTGTCAATCGTTATAAAATCATATTTATTTCCCCAGCATTTGGAACACATTTCTTGAAATTGTGGAAATGTCACATCGGGAGCCACATGATCGGAAAAAATATGACGAAGATTTGTCTCATCCTGCTTAAATACAATTATGAAATTGGAATTGTCACGTACTAATTGCTTTGGCGCTCTAGTATATGTCTGAGCGAGATAGAAACAATCCACATTACTGTGACGTCCCATACTAAAGTATGATCTAATAACATCTTGCTTTTCACACACCACATCATCGAAAATGAAAACAGAGTTCGGCTTTGCTTCTGAAGGTTCCATTATGCTAACGTTACTATCGTAAGCGTAAAATCCTAATCCTTCAATCGGTGCCAATATATTACGCAGATACTCATACTTTGGCTGGAATAATGATTTTGAGTAAAGGTACACATTAGCAAAACGTAGTCCATCAGGGTTAACGAGCAGCGAAATCATTACATTAGTTTTCCCACAATTTGAAGGTCCAACTATGAGACAGCGAACAGTTGACGGTAAAAACGGTCCATGTCTTCTGGATGATTCATCACCATCACCACCATCACAACTAGAACTTTTAAAATGATGATCTAAGTTGTCAATGGTAAACTTTTGTTTCTGCTTCACAATGCGCATTCTGTAACGTTTAGATGATATATAAACAGAGACAACTGTTTACAGGTTTATTTAAATGTTGATCGTCGAAGCAGATACTCGTCGCAGTTTTCGCGTTTCACCATGCAAATTAAAAAAAGGTGTAGTGGTAGTGGAATTGTTAATTCGTTAATAGACAAGCTTCCGTTTGAAGTTCATTTACCTGGAGGCTATCAGTTTTGTGGACCAGGTACTAAACTAGAGACACGTCTTGCAAGAGGGGATAGAGGCATTAACCAACTTGATACCGCATGTCGTGCTCATGATATTGCCTATATTAGTAAGGATTTAGCGACAAGACATAAGGCAGACTACGAGCTTGAACAGAGGGCTTGGGAAAGAGTCAAGTCTAAAGACGCTAGAATAGGTGAAAAAGCAGCTGCTTGGCTGGTTACCAATATCATGAAAGGAAAGCGACATCTTGGCATGGGCTGTCAAGAAAAGTTGCAAAATATCGATAAAAAACAAAAGAGGAGAGTGAAAAGGAAACAAGTTACTGTTAAACGAAGAAGTGGAGGGCAGAAAAAAGTAACATTTGGATCAGGAATTGTGTATCGAGTCCGTCAAGAGCTGAATAAACGTAAGCAAATATTGAAAAATAATCCTCTAAAAGCAGCCGAAATTGCGTTAGGCGTAGCGCGACGTTCTTTAAAGATGACAGGTGGAAAACAAAAAAATTCGTCTGCCACGTGTCATACCAATTCCAAAGGTGGGTGGTATTCTCCCTCTACTACCAATATTTGCTGGGCTTTCGGCATTGGGAACTTTGACTGGTGGTGCTGCTGCCGTTGCCAAAACTGTTCATGATGTGAAAATTGGACGACAACAACTGGCCGAGGCAAAACGTCATAACAAGACAATGGAGGGGATTACACTGACTAAAAGTGGTAAGGGATTACATTTGTAACCATACCGCACAGGCTTCGGACTCTATCTTAGTCCTCCATTACATCCAAGGTCCGGTCCAAAAAACTTTTAGATGTCCCGCCGCTTCCTCGAAGACCACTCACCGACGAAGACATTCGACGATTTGCTGTATTCTTTCAATTGTCAAATTTTCGAGGTGTATTTATGCGGGATAAATTGCCCAGAGATGGACCATGGCGAAAGGAGAGGAGAGTGCAGTAGTTAACTTAGACAGTATACATGGCACAGGCACACACTGGGTAGCATATAGGAAAGATGACGGCTCAGTGAATTACTATGACAGTTTTGGCGATTTATCCCCTCCTTTAGAACTAGTAGAGTATCTGTATAAGGGACCGACACCTGCCAGAGCAATCACCTATAACTACAATCGTCAGCAAGATTTCAATACAGTGTGGTGTGGGCATTTGTGTTTAAAATTTCTTTCAAAGTTTAAGTGAGACAACAATGAAGATGTCAAGCAGTGACATGGAGATGACACCGCAAATTGATCGAGACGAAATTAAACAAATGGGTAAATCACTAATTGCATTTTCTAGACTGCGTAGCTTGTTGAAGATGAGCAGACAACAACTTGCAAATATGCCTAAAGAAGTCATGATTGCGTGTGCCCCGCATGAGATTGCTCTAGTCTGGGATAAATTGCCGGAAAATCTTCAAAATGACATTGACATACTAAAGTATCAATATTGCACAGATCATGATAACATTGACAGCAGCGGTAGTGAGGTTAATGATGGTCCATCAAATCGAAGAATATTTTGCTGCTACTGCAAGGTGAATGATATAAATGTTGCTTCTGAAAACAAAGTAGACATTTCATCATCGTTGTCATCATCGTCGTCATCATCATTACCGCAATTGCCCCAGAAAAAAAAGAGACGATTAAACCCGTTAAGTTGCTGTCGTCATAATTGACTCAATCATGTCGCGAACGTTTACTCTAACAGGACAATGGTCTAGTGTGTTAAGTGCCGACTTTTATCCACCGATTGAATTGGACAGTAGGTGTCATTATGGATTAGGATTAATTGGTTTCTATTCTTACAACTCCATATTAAATGTTGATGAGAAAAATAATAAGTTTGCATACAGAACTTCGCCTAAAGAAAGCGTTCCGATAGTGCTGTTGATACAGCCAGGAGCATATGAAATTGATGAAATTCACAAGGAAATACAGCGAAACATGTTAATTAAGGAACGTGTCAAGCAGAAGACTGTTGGAGTTAGCGAAGAAGAATACAAGCAACAACTATTCTCTCTACATGCCAACAATAATACGTTAAAGTGTGAAATTATGTCAAAGTACGAGATTGATTTTACAGTGGAAAACACTTTAGCTGACCTACTAGGATTTGAACATAAACGATTTGCTGCTAATAAAATCCATGCGTCAACGCTGCCAGTTAATATTATGAAAATTCGAATCATACGTGTAGATTGCAACATTACTTCAGGTGCTTATATAAATGGCGAGGAGGCACATACGCTCTTCGAATTCGACATAGACGTCGAACCTGGCTATAAACTTTCCAAAGAGCCTCGACATATTATTTATATGCCCGTCAAACCGGAAGGACGTCAGTTTATCGACAACATTACTCTCCGCATTTTGGACGATCACGGCGAATTAATCGACTTTCGAGGTGAAAAAATTATTGTAAAGCTTGAGTTGAAAAAATTACCATAATAGTCAACATGGGCTTCATATATAACCGTCAGTTCGTTCATCCCTACTACTATCACCACGATAATCACAATTACGTTAGACGGAAACAATCAAGTGAAGAAAATTTAGACTCTCATAAAATAAGAAGTTCATCCAACAACTACTTTAGTCGTTCTACAAAGCCATTAGTGTCAACAGTGAATCAACAGCTCTCACCTGAAGACTATAACTTTGTGCAATCGCTTGCCGATTACTATTTTTCGGACAATAGATAACAATAACAGCGAAAAATGGCGTTAACTCATTCAACTGCAAGTGAAGAATGCGACGTATTTGATGATCCAATTTTTGACAACTCCATTGTGAGTCTACACGAGCATACTTATAAACCATATGGATCACCGATATATAGAAACTCAGATGAAATACGCATTCCAGTTCATTTTCAAGATTTAATTCTCGACATCTCCGAGAGTTACATATACATTGAGGGGAAGTTTACGCCTGCTGAAGCCGGTAAGACATGCTATTTGGCTAATAATGCATTTGCATTTCTCTTCGATGAAATCCGCTATGAGCTGGGCGGTGAGCAGGTGGCAATAATTCGTAAACCAGGTATAACATCTGCAATGAAAACTATGCTTTCCTATGGAGACAGTCAAAATTCCGTATTATTAACACATGGCTGGGGACTTGGCGAGGATAAACAAGATATATTGGATACAACTAGTCACGTCTTCAGCGGCAGACTACCTCTCAAATATATCATGGGTTTTGCCGAAGACTATACAAAGGGGATTATCAATGTAAAACAGGAACTAATATTAATTATAGCTCGATCGTTCAAGAACTGCTATATGGGTGAGGTAGATGCTACTCTAGAAATTAACAAAATTGAATGGAAAATTCAACACGTCGTACCCGAAGATAGACTGAAACTGAAGTTAATGTCTCGCATAAACAAATCTTCTTCGATTGCTGCACGTGTTAAAATAGCTTATCGTATGTGGGACCTGTATGAGTTGCCTGCTTTGCGAGAAACATCATCCGATATTTGGGCGATAAAAACCAGTACAAGTTTAGAAAGACCTCGTTATATCATTGTGGGATTTCAAAGTACCGAAAATTTAGACAACAGGGCAAAGGATGCGACGGCCTTTCTTAATGCCAATGTCAGCGACATTCGTCTATATCTAAACTCGAACGTTTACCCATACGAGAGATGGAATTTGGATTTCTCTAAAAAGCTATTCGGTCCAGCCTACTATGCCTACATTAACTTTCAACGTAGTTATTACAGCAAGGAAATGAGCGAGCCAATGCTAACTTATGGAAATTTTATGAATAATCCTCTTTTTGTCATCGACTGCTCTCATCAATCGGAAGCCGTGAAATCATCCACTGTCGACATTAAGTTAGAGTTTGAAACTAGGATGAATAAGTTTCCTTCTAATGTTAAGGTCTTTGCACTAATTTTACATGATGCATTGATAAATTACAGTGCTTTTGATGGTTCCGTTCATTTGAGATAAAATAATGTATCACTCTAATAATTAATTTTTATTGTTAACTCATATATAATACTATAGTACTAGCTATATGTTTAATATTGTAATGAATAGGCAATAAATTAAATGTAATAACAATAAATACGACTTTTATTTCTATCATAAGTATGTCATATTATAAGTATTTTAAATAAATTACCTTTATCTCAAAGCCAATTTAACAAGAATAAACAAGTCTCTAACTGTAAATATTTCAAACGTCATCTGTTTCTCCCACTTCTTCATCGAACTTATATATACTAGCAGAATCAGATAGGTCTATAGTTAGTTGACTAAAACGTTTACAAAATGTGGATGGCATATGCTGAAGCTAGTGACAGTAAGAGTGAAGTTGTTGATTTAAACAGTGCAGTCATTAGACTACAAGGTACATTAGACCGTCTGGCATTTGACGCAGATCATGAAGCGGTGTATGGTATGGAGCGATTTTATTCTACATCAGAATGCGAAAATCTTGCTGAAAATTATAATTGTGCATATAATATATGTGAAAGATATTTAACTAGTCAAATTAATATCGATGTACTAGTACACAGATTGCAGTAGCTGCATTTAACTCTTTTTATTTTCGATCTCGAAAACTTTCTTCCATCACATCTACAAAAATATTTAAATAGAATAGCTACCGACGACGGCAATTATGACAATGGAGTGGAAGAGGCTGAGGAGGCAGAAGAGAAGGATGATGTAGATACAGTTCTGAGAGCAGTTCCAGAGGAGGGGTCACAAGAAGAAGATGGAGAACTGAAACGTAATCAATAACACTGATATTTATAATTATTTTTCTTTAATTGTACAGTGTAAATCCTAAATAAAACTTATTACCACGTTAACTATTCTTTTTATTATAATAACAATAAGCACAACACTCAGTAAACAATAAACATATTACATAAATTAAATGAATAATAAAGAAACCCCATTAACGATCTAATGGATCTAATGCAATAAATCTCTGCTAGAAAAAATTTAATTATATAATATAATATGCAGGGTAAAAATTGTCATTCCATTTGATAATTGATGCATAAAATATTCATAGACATTCAAGCAATTTAAACTATAAAATGCAAATGAGTTGAAGTTTATTGTTAAATATAGGTGTTTCTGTATATAAAAATCTTTTTTTAAGATACAATAGCCCATTAATTATAGCTTCCCTCCAGTTCTATAAAATAAAATCTCATTTGGTTTTCACATTATTAGACGTTCTAAGAGATAAACTATTTAAGTACATATCTTTCAGATCGGAAATCTCGGTAAAGCCATTTAAAATAAAAAAATGCAAATCAGTTGAAGTTTTTATTGTCATGCAGGTGTTTTTGTATATAAAACTCTTTTATAAGATAAAATATCCCTTCAATTATAACTTGCTTTCTCATTCCATTTGGTAATTTAATGCATCATAAATTATTCACCTACTGCCGTAAACATGTGTGACGTCAGAGGATGAGGATGAGGTGCCAGAATCGGCCAAAACAATCTACTATGAACCAATAATAAAAAAAAGAATACACAAAACCTATAATAAAACAACCCACACACCAAATAATAGTAATAATAAATATGTATCCATGCCATACATACCAACAGTATCCGAAAAAATAGCAAGCGTATTTAAACAACACAATATAAAAATAGCCCATAAACCATACAATACCACGAAAAAATTTTTCACAAAATTTAAACCTAGACTACCAACCGAAGACGAAACTAACACTGTATACAAGATAGACTGCAACGACTGTAATGGTACCTATATAGGCCAATCTAAACAATATCTGCATAAAAGAGTATACACGCACAAATATAGCATAAAAACTCAAAACCAAAACACGACAGCACTAGCCAAACACGATATAGAACAAAACCACCGATTTAATTTTAACAACATACAAATATTAGAAAAAGAACCTAGTTATAACCGAAGAAACATACATGAAATGCTACAAATAAAAAGACATACCAACGCCATAAATAATCGCACTGATATAGAAAATTTAAGCGAAACCTACTTTAACTTAATTAAATAATTGGGGTACATTACAACATGAAATCAATTTTTACATCTGACCGATACAAAATAATAATTCTTGTAATAAAATATCTTATTATATATTCACTATTTAAGCAAAACACCCACAGTAAACCATATACATTCCAACGTTATCTCTGTAACATAAACAAAACTTTAAGAGCACACAAACTAGGTTAAAATATCTCAGTTGCGTTAAAACAGACAACCAAATAGCATGTAATAGAAAAAAATTTAAAGCAAATTCCTAATAAATAATAGTGTAAGTAAATTTTAATGTATAATAACCATAACTATGTGTTTAAAATATTATATTAATTGTAGTTCTCTGATGATGGTGTAATAAACCGAAACGTTATAAAAAAAAATTTAATTAGTTGTACCTGACCGAAATACCCACAAAAAAAAAACTATCAATATTAATTGATAATAACGGTCAAGAAAGGAAAAAAATATATATATTTAACTTTATCTGTAATTCCTTAGAACCTCTCTCCGAGGAACTAATAAAGAATTTAATTTAACGTTACCTTCAAGTTGAAAACTATCATATTGTTTTATATTTAGCAAATATTTATTTACGTTATCTTTCTAGTTGCCTGTCTGTATACAGACATTCTAAATTCTATTTTCTTGAAGCTTAACTTCTTTTAGTACAAAAATATCTTAACATTTAGTGAATACCTATTTCACTTGTTTATTATCGTAGCTACACCTAGTTTATTTGTTGGACTAGTATTTTTTCTATTTAACGTAACTTTTATTGATACTTAAGTTGGTTGAAGTCCTCAACTTCCTAAAATATTGTAGGATACCGATCCTAGTTTGTTTAGTTTGCAATTTACACTGTAAATTTGTGTTAACTCATATTTTGTCTACGTAGCTGGACAATTCAAACGTCACAGCTTTTAATTTTGTTTTGCCTATAATACTGATCTCATAAAACTCTCCCTTTTTATGTAAATACCTGGACCAAGAGAAGAGGATAACTGGTGGATCGAATTGATCATTATATACAGGGTGGAGCAGAAAAACTATATTTTACACAACTGGCATTTTTTTTCTCAAGGATAACTGCAGTACTGACAGTGGTGAGTCAAATTGACACCGAACCCATTAAAAGCTAAGCCATTGGTGGATTCTTCTCTGGACTAACCCATTGGAAATACGTAAGATCTTCGTCCCCAGTGAAAGTTTTATTTGGTCAGAAGAAATTTGTGAGAGATCAGTAACTCACATTTTTTTTGTATTCTCTCAATAACATCATTTCATATCATTTTTTTTTGTGGTCTATTGGTCTTCAACCACGTAGATTTTTTCTTTGATTTGTAAATATTGTACATCACATATACTAGTCTTGATTATACTTTTTTATAAAATAATATCTTTTTATTCCACTTCCTTACCAACCGAATTCAAGTTTTAACGTTATCTTTACCTTTTAAAATAAAATTTTAATTATTTGGTACTTGCAAAAGTCCTGGCGCCCAGCCTAGATTATGGTGATAACTCAAATCAATCGAAGCCCTAATTCACGACCTGCTCACTGAGCTACCGGTCAATAAGTACAACCCCCAGCTTATTGTGTTATGCCAACAATTGGACGGGGGGTGTTGCAATGTATGGGTGAATACCATAGCTATAGCACCAGACACGTAAATGATTTTTATCTATTTTGTCACATAAAATTACTTTCTACAAAAACACATTTTACAGTTTTGTTTGAATATTTAACATCTTGCAATACTACATATACCTAAAGGAAATCAATAGTTACAACAAATTTAAATAACAAAATCTCTTACTTACTTGTTTACCGGGGGTAGTTTATAATAAAAAAAAATTGCTGCTGTTTCAAAGCTAGGCTTTTTCAAATGTAAAACCAGCATGAGGTGCGGGAAGTTTCATACGCAGTGCGGAAAATAATAAAATTGATTTTTTGAATATGAATGCATGTTTTATGAAGTTTTAGTCAAAATATAATTTTCTGTACAAATATTTAAAATGCGATTACTTAAACTACTAATATGAATTCCCGTTGCTGACGAACTTGAGGGAATTGGATATTAAATAGTTCTCTGTGGAGGAAACCAAGGAGAAAAAGGTTATTTTCTTCGTGTATTCTTCACTGACAAGAATTTTGTTTGCTGTATTTTTCTTCATTATTATTTTTTGCAAACGGAAAAAAACGATTGTGGGTGAGACTAGATTGGCGATGGCTGACATTTAAGATAAATATCAAGAAAGTTGATGCCTTCCAAATTATCTTCTGTTACTATGAATACTTGCAACTTAGGTTTTTGAATCTGAATTTTATTACCAATACTGCTGTTTTGTCCTCAATATGAACCACCAACGTATCCGCTAATTCATCTTCTTCGATTGGCCCAGCTATTCCAAAAATAACAGCAATCTACAACAAATCAGAACTATTAGTTTAAAAAGCAAAAAGGAAGCCATATAAATGGGTTACTTTTATCATTAGAAAAATCTAGTCGTCCACTTCCCTGAGAAGGAATAGGGATCCTCTCTAGTAAACACTTCAAATTAGGTTTATACCCTTTATTCTACATCTTCAAAAAAGTAGTAATTTTGCGATATTTACCGGTCCTCAAAATTAATGTTGATTTTTATCATCTAATAATTTGCCTGAAACATGGATGATTTCAGTACCTTGGCCTTTTCTACAAAATATTCGAGAACCACAATTTCCAAACATCTCTTGATGATTTTTCGTCGGCATTATTTCTCAATCTCCTGATATGTTTGTTCGTACCTGTCTTGTGATTTGAATGCTATTCCAAGAATAGCAGCAATCTACAACAAATCAGAACTATTAGTTTAAAAAGCAAAAATAAAACCATAGAAATGGGTTACTTTTATCAACAGTAAAAGCACAAGAGCTTTTTTTATCGGATAAATTTCTCTTTGTAACGAAATAATTTTGCCAGTCAGTAATTTTATAAGAAAAACTGACATGAAAAAATCGCGAGACCGCAGGTAGAGCGATTTTGTCAAATGTCAGTTTTTCGAGCAAAATTACTGATTGGCAAAATTTTGAGTTAAAAAGAAATTTATCCATAAAAGAAAAGTTCGAGTGTTTTTTGGCAAGATAAATTAACGACAGAATATGTGAACGAACAACAACAATAATTATCTTTATTTATACAATTATTTAAAGGAGCAGTTTTTAAAAATACAGTTGTTATAAATTGTTATATATTTTTATCGGTGATAAAAAACGATGCACCTTTTTTATCGCTGTCAAAGTGACAAAAATGTGCTGTCAGATAGACTTTTTCATATAGGAGTTAATTTATCATTAGAAAAATCTAATCGTCCACTTCCCTGAGGAAGAAATAGGGATCTTCTCTAGTAAACACTTCAAATTAGGTTTATACCCTTTATTCTGCCCCTTCAAAAAAGTAGTAATTTTACGATATTTACCGATCTTCAAAATTAATGTTGATTTTTATCATCTAATAATTTGCCTGAAACATGGATGATTTCAATTCCTTGGCCTTTTCTACAAAATATTCTAGAACCACAATTTCCAAACATCTCTTGATGGTTTTTCGTTGGCATTATTTCTCAATCCCCTGATATATTCGTTCGTATCTGTCTTTTGATTTCTCGAGTAAAAAATTTAAAGGTCAGCGGCTTTCTGAATATGTTTTGGTATTTCGAATTCATCGTTTTGTTCCATTTTTAGTAGAAAATGTGCTTGCTTTTACAGAAAAACTATGCATATGATGCAAATAAACTACGCTGTTTATAAACAACTTGTTATTCATGTTTTTGAAACCACATGCAACGAAGGTTTCAAGATTCATGGCAACCTAGTTTAAAATGTAAAAGTGGCAATAATCACTATTTTCCACACTTTTGTAATTTCAGAACTTTCTATCGCTCGTTCTGTAATTAATTAGTAAGACTCGTGTGAGAAACACTAGATTTCCAAAGGGAGCTTCTTAAAAAAACATTCTGATACTAGAATCTTGCTCAATGTAGATGAATACGTATTCGTCTCTTCCTCTAAATTAAGGGACACAGTTTGAGTTTTTAAATAATGAAATAAAGCTTAATTAATTCATCATTAGCAGTAACACCGCCCACATTAAGTGTAATGAAAGCAAAGTTATTGTGTAAATGAATTCAATTTCAGGCTACGTCAATCCATTTATTATTCTTTCAGAAGGAAGAAATTTATTACTTACGACTGATATTTATGGTTTTATGGGTATGTCTTGTTTATTTACTGCCTGTTTAGAGCTTTTGTACTTTTTTATAATAACTTCACCTACTTGTTCATAGACTATTTCCGACAAATGTAAATTAACTTTTTCTTTTTTGTTTAACGGGTTCATTTTGTATTTAAATTGAAATAGTCCACACTATTGAGTCTGCTACTTGTACTACTACAAGCATTAATCATTGTCGGAAGGCACTCTTTGATGAAATATTAAATAAAGTAGATATACTATAATCGACCCAAACGTCTGTTATAAATTGTCGTACAGTTTTGAATTTACATGTTCTGGGTTGTGTCAATTAATTTTAGACATATTAACTTCTGACAGTCAAGATATCAACTTTTATATTGTTCGTGTACACATCATGTAGATTTTTCCTGTCTCGCGTTTAAATAAATCATGTTTTGAGTATTTTGGAGTATATAGCTGTTAATTTTAAATACATCGTGTTAAAATCGGTTTATATTATACAAGGTGGACCATTAATAATGGACCATAGTTCAGGGGTTGGACCAAAATATGGGGATATACCGAAATATGTTTTAGTAAAATGTTGCTGTGGGAAAAAGATACAGGGTGTCAAAGTTGAAATTATGTTTTCGTTTTTTTGCAATAACTCAACAAGCTTTTGACCGACCTTCACCAAATTTGGCAAAGGAACATTTTTTAATCTAAGAAACAATAATTTATGTATCACATCACATTAGACCATAGAGGGCGTCGCAGGAATTGTATCTGATGATGAATTTTTTTCTTTTTTTTTTTGACGAAACGTTGTGATACTTTTGACTAGAAGATCTGATGAGGGCGTCATTTCCATGTAGAAAAGGTACACTTGGTATAACGTGATAACTCCAACCGTTTTCGAGGAAACTGTCACTAAAGATTTCAATATATTTTTTTAAAGACAAATTCAAATTTAATGAAACAAATTGTATTTATTGAAAAAAAGTACAAAACGTAAGTAAAAATCATCAGATACAGCTCCTGCGGCGCCCTCTATGGTCCAACGTGATGTGATACATAAATTATTGTTTCTTAAGTTAAAAAGTGTTTCTTTACCAAATTTGGTCAAGATCGGTCAAGAGGTTGTTGAGTTATTGCAAAAATAAACGAAAAAATAATTTCGACTTTGACACCTTTGACATCTTTTCCACAGCAACAATTTACTAAAGCATATTTGGTTATCAAAGATTCTACCCTTAAACTATAGCCCATTATTAATGGTCCACCCTGCATAAAAATGTAAAATAAAGTAAATTACTAATACTAGCACTGTAGTTTTCATAATAATAAGTAAATAAATAAACACACAGAAATTAGACAACCCCCGAGTCTAAAGCCGAGGCTGCATGGGCGAGGGTTACACTGATGAGAACATTACATTACCAGTATCGGTGGCGGGATTCGAACGCCAAAACACTTGACCCTACACTCTACGCGCGTTTCGCCAACCAAGTTGGTATCATTGGGTAAAATAATAAAGGAGATATATCTTCAAAAGATGTTTGTCCCATTTCCCGTACCCATTCCTCCCTGGTATATACGTCAACAAAGTATTTTTCACTTGGGGATTTTAAACTTGCGTCTACTACACTGCTACCAAAGGATTACTGAAAAGTTCCCACGTACTTTACGACCCTCACTTTTAAGTTGGTAGAGCTGGCAGATCCGATCTATACTGCATTCATTTCATATGAGCACATTAAAAATTGTTCTGCGCTCGCAGATCAACCCTTTGTCGACCTTCAGTCGTGCATTGTTCTCTAGCATAGACATGCGATACAGAATATAAATACATGTATTTACATAATACTGCAACACGTTAATGACTTGACTAAACGTCATCAGGTGGAAGTGTTATTATTGGCGAAAATCAAACAAATGATTACCTGGGAGATTTACCTTGAATACCAGCAAAATTCTTTATGGCGAATATTTCGATTGACCAAATATGGCGTCTATATTTTCTATAATCTCATCACTGTCACATATCTATAAATGTTGTAACTTTCCTAAGTTATTCATTTGTCTGAATTTCGCGAACTTGTTCGGTAGGAGAAATTTCAATTAATAACAATTAATGGTAACTCACAATCACAATCAATTACATTCTTTATTTCAACATTTGTTGGTTCTTCAATGTCCGATTTTCCCGAGTATTTTCATAACCTGGTTATTTATGTGTTTCAACGAATAAGGGTACATTCTGCATCAATTAAATAATTTGTTATATTGTTAACTTCACCTAGCTATAACATAATTTTTCTATAAAAGATCGATGAATATTAGAAAATTTTTATTGCTGTTCTACTGATTTTCGACGCCATGTTCGATTAGTTCCTGTACCGGACGTTCCTGAGAGGCGATAATAAAATTACTTATTTTTATAATCTGATTTTCACATCAAACGAGCCTTCTCGAAACACGACAATAAGCACTTATTTAAGTCTATGGTTGGTGTTTCACAGTATTTCACACGTTCAATTCTACTTAGAGAAACCACAATCTTAACATAGCTTCCTGGGAACACTATAATAAATAATTATTTAAGTTTACAATCGTAATTTTCATACTTGTTTTGTTTTCGTTAATAAAAAAACTTCTTCTGCTTTCAAGCTTTATTTAGTAACATCAGCCCTACAGTTCCAAATAAGAATGTTTGACTTAAAAGTTAATATCGCTTTATGGTAGGTTTATACGGTATACGTAACTTTGTAGTCATTTTGAACCAGTGGGGAGTAGTAAAAATCACTTTAAAGTCCCTTCGTTTATAGAAATAACGTTATTTTTACTCAACATGTTACTAATAAATTACACAAATTTAAAGTTCCAGAAAATTTCGCGGTAAGGTTACATGAACTTTAAATAGAACACTCTAAGTTATCATCACTTTGAAGTGATTCTTTGGTAACGCTGTGCAGTCGATATTACTACCAATTCTCACTTTAAAGTTGAAAATGCTTTAAAGTAATGCAGAGTAGTATCCGCGACGTTGCACATATTGCAGCAGTTACTTGAAAGTGTAAAACTATACAGTACCTGAATTCGAAGTTCTAGGAACTTGACGGGAACTGGCATGGGAATTTACCTAGGTAAATTCCCATGCCAGTTCCCGTCAATTTGGTTCTAGTTGGCTTAGCATAAGTGCGGGGTTGTGTAAAAGAAATTTTTAGAAAATATTTATTGCAAATCTTAATTTTGAACCAAAAAATTTAATTTAAATTAAAACTGTGGCTCGTCGCTCATTATTCCTAGCCCACCAAAGTAAAATTTGTATGAAAAGAAAATGAATAAAAATTAATAAAACTGTCTGCTTGTAAAGCTACAGCAAATATTTGTTAATTTTGGCCAACCTTGTATGATTAATTAGAAACAAGCAAAAAGTAACATGGTCAGTCAGTAACCTAATAATTTAAATAGAAATATTTAGAAATTTAATTTATGAACCATGTTAATAGCTGTAATATAAAACAAGTAATAAATTATTTATATTTTTCATGCTGCAATAAATTTATTGTATCACAAAACAAACATATTAAAATAGTAAAACCATGTATCAATTTTACAAAAACCGACAAAAATAAGTTATGTTTGACTAATAAATCAAGTTGTGGTCAATAAATTTTAATATGGTCACACTGATAATAGGAATTTATTAGATAAATATATAACGTTTCAGGTAAACGGTACGATTTTATTTTATTTATTTTTGGCCACCCATCTAGGGACACTCGTCATCCATGTTTTATATAACGTCAACTTACACAATAGAGTCGTTCAACAATGCCAATGCCTAACATCCCTAAAATACAGCATATACTACAGAAGCTAAATGAACAGATGGCTGTGAAATATTTAACTCCGCCTACTATGTGACAATGTGGAAATAAGGATGGGGTGATAATAAAAAATCTAAGCTAAAACAGATTACACACTTCTAGATCTGATTGATTTTGTTATATGAAGTTGGTTTCGGGAAAGGATCAAGATAAATTGTTCTGTTTTTTTATTGAAGGACTAAATAATAGTAAACGACACAAGGACGAAAAATACAGTAACCGTATGAGTACGAAAAACAATTTCGTCCGTCTGTCACACATTATTTTTATTCGATTGTAAGAAAAAAAATTTTTATTTATTATATTTATTTTAATTGAAAAATCTGATCGTAATCGACTTCACGTCACCTTGAGACAATCTAATGAAAATGTCATGACAGTTTGTGTCACTTATTTATGGTATCCATTATTTTGTTCATAATTGTTTACTGTCCGAAAAGGACTTTTAGGCCTGGACAAGTAGTAGCTTAGCGACTACAACAAAAAGCAATACTTGTTATAAAAAGGTAATCTTTTCGTCCAGATATTCGAATCCAAAAACGTCACTTTTCAATACAACCGATTAAAAACATTTTTTTAATCGATTTTATTGAAAAGTGACTTTTTTTGGTTCTAACGTTTGAACGAAAAGATTACCATTTTATAACAGATATTACTTTTTGTTGTAGTTGCTAGACGACTACATTTCCAGGCCGAAAAGTACTTTTTGACGGTCGATAGATCTCGACGAAATGAGGATTTTTGTTGTAGATATAAACTTATTTCATCTCAACTTAGCACAAAAAGGTTCTGGCACAGGAGCACGGTATTATATAAATACATGTTTATGTATTTATAATGCACCGTGCGCCTATGCTAGAGAACTACGCAAGACTGACGGTCGACAAAGGATTACTCTGCGAGCCCAGGTAAACAATTTTTTATGTGCTCATATGAATGGAGTATAATATATGGTGTATATTTTAATCACTTTTTTACACAGGTCAGTAGTACTAAATGCTCAAAATGCAGCATATTGCTTTATATGAAGATAGAGCGAAACATAACATTGTTTAAAGCAGAAATGTGAAAATTGTGCAGCAAAATGTTTGTTCCGCTCAAAAGCAGGTAGAATTTAAAATTGTTTTATTTTCTGACATTATTTCTTATGGGTACACAAAATAAAAAGTAACGGACATTTTTAAGACGTTTGGCTTTCTTATAACTTAATCGAAATTTTTTATTAAATTAGGATGTTCTTATTTCGGCGTTACCAGTCATTTTAGTTTCTTATTCAAAACTTTAAAGAAAATATGTTAATTTTATTTTTGTTATTTTGTTTCTTTCCATTGCTAACCAATAAAAGGCATTTCTTGTTATTGTAAATAAATTACGTACATATGTACGCCTGGTAATGAATAAGTAACCCACAATGATATATTTATTACGCCTAGAAATAAGCAATTTACAATATACTTGCTACTTTGCCCATTGTAAATCGGGCTCACTAAGGCCAACCCACCACTGCAAAGCTTAAGTGAATAGACTTTAGAAACATTTTAATGAGCTATTTAGTAGTGAAATTTGTACTGTACTGTGATTTCTATAACGTTCTCACCAAATTAGTGTCTTTTTTTGAGAGAAAACAAATGTATTTAATGTAAGTTATGATATTATGTCCAGAATAAAAACAAATGCGACACGGCGAAGGAAAAATTTAATGGCACACCTTATATATATATATATATATATATATATATATATATATATATATATATATATGATTAAATATGATTTGAAGGAAACAACTACTCAGCGGGCAAATACCCCGACCTGCATTGAATTACACCTTCAAATCATGATAGATCGATAGCCAATATCATTTGTCAATTCCTAACCAGACATAGATCGATTTCGAACTTATTTGTTCTCTTCAGTATGCCATAGGTTATGGAACAGACAAATGATAGTGGCCAACCTGCTAGTTATATACTAACTATGGTGAAGTGAATAGTGGTGAGAGGTATGAAACTTCTCATATGGTCTGAATGCTACTATCCGACCGACATCCTCGATGTCTCTGTGGTGGATAGCGACTTGCATCACAGCAAGTACCGAGAGCGGCGACCCCTAGCCCAGGTGGACTAAACTAATGTGATTAAATATGATTTGAAGGAAACAACTACTCAGCGGGCAAATACCCCGACCTGCATTGAATTACACCTTCAAATCATGATAGATCGATAGCCAATATCATTTGTCAATTCCTAACCAGACATAGATCGATTTCGAACTTATTTGTTCTCTTCAGTATGCCATAGGTTATGGAACAGACAAATGATAGTGGCCAACCTGCTAGTTATATACTAACTATGGTGAAGTGAATAGTGGTGAGAGGTATGAAACTTCTCATATGGTCTGAATGCTACTATCCGACCGACATCCTCGATGTCTCTGTGGTGGATAGCGACTTGCATCACAGCAAGTACCGAGAGCGGCGACCCCTAGCCCAGGTGGACTAAACTAATGTGATTAAATATGATTTGAAGGAAACAACTACTCAGCGGGCAAATACCCCGACCTGCATTGAATTACACCTTCAAATCATGATAGATCGATAGCCAATATCATTTGTCAATTCCTAACCAGACATAGATCGATTTCGGAACTTATTTGTTCTCTTCAGTATGCCATAGGTTATGGAACAGACAAATGATAGTGGCCAACCTGCTAGTTATATACTAACTATGGTGAAGTGAATAGTGGTGAGAGGTATGAAACTTCTCATATGGTCTGAATGCTACTATCCGACCGACATCCTCGATGTCGATATATATATATATATATGTATATATATATATATATATATATATATATATATATATATATATATATATATATATATATATATATATATATATATATATATATATATATATATATATATATATTAGTTATTTCGTAAGAATAAAATGCTTAGGTTAATAACTTTCCTAGAGAGCCATACTATGCCCAGTTGCCGTGAAATCACGGATATGCCACTACTAATGTAATATATCAATACTCAACTCTTCAACAATGGGTCAGTTACACTGGCCACCCAGTGCGGCTATGACTCATAGATTTTAGTACCGCGAATGTTACATCAGGTACTATCTAGCACCAAATTTTTAATGCTGGCACCAAACCAACACCGAAGTTATAACCGCTTATTACCGGAGGGAGGGCTAATGTAACGATAGTCCCTTCGGTGCGATTATGACTTCCAACATTTAGCACCACAAATCTTACATCTAGCACCCAAATTGGAGAGCTAGCACCACACTAGTTTCATACTTATGGTTATTGTTTACCGAGAGGGCTAATGTAATGCCAGCCAGCCCTCCCCCGGTGAGAATATGACTTCTAACTTTTAGCACCACAAAATTTACATCTAGCACCACCTAGCACCCAATTTTAAAGCTGGCACCTTAACAGTATGCCACTTATAGCTGCTATTTGCCAGAGGGATTAACGTGACGATAATCCTCACAGTGCGATTACGATCTCTAATTTTTAGTACCACAAAACCTACATGTTGCAGCACTACCTATAGACAGAACCAGTAAGTAGTACCGGCCTTATTGCTACCATGTTCCTGAAGTTGGCTTCAGACTTAGATTTGCTTTTATTTGAGAATCACTTTTTTACAGTCGGCGAAATAAATAGTCGTTAAAAACTCAAGATAACAATTTTAGCTTATGAATCAAAACTGTCAATTTCGTTTTGCAGATACTAACTAAAATTGTATACCTATTTACTGCGTTCACTATTCACATTACATTTTAAAAACAACTGTAGCTGTCGAGATAACTATTATAAAATTTTCAAATAAGTATGAATGAAAAATATGGTTTCGGTTGTTCTCTGCAACGGTTTCGAATAAGAAAACTTATACTTATTTTAACTGCATGCATTACAATAAAAGAAAGGACCGAGATATCAACCATTTTATAATTTAAAAAATTTGGTAAAATTAAAAATAAATGCCTTTCGTTGTGTACTCTCTATCATGGCTGTGATACACAGATATATACTTAGTTTACCATATGCTACCCATATTCCAAATAACCATATATCTTTTTAGCAATGTTATATATCAACGACTCCTATGTTGAAAAATCTAGTTTCCAACAAGGTTTCCAATGTCGCGTTCGTCACTTTTTTATTTATATCTAAATTTTTCGATAATTTCTAGCATTAAAATCATCAAATAACTATAATTTACTTAAATTTAGCGTAAAAGTATGGCCCGCATAAATTAAGATGTGTCGACTGTGCTCATCGAGGCTGAATTTGTATAACAAGGGAACATGAAGGCACTAATTGAGTACTGTGTACTGTACTTTCCAGCCTTATTTTAGTTATATCCATAGACATATAATTATATGTCTATGGTTATATCCCATCTTAGATCTGCTTTCTTAGCTTAGCTACGATAATGAGGGGCAATAACTCAGAAACACGTGTCCGTAGCTGCATAATTGTTTTTTTTTAGGGATATGGTACTAAACTTTCTTTGTTTTATTTTGAACCCCAATAAATCTATCTTGTAAAATACAATGATACCATTCAATGATAACATTTATATCGGGGTTAAATTGCATTCCATTTACTCTAGTCGCAATAATTACGGTACCGTTAGTTTTGTCCATACAAGCTGGCGGGTACTGAAGCATGTAAATTTTATAGTAAAAATTGGCGTTTTAAAAACAAAAATCGACCTGTCTGTGATTTGTTCCAAAAAATTTATATTAAAGAGGTACAGAATTTATTCCATTAAAAGTTTCCACACTGTATATTCAATTTGATCCGTTTTCTTTATTGACCTAAAATCAATATTAGCAAACTAGTAGGACTTTTTCCGCTGATTACGATGGTAATTAGAACTATTTTGTAGAAAATTTAATATTTTTTTCGAAATACCAGAAAATATACAGTCTTTCATATAAAAAAATCATGTTCTAACGAATAACTCGGAAATGCTACATTCAATTGTTTTTCTATTTTCACCACCGTAATTAGCAGAAAAAATCCTACTAGTCTGCTGATTTGACCAACTTCGTAACTTCAAAAATAACGAAGTTAGCGATGATGCTGAGTGGGACACCCTGTATACTACTTTCGTACATCTAGCAATAAATAACATTACAAAATCTGTATGGGCGCTTTCATTTATACATAATGTGTTAATAATAATAATAATAATAATAATAATATGCTTTATTTGCCCAACAGATAACTACCCAATTACAGGACAATTTAAATTACTCTAAAACATTTTATAATATTTAGTAACAAATATTATTAAACATAAAGGTAAGTACAATAGATGTTATTAATAGAACTGAAAATTAAATTAAAAAAAAGATAGTGTGATAGTAATAGTTAAGAAAAACAAAATAAGAACTAATTATTGAAAAAAAAATAAAATAATATAAATACCGATGAGAAAAAAATGTATATCTACATGACACACAAAGGAACAATCAATAATATAAAGGGAAATAGTAAGCTAAAATTATGTACTAAAAGTTTTGCTTATCATATTTTATCAGCTGATTTTGTGTACAAAGGTTTATATTACAATGTTGATTTAATTTGTTAAAATAATGGCACATACAAGGTATTGGTGATTTTAGCAACATATTGGTATAGGCTTGTTTAGTGTAAAATGTGGTATTTTGTTGAGAATGCATTCTTGGAGTGAAAAAATTAATTTGTGAAAGAATTTGAGGACAGTACATTTTATTATGTAATAATTTGTTTAGAAAAAAGTAACACAGAACAAATTCGCCGGTTAATACTGAAAACTTTCAAAATGAAATGTGCTTAGAAGATAATTGTTTTCTATACCCCTCTTAGGATATATTCCTGTGTCTCTAAATGAAATTTTTTTTTTAAATTTTCGTTGAACTGGCTTTAACATGATTTTGTCAACTAGATAGTAAGCGTTCCAGATTATGGATCCGTACTCAAGTTTTGACCGTACATAAGAATAATATAATGATTTTAAACAATTTAAATTAGTAAATGATTTACAGTTTCTTATGATAAATCTCAACATTTTGATCGATTCTTTAGATTTGATATGTATATGTTCGACAAAACTCAGTTCAGAATCAAAATATATACCTAAATCTTTAATTGTTTGTATGCACTCTAAAACAGTGTCGTTAATGCTGTAGTTGTAGTTAAAGCAATTTTTTCTTTTTTATGTAAGACACTACTTTACATTTAGCAGCATGGACACCAACTATGTTCAGACCGCACCACTTGCTGACGATATTAAGGTTTTTTTGAAGATATATACAATCGTTTACGGAATTTATGCCCTTAAGTATTTTTAAATCATCTGCAAAGATTAATTTATCGCACTTCAATTCAGTGCACAAATCGACTATAAATAATAGAAATAATAAAGGCCCAAGGTTAGAACCTTGCGGCACTCCGGAAGTGGCTACATATATTGACGATTTATATCCGTTGTAGAATATACGTTGTTGTCTGCCTGTTAGATATCACTGAAAGTATGTTAATAGATTTAAATTAAATCCATACTTTGCTAACTTCTGTACGAGTAATTGATGGTCGATGCGATCGAAGGCTTTGGTAAAATCGGTATACAAGGTGGCTACCTGTCCTCGTTCGTCTAGAATATTAGAAACTGTTTGAATAAATATTACTAAGTTCGTAGTAGTTGATCTGTTAGATACAAAGCCATGGTGATCTACTAATAATATGTTTTTAGTGGTCATATAGATGCGATTGTATAAAATGATTTCAAGAACTTTAACAAAACTACACAAAAGATAAATTTGTCTGTAATTGCTTATATTTGACGTATCGCCTGCTTTAAAAATTGGAAACGCCTTTGCCACCTTCCATCAGTTGGAAAAATATTTTTATTGAAATAATAAACTGAATAAAAAGCGGTTTAAGAATGCATTGGCACAATCTTTCACCAAAAAGGATGGTATAAGGTCTGGGCCGGATGTAATTTTGTTCTTTAACTTTTTTTATAGCATCTTGAATTTCTAACATCGAGATGTTTTTAATACTGAAAAGTTCAAAGTTATTATTGCCTATAGTCATGTGATTGTCTTATGTATCACAAAAAAAAAAATTATTCGTCTTATTTTTTTTGAGAATCTGAAATTTATCTAGATAGTATTGATTTATCTATTATCTTAATCTAGATAATCAAATACAACATTATCTTTTATACCATCTAGATAATATTCTTGGATTTTGTCTCTTATCTTATCTAGATAAAAAATGAATTATCTTTGCACAACACTGGAGGATGTTAGTCCCACTAGCAAATAGTAACTATAAATACAGTGCTAGCTCTCTAGATGGGATATTAGATAGTGTCAGATGAAAGTGTAATGACGGATGTCATAATCGCATCGGGCGGGGGGTTATTGTCACATTAATCCCCCTGGCAAAGTGTAGTTATAAGTACAATGCCGTCGAGGTACTAGTTTTAGAAATTGGGTGCTAAGTGATGCTAGTTGTAAATTTTGTGGTGCTAAAAAGTTAGAAGTCGTATTCTCACCGGAGGGGGAGCTACATCAGCCCTCTTCGGTAAGCAATAACCGTAAGTACGAAACTGCAAGCTCTTCAACTTCGGTGCTAGATAGTAGTAGATGTAAGTTTTGTGACGCTAAAGGTTGGAAGTCATAATCGCACCGGGGGAATAACGTTATATTAGCTCCCCCCCCGGTAACAAATGGTTATAACTTCAGTGTTGGTTTGGGTTAGCATTAAAAATTGGGTGCTAGGTAGTGCCGGATGTAACATTTGCAGTACTAAAATCTAGGAGTCATAGCCGCACCGGGGGTGCCAGTGCAACGGATTCTTTAACAGTCCACTTGCACACATTATAACACAAGTTAGGGGACATAATCCCCAAAATCAGGATTAAGTACAAGTTGCCATACGTCATCAATTTTTCGGCAATCAGAAATTTTAAATTAACTCCGTTTCTCTTTTATTTTTGTACGTTTTTGTTTCCTTGTAGTACCTTTTTACATCGCTCTTTGCTTCCATTAATATCCATTTATAATTTAATATGTTTTAAACAAGATTTCAATTATTGTGAAAGCCGTAATGTACACGTAAACTATTCAAAGAAACTTCTTTAAGACATCCATATATTTAAAACTGATCATGTGAACTTTATACTGCCATTTCAAAACAAGAGAATATTGAAATTCAAATATAAGTTCTGAAAATGAACGTAAAGGTATAGTTTATTTTTATAGCTTATATACTAGTTTTCTATGGAAGTAAAGTGTTATCCTGTAAACAAAGTTCTAGTCTAGGCGTAAGTTTTTACATTATTCAATAACAAATCTATTTTTTAGGAGAATTTATAGTAAAAATAGTTAGCAAAGATTTAACTGTCTGTAAGTTACAATTCGTCTCATTTGTGTGATAATCAAATTAAATTCGAATTGAATTGGAAAACTTTAGAAACGTACATATCTCAATTAGAAAGTCAAATTAAAAAACAGAAATTTAAAGTTGGAGTTCCATTGAATTGACAAGATAATCAATCGTAACTAATGGCACTTTTTGGGTTGTTGCCATGACAACGTGAAACTTTACTATCAAACTTAGGCGATATCAAAAATCGAAGTGCATTCTCATTAGGATGTAATCACCGGCGTGGCGCACCGTGTTTCATTACAAGGGAAATAGCTTCATAAATCTGTCCTGGCATGACCCCTTCTTATTGCCCCGTTCTGAGTTGGAGCAAGTTTCGGAAAGTAGGAATGATTCGGTTAAACTAAACCAAAAGTAGGTATTTTTATTTCGTTTCTGTAAAGATATTTTTAACGTAAGAGTAAGATTTTTATTTATTTATTTATACACACATTTCGTAAATAGTTAGAAATTTATAATAGCAAAAGGAAAAAAATGTTTTTGATTTGTTTATTAAATTTAAAAAGCAAACCCATTAAGAGAAGGTTATTTTATATTCGCCTTATACAGATCGAACCAGTCCATTAGATACACGACTAGCGGTATGCGCAGTTTATAGTCGCATGTCTGTTGCAGCTCGAATATTAGAAGGGGTTTTTGAGTAGGAAGATTATTGCCTTGCACAAGAAGAAATCATTTTGAGCACCTATTTTGAATTACTTATTTATTTACTTATTATTTTTTTAAAGTTGGTATTATTTTCCTTATTATTTATGAGAATATTAATTTAAGTTTTTTAGAATTACTTTTTTGTTTCTAAAAAAAAAAAAATTCAATATTGGATTGTGTGCTGTTCTGACATTTTTCATAATTTTAATGTTTTACTATCTGTGACATGCCGGAAGAAACACTGAAATTGTGAAACATCCAGATAATTTTAGTAAATACCTTAATACGCAAACATTTCTTTAGTTTAACGAGCAACATTCTCCACAGTAGCTTTAACGATACTGAAATCTACTGAAATCTATAGTAGGAGAAATCACTTTAGTGACGGGACGTGCGGGGTAAGAGGCTACAAAACGCAGAGCCGGATTTATCTGTATTGTTCATTCGTTTACTTTTTCATTTTAGGCTCTTTTGCTCAGTTTAGCTAGCAACAATTCCAGAAAAAAGTATTAACTTGAAATAATGGTATTGAATTTAAAGTATTGACTACACATACAGTAGTTGCAGTATTCAAGGTCGCTTAACATAAATTTTTACTACCCAGCAATAACAGCGACAAGGTATTAGCATTTCTTGCCAGGAAAGGATGGAAATGGAATGTTAGTATAGAATAAAGAAATTATTTAAGAAGTAACAAGAAACCTTTAAAAACAAAATAAAAACCAAAAATATACTCTCAAAATAGTAACAGAAACAAATATTTTTCTCTATAAATAAACTAAAATAAATTCTATTTTTGTAAAAATTAAAAAATAATTTTAGTAAATAATAACATCTTGAAATATTGAATATTTCTCAAGCCTGAACTACGAAAGCACAAAAACGGAAATAAATTATTATTTATTTCCGTTGATATCACAAAATTCACTCCTTCACTTCACAATTTATTTCCACCATTTATATGACATTCAGCAATTTTTAGATAATCATCCTCAATTATAATTACTTTCCCAATTCATTTTTCCCAATCTTCCTTGTTAATTTTCGACAGTTCGTTATGAATGAACTCTACGACTTTTTTATAGAATTTCGGAAAAGTATTTCCTTTTCTGACATTGTTCTTCAATTTACACCAAATTAATTCAATCGGGTTGAAAATACAGATTTCTGTATTTTCATGGCAGTAATCTCAATACTTTGTGGCCATATCGCTCCGCTACAGTGTCTATAATATACTTCTCACAATTTTTCATTTGCAGAACTTCCAAGAGTTGTGCTTTATTATAATTTTCCTCATAATAGAGACCATGTTCCATTAAGAAAATTTGTAATTCCAGCTTAGTAGAACTCTTGTCAGAAATTTTATACAGTTGTCTCGCTGTTCGCATTGTCAAGAACAGTAATGCTATTCGGTTTTAATTTTGAAATTATGATATTTTCAAACTATTGCTCAAATATTTCTTCCACCATATTCATGTGGTAATTCACGTGTCAAAAAGTTTTTTCTGCCAGTTGCTAGCTTTCTAGTGTAATCAGCCCAAAAATATTTTCTTTCTTCCCTTTTCCCCCCCTTTCATATCAACTTTTTTTTTATTTTTTTTTTCCCCCCTTTTTGAAAAAAAAAAATATTTTTTTTTTTTCTTTTTTTTTTTTTAACTTCTTTTTTTTTTTTTTTTTTCACCCCCCCTTTTTTTTTTTTTCCTTTTTTTTTTTTTTTTTTCTTTTTTTCTTTTTTTCTTTTTTTTTTTTCTCCCTCCCTAGAAAAAAAATTTTTTTTTTTTTTTTTTTTTTTCTTCTTTTTTTTTCTTATTTTTTTTTCTTCTCTCCTTTTTTTTTTTTTTTTTTTTTTTTTTTTTTTTTTTCCACCTATTTTTTTTTTTTATTTTCTTTCCTTTTTTTTTTTATTATTTTTTTTTCCCCCCCCCGCGCTCCTCCCCCCTCCCCCCCCCCCCCCCCCCCTCCCCCTCCTCCCCTCTCTTTTTTTTTTTTTTTGGGACACCCCCCCGGGTTATTGAGGGACTCCCCTTTTTCCCTCCCTCTCCCCCCCCCCACCCCCCCCCCCCCCCCCCCCCCTTTTTATTATTCCTCCACCCCCTCCCCTCCTCCGGGGGGTCTACTCCCCCCCCCCCCCCCCCCCCCCCCCCCCCCCCCCCCCCCCCCCCCCCCCCCACACACACACCTATACATGTCTTCAAGTCATTGTGGGGACACAGGATATTTACAATGTTGTGGGGACTTTGAAAGTGTATACGTAGCCATGTTGGTTACGTCATGCTGATTACGCAGGTATTTTTCATTTTACAATACACTCGCTCGTTTTCGAATACACTCCTAAAGTTATTGTGGGGACATCTTATATGTAATATAAATTGTGTATACGTGTACCCACTTTAATTGCCAAATAAAACTTGTGTATATGAGTCCCCACAATAAATTTAAAATGGAATGTGTGTAAGTTCCCGCAATAATATATGAGTCTTACTTTTTGTGTATACGATGAAATATTTAGTTTTTTGTAGTTTTTCACTTTTATTTTAAGAATTACTTCTAAGATAGCGATAATCGGTCAGTGAATTATTCGATTACAAGTAATTATTTGATCTCATACTCATTGTGTTATTTTCTGAAAATTGAACTGAACTGATGTCCAGGTTTTTTGTTCTAATCTATAACAAATATAGTCAAATAACAAATCTAGCAAACCAAACTATTTAAAATTGACAAACGACAGTATCAACACCAACAGAAGTTGTCCCTCTATAGGTGAACAGCGTAAGTTAATTTGAAGCGTTCGGGTTTCATGTAGAACGGTTCGTGGATCGTTCAGAACTAAGAGAAGTGAGCACCAGGTTCTGCGCAATTTATGTATCGTCCTAGAACTGTTCATATAAACTGTCTCACAGCAGCCAAGAATCTTGTGTCGCAGCTAAGAAGCTCAAGTTAGTTTAAACTTCTTGCATTGTAGCCGCAGGGGCGTGCTCAGATTAGACACTCAAGGTTATGCAGTTACTATGGCGCTTTCATAAATGATCATTTAATTACATTTTTAAAGTCATTTTTGATATTTTGGACACAAAAAAGGAACTAAACGGTCACTAATTATATATGTAACTATTCATAATCACGGTATTATACTGTGCTTTCATATTCATAGTTTTGAAGTCAATTAGGTATTGAAACGGAATTAAATAGTCACGTAGTTTCATGAAAGCAAGTGTCAGAGGTGATACAAAAATTTCTCTAGATGAAAATGTATTATTTTTTTTCATAGAGTTGAAATTAATTCGAAATGCAAAGCAGAGGCTATATACACAAGCTCGCGACTTTAGCACTTCATGTTTATTAAGAAAAACTCAAGTTTATAAAATGTTATGATCGCTTTCCTTCTATTTTATTAATACGTTATTTGTTTAATTTTTCTCTTGGATTTTTTTTAACTGAATACTTTTTTCAATTGTTTGAAAATCTACTATAAATTTAGTTCTACTCAAATTGCATTATAGACCTTATTTTTGCTTGAAAATGTTGGTAAATCATTTATTTTATATACACTGTCTCCCAGGATTGATGCAACAAGAGAGATGTGTTGGACCAAACATTTTTGGATTTGAATGTTATATTTTGGGATAAAGCTCGTCTGATTTAAAACTAACTTTGAGTATGTTTTCGCTTTTGAAAATCAAGAGTACCTTGACAGCTAATAAGAAAACAATTTTTTCTACAACCGAGCGAAAAGTGCAACTTTGCGCTTCCAAAAGAAAGCGCAAAGTTGCACTTTTCCGAGGAGCGAGCGTTTTTTTACTTTGTCGCTCGCCGAGCGACAAAGTAAACGATTAGTTACCATGGAAACCATAATAAAGAAATGTCTAGTGTATCTACGACTTTTGACACAAAAGTAAGCATTGGGGGTATTTGACAGTTCAGATTCCAAAAACATTTAGATTTTGTTATACATAGATATAAATCATAAAATGACAGTATTTAAATAAATAATTAATAGGTACTAAAGCAATTTTTTATTTTATTTTGCAGTAAATACCATTTTAACAAACATTTCTACAAAAACATGTGTAGCGCAAATTGATGCTCACGTTTTGAAATCTGAACTGTCAAATTTGAGGTTATCAATAATTATTAATTTTTACCAAACATTTTTATAAAAACACCGGTTGTAGAAAAAATCCTGTGTGTAATTCGAGCATAAAGTGACGTTACCGCTCTCGCGAGATAGCCGCGCTCAGATACGCGTCGCGCGTCAAACTTCTCGCTCAGAGCGACAATATATCACTTTGCGCTCTTAATACACAAATAGCTATTTTCGTCCGGTAAAATACCTTATCCCTTCATATTGTGGCAAACGTTATTGAGAACAGTTGTGTGGATATGAAAGAATACATATGGTCCCATGCAAAATGGCTAGCTGATTGACTTTGATTAAACCGTTGTTTTTCAGATGATACGGTATGTGCTCGAAATACTCAATGTAGCAGATCGATTGTCTCGAAATTATGCTTTACAACATATAACTTTGCATTATACACCCTTATAAAACACAATTCCGTATTTCGAGTGGAGACGGTTTTATCAACGTAGGTGGATTTTTCTGAAACAGGGACATCATTTTACATTCTGAACAACTTTTCTTAATAACATTTTGCTATATTACGAACGAATATAAGGTATTTTATCTGACATGAAAATAGTACTTTATTTAAAGAGTCCCTTTACAAAAAACCAAAAATAATCAGTTTTAAACCGCTTAATCCCAGAATATAAAATTCGAATCCAAAGTTTTATATCCAACACACCTTTATTACATCAACCTTGGGACAACACCGTTATAAATACGATGTTGGAAAAGCTAAGTAGAGAAACACTCAAATCGAAGGAGTTCAGCTACGCTATGATCTAATCGTCATGCGCGATAGGAGTTTTCTATTCTGTTTAGTTGGTTTGTGCATGATTTACTGCTCATGCTTATTTGTTGATAATTATACTCTACGAGTTGAATAGTTTGTTCGTTATTATAGTTTACCTCAGATTTACTGGGCACATAAAAAATGTCGGCGTCTTTGATCTTCACCGCGCCATCAAACACGCCGACATTTTTTATGTGCCCAGTAAATCTGAGGTAAACTATACATGGCAGTGTGTTGATATATTGAAAATCTGCCGATTTTAATTGATAATTTTTCAGACAATAAATTTGGAGTTGAAATATTTTGAAACATCGCCTTCTCTTCGTTACGTCGCCACCTTTAATCATTTTACTTCTGTCGTAAAAGATATAGAGACTTAAAGCAACACCATGCAAGAACGTAGACGTAAATGCTTTGACGTAAACGTGACAGAGATGATACGGTCGTGACTTTAAAAGTAGAGTTATAAAGCATCGTTTGGAACGTAATAACGTATATATACGGGCAGGTCGCACGAAGGTCGTTTATTGTTGTTCTGTTGAACTGTATACTACGTAGTTCACTGTCTGTGCGTTTTAACTTAACCTCACTTTTTTGGATAATTATTAGAATTTTATTTAGAAAATAATAAGGTGCCTATAGGTATGGAAGAAATTGTTAACACCTTTGAATGAGGATAGTGATGATGATGATGGAGTTCAATTCAATTCATAAACTTATTTGAACTGTTGGATTTTACCAAATTCTTGATTTTATCTTTTAAAGTTTTAATAGAAATTAATTTTCCCGTGATTTGTAAGTATATTATTTTTCATTTGGATTGAATTTCATCGTCCAGGGTTCTCGTATGGTTTATGGCACACGATTTCCTTTGTAAGATGTAAATCGTTCTCACTTGTAAAATGAGTTCTTTTATTATTATTCATTACTTGTTTATATAATATAAACAAGTTTATATAATATAAACAAGTAATGAATAATTATTGTTAGTCTTTGCTGTTACTTGCGTTTGGTTTCATATTTTGAAATTACCAGTTGTTCGGGTTTAAGTGGATGTTTCCGAAGTCACACTCGGCTCGATATCGCTACGTCTTTGCTATACGTACGTTCACGCAAAGTTACGTCGGACGTAAGTATAAACATACGAAAAATTGCCACTACGCATGCGTAGCTGTCATTCGCTACGTTTACGTTTACGTTCTTGGTGTTGATTTAAGTCTCTATTTATTTACACACGATAGTTTACCAAACAAAACCAACTGCGCAAGTTATTTTATATTGTCCAACTATACAACTATAGTTCGCCCGTATGGTTCATTTACGTAGACATATTTAACAAAGCTTCCATTACCGTCGAATGCTCTACTAGTGTACAGTTCAACAGCATGCCGCGACACGAACTGTGCATCTCCATCTCTAATAGTTAGCTCAAAAGCCTAGCAGCGCTACTATAGCCACAGCTCTTCACAAATAATCGACCACCCTTTGCCGCGCACCTCTTTCCAGCTTTAATCAGTTCTAAGAATTCACATTTAATAATACGTATGCAAATTTTGTTTCGCGCATACGCAGTGAGCTTTCATTACCGTCGAGTGCGCAGATCCTGCCATAATAGCTTTCTATTGCGCATCTCAAATGCCCTACTTGTGTACAGTTCAACTGCATGTCAAGACACGAACTGCGCAACTCCATATCTAATAGATAGCTCAAAAGCCCACTGCGCTACTGGTTAGTGGTGCAGTGGGCTTAGTGTGGTTACATTAACTAGTCACAGCTCTTCACAAAGAATTGACCTCCCTTTGCCGCGCATCCCTTTTCAGCTTTAATCAGTTGTAAGAATTCATATTTAATAATACGTATGCAAATTTTGTTTCGCGCATGCGCATTGAGCTTCCATTACCGTCGAGTGCGCAGATCCTGCCGTAATAGAATTCTACTGCGCATCTAAAATACCCTACTTGTGTACAGTTAAACTGCATGCCACGACACGAACTGCGCAACTCCATCTCTAGTAGTTAGCTCAAAAACCCACTGCGTTACTAGCCACATAAACTAGTCACAGCTCTTTACAAAGAATTGACCTTCCTTTGCCGCGCATCTCTTTCCAGCTTTAATCAGTTGTAAGAATTCATATTTAATAATACTTATGCAAATTTTGTTTCGCGCATGCGTATTGAGCTTTCAATACCGTTGAGTGCGCAGATCCCGCAGTAATAGCTTTCTACTGCGCATCGAAAATGCCCTACTTGTGTACAGTTCAACTGCATGTCACGACACAAACTGCGCAACTCCATCTCTAATAATTATCTCAAAAGCCCACTGCGCTACTAGCCACATTAACTAGTCACATTTCTTCACAAAGAATCGACCTCTCTTTGCCACGCATTCCTTTCCAGCTTTAATAAGTTGTAAGAATTCACATTTAATAATACGTGTACAAATTTTCCTCCGCCAATACGCATTTTGTTTCGCGCATGCGCATTATATTTTCACATGCGATTTATGGCATGATTTACTGACCTTCAGTAACCTTCAGTGATTTCTAGTAATTTCCTCCGTTAGCTTCCACGGATTATACAATGAACTCGATTTTCCCCTCGCGTCTCTTCCATATTTGTTTTGAACATTTAATATTCGTAATTAAAAGACAAACTTTAACATTCGACCTTACCTTGAATATTTTCCATACCATAATTTAAATGTCCACACAATAATTGGGGGCTATGAATTTCTATACACAATAATATACAAAATGCTGAAACTGCGTTAAAATAATAAACGATGTAGAGGGCGCCACTTCCCAGTAACTGCAAAGTGCCCATAACCATAGGTGAATTAACTAATGTATAGATGTGTATACAACAGTTCAATTTACCACATTGTGGGGACTATAGAAATGTTCATATAACTTTCGTAAAAGAAGAGATAAAATAATATAAAATAAATAACCGACATAGCAAGAAATAATAGAATAGTGATATTAGAACGTGGTTTAAAGATTAATTAATATACATGAGAAAACAGCATTTTCAGTGAAAAATATAGTGGGGACGCGTTTGTGTCCCCACTAATTTTGAAGTCCCCACAGTCCTGGTTTTTAGTCGATGAAAAACCCCACAATAAATGCAATAATTTTCATGATTAATTGAATGAACAGATTCTTAAAATTTTTTTTTTGTACTCAATTACAAATAATTATTTGATCTCATACCCATTGTGTAATTTTCTGAAAAATGAACTGAACTGATGTCCACACCAACAGAAGTTGTCCCTCTATAGGTGAACAGCGTAAGTTAATTTGAAGCGTTCGGGTTTCATGTAGAACGGTTCATGGATCGTTCAGAACTAAGAGAAGTGAGCACCAGGTTCTGCGCAATTTATATATTGTCCTAGAACTGTTCATATAAACTGTCTCACAAGAGCCAAGAATCTTGTGTTGCAGCTAAGAAGCTCAAGTTAGTTTAAACTTCTTGCATTGTAGCCGCAGGGACGTGCTCAGATTAGACACTCAAGGTTATGCAGTTACTATGGCGCTTTCATAAATAATCATTTAATTACATTTTTAAAGTCATTTTTGATATTTTGGACACAAGAAAGGAACTAAACGGTCACTAATTATATATGTAACTATTCATAATCACGGTATTATACTGTGCTTCCATATTCATAATTTTGAAGTCAATTAGGTATTGAAACGGAATTAAATAGTCACGTAGTTTCATGAAAGCAAGTGTCTGAGGTGATACAAAAATTTCTCTAGATGAAAATGAATTATTTTTTTTCATAGAGTTGAAATTAATTCGAAATGCAAAGCAGAGGCTATATACACAAGCTCGCTCTCTTGGATTTTTTTAACTGAATACTTTTTTCAATTGTTTGAAAATCTACTATAAATTTAGTTCTACTCAAATTGCATTATAGACCTTATTTTTGCTTGAAAATGTTGGTAAATCATTTATTTTATATACACTGTCTCCCAGGATTGATGCAACAAGAGAGATGTGTTGAACCAAACATTTTTGGATTTGAATGTTATATTTTGGGATAAAGCTCGTCTGATTTAAAACTAACTTTGAGTATGTTTTCGCTTTTGAAAATCAAGAGTACCTTGACAGCTAATAAGAAAACAATTTTTTCTACAACCGAGCGAAAAGTGCAACTTTGCGCTTCCAAAAGAAAGCGCAAAGTTGCACTTTTCCGAGGAGCGAGCGTTTTTTTACTTTGTCGCTCGCCGAGCGACAAAGTAAACGATTAGTTACCATGGAAACCATAATAAAGAAATGTCTTTTGACACAAAAGTAAGCATTGGGGGTATTTGACAGTTCAGATTCCAAAAACATTTAGATTTTGTTATACATAGATATAAATCATAAAATGACAGTATTTAAATAAATAATTAATAGGTACTAAAGCAATTTTTTATTTTATTTTGCAGTAAATACCATTTTAACAAACATTTCTACAAAAACATGTGTAGCGCAAATTGATGCTCACGTTTTGAAATCTGAACTGTCAAATTTGAGGTTATCAATAATTATTAATTTTTGCCAAACATTTTTATAAAAACACCGGTTGTAGAAAAAATCCTGTGTGTAATTCGAGCATAAAGTGACGTTACTGCTCTCATGAGATAGCCGCGCTCAGATACAAATAGCTATTTTCGTCCGGTAAAATACCTTATCCCTTCATATTGTGGCAAGCGTTATTGAGAACAGTTGTGTGGATATGAAAGAATAAATATGGTCCCATGCAAAATGGCTAGATGATTGACTTTGATTAAACCGTTGTTTTTCAGATGATACGGTATGTGCTCGAAATACTCAATGTAGCAGATCGATTGTCTCGAAATTATGCTTTACAACATATAACTTTGCATTATACACCCTTATAAAACACAATTCCGTATTTCGAGAGGAGACGGTTTTATCAACGTAGGTGGATTTTTCTGAAACATGGACATCATTTTACATTCTGAACAACTTTTCTTAATAACATTTTGCTATATTACGAACAAATATAAGATATTTTATCTGACATAAAAATAGTACTTTATTTAAAGAGTCCCTTTACAAAAAACCAAAAATAATCAGTTTTAAACCGCTTAATCACAGAATATAAAATTCGAATCCAAAGTTTTATATCCAACACACCTTTATTATATCAAGCTTGGGACAACACCGTTATAAAAACGATGTTGGAAAAGCTAAGTAGAGAAACACTCAAATAGAAGGAGTTCAGCTACGATATGATCTAATCGTCATGCGCGATAGGAGTTTTCTATTCTGTTTAGTTGATTTGTGCATGATTTACTACTCATGCTTATTTGTTGATAATTGTACTCTATGAGTTGAATAGTTTGTTCGTTATTATAGTTTACCTCAGATTTACTGGGCACATAAAAAATGTCGGCGTTTTTGATCTTCACCGCGCCATCAAACACGCCGACATATTTTATGTGCCCAATAAATCTGAGGTAAACTATACATGGCAGTGTGTTGATATATTGAAAATCTACCGATATTAATTGATAATTTTTCAGACAATAAATTTGGAGTTGAAATATTTTGAAACATCGCCTTCTCTTCGTTACGTCGCCACCTTTAATCATTTTACTTCTGTCGTAAAAGATATAGAGACTTAAAGCAACACGATGCAAGAACGTAGACGTAAATGCTTTGACGTAAACGTGACAGAGATGATACGGTCGTGACTTTAAAAGTAGAGTTATAAAGCATCGTTTGGAACGTAATAACGTATATATACGGGCAGGTCGCACGAAGGTCGTTTATTGTTGTTCTGTTGAACTGTATACTACGTAGTTCACTGTGTGCGTTTTAACTTAATCTCACTTTTTTGGATAATTATTAGAATTTTATTTTGAAAATAATAAGGTGCCTACAGGTATGGAAAAAATTGTTAACACCTTTGAATGAGGATAGTGATGATGATGATGGAGTTCAATTCAATTCATAAACTTATTTGAACTGTTGAATTTTACCAAATTCTTGATTTTATCTTTTAACGTTTTAATGGAAATTAATTTTCCCGTGATTTGTAATTATATTATTTTTCATTTGGATTGAATTTCATCGTCCAGGGTTCTTGTATGGTTTATGGCACACGATTTCCTAAGATGTAAATCGTTCTCACTTGTAAAATGAGTTCTTTTATTATTATTCATTACTTGTTTATATAATATAAACAAGTTTATATAATATAAACAAGTAATGAATAATTATGGTTAGTCTTTGCTGTTACTTGCGTTTGGTTTCATATTTTGAAATTACCAGTTGTTTGGGTTTAAGTGGATGTTTCTGAAGTCACACTCGGCTCGATGTCGCTACGTCTTTGCTATACGTACGTTCACGCAAAGTTACGTTGGACGTAAGTATAAACATACGAAAAATTGCCACTACGCATGCGTAGCAGTCATACGATACGTTTACGTTTACGTTCTTGGTGTTGATTTAAGTCTCTATTTATTTACACACGATAGTTTACCAAACAAAACCAACTGCGCAAGTTATTTTATATTGTCCAACTATACAACTATAGTTCGCCCGTATGGTTCATTTACGTAGACATATTTAACAAAGCTTCCATTACCGTTGAATGCTCTACTAATGTACAGTTCAACAGCATGCCGCGACAAGAACAGTGCATCTCCATCTCTAATAGTTAGCTCTAAAGCCTAGCAGCGCTACTATAGCCACAGCTCTTCACAAATAATCGACCACCCTTTGCCGTGCACCTCTTTCCAGCTTTAATCAGTTCAAAGAATTTACATTTAATAATACGTATGCAAATTTTGTTTCGCGCATACGCAGCTTTCATTACCGTCGAGTGCGCAGATCCTGCCATAATAGTTTTCTATTGCGCATCTCAAATGCCCTACTTGTGTACAGTTCAACTGCATGTCAAGACACGAACTGCGCAACTCCATATCTAATAGACAGCTCAAAAGCCCACTACGATACTGATTACTGGTGCAGTGGGCTTAGTGTGGTTACATTAACTAGTCACAGCTCTTCACAAAGAATTGACCTCCCTTTGCCGCGCATCCCTTTTCAGCTTTAATCAGTTGTAAGAATTCATATTTAATAATACGTATGCAAATTTTGTTTCGCGCATGCGCATTGAGCTTCCATTACCGTCGAGTGCGCAGATCCTGCCGTAATAGAATTCTACTGCGCATCTAAAATACCCTACTTGTATACAGTTAAACTGCATGCCACGACACGAACTGCGCAACTCCATCTCTAGTAGTTAGCTCAAAAACCCACTCCGTTACTAGCCACATAAACTAGTCACAGCTCTTTACAAAGAATTGACCTTCCTTTGCCGCGCATCTCTTTCCAGCTTTAATCAGTTGTAAGAATTCATATTTAATAATACTTATGCAAATTTTGTTTCACGCATGCGTATTGAGCTTTCAATACCGTTGAGTGCGCAGATCCCGCAGTAATAGCTTTCTACTGCGCATCGAAAATGCCCTACTTGTGTACAGTTCAACTGCATGTCACGACACAAACTGCGCAACTCCATCTCTAATAATTATCTCAAAAGCCCACTGCGCTTCTAGCCACATTAACTAGTCACATTTCTTCACAAAGAATCGACGTCTCTTTGCCACGCATTCCTTTCCAGCTTTAATAAGTTGTAAGAATTCACATTTAATAATACGTATACAAATTTTCCTCCGTCAATACGCATTTTGTTTCGCGCATGCGCATTATATTTTCACATGCGATTTATGGCATGATTTACTGACCTTCACCCAGGTAGCAAGGGTACGTCATAATGACGTCAACATCTGGTGATTACTGGTCATAAGACGTCAGCGAACCAAAAATCGACGACATAATGACGTCTTATAAATGACGTTAAAATGACGTGCTGCATATCACGTTATATAACACGTCATATTGTCGTCTTTTTTCG
This sequence comes from Rhamnusium bicolor, assembly GCA_029963845.1. Classification (NCBI taxonomy): domain Eukaryota; kingdom Metazoa; phylum Arthropoda; class Insecta; order Coleoptera; family Cerambycidae; genus Rhamnusium; species Rhamnusium bicolor. The sequence goes on from JANEYF010004223.1 coordinate 266,083, forward strand.
GTGCTATTATTATATATCAAAGTCATATACAATATGGAATGAAGCGGCATTTTCGCAAGTGACATATTGCCATCATTACAAGATTACCTGTATTTTTTTAACAGTTTCCAAAGAGAGTAATCAAAGGCATGCAAAAATATTGTTTTTAGTTTGTTTTTGCTCAAAAGCAAAACATTTGCCTATATAATTTTTGCACAAATATTTTATTACTTCTAGGAACATTTTTAATATTTGCACGTCACAGCCATTCATCATATAATTTTTGTGATATAAATTTCGTACCCTGTATCCCATTGAATTCAAAAGTACCGCTATATAACCAGACATGAGCGCAACTACGTTCGAAGTTCTGAACAACGTGATTAATATTAACCAATCGGTGTAGGTACAGCTTATGCGCGCGCAGTCCATCTTACCACAGACCACTGTGAATTCCCAGGCGTTTACGACATTTTCTGTTCTGTGTTTACTCTGGCCTATTAGTGAAATATCTGGCAAATGTGTTGTTTTGACGTTTAACGAAAATTCTGTAGCAATACCTATTATTCACAGTTTAGTATATGATAGTAAGATAGAATAAACATTTATTTTTTTGAATATGTAGTATGTTATATAAACATAAATTTTATATAGTAATATATTTTTTCAATATATGTATAAACTAAATACTAATAGTTTTATCTGTATTACTGAAAACCTGGGAGGGGGGTACCAAATATAACCTGAAAAAGACGTCAAAATAACGTCTAACTAATGACGTGAAATTAGCGTCAAGTAATCAACGTCATCGGTCCAAGACATTAGGAGGACATTTTCACGTCATATTTACGTCATTCAACTAGTCATTTCTCGTCACTCGGTGACCATTTTTTCACGTCATTTTCACGTGCTCTTGCTACCTGGGCAGTAACCTTCAGTGATTTTTAGTAATTTCCTCCGTTAGCTTCCACGGATTATACAATGAACTCGATTTTCCCCTCGCGTCTCTTCCATATTTGTTTTGAACATTTAATACTCGTAATTAAAAGACAAGCTTTAACATTCGTCCTTACCTTGATTATTTTCCATACCATAATTTAAATGTCCACACAATAATTGGAGGTTATGAATTTCTATACACAATAATATACAAAATGCTGAAACTGCGTTAAAATAATAAACGATGTAGAGGGCGCCACTTCCCAGTAACTGCAAAGTGCCCATAACCATAGGTGAATTAACTAATGTATAGATGTGTATACAACAGTTCAATTTACCACATTGTGGGGACTATAGAAATGTTCATATAACTTTCGTAAAAGAAGAGATAAAATAATATAAAATAAATAACCGACGTAGCAAGAAATAATAGAATAGTGATATTAGAACGTGGTTTAAAGATTAATTAATATACATGAGAGAACAGCATTTTCAATGAAAAATATAGTGGGGACGCGTTTGTGTCCCCACTAATTTTGAAGTCCCCACAGTCCTGGTTTTTAGTCGATGGAAAACCCCACAATAAATGCAAGACATACGCACACACACACACACACACACACACACACACACACACACACACACACACACACACACACATCCAAATAAGCAGTGTGGTGGTAGCGATACGTCACACAAGTTACAGTCTTCCATGTTTTCTCCGCATAATTTCAATGCATTATCAACTTATCCGCAGTGTAATATAATCAACAGTCCATTTATTAGGGGGCAATGAGATTGGTTGATATTTCCTAGATCCATCAGTCTATCCATTTTTACGGTGTCATGAGTATTATACCAAGTGTCATCTAGATAAAAATTGGTCTATTTTCCCTTCTGAGTTCTTTTATCTTTTCTAGATATGAATTTCGCCAATCTACTATTCGTCTGCCTTCCATAATTGCCATGCGTTTTTTAATAATTTGATATTTAAATCCAAGTTCCTAAAGTTCTTTTGATATATTTTAGATGATAATCCATTTCGTTTAGTTTTCTGTCTACCACGTCAATAGTTGAGATTTCATTTTTCTGATACGCGTCGTAAACTAAATTTCTTAAAAGTTTTGCTAACTATGAGTCCAGAGTTTTCAAGTGACCGGCGTCGGATCGTTGTTTTCTTGGGAGAGCACCTTCTTTTACTAGTTTATGTATTGTGGGACGGGAAACGTTAATCAGAGATGCTGTTTCGCACAGTACATTTAAATCATACAAATTAGGGTCATTAGCTCGTCGCTTCAAAAGATTATTTTAAACATTAAATCAAATTTGTTTCGCTTGCTCGTTCAGATTTAGCCGATATTTTCTTAATGAAAACACTGATGAACTTTGATTTTCTTTATCACTGCAATCACAATCGTTTTCATTTTCATAAACAAAATAAGATTTAGACGTAGAAGCCTCCCACGGTAGAAACATTTTTATATTAAATACGGTAACCTTTTTAAATTATTTTCAAAAAACACAACAACGATAAACAGATGTAAAATATTTATTACTTATAATACACACGTAGTTATTTTAGACCAATAAATTATAATAGCTGGAAAGGTTTTTTTGGGTAAAAGGTCCAATGTTTCACTTATAATACACTTACCATATATTACACAACTCAATGCAACACGATAACCTTCTTAAATTATTTTCGAAAACACACCAGCAAATAAACAGATATAAAATAATTATTACTTATGATATTACACTTTCTCCTACAATGCACTGCTAAACAAATCGTTAACAAAACTAAGTGTGGACCTGAAGTATCACAGAATGTAAGTGAAACTCCGTCTCGGTCGCGTTCCAGCAAAAACAACAATCATCATTCTCGTTTTAATGTAAACGGTGTAAACAACGGAAGATGTCATGTGTTAGAGATTTCCCACCCTCACGTCGCGTCTTACCCTACATGTTCCGTCACTAAATCGATTTCTTCTACTATACATGCTCCTGCTAGCAAGCGCCCTGACGCAATGATTAACTTTCGTTCGGATTTCGTATTCAGACGGGTAGCTTTAAACTGCGCATATCGCTAGTCTTGTATCTAGTGGGTTGGCTCGATCTGTATTTAACTCAACATGTTTGCACACTTCAATCTATTTACATATACTGGGTAGCGACGTAACCTAATATTTGCATTTATTTTGTAAGATAGACCAGACAGAAATTATGTCGTTTCTTATGGAAACTGAGCCCCCATTGAGATATGGCTAGGGCTGTTGAGCATAGAAAGAGGATTAAAGAGTTTCATTGACATAACCTTATAAAATAAGTCCCCTGAATGCTAGAGCTGTTCTAATTTCGCTATTATAGCCATGTATCCACTGGTCCTGTCCGATTTCTCTGCGCCTAGGGCACCTTCTTGCGGTGATAGCGGTAACAGATTATATCAAAGGCATTAAAATAATATCTCCCGAATAGTTATAATACATTTAGTACTGCTAATTAACCTGGCTAAGTCCCTGTACGCGATCTATGCCGTCATGTCACCAACTCGGTGGAGTGGTTGGGTAGAGCATGCGCTGACAATTGTGACTAGATAATTCTTCCATCGTCCTGCGGGTTCGAGTCCCACCACCGACACTGATAATGTTGATGAAAATGGTTGTGTGTCCGAGTTCTTTCATAAGTGTAACCCTCCTCATTGCAGCTTCGGCTTTGATATGTGATTAATATTGTATATATATTTCTTTGATATTTTAGTTTTGTGTAAAAATTTTTAAAATAAAAATAAATTTTGCATAAAATTCTCTTTCTGACGGTATATCTCAAAGTAGAATTTGTTTTCAGAATGGCTCTAATAGGAGGAATTGAATTTGACAAAGTTCTCGAAAATAAAATATCGTCAAATGAGACGTGTTGTGCACAAATGTGCTCTTTACTGATGCCCCTTATTGTTCGCAAACACTTAAGGCTCAGATCACTCAGTATTGGTGAAGCAGGTCGGAAAGTCGGCATTCTGTAGATAATAATCCACTCAGTAAATATAAACCTTTGAGGATGGCCTAATTCGTTTAAAGCAAGTAATTCTAAGAACATAAATTGATATTTTCATAAATAATAAAAATAATACCAACTGTAAAAGATAAAATAATAAGTAAATAAATAAATAAATAAATAATTCAAATTAGATCAAAAAGACTTTTACGATTTAGAACTCACCAGTTGTTTCTGGTTAGTAGCGAAATAATGGTATCATGTCGATATCAACATTCACGCTGCAATCGTCCCATCGTGTTGGCAACAGACGGTCGACTGTAAACTTCGCATACCGCTAGTCGTGCTCCTAAAGTGACTTGCCTAAAGAAGGCAACTCACTTGCGTGAATCAATATTCTCAGAAGTAAATGTCCTATCAGTAGTCAGTCAAGGGTTTATTCCCTTTTGAAATAATTTGTAAAGTGAATTATGCTCATCACTGTATAACAAATTCAACTTCCTATTGCTATAGTGGTAATTGATATAATAAAATATTAGATACAACAATTTGGTAATAATACTGTAGATATCTGATTGTTAAGCTATATTTCTTTCTATTTTTATTTAGTGTACTTGTTTTGCAGAAACTTTAACAAAGAAAAACAAGCCTATGTTGATTATTTGATTATATTGGGTTTAATTATTATTGTAAGGAACAGTGTGGCAAAGATAAAGTTCTAGTTGGAACTACTGATCAGTCAGCAGTTTGGTAGTTTAGGACATTCAGAATGCAAGGGCCGGAGGTGAAAACGTCGAACCTTTGCAAACTCTCTCCAACTGGCCTGCAAATTGATGGTAACTGTTTGGGCTAACAATCTAGATATACGTCAGTTGAATTTTGATTACAATCCCAGAATATAATGTCCTAGCTCGTTTCTTAATAAACTAAAAAGAACTTTGAGAGCAGGTTTTAATTTAAGCGATGTGATATTTACAATAATAATAATTAAAAATCTTTTGATTCACACTTACATATTTTTTAGTCATAAATAGACAATTATTTGTCTTCAAATAATGAGAAATTAATATACGATTCAAATGTATTCATCCCTCACATTAACTGCGAATATTTTAAAAATTGTGGGTGAGAAAAACTGCAATGAAATTAAAATTTTCGTATTTTCAGAAAATCAGAAAAGTTTAATATTATGTCAAGCTTATCACAAAATCTATAAAACATCATTTTGACATATTGATTATTGAATCTTAGTTATTTTATATTTGTCATACAGTGGAAATAAATTTATTGTAAATTTGAACTGGGATAGTAGTTCATCTGAAAATTAAGAAGAGGGTGAGAAGGGCGAGAAAGTGAATTTTGTAATATCAACTGCATTATTTATTTCCGTTTTTGTGCGATACTTTAAGGTATAACTATCAAGACCAATGAAGACGTTTTGCATAAAAAAAATTGCTATTATAATTTGCGAAAAGAAGTTGAAAAATTTGTGTGCCTCACCAGATTATTTTTACCCTTTCGCGACTAAAGAGTTATATGTGTCCCATTAAATTTTGAACATTGAAAAGACGGCTTTACTTTTTCTGTTAAAATGAATTTTTGTACCGGTTTGTTAAGCTTTTGTGATCTAGAGAATGTAATGGAGCTACTATTATATTTTCAATTTTCGATATTACTGTGCTATAAGGTGGGACATATATGTCCCAGCCGTATCTATGCTTGGGACAAATATGTCCCCGTCGTATCTATGTTTGGGACAAATATGATATAATAATACATTATTTTACAAAAGGAACACTTGATTATGTATATTTAGTATATGCAAAAATGTGTCAGACAAACAGAATATAAACATATTTAACACACCTAAAAAAATATTCTTATATAAAAAATACTTTACATAATATTAGGTATGATAAGCAGAAAAGATTCATTGCATAATGGTATATTACAGGTACTACAGATTGTTTTCGTAAGTTTCTCATTTTTTTCTGTGAACAATACCGACATCATCTTCTATTTGCAGTTACAATCGGTAAATGATCACCATTTATCATATTTCTTGATGATGTACTCAATCTGCCATCATTTCGTTTTCGAACTATATTCGCGCTTTTTCTCCCTATGGCAATTAGAGATTCTGCCAAATCTACCAAAAAAGTTGATGGAATGTTTTCTTTGTTGCGAGTCTCCTTATATATTATCCATGCATTGACAGCACTGGTTGGTAAAAATTTGTAAAATACTTTTTTCCACCATTTTAGGGATTTACGATCTATGTTATATAGGCCCGTAAGTTGGTCTGATAAGTTGACTCCACCCATATAAATATTGTAAAAACGTATGACCTCTGGACAAGGTAGAATCATTTTTGTACCATCTTTGGCTGTGCGACTTATTTCAACCATCTCATTTGTATGGCAGTTGCTCATCACCATAACTTCTTTCGTATCTATCCACAAAAATGCAGTAGTTCCTTCATTATTGCACAAGCTTTCTGTATCCCCTCTACTTCTCTTCTCTTTCACAAATTTTGGCATGTTTTTACGAGTGGAGATGCAAGTACCCACTTGAGCAAAAGTTAAGGTGTTTATTAGATTCACAGATGTAAAAAAATCGATCAAAGCAGAAAGCAACTTCTTTACCTCTTACAGTTTCTGTTAATTTCTTAATGACTCTCTCACCTACAGTTCCTTCTGCAGATCTTTCCTTTTTTCCTGAGTAGATATTGAAGTCATAAACATATCCAGATTTGAAATCGCATCTCTCCCAAATCTTTATACCCATTTTTATGGGCTTCAGAGGTAAGTATTGTTTCAAGGTAGTCCTACCTTTAAATTTTGTCATACTCTCATCAATAGATTGAAAAGTACTCTCGGACCTTGCCTTTGGATAAGTTTTCTTCAAACAGGATATTAAATCTTCAAAATAATAGAGTTTACTCGCAATGTCCGGTTTTTAGGGTCGTTGAAATAAAGTGTGCTAATAAGTAATTTGAATCGATCCCTAGAAATCGTTAGTTTTATAGCTTCATTACCAAGTGATTTATTTGATGACCAATAAAGATGTATTGCTGGTAATTTGTTATATGCCATGATAAATAGGCAGCCTACGATTATCATTACCTCATGTAATCAGTGAGTTTTTGATTTTGTCGTGTTATTTTTGTAAGAATACCCAACCTTTCATTCGTACACTGAGCTATATATCAAAACAGACTTTTGGGAAAAAGCTTCAAAAATGTATCAAGTGCAGATGATCCCCGATTTATGCCTAGAAGAATATTACACAGTTTTTCGTCTGGCACCTTCATTTGAGGAAAAAAAGTGTACCTGTTTCAGTCCAACATATACTGTGTTACTGCAAACTACAATATTTTGTTCTACACTCATATCTGAATCTGACTCGCCAGAACTTTCAAATAATTCGTTTTCAATATGAGGTGCACATGAACGGTTTCCATTAGCACTTGTTTTTTGTTTTTTGGCTGTAGCAATGGTGATTTTATTTTTACTTCGCGTCTTGGTAGTTATTTCCAAATCGGATTCATCATAATTTGATCTTTCAGAATTCACATATTTTGTTCCACTATCCTCAAAAGTCTCTGATAAGTCAGACAGGTTGTCAGCAATATCTCGCAGCTCTCCTGTTGTCAAAGAGTTTCTGTAAAAAAAAATTTATTTATTTATTTTCTGCATAATATATTCTAAACGCACTAGTGGGACAATAGAAGGTGAAAGCAAAGTACTACTGGGATATACCTATGCGTCCCATAACCTCAAAAATGAACAATAAATAAAAATAAATATACAAAGATTTGCATTTACTAATTAAATAATATTAAAATGTACCCACCTTGACATTTTCAAACCGTTTTATTAAAAATGTTCAACAATTATAGTAAATAACTATTAAATACACAGCACATGTTCACTTTAAGAAGTAAATGTACTAACTAAAGCAAATATATTGACTATTCCTTGCATTTCTAAGACAGCTAAGACTCTGCCTGTACTATTGGGATAATTTTCCAATGCGTTCACGCCTCCTGGAGACCAACAGTATTTTTTGATTTTTTTAATGGGACATATGTACCCTAATAGGCTTTTGAACATAGCCATATTGAAAAATAAAGTCTTCGCGGAAGGGTTAAACAATTTGTAAAATATTTGCAAATAATTTTTTTTTCAGAATCAGGTAGAAAATATATCGACATATTTCAAATTTCATCAAAAAATATTGATTTTCTATAAGTTATACCGTTTTGAAATTTTATTTTAGAATCATTTTTCGCTGTGCAAATTTCAAAAAAGATGCAACTTTATAAAAAATCAATATTTTTTAATGAAATTTTAAATCTGTCGTTAGATGTTCAACCTGATTCTGAAAAAAAAAAATGTTTCGCAAATATTTTACAAATCGTTTAAAAAATAACCTGGCGATGCATCCAATTTTTCAACTTTTTTTCGCAAATTTCAATCGCAATTTTTTTTTGCAGTACTTCTTCATTTAGTCTTGATCGTTATGCCTTAAAATATTGCTTAGGTCCGATACTCCAATACTAAGATATGACAGCCTAAATTTCACCAGCCGCCACTGTTGCTTGAGAAACTTTCTTTTTTTATTTATTGTTATTATTTTTTTTTTCATTTTGACAAAAACATGTCTTTCTGTTTTTATTATAGTAATAACTTTACTATTAGAATTTATTTTTAGTTTATTTATTGAGAAAAATATCGGTTTCTGTTACTATTTTGAGTGTATATTTTTGTTTTTATTTTGTTTTTTAAAGGTTTCTTGTTACATTTTAAACAATTTCTTTATTCTATACTAATATTCCATACCCATCCTTTCCTGGCAATAAATACTTGTACCTCCTCGCGGTTCTTGCTGGGTAGTAACAATTTATATGAAGTGAACTTGATTACTGTAACTGCTGTATGTGTAATCACTACTTTAAATTCAATACTCTTATTTCAAGTTAATACTTTTTTGTACAATTGCTAAATTGATGCTAGTTAAACTGAGCACAAAAACCTATATTGAAAAAGTAAACTAGCGAATAATACAGTTAAATCCGGTTCTGCATTCTGTAGCGTCTTACCCCGCACATCCCGTTACTAAAACAATTTCTCACACTATACTTCCCTATACCCAATCGTAATCAAACTAGTTTGTAAGATATTCAGAACAATTCACAAAGAATTCTTTATTTAACTAATTCTAACTAAGTTGGCCATGCCAATAATTGACAGAACAAATACTAGCAGAGCTGTCAAATTGAGTGAACTTTTGTTTTGCTGCTAAATCCGAGTCAAATAAAAGTCATCTCCGAAGTTCAGAAGCATTTCAACAATCCTGAGGTAGAGACGACGATACATGTGAATCATAATAATTAAGCCATGGTACTAGACAATATTCGACTATTAGAAAATTCTTCATTATCATGAGAAAAGTCTTTAAATTCATTCATAATGTACAAAATGAATTTAAAAACTACCAAAGATGCCCCTGGTATGCGAGTGAGTAAGCATATATTTTAAAAACAAATGCGGGATATGAAAAGTTATAATTTATTAATCTTTATAACTTGGAAAATAGCTACATTTAATATTAATAACCACGTAATTTAGGAAGTTGTAAAAATCCAAGCGCTTTCAGAAAAATATTTACTAGTTATTTAAAAACACTTTATTAAAACGCATTCAAATTCATTCAATTCAAATTGATCAAGACTTTGTTGATTCTAAATTTAGGCCAGTGAATAGAGACGTGAAAACTAAAAAATTTAACATTAATTCTAACATTTTTGAAACTTTGTCATCTGTTGAAGTACCAATCAAAAGAAAACTATAAAATTTTGCAACTCGATTCAAGGTCGGCAACATTGTTAAAATCGCGAAAAATTAAATTAAGCAATATCTCGACAAACAAAAATGTACCACCGCTGCAAATTTGATATAATTTGTATTACAGTATTCAAAATATAAAGATAAATTTGCAACACCCAATGACCCGGGCAAAATAATTAATTATCAATAAGTAACATTTTTGCACCAAATTTTGGAAACATAATATTAACATGCTTGCAAAACTACAGTGTACTTGCTAAAATCGCCTTACATGTAAGTGTAAGTTTGCAACTCTATCCGATGGCGGCGTGGTACATTTTTTACAATTTACAACTTGTAGAGTATCATTTACCTAAAATAGATTCCAAAAAATAATAACATATGCACAGGTGGATTGCAAATGATCGCATTCGTAACTGAAATGCGCTCTCCATTTTGCAGCAATCCCAGACGTCGGCAGATTGATAAAATTTGCAACAAATAATTTGTTGAAAAATTTTTACTATCAAAATAAAATTAATATCACTGCAAATTTTACATCGAACTCTATAAACGTTATTAAATGTTCATAGTCCTGTAAGGCGATTTTAGCAGGAACACTGTAGTTTTGCAAGAATGTTAATAATATGTTTGAAATATTTGATGCAAAAATGTTAATTATTGATAATTAATTATTATGCTCGGGTCATAAGGTGCTGCAAATGTAGCTTTATATTTTGATTATTGTAATACAAATTCTATCAAATTTGCAGCGGTGTTACATTTTCGTTCGTCGAGATATTGCTTAATTTAGTTTTTCGCGATTTTAACAATGTTGCCGACCTTGAATCGAGTTGCAAAATTTTATAGTTTTCTTTTGGTTGGTACTTCAACAGATGACAAAGTTTCAAAAATGTTAGAATTAATGTTAAATTTTTTCCCTATTCACTGGCCTAATTCAGTAAACACCGACGACAGCAGTTCTAGCAGCAAACATGTGCTGGTCCACGTGGTACATAAAACTGCACTATGATCAGTTAATAGCAAATACCCAGTTATGCATCTGACCGAGGCAAACCCGAGTTAGATTTTAACACCGACTTTACAATGCAAAATACTAACTTATGCACCTTATTGGCTAAATAGTCCTGTAAACAATGAATTCTTATATTTGAATAACATAAAATTCAAGTTTCTTAAATTTTTGCAAAAACTGAGTTTTGCATCTAGGGCACACATACGTACAGACCAAATCGCTTGAATTTAACAGTCACGAATGCAGAATGAATATTAGTTATATAACATAACCATGTATGCTAAGGTTATGACAGACTTCAGTCATTCTGAATTATACATTGTACCTATCAAGTGATATATATTTCATTATTCATTTTACACTTTTGCTTTTATTTGTATGTCTTTCTGGTAACCATGTGAGGCAGTATCAGCTACCGGTCCTGGAATTCGGTCTAGTTTCTTTTCCTTGGTCATTTAGTAAAGTAATAAATAGTCAATTCACTGATTTTGTCTTAGTAAAGTTCTGTTATTTGTTTCAACTTAGAAAATTGTAAAAAGGGAAGAAATTAAAAATTAAATAAATCAGCTATCTACACTTATTTAAAAAAATGGTGCAAAGAAGTTTAAGCTTTAAAATTGCGATTGACCACTAGTAAAATATTTTTAAATGGAAATCCTTCTTGAGGACGTCACGTATACCATTCGCAGGACAGTTTCTGGTTTCTGTCTTCTTCATTGAGAAGCAGGCAACGTCAACAAGGAGGATTTCAGAACATAAATCTCTAAATGGAAGTAGAGTACTAACAAGTCGATGGTAACGCCATCTTTTAAAAATTGAACACCTTTCCTTGCATGATATTTTTAAATCAGCTAGAAATGTGGGTGGTTGCCTTATTTAATTTTCAACAGAATAAAGTGAGGGAATTTCGACTTTGGTACCTTTTTAGGTATAATTTTTATTATTCATTAGTATTTACAAATGAATCTCACTTCTCTATTGAAATTTTTTGGTATTTTGATTTTTATTATACCTTTATTAGTATGAACATATATATCTGGTATACAACTTTCTATTTTTGACGAAAATATCATAACAGTTCTTTTCAATATGTATTTTTAATGATAGTAGTACTGCAGTTTCAGTCAGTTAATAATAATTAATTAATTAGGTACCTACTGACCGTTTTGTAAAAAATGATTCAAGTGGCACTTGATCCGTTTTGGAACAACACAAGTGTTTCTTCGCGTAAAAGAGATCTCTGGCAATAACTTAACGACCTCATAACCTTTTTTTATAAATAAAGCTGGCCGAGGTCACCTGGCCGACAGAGCCGTCATTTGACTCATATGTTTACATCATATCATAATACTTGAATAAGTACAATAAATGGAAATAAATTTTAACAATAATGTTACATTTTATAAAAATTTTTATAAAACTCACCCTTTTAAGCAGATTTATGAAGTAGTTTGGTTGTCGTCATCACAAAGTGGGGAAGATCTATAGTATAATAGCATCAGGTATGTTTCTACAGCTGTCTCCGTCAGCGATGTTCGCTTTGGTGAAAAAATTTGTTTGTATTTTGAAAATGACCGTCGACATCTACGGATGTAATACAGGCATAAGTAAAACAATCTGTGAACTCACTTAACGAAGTTGTAGATGCACCATCACAAATTTGTCTTAATTTGCTAAAATCAGGATCTTTCTGTAATACACTCTCGAACTTTTCACTAACGCGATTATTTTTTGCGTCATTTATAGCCTGTAGCTGTGTATTTACGTCGTCCACTATTTGCATCGATTCCACTAACGACAACGAAGTATTTTGCAATTTTTCTATTGCGTTGTGTAGTCCTCTATAATTGTTATTAATAGTTTTTAAATCTGTTTCAAGGGAAACGTCTTGAAAGCTTGTCTGGCTTTCCCTAATAGCTGCAGCCTCGTTAGGATTGAACTGTAGTATCACAGCTTTTCTTTATTGAAAATATTCAGCATAATAAAAAGCCGCTTTCAACACGTTCCTCAACGTGTAAGAATCGGCTCTGGTGCTTCAGGGATACCAGGACACTGTCTGTGAAATGCTCGAAACCATTTAGGAGATTTGAGAAATACTTTTTTTGTATTTGCTATTAATGCATCTACCTCTGGAAAACATTTTCGAATCGTTTCTGCCACAAGATGTAACGCATGCACTTTACACGTAACATGTAAAAACCTACAATTGTCTCTTTGAAGAGAACGGCCTACCACGCGCATTGTCGCGGCACCATCAGTCACAAACACACAAACATCAATACTTGACTTGTTGAAAGTTCAAATTTTTCGAATGTCTCCAACACCACACGCGTAATTATTTCGCCAGTACACGCAGTTAGTCTTTTACTGGCTACTATAATCTGTCGTCTTGTCAGTACATAACCAGAGCCGTGTATTTTTTTAATCCACATTTAATCCTATTTACAATGTCTTCACGAACAGCTGGAATATATCTACGTAACGATGTACGACTTGGTAAGTTCACCTGGGGATTGTATTTATTCCAAAACTCCCGAAATGGTTGTTTATCCAGTATGTGTAGCGGAATATTACAGGCTATTAACATTAACAATAAGTCAAACATAAACTGAGCTGTCAAAGGGATGCCATTTTTTTTATTTTGATGTTGCACGGTATTGATAAGACGACGACAATCTGTTTTGTGCCAGCACAATAAGTCTTGATTGCAAACTTTACAAATTATTTTGCATCCGTCATAGAATAAATCCGGAAATTCACAGATAAGTTTATTCACTGTGTCCGCGTACGGTCGTTTTTTACCCTTTGGCGCGTTTAACATTATGTATAATTTATAGTTACAACCTCACGCATTAACCTTTCAAATAAGACTGCAGCGTAATTCACTTCTAAATCGGCACGTGTGACGCCAGCGCAAGACCGTGGCTGTACTCCAGCCACCTCGGCCAGCTTTATTTATAAATGTTGAAATCTTTATGTATCCATATATTCACTTTTTCCAGTTTAAGCAAATTCTACGCTTGAACCCTTTTGTTGTCTTATACACAATGAATATCCTATAATGTAAATTATTTGTTAACATGATATTATTTGTGCCGCTTTATTAATCCAGTGTAAGGAAATAGAGGAAATACAACCCTAAATATACAGCTGCTAGTGGAGAACTCCAACAATGCACACTTGACTTGATTTACTGACTTACAATTTATTTCATACGCACCTACATTTAATTTCCAAACCGTTTATCGTTTCATTACAGTTCGGACATTACCTGATAAACAGTCGTAGTATAATACATTATATTTTATACATGGTGAATCAAATGGATTTTCTTGAACTGGGGATTCCGTTAATATAAAACCATTTAATAATGCATCAAGACTGTTACCGGTTGGAAAAACTATTGAGTTTAAACAGAAAATAGTAAATGAAAATAAAAGAAATCACAGAAACAATTTCCACTGTAAAAAGTGTTTTCAACTGAAACAACCGTTTCTGTATAATAAGGTAAAAATTATAAAAAAAAGTAAAAATATAATAAACATTTAAAATGTTTTAAAAAAATTACAGATTTCCTTTTAATAGCGGTCTATAAAATTAATCCCAATATTTAGTAGTCTTCATTGTCGAACAATTTTGTATACATTAGATCTGCACCATTTTTAAAATACGTTGGAAAGCGATATGTATATACAGAGTGACTTATTTTCAGCAACCCAGTTAAACAACTCGAAAACTAAGCATTATACAAAAAAGTCTTAGCTTAAATCCTCGTTAAAATATTTACTCCTAAATATTTTTTTCAGAGTTCAACAGAGCCTAAAATTTTATGTAAAAAATATTTTGTAAAGCATGTGGCCTTATATCAAATTACCTTTCCTCATTATCAACACTCAGTTCGAATAATTTAAATGAAGTTAATTCCTGCCATGCCATAAGAAACATGTAATGCAACTATAACAAATTTTTAATTAAAAACCTTGTGTGATGAAATTATTTCTTCAATAAAAAACAGAAAAAACTTTATTTCCTATTTTTATTTCTAGAGGACATCCTGCCAGGTACATGAACAATTTATCCTACGTTTCGTCCGAGTTTTCGGACTTGTTCAAGGTTAAAAGCTAAAAATAATGGTTTTACATAAGTCGTAAATTAGATTAGCGACAGAATGCATATTTAAAAAAGTGTTTTCTTACCTAATATAAATTTCCTATTTTAATTTCATTGTATGGGCTGGTTTTATTTTGTTTTTCATCATTTTTTATTTGATAGGTATGTGATGTACGTGTAGTTAGACGAGTTAGGCAGAGAATGATCAGTATTCGGTGTCGTCGTTGATGTGTTTCTTTTTAAGAGTAGATAATTATAACAGCTGATAGTATATTTATGGTCCGAGTGACAGAGTTATTGTAACATTGTCATGATATTGGATAGCCGTTGAGAAGGCTATCCAATAGCATGACCAATACCAACGGCTATCCAATATCATGAGAATGTTACAATAACTCTGTCACTCGGACCATAAATATATTATCAGCTGTTATAATTACCTACTCTTAAAAAGAAACACATCAACGACGACACCAAATACTGATCATTCTCTGCCTAACTCGTCGAACTACACGTACATCACATACCTATCAAATAAAAAATGATGAAAAACAAAATAAAACCAGCCCATACAATGAAATTAAAATAGGAAATTTATATTAGGTAAGAAAACACTTTTTTAGATATGCATTCTGTCACTAATCTAATTTACGACTTATGTAAAACCATTATTTTTTGCTTTTAACCTTGAAAAAGTCCGAAAACTCGGACGAAATGTAGGATAAATTGTTCATGTACCTGGCTAGAAGTCCTCTAGAAATAAAAATAGGAAATAAAGTTTTTTCTGTTTTTTATTGAAGAAATAATTTCTACTTTAACAGCCAGCAACTTGTGTAAAATATCATCTTGTGTTATGAGTTTTTCGGGATATAATGGACTGTTTTAAACTTTGTAATTTGTTTTAAAACCATAGGATTGTTCGCCTTGATTGTAAAAAATATGCAATTGTAATCGATGGTGCTCTAGAGTCTCTTTCCTACTTTTAACGTTGCCTGTCCTGGCTTCTCTGGCCTGCTAGTTGCCCTGAATGCTTCTGCTCGTAAAATCTGGCGAGAACGTAAAGATTATGTTACAAATTGCTATTTTTACCTGATATCTCCTATTAAGCAGGGTATTACCAAGAAGAAAAGGAAGATAATACAATATTCTAATTGACCATCTGTCATTCACCCGGTTCCCAATAATAATGAACTGCCTATTCCTAATTCACCACAAGAATACACTCTCGATTCTACGAAGAGTTGGATAATAATGTACAGGACGATTGAGCTGAGCCATCAACTTTCACAATATCTCGATTTCTTTCCTGCCATGTCCGATGGAGAACCATACAAAATTAAGCAAAGTGAAATAAGTGATATCATAAGGGATTTATTTGTACCTGTACAAGAAAAAGCGGGGCTTTTGGTATCTTGGTTACTACAGTAAAATTTACTCCAACAAAATGTGTCGAAGTCGTTAGAAAAACCTGACACCTTTTTTTAAAATGGAAAATTACTTGGTATTCTGCAGGGACAGTGACGGTGTAATGTGTGTATTAAACATTCTTTATGATACTAATGATTGGAGACTCTATATAGATTCCTCGTAAAAAAGTTGTGTTACTCTATAATGTAAACAAACTGCCATCAATTCCAATCAGTCATGCTGTGTACATAAAGCAAACCTACAGTAAGATGAATTTATTGCTGGAAATTACACAATACAAAAAGTATGAATGATATTTTACTAACACTCCATTAGTTGCCTCACATGAAGTCCTATTGCCGCCCTCCACATAAAACTATAGCTTATGAAAAACTTTGCAAAGACAAAGAAGGATGTGTTTTCAGTTATTTAAAACAAAAATTTATCAGAATGCAAAAAATTAAGGAAAGAATTTTTGTGGGTCCCCTTCCTTTAAAATGCACCACACACCACTAAATTAATATCGAATTATATTTTGAATCACACAACAAACAATCTTCCAAACAAAGATCGATGTCATACAATTACAAAAAAGCTAACTTTGTGTCGCTCTATCCTGACTAGGCAAGGGAAACTAGAATAACCTCTATAAAATTGATAATGCTAATGAGGCTGTGGATTACTTGTTCTTTGTTATCAATAACAATGTATCTAAATTTGTACCAATGACATATCGTTAAAAAAAGTTGTCCTTGGTTTACCAAAAAACATAATTACCGATATAAGATGTAAAAAAATGGCTTTTCGCATTTATAAAAAATCTAATAAACCTGCTGATTAGGAAGACTTTAAATTTTTGAGAGACAAAATCAAGAAAGACATCAACGCGTCATAAAAATTACTTACAATCTCTCGAAAATAAACTAGCAATTGACCCAAAAGTCTTTTGGTCGTATATCAACAATTAACAGGAATCGAGGTCATTACACGATGACCAACAAAAATAATATCCTTGACAATCCGGATGATATTGCCAATTCATTTGCTGATAACTTCGGCTCTTCCTATATTTTGTCAAGTCATAATGTAGACTATTACACAGATATGAGCGATAATATTAACAATACAATTACAACGGTAACTGAAGAGGCTGTGTTAAATGCTTTTAAAAAAATTAAACCAAATTTTATTGCAGGTCTTGATGAGTGATGACCTGCTAGCGTTTCTTTTTAGAGACTGGTCAAGCATCACATTCTTAACCTATATTTGTAAACAATTACATATTCTGATAAGTGGAAAGTCAATAATTTGCCAAATTCACAAAAAAAGCAGTAAATCTCATATACAAAACTACCGCGCTATAACAATTATTATAAACAATTTTGTTAAGGTATCCGATATTGTCTTGCCTAACACGCTTTATCAACGTGTTGCTGAAACTGATTTTTCTGTTCGGCAGCTCTAATTCGGGCTTTCAGCCGATTTGGCTGAAGTTCAATGACTGACTCTACATCAGCACCTCGCCGGTCACCCCACCTAGTGTCGAATGCGAGACCGAGTTCATCTGCTGACTTAAACAATCCTGCTCCCACTCCTACAGTTTCGTGATGTTTAACAAACCGCAAGAGAGAATTATTTATTTATTTTTTTCTTTCGGTTTCCCGATGCCGGTCAGTCCCCCCCGTGGCCTCCGACGCCTCACGGGAGTCGCGCCGGCGCATCAACTACAGCCACTCCCCACATCCCGCAGGGTTAGTGACTGTAGATACCAGAATCGTGTGCCCTAAGCAGACGGAGAGAACCCAGAATGACCGCCTTCTGCATTTGACCTGCCAGCCACTCGGCTGATTTTTGGCAGGCCGGTATGATCTTCAGTTCTGAGAGCAGCGTAGGCTTTATCTCTTCGAGTACACCGATTATAAGGACGACCATTTTGACCGAGTAGCCTGGGTACAGCACTTGGAGCTCGTACCGGAGATCTCGATATTTAGTCCGTTTCTCCTCCTCCTTCAAGGTGATGTTTTTCTCCGCAGGTGCCGAGAACTCGATGACATACATCACCTTGAGTTGATGGTCGAGGAGGACTATGTCAGGCTTGTTGGCTTGGATTAGCCTGACAGTCGGGAACGAGTTGTTCCAGTAAATCCGGCATTTCTCGTTCTCGACAACGGACTCAATATCTCCGGGGACGTAAGGCAGCACTGGTGTCTGGTCTACCCCGTACGAGTGCCTTAGATGGTAGTATAGCACTCGTAACGCCGCGTTATGCCGGTGGATGTAGGCCGAAATCGCATATATAAGGCATGCAGATAATAAGTGCATGAGCGATTCCGGCGCCTGATGGCAGGTCCTGCAGTTGATATCAGGAAACTCTACACGCCACACGTGGCTACGGTAGACCAAGGTGTTGATAACACCATCTTGACAGGCCATAATGAATCCCTCGGTCTCCGACTTAAGCCCTGCTGACCTTAGAAAGGGGAAGGTCAGCCTGGTCGATAAACCCAGTGTTTCTATGTTCTTATAGAAGACACCATGATGGGGTTTATCGACGTGCTGCCGAAACAGATTTTCCTGTTCCGCAGCTCTGATTCGGGCTCTCAGACGATTTAGCTGAAGTTTGGTGACTGACTCAACATCAGCACCTCGCCGGCCTCCTCGCCTGATGTCAAATGCGAGACCGAGTTTATCTGCGGCTCTTTTTGCTGCCTTGAACAATCCTGCTCCCACTCCTACAGTTTCGTGATGTTTCACAAACCTCAAGAGTGGATCTGAACTCCTGAGGATGTTACATGCCATACACTGTACTGCTCTGCCATGCGTACACTCCAGGCCCAAGAGTCCTCGGCCCCCCCGTTGACTTGGAAGGTACACACGAGAAACGGACGATCTAGGATGAATACTCCTGTGAATATTCATCATCTTGCGAGTATCTCTGTCTAATTGTCGCAGCTCCGGTTGCTGGGTGGCCCACATTGATATCCGCGGGTTTGGCGGAGCCCAACAGACAACGGCAGAAGTGAGATGCAGAAGTGGAAAGGACTCAGGGAGTCACCCTGGAAGACTCCTCTCCTAAATGCCACCTGCTCTGTCGTGACCCGCTGTGCACCTGATGTTATGGTGAAGCGGGTCCTCCAGAGCGGCAGCAGCTGTTCTATGCATCTCACTAGTGGTGTTGGTACCGCAAGACATTCGAGCAAGTACAACAATAGCTCATGAGATGTTGTATCAAATGCTTTGCGGTAATCAATCCAGGCCATCGATAGATTCCGCTTGTATTGCACATAATCCTGTGTAAGACAGCGGTCTATCAGCAGGCCGTCCTTGCAACCTGCCATGCCCTTCTTGGCACCACGCTGTTCGTGTATCCGCTGGAAGACCGGATCAACAGACCTCAGTGTCCTAGCATACAAGATACGTGTAAATATCTTGTAGCAGGAGTTAAGGCAAGTTATCGGCCTATAATTCCTCGGGTCCGAAAGATCCCCCTTTTTAACACGCTTTTATTAGCTTCACTTGTATGTTTGTTTGTTTGTTTGTAACCGACTCTTTGGAGTCGATTTTGACCCACTTTAAACGGACAGATTTAATTGAAACTTTGTACACTTACGAAGAACCGGTAACAATACAATAATTTGATAAGTTTATATCATTATCCTGATCAGGATCGCCAATCCTTTCCTCACGTATCCCTGCGTGAAAGCAAAGGCTTAATATGTAAGTAGATTCCGTAATTGTTAATTAGCTCAGTGGTCGAGTGGGTTAAGGCAGTCGACGCGAAACAACAGACTCCTCCGGCGTGAGTTCGAACCCCACGGCGGAAATAAGAAAAATATTTTTTTTTTCAGAAATATCTATTGGATCGTAATATGTTATAATATCAGCATCAATAAGCAATATAAATATAGTTTAAAACAACTAAAAAACACGCTTTCATAGCATATCAAACTAAAAAGTTAAAAATAAATATAGTTTAAAAAAACTAAAAAACACGCTTTTAAAGCACATCAAACTAAAAAGTGAAAAATAATTATTAATATAAACTGAAAACAATAATGAACGAAAAATACTAGTATTATTGTGAAAAAAAGCGTGGGGCGCTTTGTGCCAAATTTTTCGTATATCGAGCAACCCACGCCTTTTTCACAATAATACTAGTAATACACTGAACTGATTCTGCGGTTGGCTCCTTGTGAAACATTATTAAATATTTTAAATATATGAAGGAAATTTGCTTTTTAATGTTTCAAAAATATTTTATTAGAAACTCTACACCTAAAAAGCCGAAACACGTGTAGAGTTTCTAATAAAATATTTTTTGAAACATTAAAAAGCAAATTTCCTTCATATATTTAAAATATAATATTTTTCGTTAATTATTGTTTTCAGTTTATATTAATAATTATTTTTCACTTTTTAGTTTGATGTGCTTTAAAAGCGTGTTTTTTAGTTTTTTTAAACTATATTTATTGCTCCTCGTTCAACCATGAGTTGAAAACTCGCGCCAAACGGCGGTGAATGGAAGGAAATTTCTTCCACCACCAGTTGTTAATGCCGTCTGGGCCCTGGGCAGCGAAGTTCTTAGTACCAACAAGTGCTTGTTGGACTTCCTCTGTACTGATTGCCGGGCACACTTTTTCTGGCTTTTCAAGATGTCTGTGACACAGAGCCTCGAACTGTGCAATTGATGGAGTGTCGCTATTGAATGGACGCGTCGTCTCGTAGATTCCCTTCCAGAAGGTTTCAACATCTTCTACAGTCGGCGGATTCTCGACAACACGCTGTGGCTCTTGAAAGAGGCAGGAAGGATTCGTACGGAACAAATTGTTTTGTTCCATACTCCTCACCCGCTTCTTCAATGTTTTCTTTATCGCCATGAGCGCTCGGATTCTATCTAGACAGTGCTGCTTGATGGTAAGCATCACTGTCAGATTTAGAGTATGGTGTTGACGTCTTAATCCGGCTGCTATGCGCCGGATTCTGGGAGTAAAAACTCTACCAGTCGTCTTATATTCCACCACACTCTGGATCCGAGAAGCGTGTTGTCTGGCCGACGGTATCTTGCTCTCGATTTTTGTACACGCCGCTTGGCTTTCTCGACCCCGTGATTGGTTGACCTCTCACGGGGGGACGAGTTGCTTCGCGGCGTTGTACACGGCAAAGTTGATATGCCAGATGTCTGCATCTTCCTGAATTTCCTCATCGATGACCGCGTTCATTCTAGCCAGGTCTTGTGGCTTTAGGTTAGCCCTGGTGTTAAGGCTAACTCTCTTCCTTAAGTCAACATCGGTGAACTCTAAGGGATGTTCCCCATCAGCTGGTAGGACTGCGGCTGGCAGTTCTTCCAGCTGACGGGGTGCCCTTACATAACCTGTCCTGCGCAAGAAGGATACTTGATCTCTCAGGTGTTGTTGAGAGAAGGCGCGATGTTCTGGATTATTATTATTATTATTATTATTATTATTTTTTCGGAATATCCGATGCCGGTCAGTCCTCCCGTGGCCTCCGACGCCTCACGGGAGTCGCGCCGGCGCATCAACTACAGCCACTCCCCACATCCCGCAGGGTTAGTGACTGTAGATACCAGAATCGTGTGCCCTAAGCAGACGGAGAGAACCTAGAATGACCGCCTTCTGCATTTGACCTGCCAGCCACTCGGCTGATTTTTGGCAGGCCGGTATGATCTTCAGTTCTGAGAGCAGCGTAGGCTTTATCTCTTCGAGTACACCGATTATAAGGACGACCATTTTGACCGAGTAGCCTGGGTACAGCACTTGGAGCTTGTACCGGAGATCGCGATATTTGGTCCGTTTCTCCTCCTCCTTCAAGGTGATGTTTTCTCCGCAGGTGCCGAGAACTCGATGACATACATCACCTTGAGTTGATGGTCGAGGAGGACTATGTCAGGCTTGTTGGCTTGGATTAGCCTGACAGTCGGGAACGAGTAGTTCCAGTAAATCCGGCATTTCTCGTTCTCGACAACGGACTCAATATCTCCGGGGACGTAAGACAGCACTGGTATCTGGTCTACCCCGTACGAGTGCCTTAGATGGTAGTATAGCACTCGTAAGGCCGCGTTATGTCGGTGGATGTAGGCCGAAATCGCATATATGGGGCATGATGAAAGTAAATGCATGAGCGATTCCGACGCCTGATTGCAGATCCTGCAGTTGATATCAGGAACCTCTACACGCCACACGCGGCTACGGTAGACCAAGGTGTTGATAACACCATCTTGGCAGGCCATAATGATTCCCTCGGTCTCCGACTTCAGCCCTGCTGGCGAAGGTCAGCCTGGTCGATAAACCCAGTGTTTCGATGTTCTTATAGAAGACACCATGCTGGGGCTTATCGACGTGCTGCCGAAACAGATTTTCCTGTTCGGCAGCTCTAATTCGGGCTTACAGACGATTTGGCTGAAGTTCGGTGACTGACTCAACATCAGCACCTCGCCGGCCTCCTCGCCTGATGTCAAATGCGAGACCGAGTTCATCTGCGGCTCTTTTTGCTGCCTTGAACAGTCCTGCTCCCACTCCTACAGTTTCGTGATGTTTTACGAACCGCAAGAGGGGATCTGAGCTCCTGAGTATGTTACATGCCATACTCAGTACTACTCTGCCATGCGTACAATCCAGGCTCAAGAGTCCTCGGCCCCCCCGTTGACGTGGGAGGTACACACGAGGAACGGACGATCTAGGATGAATACTTCTGTGAATATTCATCATCTTGCGGGTACCTCTGTCTAATTGACGCAGCTCATCTACCCTCCACTTTACTACTACTCCGATGGAGTAGAGCAGAATCGGAACGGCAAGCATATTAGTTGCAGACACCTTGTTCTTCCCCGAAAGTTCGGAAGACCAAATCTTTCGGAGGCCGTGTCTGTACTTGCCGCGGAGAGAATCTTTTTATTTGTGATACATCCTGGATGTGCCTTTGTTGCACACCCAGATATGTATAGGTCTCCCGGCATCCAGATGTCTTAGGATGCTTCCGTCTGCGAGCTGCGCATCTTCAGGGAATTCCCCGCATCGTCCTCTCTTGAGGTGGACGACTGCACATTTGTCCAACCCGAAATCCATACCAATTGCCCGCGTATATTCTTCGACCACCCTAAGAGCGTTTTGTAGTTCGCGCTCTCCGGAGGCATAAAGTTTAAGGTCATCCATATAAAATAGATGGGTGACCTTATGCCTCCGGTCGCTGGGTGGCCCACATTGATATCCGCGGATTTGGCGGAGCCCAACAGACAACGGCAGCAGTCAGATGCAGAAGAGGAGAGGACTCAGGGAGTCACCCTGGAAAACTCCTCTCCTAAATGCCACCTGCTCTGTCGTGACCCGCTGTGCACCTGATGTTATGGTGAAGCGGGTCTTCCAGAGCGGCAGCAGCTGTTCTATGCATCTCACTAGTGGTGCTGGTACTGCAAGACATTTGAGCAAGTACAACAATAGCTCATGTGATGTTGTATCAAATGCCTTGCGGTAATCAATCCAGGCCATCGATAGATTCCGCTTGTATTGTACAGAATCCTGTGTAATACAGCGGTCTATCAGCAGGCTGTCCTTGCAACCTGCCATGCCCTTCTTGGCACCACGCTGTTCGTGTATCTGCTGGAAGACCGGATCAACAGACCTCAGCGTCCTAGCATACAAGATACGTGTAAATATCTTGTAGCAGGAGTTAAGGCAAGTGATCGGCCTATAATTCCTCGGGTCGGAGAGATCCCCCTTTTTAGGGATAAGCACAGTACGTCCCTCGACGAACCAGTCCGGAATCTGCTGCCCCTCGTTCAACCATGAGTTGAAAACTCGCGCAAGACGGCGGTGAGTGGAAGGAAATTTCTTCCACCACCAGTTGTTAATGCCGTCTGGGCCCGGGGCAGCGAAGTTATTGGTACCAACAAGTGCTTGTTGGACTTCCTCCGTACTGATTGCCGGGTACACTTCTTCTGGCTCTTCAAGATGTCTGTGACACAGAGCCTCGAAGTGTGCAATTGATGGAGTGTCGCTATTGAATGGACGCGTCGTTTCGTAGATTCCCTTTCAGAGGGTTTCGACATCTTCTACAGTCGGCGGATTCTCGACAACACGCTGTGGCTCTTGAAAGAGGCGGGAAGGATTGGTACGGAACAAATTGTTTTGTTCCATACTCCTCACCCGCCTCTTCAATGTTTTCTTTATCGCCATGAGCGCTCGGATCCTATCTAGACAGTGTTGCTTGATGGTAAGCATCACGTCAGATTTAGAGTATGGTGTTGACGTCTTAATCCGGCAGCTACGCGCCGGATCCTGGGAGTAAAAAACTCTACCAGTCGTCTTATATTCCACCACACTCTGGATCCGAGAAGCGTGTTGTCTGGCCGACTGTATCTTGCCTTCGATTTTTGTACACGCCGCTTGGCTTTCTCGACCCCGTGATTGGTTGACCTCTCACGGGGGACGAGTTGCTTCGCGGCGTTGTACACGGCACAGTTGATTTGCCAGATGTCTACATCTTCCGGAATTTCCTCATCGATGACCGCGTCCATTCTAGCCAGGTCTTGTGGCTTTAGGTTAGCCCTGGTGTTAAGGCTAACCCTCGTCCTTAAGTCTACATCGGTGAACTCTAAAAGATGTTCCCCATCAGCTGGTAATTGCCGCGGTGGTACTGCGGCTGGCAGTTCTTCCAGCTGACGGGGTGCCCTTACGTAACCTGTCCTGAGCAGAAAGGATACTTGATCTCTCAGATGTTGTTGAGAGAAGGCGCGATGCTCTGGGTGCATTTCGCACCAAAGTGCATGCAATCGCGCCATGTATCCCCTTCGCTCAGGTTCGCTACTCTCGCGGCAGGTCAGCAAGTCATCCCGAAGTTCCCCTTGTCCACTTAAAGCGTCCGTGTGCGTTGCCAGTATTGTCATTGTTGAGACCATCCGGTGAGGCCCCTCCCGCCTGTCTCTGACCCCCATCCGCTTGGGGTCGATCGTGAGGGGCCCTTCTTCTCAGGTTATATGGAACCAGAAGTAGTATAGGGGGTACCAGGTGGTTAGCCTTGGTACCCCCCCATCATCATCATTATTGTTGTTTTTTTTTTTTTTTTTTTCGGAATTTCCGATGCCGGTCAGTCCTCCCGTGGTCCTCCCTTATTGTTTTTTTTTTTTTCGGTTTCCCGATGCCGGTCAGTCTTCCCGTGGCCTCCGACGCCTCACGGGAGTCGCGCCGGCGCATCAACTACAGCCACTCCCCACATCCCGCAGGGTTAGTGACTGTAGATACCAGAATCGTGTGCCCTAAGCAGACGGAGAGAACCCAGAATGACCGCCTTCTGCATTTGACCTGCCAGCCACTCGGCTGGTTTTTGGCAGGCCGGTATGATCTTCAGTTCCGAGAGCAGCGTAGGCTTTATCCCTCCGAGTACACCGATAATAAGGACGACCATTTTGACCGAGTAGCCTGGGTACAGCACTTGGAGCTCGTACCGGAGATCGCGATATTTGGTCCGTTTCTCCTCCTCCTTCAAGGTGATGTTTTTCTCCACAGGTGCCGAGAACTCGATGACATACATCACCTTGAGTTGATGGTCGAGGAGGACTATGTCAGGCTTGTTTTGTCTTGGATTAGCCTGACAGTCGGGAACGAGTAGTTCCAGTAAATCCGGCATTTCTCGTTCTCGACAACGGACTCAATATCTCCGGGGACGTAAGGCAGCACTGGTGTCTGGTCTACTCCGTACGAGTGCCGTAGATGGTAGTATAGCACTCGTAAAGCCGCGTTATGTCGGTGGATGTAGGCCGAAATCGCATATATGGGACATGCAGAAAGTAAGTGCATGAGCGATTCCGGCGCCTGATGGCAGGTCCTGCAGTTGATATCAGGAACCTCTACACGCCACACTCGGCTACGGTAGACCAAGGTGTTGATAACACCATCTTGGCAGGCCATAATGAATCCCTCGGTCTCCGACTTAAGCCCTGCTGACCTTAGAAAGGCGAAGGTCAGCCTGGTCGATAAACCTAGTGTTTCTATGTTCTTATAGAAGACACCATGCTGGGGTTTATCGACGTGCTGCCGAAACAGATTTTCCTGTTCGGCAGCTCTAATTCGGGCTTTCAGACGATTTGGCTGAAGTTCGGTGACTGACTCAACATCAGCACCTCGCCGGCCTCCTCGCCTGATGTCAAATGCGAGACCGAGTTCATCTGCGGCTCTTTTTGCTGCCTTAAACAATCCTGCCCCCACTCCTACAGTTTCATGATGTTTTACGAACCGCAAGAGGGGATCTGAGCTCCTGAGTATGTTACATGCCATACTCAGTACTACTCTGCCATGCGTACACTCCAGGCTCAAGAGTCCTCGGCCCCCCCGTTGACGTGGGAGGTACACACGAGAAACGGACGATCTAGGATGAATACTTCTGTGAATATTCATCATCTTGCGGGTATCTCTGTCTAATTGGCGCAGCTCATCTACCCTCCACTTTACTACTCCGAAGGAGTAGAGCAGAATCGGAACGGCAAGCATATTAGTTGCAGACACCTTGTTCTTCCCCGAAAGTTCGGAAGACCAAATCTTTCGGAGGCGGTGTCTGTACTTGCCGCGGAGAGATCCTTTATTTGTGTTACATCTTGGATGTGCCTTTGTTGCACACCCAGTCTGCGAGCTGCGCATCTTCAGGAAATTCCCCGCATCGTCCTCTCTTGAGGTGGACGACTGCACATTTGTCCAACCCGAACTCCATACCAATTGCCCGCGTATATTCTTCGACCACCCTAAGAGCGTTTTGTAGTTCACGCTCTCCGGAGGCATAAAGTTTAAGGTCATCCATATAAAATAGATGGGTGACCTTATGCCTCCGGTCGCTGGGTGGCCCACATTGATATCCGCGGGTTTGGCGGAGCCCAACAGACAACGGCAGCAGTGAGATGCAGAAGAGGAGAGGACTCAGGGAGTCACCCTGGAAAACTCCTCTCCTGAATGCCACCTGCTCTGTCGTGACCCGCTGCGCACCTGATGTTATGGTGAAGCGGGTCTTCCAGAGCGGCAGCAGCTGTTCTATGCATCTCACTAGTGGTGCTGGTACCACAAGACATTCGAGCAAGTACAACAATAGCTCGTGCGATGTTGTATCAAATGCCTTGCGGTAATCAGTCCAGGCCATCGATAGATTCCGCTTGTATTGCACAGAATCCTGTGTAATACAGCGGTCTATCAGCAGGCTGTCCTTGCAACCTGCCATGCCCTTCTTGGCACCACGCTGTTCGTGTATCTGCTGGAAGACCGGATCAACAGACCTCAATGTCCTGGCATACAAGATACGTGTAAATATCTTGTAGCAGGAGTTGAAGCAAGTGATCGGCCTATAATTCCTCGGGTCGTAGAGATCCCCATTTTTGGGGATAAGCACAGTACGTCCCTCGACGAACCAGTCCGGAATCTGCTGCCCCTCGTTCAACCATGAGTTGAAAACTCGCGCCAGACGGCGGTGAGTGGAAGGAAATTTCTTCCACCACCAGTTGTTAATGCCGTCTGGGCCCGGGGCAGCGAAGTTCTTGGTACCAACAAGTGCTTGTTGAACTTCCTCCGTACTGATTGCCGGGCACACTTCTTCTGGCTCTTGACGATGTCTGTGGCACAGAGCCTCGAAGTGTGCAATTGATGGAGTGTCGCTATTGAATGGACGCGTCGTTTCGTAGATTCCTTTCCAGAAGGTTTCGACACCTTCTACAGTCGGCGGATTGTCGACAACACGCTGTGGCTCTTGAAAGAGGCGGGAAGGATTGGTACGGAACAAATTGTTTTGTTCCATACTCCTCACTCGCCTCTTTAATGTTTTCTTTATCGCCATGAGCGCTCGGATCCTATCTAGACAGTGCTGCTTGATGGTAAGCATCACTGTCAGATTTAGAGTATGGTGTTGACGTCTTAATCCGACTGCTATGCGCCGGATTCTGGGAGTAAAAACTCTACCAGACGTCTTATATTCCACCACACTCTGGATCCGAGAAGCGTGTTGTCTGGCCGACTGTATTTTGCCTTCGATTTTTGTACACGCCGCTTGGCTTTCTCGACCCCGTGATTGGTTGACCTCTCACGGGGGACGAGTTGCTTCGCGGCGTTGTACACGGCACAGTTGATTTGCCAGATGTCTACATCTTCCGGAATTTCCTCATCGATGACCGCGTCCATTCTAGCCAGGTCTTGTGGCTTTAGGTTAGCCCTGGTGTTAAGGCTAACCCTCGTCCTTAAGTCTACACTGGTGAACTCTATAGGATGTTCCCCATCAGCTGGTAATTGCCGCGGTGGTACTGCGGCTGGCAGTTCTTCCAGCTGACGGGGTGCCCTTACGTAACCTGTCCTGAGCAGAAAGGATACTTGATCTCTCAGATGTTGTTGAGAGAAGGCGCGATGCTCTGGATGCATTTCGCACCAAAGTGCATGCAATCGCGCCATGTATCCCCTTCGCTCAGGTTCGCTGCGCTCGCGGCAGGTCAGCAAGTCATCCCGAAGTTCCCTCGTCCACTTAAAGCGTCCTTGTCCATTGCGTTCGTTACCATTGAGACGTTCCGGTGAGGCCCCTCCCGCCTGTCTCTGACCCCCATCCGCTTGGGGTCGATCGTGAGGAGCCCTTCTTCGAAGATTATATGGAACCCGAAGTAGAAGGGGTACCAGGTGGTTAGCCTTGGTACCCCCCGGCCGGCATTTGTCAGGCAGAGTTACCTCTGCCTGTCCAGGGTGCACCAGCGTGGAGGTTGCCGGTCCTTTGCACCCCATTATTATTATTCTTATTATTATTATTATTATTGCAACAAAAAACTATTACCGTAACGATCACTTCGATAAAATAGAGAGTAATGTTTTATTTGTAATTTATTGTGTAAAACATAAAAATAGGTGCACTTATTAGTATATTAGATTTAATCGAATCGTGCTACAAAGGTACGGGACATATCGTATCCCAACCCTCATGTTTGTTTTTAATTTGAAATAGTACAACAATGCAAGAGTTAATCTATTCGACCACAAAAATCTACAAACGAATACTTTATTGACAAAAACACATCTGCCTTAAGCGTTAATATAGAAAGAAGAGCAAACAACTTTTAATTTCATTAATTTTCAAATGAAAAATACTGGTAACGAAAAAGTTCTAAAGATTACATTTTATATTTCAGAATAGTGTAAAGTTAATGAATTAAAAAAAGGTAAAACTTAAGACAAACAAAATCTCTCTGCCATTTAATTTACAGTGAAACAAAAGCGAAGCATCATTAGTAATCCAAGCCGCCTCATCGAAGCCAAAGGGTTAAATCAGGAGTAATTAGTAAATGAGCTCCAACTTTTCCTGATATTGTGTTGGATGGATTGAAAATCTACAAACTTAACACAATAGAATGATTTATGAGGACTGTCTGGCCATGATAACATTTTCCCTTTCATATTTTGCTTTTCGATTTCATTTGCAGGTTTCTCTAGTCAAATACATTCAATAGTTATACAGTTAAGCTGACTGGAAGTTCAGCTATTGTTCAAGAGAAAGTACTTAAAATTTGGAAATCCCATTACCGTAACCGACGTAACCAAAAGCAATGTCGTTCAGAATATCAAGTGTTTTATAAGGCTCAAAAATAAAAATCATTGTTTGATACCCTTTAAACTAATTATTTTTTTATGTGCTTTAATTTGATAAATGCAAATATATCTCTTGTGTATATTCTAATAAATAAATTTTCAAAATCATCTTGTCATCAGACATTATGAAGTCTTGCACATAGAAAAATTCTATCCTTGTAAAATTGTGCCCGTGCTAAACGAAGAGGACCTTGATTGGCAAATTTAGTTTCAGATTTCAAGTGCAACAATGACCGATTTGTAAAAAAATATTGTTGTTTCAGATGAACGTTTACATTGAACGCGACAGTAAAGTGCCAGTATTGTAGATATTGAGCACCAGAGAATTTACACTGGGTAAGAGAAAAACACACTTAGCAATCTCAAAAAGTAAACGTTTGGACGGCGTAGTCGAAGATACAGTGATAGATACTGTATTGTTCGAAGAAAATGTAACTGGTGAAATGTATCTACAGTTTTTATAAGAGTTCCTGTTTTAATAGAACTATACCCTAATAATGAATTACCAGATACTTTTAACGATGTCCTTTATTTTCGATAGCACGGTGTACCACTACCTTATGCTATTTATGCTAATAATAATGTTCGTACAGATTCTCAACACTACAGTGTCGTTTGTCCAAATAGACTCTAATGAATCACACGTTTACTATTGAAATTAGATTGTTTAACTCCACCATAGAAAATTTTCGTTAATCATCTTTCTAACTACCACTAATTTTAGCGATCTGAGCTAGGTGATGGAAGGGATTAGAAATATGTTGAGCTTGATCCTAGTTAGTTACTGAATCTGATGACTTGACCATCTCGAAGGATGACCATTAATACTTAAGAGTTTTTATCGTTGTTTTGATGTTGGTGGCCATTTCGTTCTGCCTGTCACACCGTCATCGGAGTCTGTATTAAATGTTTGCTGATAGTACACGTTTGTACGTGTTGAGCTGGGCGCTTGTTGTTGATAAATATTTGCCGAACTATCTACGTCACATCTGAATTTAGAAAACAGATCGACGTCCGTGACGTCAATCCAAAATCCATTAATTACCGTCAATTTATGCAGCGTTACTCCCCGCTCTTTTTCTGTATCTAGAACTGTCTTATTATAATAGACTTGTAGAATATAATATATTACTGTTGCCTGAAGCAACTAGTTAAAGAAATTAATTATTTTATACTTTGGGTATCTCAAATGTAACAGGATATGTAGCTCCAAAACGCCACAGTGGTCCAAAATCCGAAAAAAAGTGAGCAAAAATCATAGCGTCATAATAAAAATAACCTGGAGGGTAAAAATTTGTATTTTGGGGTTAATTTTAAAATTCAGTAAATATTTCACGAGGGTTGCGTGAAAATAGGTAACTTGTGCATATACGCAATTCATGCACTGTCAAAGCAGGTTAGATTGGAATACATAAAGCACATGAATATGTAGAGAGGTCTATACTAAATGAAAAAAAAAAAGAAATTGTGACAAAAAATTAGTAAACAATGTCAATCAGAATCATCTGACCAAACTTCTTCATACACATCAGATTCCTCGTTTTCTTCTTTTTCTTCTTCTGGTCTTTCAGGACTTGTCAGCAAGTCTAATACTTCAGGGTCCCACAGATGTTCTTTTTTTTACTTCAATGGAAAGAACTAACATGGGTCCGAATTAAGAATCGCCTTTTAAATAAATTTCTTTATTTTTGTCTCTTGGGCCTTTCCGGATAGTTCCCCAATTGAAAGTATGGCATTATTAGTAACACTAGCCCCATGTATTAATATTTTATGTACAGAGGTAAGCATTCAGTACCAATTATACAGGAGTGTGTATCGCTTTGCTGTTTCTAAGCAATAGTTGTCAAATTTAACATATTTTATTTTATATCCTGAAGTAACGGCTTTTACAATTACCCCAGATCTTCTGATAAGTTCTTCATTAATCACTGTTATTTTGGCAGCCAAGGCTGGATTTGTAAACAATTTTCTGGCAATGTTACCATCATTACTCGTACGAAAACCTTGCTTGGACACATCCACGATAAGACTCATTCGTTCACGGAATGCATTTCATATTAATTGCTTCCTATTGTCTAATTGAGATTTATGTATTTCAGACACCTTCCATGTTTTCAATTGAAATCTATAAGAAATATGTGTTATGCATTCAAAAAAGCATATATGTATATGCGTGAAGTATTGATAATCCCAATTTGTACATTTCTGGTTTAAGAGAAGGTCCCGTTTCTCTTAAAGTTTTTATTTCATTTAATTGCCAAATAGTGGCACTGCATATGTAACCACTGCGGAAGCATTCGCTAATGCGTTACACACTTTCCGTCCACCACTGAAAGGACCTAAAGAGAAATTAATTAAACCACGAGTAAATGAATGGTTCTAAATTGGAGATCTGATCATTTATGTAGGCTTCTTCATGCTTAGAAATTTCATCTGTCGGATGACGCCATTGTAATCTAACAGGTCTGCAAAATCGAGTAGATGATTACCGCGAATTTTTCCACAATATGTTTTCAGTGGATTCCTCCACCAGTCGAAGCAGAACTAAAGAAGTGATAAAAAGCTTCCTTCACTTGTGTAAGTGGATTCTGGGATTTGTTTATAAATTGACAACCCTGAACTTCCGTCAAAACCCCACTTGCAAATTAATTATTGTAAAGTTTTATTTGTTTGTGGCTTTTCAATCATTTTCAGAATACTTTCGCAAATCTTATTCAATAGATTTTGTAATCGAGCTTCACATATATTTTCTACAATACTGATAACTGGAAAATATGCATTTTTTTTGCTTCCAGCACGTTATGATACGACGGATATAATTCATGCAAATGCATATTAATACCTGTCTAAGCGTCGAGTAAGTGTATTTCGATAAATTCAGATGTATTATGAGGGCAACGGCCTCTTCTGGAGATAATGGTGTCATTTGTTTTAAAGAACTCCTCCACATCTACAAAATCCGTCTAGACCTTGTTGGAGTGGAGGGCTTTCCACAGTCAAGTTTGCACTAACAGTATCTCCTTCTTTACGAAGTCTTATTGCAGCCGCGTATACTAATTCTCCACTAGTTTTAGTCTTGCTTAAATCGTCTATTTTTCTTCGTTTCATAACGTCAGAGCAATCTTCAAATTCCTTCGATGGACGCCCACGTGAACTTACGCATCTGAAGATATTAGGTAATTGCGCACTGTTTCAGGAAAACCGATTTCATGCTCCAACCAGTCACTGTACTTCTGCAGGAATCGTAAATTATTCCTGGAACACTCTCGTCACTCTTTCATATACGGGGCTAAAAATTGTGTTCTCATAAATATTGCAAGACCCTTAGTAGTCCTTTCATTTCCATTTGTTAG
The DNA here is from genome assembly GCA_029963845.1 of Rhamnusium bicolor. NCBI lineage: Eukaryota > Metazoa > Arthropoda > Insecta > Coleoptera > Cerambycidae > Rhamnusium > Rhamnusium bicolor. Next base: position 299,336 of record JANEYF010004223.1, read on the forward strand.
AAATATTTCATTTAAATATACTAGTCCACAATCTTTTCGTTCATCATGACTAGTACTGCATCATTATTTCATACAGTTTCATAAGTGTTATTTTCACCGGTTTCCACATGGCTACGGTATTTAAAATTCACGTTAAACAACTAATAAAAGAATTAAGAGTGGCAGTTCACAATAAAGTCCATAGAAAAGCTGTGCGATAACTGCGCTCGCAACTTGTCACACTGACCACAAATTTGATACTGGCGATAATTTTCGCAGAAGCAGAGATACGCAGCAAAACTGAGCATTATTAAGACCCCCACTCTTCATGGATACGACCCCGCCTTAACTAATTGTATAACCTCTTATAACATTTTTGTACAAACTACTTTATGCCAATAATAGAAATTTTAGACCATTGTGGTCGGTTGCCCTAAAAGACTGACATGACAGCAAGAAGATTAATTGTTGCAAGACATTGATAACGATTCCTCTGTAAATTAAAGAATATTGGAATAAAACCGACAACTCTTTAGATCTACTATTCACAGTTGTATCTAATGGTCAAACTTATATCTATATCATTATCAACTAGTTTAGACTTTACATCCTAGCGATAATCAGCTGCTGTAAAATTTATGATCGGCACTACAACAAATTCATTAATCATTTTAAATAAAAGTATTGTGTACTGATAAGGTTCATTTCAATTAACAAGGAATGTTTAACCATCATAACTTGCATCAGTGGGCATTAAAAATTTACATAAAATTCGCAAAGGAAATATAAACTACAAAATCAGTTTTTTTATTTTAAATCGCTGGACACAAGATCATCGGCAATTGTTTAATATCAGAAATATATTGAAAACGATGGGAGATTGCATTTAAAATACTCATAAACTCGTATATAAGTAATTATCTTATTTTGTAGTAATAAATGACATTCGCTATTTATCATCAGAAAAAAGCTTTGAGTTAATTCTAGATTCCGGTTCTGAATATCTTATTTATAGTTGCCATATTACGAAGTACGCTTTCAGTTGTATAAGAAAGGCAATTCGAAAATAATTGTTTCTATAACCTGACCCAATTTAGCATGATATATTGTTCGTATAATTATACATTTGTATAGATATTGATTTATTTTACATACTGCTAAAAACAACCTTATACTAATAATTAGTACAAAAGTTAGTCAATATTTAGTTAATAACACTGAGCGTCTGAATTTTTTTTTATTAATTTTATATTCTAAACAAATTTGAAAATATATCGAAAATCACCTCGATTACTGTTAGTCAATATTGAGTTAATAACACTAAGTGTCTGAATTTTTTTTATTAATTTTATATCGTGAATAAATTTGAAAATATATCGAAAATTCACTTCGATTACTTTATATAATTTTTCCCCCTAATTTTTTTCAGGGTTTCTTGCACGATTTTTTCTAAAACTTACACTCTGTACCTATAGATCTAATTCTTTATGCATTGTTGTAAGACATACATAACAGTATAAGACAAATAAATAGTGCACTAAAAATATCAGCAATTTAAAAATGATGTATAAGTATTTTGTTGAATTCGTTTGAACTCTTGCATTGAAAACGCACAATGTAGAAATATGCTTGCTTGTAAGCAGTCCAGTCATACAATGCAAAAAACAATATACCTACCATAATTAAATATAACAAAAAGTAGGGTAGGTAAGCCGGTTCTGGGTCCTTCACCATTATTTTGGTGATGGGGGGTAATTAGAGTGGTAGAGGGTGGTAATTAGAGTGGTGGAGGGTGGTAAATGGAGTGGTACAGCGTAGTAATTACAGTGGTGGAGGGGGTAATTAGGGTGCTGAGGTAATTTTAATGGTAGGAGGTAATTAAAGCGGTGGGGTAATTAGATTGGAGGGGGTAATTAGTGGTGGGGAATTAGATTAGAAGAGGTAATTAGAGTACAAGTAATTAGTAGTGGGAGTAATTAGAACTAAGGGGGTTCATTAGAGTGTTGGCGAATAATTAGAGTGGTGGAGCGGGGGTAATTAATAATTACTGTGGTAGTAGGGGTAATTAAAGTGGCGCTAATTAAAGTGATTGGAGATAATTCCGTGGATGGTGGGTCCAAATTTGACTGTAAAGCTAGTGAGATTGCAGCACAAAATTATATTTGTCTTAAATCATTTACAGTTAACAAGTAAACGTGCTTCAGTGATATCTAAATCCCATTTTACATATTATGTATTTTTCACTATAGAAATATGTACACAGCAATATAATACAAAAAGATACTGAAATACACTTTTCGCTTTTTTTCAATATTTTATTTTCAGGTGAAATTAAAGACACGTTGAGGTAATATACTTATTTTTATTTTACAATATTAAAATAATACCTCAGTAAATATTATTAAGCACTAATACATACAATACATTCTGTATTTTATTTTAAATCTATAATACTAATTAATAAAATGACCATTTGTTAGCGCACCATGAATGTCATTATATTGTTCTAATTAATGGAGCTATTATTATAGAGTTTTCCACTTGGCATCAACAGAACCACTCTGAACTGAACCATCTAAAGCACTGTAGCTTAAATAATGTTAACATTAGAAATATTCGACTATATTTAAACTGAAATATTCCCATACGAACGATGAAATTTGCATTTCGACAAAAAGCCTGATTCTGCAGCCTACTATGCCTATGAAAATTTCCAATGTAGTTACTATGATAAAGTTATGAGTGAGCGGATGATGGATCTTGAAGAAAGAATTCAGAAAAAATCCGCTGTTTGTCCTTGATTGTTCCCACCAACCAGACTCTATGAAATCTTCCACAATGGACGAAAAACTAGAGTTTGAAACACGTAAGATAATGCTCCCCCAACATACTCGATTGTACTCGTATGTACTCATACTTCACGATGCTTATTTAAGCTACAGCGTCTTAGATGGTTCAGTTCAGAGTGGTTTGGTCGGTGCCAAGTAAAAAACTCTAATACAAAATTTGCAATAAATAAAAACCAGTAAAAGATAAAATACAACATGTCTCTATATTTGAAACCACAAAAAAAAAACACAGATATCAAAATGTATTCATGTAAACATATAGGATGTTCCATTTAAAAAAATGTAAGTTTGGTTTGTCCCGCTTTTATGGGACCATCTGTATATTCTTTGCAGACATTCTATAAAGCGCATTTGATTTACTACTACTTTTATTTGAAAAAAATGTAGGGGTGGTATTTAAACAAAAGTTCGATTTTTCGACTTTTAAACACATGTCAATATCTTGGTTGTGTGTAAAGTTATGAAATAACAACTTTTATATTCTTCAAGCACTTTTACTGTATAATACAGTGACGTCGAGAAAATTTAAAAAAAAGTGCAATTTCGAGTTATGATATAAAGTTGTATTTTTTAAATGAGAATCATAGTTGGCATTGGTTTAATTAAAAAGGAAATTTTTATCTCTTTCAAACTATATATCATATGTGGGGTCCCTTTTGATGTGTAAATATTTAATAGCGAAAATATTCTTTTACTAGATTACTTTTGCGTTTTTTATATTTATTCCAAGTAGGCGTGTGTCATCTATGACATTGTTTATCCGATGTCAGTAAATTGCATGTTAACAATTTTGTTTCCGTCATAATTACACCCCATTTAATCGTAAAAGTGAAGATGTATTACGAAAATTAAGATAAATATGTTATGCTAGAATGCTTTATTCCAAGTAATAATAATTGTGATATTGCGTCCGAAATATATTTCATACGCCATACAGAAAGAAGACAACCTAAAGCTATTTTTAAGAGGTTAAAAGAAAATCTCATTCAAAAGAAAGTCTCATTCTTGAGACATATATTCAAAAAAATGTCTATTGGCAAAGTTGCAGCAATTGTTTATTACTTTTTGTGCAACCCTGTGTATGGATTAACGAGTACTAACGAGTACCAACCATTTTCTTTCAAAAATAGCTAATTTCTAATTTTAATCCAAATATATCATCAATCATCATTAAAAGTAGGAAAAATCCCAGGATTTTCAAGTGCATTATGAGATAAAGTGGAGGATAGTAAATATAATTCGATAACGTACTTATATAAAATCCAATTCTTAATCCATTAACTTCACAGCTCCAGGTCAGATTATGGTATGGGTATAATTCGAATATACAGAAGTATTATCTGTGCATCCATAAATTACTTTAATTCCGGACCGATTTCACGCGATAGGTGGCATAGCTGTGGCCACGCCAGCTTCCTCCGGAAGTTCATCGGGGGCCACGCACTGGACATCGAATTGTTTGGAACAAAAAACGTACAATATGGTCTTGGATTGGGGAGATTAATGTTTATGTGCCGTCGTTAAATGTAATATAGATGTAGGTTGTGTAACTTGTTTATCTAGAAGCATATTTGGTGTTATAGCTGATGGACCCTATTTGATCCTAAGGAAATAATTTAAAAAGAAAATTAAACGAATTATGTAGGTGGGTTTAGTTATATGGGATTAGATGATATGTAACAAAATTTATGGTGTATATAATTATTTTTAAAAGAATGGACAATGGACAGTTCAATGTAATTAAATATCAATTGTAAAATAAAACCAATTGAAATGCAGATTCGTCGGAAGTGTGCCTTTTAAACTTTAATAATTGATAGTATTCCTGAAAATAATATGGGTTTATATCGAAATCTCATTTGTTTGCTAGATACTGAGTGTACAGTGTATAAAGTTACATTATCTTTTTCCATCAACTATTTTCGAAACTAACTGAGATATTTTAATAAAAGTTGGTAAGTAAATGTTCCTCAATAACTGCCATGCTCTTGATAATTTTTATTTCCCTACCTCCCTCAGTCAGAGGATGCAGAGGTGAGAATATTGAACATTTTCAAGAAAAGAAAAAATGGTACACCACTTTTTTGCATCTTTAAAAATACTATTATTTTATGGGAGAAAAATGGTTTTTTTAATTTTTCTATAAAACGAAGCGTTTTTTTGTAAAGGGGTTTATGTCACAATGGAATAAACGTGAGCAAATTAATGAATGAAATTTTGTTTGTCCAAAGTTATAATATTGCAAATTTTAATTTAAGTATTATATAGGGTGTAACAAAAATGCATAACAGAAATGTATTGGCAGTTTCTGGGCAGTAAATAATATTAATACGATTAGTGTTAGGGGGTTTGGATGTGATCTCAGAGACGGTTTTCTAAACCTAATACTATTCCGAAAAACGAGTGACAATAGTAACAAATTGCTTGGAGTTTTTGACAGTGCATTATATAATTAATTTTTTATATGGAAAACCGGCACGGATAAGCGATCGTCAACAGCCGAGAATTATATTGGCATCGATGAGCGGCCGAGATCAATTATTATATTTATCTATGTAGTGTTAAAAGGCAATTATCGTGCGAGTGCCTAAACAAAGACAACTACCTGCCTTGAGAGTTTGAGTGGATTACTTTATTTACATCGTTGCCCGTGCAGAGTGCAGTTTGTAATTTGCTCAGTCTTAAGTTGAACATGAACGAGTAAAGAAGAAATACGAAAAAGACTTATAAGTGTTCAAGTGTGATTATAGTTAAGACAGTAATTAATCTATTGTTGTTAATTGTTAATTAATAAAAGTAGTGAGTAAGTGGTACCTGGACTTTCAATCAACAATTCTGCGAGTATAGGTGCTTGTGTGGATAGCAAACACGTAACAATATTTCTTAATTATACTACCTATTTCGATTTTAACAGAAATTTACCTTGGCATTGGTATATTAATTTGTGGTAGATTTTTTTAAATTTTTTTCCATTGCTGCTTTGGTTAAAATTACTTTTAAGCCAAATAATGTATGAGGTAGATTTATTCATATTATTTATGTAAATTTAAATATAAAGTAAGACCAATTTTGTAAACGTCTATGGGAAGTGTATCTTTCCAATCAATTTTACGTCATAATCATACGTGGGATTTATCGATCGGTTCCCAGGGATAGCTTTTACAGATATAATAGAATATATTGCAAACTCCCACTGAAACATTGCCAAACTGCAAAAACATATTAAGTTCGTTTTATTTAATTTTACAATGTTCATTGTAATTTAGATTTGTCAGGGAATGCACTATATTAAATTAAAACGTAATGCGTAATAGATTTTTTTAAATTACAGTATATTGGTAATTTACATTACTGAAGGCCAACGGTCGGCCCTAGCGTGGAGGGGAGAAAACATATAACACGATCAAACTGTATCTTGCATAACGTGGATTCATTCGGACGTACATAGGTACTAAAAATGCGCAGTTACAATGTCACAACGTACTAACCGACGAAAGCTAGAGTAAATTCTTGTATTCGCGATATTACCGATTACAATTTGATGGTAGACAATTGTATTGCACTAGATGTAACAAAGCAATTTCGTGGTCATGCAACACAAATATTAATAGACATATTTCCTCAGAAAACCATAGGTGGCTTTACTTACAGTGACATGCAACGTAATTTTACCTTAGATTTAGTGGAATTCTAGATAGAATGTAACATCGTGGTCGTATCTAGACAATCCACTTTTTAGACAATTTTTGGAAAAATATATTAGTGGCAAATATAGCAATGTTAACATGCCTTCGGGGTCTACACTAAGAAAAAAAATATTTTCAACGGGGTGTGAAAATATTTGACGGAAAATCTCTTTTGAGCTTAATGGGAAATACATCTGGCTTAGCGTGGACGAAACCACTAATGCTTGCGGGTTTAAAGTAGCGAATGTTTTAGTGGGTGCATTGGAGGAAAATTGTCCAATGAACGGGCTTTTGATTGCCTCTAAAGTTTTAGAAGCTACAAATTCTAGCACTATAGCGCAGGTAGTGAACTCAAGTCTATAAGAGTTTTAGGGTGACAGATATGCAGAAAATAAGGAGAAGTTCCTATTATTTCTTACCGATAGAGTAAATTATATGAAACCTGCTGGAAGAATTTTGAAGGACACATATCAGAATATACTTCATGTAACATGTTTAGCCATGGGTTTCATGGAATTGCTGAAGCTATTAAGGGGTACTACCCTAATGTTGATATTTTGATATGTAGTATAAAGTTTTTCTTAAAGCACCAAGTCGTGTACGGTTATTTCATGAAATTCCACCAAATACTCCATTACCTCCATAGCCCTTTATAACACGATGGAGAACTTGGCTAGACGCAGCATTGTACTATTACTCTCATTTTGAAAATGTGAAATCACTAATACAGCAGTTAAATGCAAATGACGCAGTTGATATTTCACAGGCGCAACAGGCATTTATGGATCTAACCTGTTCATGAAAATCTAGAGATCATACACGGAAATTTTTCACGAATTCCTCTAGCCATAAGGGACCTTCAATATTAATAATATACTTTATTCTTGTAACTGGCAGTGAAAAATGCTTATGTGTGTAGTTTACTGTTAAGTACATCCCCCTATACCTCCAGTTCTCTTTGAGTGAGTGTTTATAATAAATTGACTTTATCAACTTTGGATAATACGGAATTCGCTAAAAAAATTTTCAAGGTAAGATATCGTTTCATATATGCATGCAAATCTGATACATAACCACCTAAAGCCAACCCTGGTTTTACGTCATATCCGATTGGTAAATCCTACCTCTGGTTTAACTCAATAAGTAAATTCGTCTTTTACTAAGTAGAGTTATAACTAATTTTATGGAAAATATTTGCTGGGAAGTAATATTGAAAATGGGAGTTCGACAGGTAATTTCAGTTAGGAACATATTTTGCCCAAAATTGGCGAAAAGGTTGTTTTCGAATTAGATAAAATGGAATAATGCATACATCCAAGATAACAATTAAATTCAATATAAAAATGGTATAACAATAAATTTCAATCAAAAGCAAATCAAAGAAATTTGGTAAAGGTATATTTTATTCTTTTTTAAATACTACAAACATGCAAATAAATCTAGGCATAGCTACCGGCGTTTTTTTTTATATAAAAATCAGTACCGTTCTAGTTACTGAAAAAACAAAAATAAAATTATAAGGTTATGTCATTTAAATTAACTCCGGTTAAACGAATATATTGGTAACCCCAGATCATCAGGTTTGTGATGTCGATGTCATCCCACCCAACATAAATTTCTGAAGAAAAAATACAAACAAATACAACTCGACTTATTTTATTTAGATTTGCTTCTGTATGGTGTGTGGTTTTGTAAATAAATTGTATATGTAGATATTTATCTTTGACAGGCGTTTAGAAATTCTAGACTTAGTTTATTAGTCATTCGCTGGGAGGTCGATATTTACAATATTTCCACAATTCCCTTTTATTTAGAATTTAACACTTCAAATTATACTGAGATAAAAAGTTAAAAAAAACATAGTTTCTTATAGAATCATAAAATCTTTGGATTGTCTTTGTAACCAGCCTCAAAATTTTAACATACGAAGTAATTTATTTGTTTACATTTTAATTGTCTTTAATTTAATGGGGGTTTGGCACAGCTTGCTGTGTGGAGTTGTAGAGTGGCCTGAAGTTTCTTGAAAGAATGTAATCAGGAACATGAAAGTTCCTTCGTAGTAATTTGTCATTGAGCACAATGCTTAATCCTGACCACCTATCGCTATTCAAGATGCGATATCGAATTGTTGAATGGCTCGACAGTCAATAAACTGCTATTTCCTCTAGTAGATTAACGTTCATTTTAATAATTATAAAAAAAAGCATGAAAAATATTCATTATATTTTCATATTTTAAAAACAATCAGGTGCAATTATCATTAATAGTCTGTACTTCATACAATACACAGAAAAAAAACTATTTATTTTACAACAGGATTGTAAGACATAATAATTACATAATGATTTATATTTCCTATTTGAACATTTACTGAAGAGTCCTATAACAAATTTAAATCAACTTCCAGCGAAACAAACCTAAATATGTTACATATACTTACTGGACAACGGACATATGGTAAAAGATATTTCATTTCATTTCATTTCATTTATTCGTTCATTTAATAATTTGTAAACATTGGTAGGTTTTTACATTAAATTATTATGTAGGTACCTATTACAATTATTTTTTGTGTTTGGCACCTAGGAACTTAGGTGAACTTGAGCTCCTGTATGAGCCCACTCTGTATGTTTTAATTATTTTATGATGGTATTTAAATATGTTGTCTTAAAAGAGTCTGAAACATTTATAAGTATTTAAAGAGAATCCTTAAGCTAAGCTTAAAATATATGATATACTTATTTTTTGAGCACTGTAAATAGTGTAGAGAATAGTGTGTAATGTGTAAAATATTTAGTATATAGAAAATATATATTATAACAATAATAATAACAAAATAATAGTGAAAGTGTATACGCTGTCAATAATTATTATTAGTACTATGTATATAAAAGTACCTCGTGGGTCAAAATAACTTAATAAAGTCAGAATAATTTTGGCTGATATGTGTCTTGTCTAAATTAGAGAATATTTTGATATGTTTATATTTTTTAATTTCCTTTGGTAGTAGATTATAAAATTTTGGAGCTAAGTAATTTAGAAATCTATGGCTGATATTTTTTTTATTATTTGGTATTGTAATATGTAGGTTGTCTTTACTTCTCGTACTATGGCTGTGAGATATGTAGTCATTTTGATTTTTGTTTTTGTAGATATGTATATATATATATATATATATATATATATATATATATATATATATATATATATATATATATATATATATACAAATGGATATGATATAAAGGGTACGCATGTTACATATTTTATCTTTGTATAATAGATTTGTGGGGTATAGTCTGTCTTTTTTAAAGATTATTTTTAATATGGAGTTTTGTACTACATTCAGTTGCTTTAAGGCATTGTTGTAAAGGCCTTCCCAGATTATTAAACCATAGCGCAATAATGATTCTACCAGTGCTTAATACAGGGTGATCAGTAGTTTATTATTTAATATGTCTTTTAAGAGATAGAATTTATCTACCAGGAATCTTATTTTCTTTGTTAGATAATTTATGTGATTTTCCCACTTGAGGTTATAGTCTATAATAACTCCTAGATATTTCGTGGTTAACGTTTCATGAATTTCGCTTGAAGTATTTTGAATTTTTAATATGTTGAATTCTGGGCAGTTTGCAGATGTTATGGAATAGGCAATATAATTAGTTTTTCTTATATTCAATGACAATTTGTGTATATCCAGCCAGCTTTTTACGTTTTTAAGCCTTGTTCTGCCCGATTTTTGTTTCCTCCCAAGTGTTCCCCATAAAGATTAACACTGTGTCGTCAGCTATGACACTGCTTTTCCATACTTGTTCGCTGTGGGTAGGGTATTTATATATATGTTAAATAATACTGGGCCTAGCACTTTTCCCCTGCGGAACTCCGATTTGAATAGTTTGCGCATTACTTAGGGTGTCTCTAATTTTTACGTACTGTTGTCTGTCTGTTATATAAGATTTAAATAGGTCCAATACAGTGCCTCTAATTCCATAATGTTCGAGAACATTAAGGAGTTTTTCATGTGGCACTGTATCAAAGACTTTTGCTAAGTCTAGGAAAACTGTTATACACTTTTTATTATTGTCTAGTTGGTCAATGATTTCTCTTATTACTTCATATAATGCATTACTGGTACTTAATCCTTCTGTAAATCCGAACTGGTGTTTATCCATTATTTTATTACTATTTAGAAAAGAGATTAATCTATCTTTTAAACATTTTTCGAAAATTTTTGTAATATTAGTTATTAGGCTTATGGGTCTATAGTTAGTTATTATTTTATTATTTCCGCTTTTGTGGATTGGTGATATAATCGATGTTTTAAATTGTTTGGGTACGATTCCTGTTTTGAATATTGAATAAGTTTATAATATGTTTTAGTGGTATTAATATATATTTATGTACATCTTTTATCATATTTGTATTGGTTCCATCGATACCAGGAGAACTATTATTTTTTAAGCTGTTTATGTTTTATTAACTCCTTTTCCTTAACCGGTTTCAGATACATTGAGATAAGTAAGTTGTCTTGTGGTAAGTCAACGTTATTATCTGCTGTTGGGATATTGTTGTACATGTCCATACCTATACTGGTGAAATAATCATTATATATTTATACAGTTTTTCGTAGAGTGCAGCACAGTGATATTATTTCTGATTATAAGTTTTTTTTTTAGAAAGTTTGAACAGGAAACTTATTAACATTTTAATTATTGCAAATATATTTTTAAAAGTCACAATATTAAACATTAAAATTGAAAAATTTTTCCAATTTTTTTTGTTACCCAAGTTACTATCTATTCTGCATCTTGTTTAATTTTTGTATGCTCATCCCTTCAAGTAGCTTTTTATCTAAAATGAGTCTAAATTTGGAGGTCGTAGTTACTGATATGATAAATATGAATTTTAAAAACTCCACTGTTTTAAGTGCCCTGTAAATGTCTTTAAGAAATTATTTTAGAATTATAACTTTTTTTATTAGTAACGTTTATGTAAAAACGAATATAAAGTGAAAGACAAACTATGTAAATAAAATATCTATAATTTTTGCCATTCTTGAAAGAAATACTTTTGTGTCTAATTTCCAGAGAAATCACAAGCAATATTATATGTCTGAGGAAAATAATTATTATAGTGTACAACAATAGATTTTGCAACCATTCATATTTTTTCACTTCATAAATCCTTTGTAATATTGGTAGTTAGTAAGGAAGTAAGTTCTTCAGAATAATCTTTTAATCTATAATAGTCTGGGCTCAACAATTTTATGCCAAACAGTCACAGAGCCACTCCAGCGATTTCTATGTTGATCCTTGAGGTACGAATCATATTATAGTTGAGAATGTCTATTGAAAAGCATTTCTGAATTGAATTTATAGTAGCGAGCACTTCAGGGGTTCTAAATACCCTTGTTATACTACATTTGAAAGGATACCTTTTATTATCGTTGTTTGAAGGTTATAGTATTATGTGCTTAAAATACATTAACAAAATAATAGTAATAATGATTGCATAAACATTAAATATATTCAAATAAGCGATACACACTTTTTATTCACTTTTCAAGATAAAAATTTGTAATTAGAGTGCAGAATATTTGGCATAAAAATCAAATTTTTTGACCTAACCAGGTCCAAAAATATATCTCCGGTTTAATCGGAAATACTAGTAACTTTTTTATTTTAAATATTGTTAAATCTTATCTGATAAAGGTTTGAATTACCTTTTACATAACATAATAGTATAGAAATAAATACGAGCAAGTTTAATGTATATATGGATCCATAAATATATATATATATATATATATATATATATATATATATATATATATATATATATATATATATATATATATATATATATATATATATATATATATATATATATATATATATTATTGTGAAATAAAGTATTGTACGTAGGTTGCCTATTTTTGTTATAGAGCAGCCCCACGTTGGTTCGTCACTTTATTGTGATAATAAGGATTTGTGTATTGTTGTATTTTTATTTATTTATATAATTTGTAAAAATTTTGAATTTTGTTTTTATTAAACAGTTGTAAAAATTTAAAATTTCTGTGGTTTATTAAAATTTATGAAAATTGGCGCCTTTATTTTAATTTTGTATTTATTTATTTTTTTTTTTATTTATGCCCTTGTATACCAAAACTAGCTCAGATTTTTAATTTACAAGTTTTTTTACTTACTTTTTATTTTCTTTTCTCTCACTCAGGATGCAGGTTCAATTTTGTTCTTTCTATAGTATAATTTCAAAAATTTAAATTCACAAAATCAGTACACATAAAAAAAAAAACTAAACACTTTCAGAAAACAATAAAGGAGTTGTTTTTAATTTAATAATTCTTTTAAAATTTTAACATATATTTATAATTTCTAACTTAAATTACCCCAACCGAAATTTAACATCTCGAGATTTTACCTTGTTTTCAATCCTTACAGCTTGGCCAACCTGTCGTTTCTTAGTTCTCAGCCATGTTACCACTCTTTAATGCTCAGATGTGGCCGCTCCAATTTCCTACTATACTTGTGTAGTTTATTTACTTTATTTTGTGCTTTGTGTCCAGCTGGATTTCTTATAACAAGTAAGTACTTACAAAAAATTTTTTCTTTACTTTATTTCTCTGGCTTGAATTCCTATTTTACAACCTTCTATTTACAATAGTTTACTCCTAACCTTTCTTTTCTTAATATTTCTTCTATTTTCTTGCATTCGATTTCCAAAATTTTCAAACTCCTCTCTTTTTTTCTATCAATAACAACCAACTATCCCTTGTTTTTCTGCTTACTTTTAATTTTGTATATAGTAAAATCACCAAATTTCAAAATTGACTAGTGACAAATTATTTTTTTATGTCAAATATTTTTAATTTTGAAAATAAAACTTTTATATTACTCTTTTTGTTGCCTTTTTAATACAATATAGTTTTCTTTGATACTTTCCTGAGAATTTTCTGTAAATTTGCATGTGTTACGTTCAGGTATAAAATTTTTATCTCTTTCACATCTCATTTTTTTTTAAATTTTCTTAACAAGTGCCCTATAATTTTAAACAAACTCCTTTTTATATAACTAGAACTAAATAACTACTGATAACAAATCTTTCATATCTAGGTTTAACATATCTTTACTCTAAAACTAATATTTTTATTTCTACATTTTGTAGGCTGTCGAAATTGGTTTCACCCTTTTACCACACTTCTTCACTGTGTCTTGAGCTACCCCTTTACTCACACGAAGCACTGAGTTTCTTCTTTGTCCTAATGGCATGTCTTTGCACATCGATGGATTTCCTGTTTAGTTTTTGATGAAAATATATTTCCAACTATGCTGTCACATATGAAAATCAAGAAATGTTTATGTTTCAACCCCAATATTGGAGAAATTATTATGGCATTGATCTAAACACATTACTGCACCCTGTTTGTAAGTTTTATTTCAGTTTATATTCACTTTTACAGACCATGCACTTTTTATGTTTCTGCTTATGAAAGTTTTTAGATAATTTACAATATTTTCCCCCTGTTTATTGATTGTTGCTTTTTAACTTTTATATAAAGTTCAATTACATTGACTCTATACTAGATTTTCATAAATTCCCCTTTAAAAGTTTATACTATAACAATTGTCTCTTTTATAGGTAAAATCTTTCCCCTGAAATTATGCAACTTTTGATACTACTGGAGTTGATTGGAGTGAATTTTATATGGGATTACATTGGTGACACCTTTTCGATGGCAGGAAAATACACAATAGGTCTCTCGTCAGCTTTGCCAGTGGAGTATCCAGGACTTCGACTTGACACCTTTTCTTGTTTTTTTATTTGTTTTTCATTAATTTTTATGGCCAATTTGGCTTTGCAAATACCTTATAACTAACTACATTTTTTTTATATGAACAATAAAATTTAATTTTTCTACACACATGTTAAACTAAATTTAAAATTGTTTTCTGAAATTGTTCATTTTTAAGTGTATGCATGCTACTGTATTTATTAAACCTTTTATTTTTACTGCACGTTTGCACTCTATTTTTGTACATCTATTTATCTGCATTTTATTATTCTAATGAAAATAATTAAAACCTTTTAAAATAATTTATAATATTGTGTGATAATAAATATATATATATATATATATATATATATATATATATATATATATATATATATATATATATATATATATATATATATATATATATATATATATATATATATATATATATATATATATATATATATATATATATATATATATATATATATATATATATATATATATATATATATATATATATATATATATATATATATATATATATATGTATATATGTAGAATCAACCGGGTACCCCACAAAAATTGCAAGGTGGAAAGAAAAACGTAATATCGCAAATGGCAGAAAGGACGGACACGCGGGCCCTCGGACTAACCGGGCTCCCACGGAGGCCCGCGGGGCCTGACGGACAAAACTAGAAAAGACACTAAAGGGAATACACACTGTCGGGACACACGCAGGGGGACCCTGTATTTCCCCCTGAAGATTCCGGTAAGGAGAGCGACATCCCTATAGGGGCCCGTGGCGACTATAGCCAGCTGCGTGAGTCCCGGACCCAGGAAAATGAGCTATTTCCTGTACTTATTCATTTTCCTGGGTCCGGAATCCCACGCAGCTGGCTATAGTCGCCACGTTGCGAAACTTGGATGTCGCTCTCATACCAGAGTCTTCCAGGTGGAAGCCACAAAGGTTGCGACTGGCTGGGTCTGTCAGTGGTTTTCCTTTAGTGTCTTTTCTGAGTTTTGTCCATCATTTTAACTCAGTTACACCGTGTTGATGAAGACCAATTAGTCTGAAACACGTGTCCACGGTTTGTATCTTTCTGCCATTTGTAATTTTGCATTTTTCTACCTTTGCAATTTTTTCTTTATGGGAATACCTGATTAATTTCTACATTTTTACTGTTCATAATTAACCGGCGTCTAGCTATTTCCCTGTACTTATTCATTTTCCTGTCCGGAATCCCACGCAGCTGGCTATAGTGGCCACGTTGCGAAACTTGGATGTCGCTTAATACCAGAGTCTTCCAGGTGGAAGCCACAAAGGTTGCGACTGGCTGTCTGTCAGTGGTTTTCCCTTTAGTGTCTTTTCTGAGTTTTGTCCATCATCACTTTAACTCAGCTACACCGGTGCTGTATGAAGACCAATTAGTCAGAAACACGTCCACGGTTTGCATCTTTCTGCCATTTGCAATTTTGCATTTTTCCACCTTGCAATTTTTCTTTATGCTGAATACCCGATTAATTTCTACATATATATATATATATATATATATATATATATATATATATATATATATATATATATATTTATATATATATATATATATATATATATATATATATATATATATATATATATATATATATATATATATATATATATATATATATATATATATATATATATATATATATATATATATATATATAATATATATATATATATATATATATATATATATGTAGAAACTAACGCGTATTCCTGCATAAAGAAAAAATTGTAAGGGGTGAAAAATTGCAAAATTGGAAACGGTAGAAAGACGCGGGGCCGGGACAGGCGTTTCCTGACTAACTGGCCTCACATCGCGGGACTGTGGCCCGGGAGCGGGGGGGGGCCGAGGAGAAAACTCAGGGAAAAGACACTAGAGGGGGCACCTCTGACAGATTACCATCGCAACTTTACGGGCATTTCCAGCCCGGAAGGGGGGGGGAGGGAGAGCGATACCTCACATACCCGTGGAGGGGCGACTATACCGCCGCGTGGGATTTCGGACCCAGGAAAATGAGCTATTTCCGTACTTATTCATTTTCCTGGGTCCGGGAATCCCACGCAGCTGGCTATAATCGCCACGTTGCGAAACTTGGATGTCGCTCTCATACCAGAGTCTTCCAGGTGGAAGCCACAAAGGTTGCGACTGGCTGTCTGTCAGTGGTTTTCCCTTTAGTGTCTTTTCTGAGTTTTGTCCATCATTTTAACTCAGCTACACCGTGTTGATGAAGACCAATTAGTCAGTAACACGTGTCCACGGTTTGCATCTTTCTGCCATTTGCAATTTTGCATTTTTCTACCTTGTAATTTTTTCTTTATGCGGGAATACCCGATTAATTTCTACATTTTTACTGTTCTGTAATTAACCTGCGTCTAGCTTATTTCCTGTACTTATTCATTTTCCTGGGTCCGGAATCCCATGCAGCTGGCTATAGTGGCTACGTTATGAAACTTGGATGTCGCTTAATACCAGAGTTTTCCAGGTGGAAGCCACAAAGGTTGCGACTGGCTGTCTGTCAGTGGTTTTCCTTTAGTGTCTTTTCTGAGTTTTTGTCTATCATTTTAACTCAGCCACACCGTGCTGATGAAGACCAATTAGTCAGAAACACGTGTCCACGGCTTGCATCTTTCTGCCATTTGCAATTTTGCATTTTCCACCTTTGCAATTTTTTCTTTATGCGGGAATACCCGATTAATTTTTACATATATATACATATATATATATATATATATATATATATATATATATATATATATATATATATATATATATATATATATATATATATATATATATATATATATATATATATATATATTTATATTTTATATATATATATATATATATATATATATATATATATATATATATATATATATATATGTATATGAAATTAACGACCGGGTATCCCCGCAGAAAGAAAAATTCAAAGGTGGGAAAATGCAAAATTGCAAATGGGAGAAAGAGGGCTCAAAATGTAAAAAGCGGGGGTTCTGACTAAATGGTCCATCGGGTAAACGGTGGGGCCAAGCTCGGACCGATGGAGAAAACTCAAAAAAGACACTATCAAGGAAAACTCACTCTATGGGGGACCTGGTGAGTCCCTCGTGGCTTCAACTGGAAGACCTGGTGAGAGGCGCAGGCGACGAGGGGGGTATTTCGTGATCGGGCGACTATGTCGCGCTGAGGGGATTCCGGGACCCGGGAAAATGAGCTTGTTTCCTGCACGTCTCCATTTTCCTGGGTCCGGAATCCCAACCACGCAGCTCGGCCATAGTCGCCACGCCGGGTGAAACCGAGGTCGCCTTGCACACCAGAGTCTTCCAGCGTGGAAGCCAATAAAGGTTGCGACTGGTCTGTCTGGGTCAGTGGTTTTCCCTTTAGTGCCTTTTTCGAGTTTTGTCCATCATTTAACCTAGCTACACCGTGTTGATGAAGAATAATTAGTCAGAAACACGTGTCCACGGTTTGCATCTTTCTGCCATTTGTAATTTTGTATTTTTCTACCCTTGGTGTAATTTTTCTTTTATGCGGGAATACCCGATTAATTTCTACATTTTTACTGTTCGTAATTAACCGCGTCTCAGCTATTTCCCTGTACTTATTCATTTTCCTGGGTCCGGAATCCCACGCAGTTGGCTATAGTGGCCACGTTGCGAAACTTGATGTCGCTTAATACCAGAGTCTTCCAGGTGGAAGCCACAAAGGTTGCGACTGGCTGTCTGTCAGTGGTTTTCCTTTGTGTGTCTTTTCTTGAGTTTTGTCCATCATTTTAACTCAGCTACACCAGTGCTGATGAAGACCAATTAGTCAGAAACATGTGTCCACGGTTTGCATCTTTCTCACCATTGGCAATTTTGCATTTTTCCAATTGGTAATTTTTTCTTTATGCGGAAATACCCGATTAATTTTTACATTTTCACTGTTCGTAATTAACCCGCGTCTACTGTATCTGTATATATATATATATATATATATATATATATATATATATATATATATATATATATATATATATATATATATATATATATATATATATATATATATTATCACATTTAGCAATGTTATTAATTAATTTAAAAGTTTAATAAATATAGTAGCATGCATACATTAAAAATGAACAATTTCAGAAAACAATTTTAATTTAGTTGTTAACATATGTGTAGAATAATTAAGTATTCATTGTTCATATAAAAATGTAGTTAGTTGTAAGGTATTTGCAAAGCCAAATTGGCCATAAAAAATTAATGAAAAACAAATAAAAAACAAGAAAAAGGTGTCAAGTCGAAGTCCTGGATCTCCACTGGCAGAGCTGACGAGAGACCTATTGTGTATTTCCTGCCATCGAAAAGGTGTCACCAATGTAGTCCCATATAAAAATTTCACTTCAATTAACTCCAGTAGTATTAAAAGTTGCATAATTTCAGGGAAAGATTTCACCTATAAAAGAGACAATTGTTATAGTATAAACTTTTAAAAGGGAAATTTATGAAAATCTAGTGTAGAGTCAATGTAATTGAACTTTACACAAAAGTTAAATAAGCAACAATCAATAAACAGGGGAAAATATTGTAAATTATCTTAAAACTTTCATAACGAAACATA
Organism: Rhamnusium bicolor; assembly: GCA_029963845.1. NCBI lineage: Eukaryota > Metazoa > Arthropoda > Insecta > Coleoptera > Cerambycidae > Rhamnusium > Rhamnusium bicolor. The sequence continues at coordinate 318,309 of JANEYF010004223.1, forward strand.
AAAAGTGCATGGTCTGTAAAAGTGAATATAAACTGAAATAAAACTTACCAAACAGGGGTTGTTATTGATAAAGAAGGGGAGTTTTTGAAATTTTGGAAGAGAAGTTTAAAAATATTTTGAGAATTTGTAATTTGATAAAACATACTGAAATTAAGGATAAAATAGTAAGAAAACAAGTTAATATATGATTTAATAGTATAAACAATTAATATAAAAAGAGGTACTTACCCACCATTGTATGAAATCCAGTAGTAATATCAAAAAAGTAATTCAGTCGTAACGTGCATCGGAAAAAGGGGTCCCAGGTAATCAAAAAAAGAAAAAACCAAATTATATTCACAAATAAGCACAATAAGAAGCAAACACAGAATCAGAAGCCATATTTCGAGGTTAATCACAGCATTCACAGCTGATAGCGGCACAGGTGCAGAGAATACAGAATTTGCAGAGCAGGGAGATTTTTCAAGAAAGCAACCGGTCAACCGTACGGTTAAATAAGGTAAAATCTCGAGATTTTAAAAATTTTGGTTGGGTAAATGTAAGTTAAAATTGTAAATATTTGTTAAAAAATTTTAAAAAAAAATCTATATTAAAAACAACTCCTTTATTGTTTTCTGAAAGTGTTTAGTTTTTTTTTATGTGTACTGATTTTGTGATTTTAAATTTTGAAATTATACTATAGAAAGAACCAAATTGAACCTGCATCCTGAGTGAGAGAAAAAGAAAATAAAAGTAAGTAAAATTTGTAAATTAAAATCTGAGCTAGTTTGGGTATGCAAGGGCATAAATATAAAATAAATACAAATTTAAAATAAAGGCGCCAAGTTTCATAGATTTTAATAAAACACAAAATTTTCAATTCTATAACTATTTAATAAAAAGAATTCAAAATTTTTACAAAATATATAAATAAATAAAAATACAATAAACCTTATTATCATAATATATATATATATATATATATATATATATATATATATATATATATATATATATATATATATATATATATATATATATATATATATACTATTACATATATATATATATATATATATATATATATATATATATATATATATATATATATATATATATATATATATATATATATATATATATATATATATATATATATATATATACATATATATATATATATATATATATATATATATATATATATATATATATATATATACATATATATATATATATATATATATATATATATATATATATATATATATATATATATATATATATATATATATATATATATATATATATATATATATATATATATATATATATATATATATATATATATATATATATATATATATATATATATATATATATATATATATATATATATATATATATATATATATATATATATATATATATATATATATATATATATATATATATATATATATATATATATATATATATATATATATATATATATATATATATATATATAATATATATAAGACGATGACCAAACCACACCCTGTATAATATACAGAGTACATAAGAATAAAATTATGTTTAAATAATAAAAAGAAAGTAATAGGGATATTTTGCCAATACTAAAGCAAAGAAAGACTATAATTTGAATTAAAATGATAATTTTGAGTGGTATGAGAGCCCAATTTCAGTGAGAGACACTTATGTTAACTGTATGCATATCGAATAGGTAAAATTTGTAATAAATGTTGTTAAACGCTAGATATAAACACCTACCGTGTGGTAAATGAACTGTATGTTATTATGTTATGGTACAAAACATTGTTTCTATATAGAATAAGCATCAGAAGGACTATTGTGTATAGCATGGCAACCAGAGCCAGAACATTATTGATTTTAGGTACCAAAACCTATGGATAACCTGGAAAAAAATAAAATTTTATTGTTATTAATTAAAATTATGAACTTTGTTAAAGACAAATATAATAAAGTTAGTCATAGAATAGCTACAAGTATGATAGCAATCATGAACACTGGAAAAAAAAGTGCTATAAACTACTTTCATAATTTGGGTAGCGTAAACTCTACGATATCTGAGTTTTCAATCATTTCTACGAAATAAGTGCATCGTCTAACTTTAAAACTTTACAAAAGTGAAAGAGACTCACCTTGTGAGCTAGTACAACGATTTAGCATCAAAATGTAAAGACATTTAAAAGGTGTATGTGTAAATTATGTCCAAGGAGGCACATAACTTTGACAAATATGAAGTTTTTTCTAAAAATAAAAACCATTTGTTGAACTTTTTATAGCTATGTCAGAAGAATAGCATCTATTTATTGTTTCCAGTCAGTTAGTTTTAAGTAATTTGTTGTATTTGAAAAGTTTCCAGCCAATGAGGTTTAACGAAGTCCTAAAACGAAAGGCAAATTAAAATAATGTTTTAAATGTATTTAGACATGCAAATATGGTGTTGATTTGTTCATTAATTCTTAAAGTAATCTCTGGTATGTGGTTTAGATGGTTGTAATTAGTTATATAACAGAATTTGTTAAAAATTGTTGCAATTGTAATTTTTCTAAATATTCACAAAAGGCTATAGTATGGCATATCAAAAGAAAGCTAATCATCTCTATATCTTTATTCAATAATAAAATTAGAGTCATAAGGTATAGTAAAGAAATAAAAAGAAAATTAAATTTTCATATTTAAAATTTCAAAAATCAAGTGTCATGATTTTTGGAGAAACGTCAGATTAGGCCAATAAAAAGGTCATATTTAAAATTTAGTATGGATAGAAAGCTGAAAGGAAGAGCATTGAAATTTTATAAGAAGTTTCCTAACCTAAAAATTTTAAATTTATATTTTCAAAAGAAGTCCATACTCAAGCTCGCAAATTATTAAAACAGGGTTTCTAAACCTAAAACAACAAAAAATTAAATTTTATGAATATCATAAAACAATTCCTAGTGGAATAGAAGAGTAATTTCTAGTTGCAACAACCAAGAAGTATTGTATAGAATAGTATATGTGATTTGAGGAAATTAGTAAAGGTAAATACGTACCTTAAATAAAAGTTTGCTGATTATTAAATAAATATAGTGTTGTGCTACGAAAATATAAATCCAGTGTGCCGTGCAGCCATTGTTACTGAAGTTTGATGAATCTGAAATTTGCCACGGAGGAAGGATCGAAAAGCACTGAGCAACAATATAAGCAGAAGCGTAATTCAACAGAGATCGCGATAACGTGAAGTACAAGAAATCGCCGTAAGTAAAACCACAATAAATCCTAGGTACTCGACGACTTAATAGCAGCTATAATAATAACAGATCTGATCAAAAATAAAGGCCATTTCATTTTAATTTTAAGATTTTTATACATACGTTTTCTAAACCACACCGGAAATTTTGAAATATAAAATTCTTTTGTTTGTAATCTGTGAAGGTGTGTTTTATTTGAGATTGGGCTGTACCATTATATTTTCAGATTAATCGCCAGGAACCTGCCCGAACCCCTGAGAGGGAGAGGTAAAAATAATAAAGAGTCTCAAAATAATAAAATAAAAATAACAAACAACAACATTTTTATTAAAAACAAAATATCACATAAAAACATAATATATATAAAAATATATATATATATATATATATATATATATATATATATATATATATATATATATATATATATATATATATATATATATATATATATATATATATATATATATATATCGCCTCCGTGGCGATGTTAGTCGTTGCTCTGAAATCTCAGTGTCTTCCAATATGCGACTGGCTTCTTGTCAGTGACTTTCCGTTTGTGTCTTTTTTGTAAGTTGTGCCCATCTTTTCAACTAGCCATAACGTGCTGATGAAACTAGTAAGTCCGAAACATGTGTCCATGGTTTACATTCTTTATGAGAGCTTACTATTGATCAAATTTTTCCTTATTAATGTAATATTCACGTGAGTAATTTTCTTTGTATACAAGGGTGTCTAGGAATAACATCAGAATATTTGGGGGGTAGATTCGTCACTCAAAAATAACAATAAAAGTGTCCCAAAACACAGTTTGAAGATAGGGCCCTAAATATGGTTAATGTGTGCATGGGATCATCAAAAAAAATCCTATTAAAGATGGTAATGACATTACTTTTCGAAAATGTAACTATCACGTAGATCTTGTTTCAAAAATATAAATAGTTTTAATACTGCTTCGATTTATAGATTAAAAATATGTGAAAGTAAAGATGTGAGGACTAAATCACAATTTTATTAATAAATGGGGATGTAGAAAATTTGGCCCTGTTGAGACTATTAAAAAGCACACTTTATAGTGTTAAAGACTAAAAGAAAATATATCACCAGATAAAAAATGGTATACACATAATGGATAATTTTAGAATTATTTTTCTAAGTTTGGACAAGTCTATTTTCAGTAACATTATTTAATGAATGTAAATTCTTTGGTACAATTAAGTGTTCTAAAATCATTGTAAAGGATTATTTAATCTGTTTGGTATAGAAATACAGAAATGTACTGGTTATTAATATTGATATAAATGTACTGAATATTAATATGTATGTATAATTGCAAATAGATTAAATTATTGGAATCTCATTGGAAACTATTCCAAATATCAAAATATTGCATTACATATTGCTGTTAATTCCAACTATAGCTATACTGTTCATTTGCAGTTATACAGTTCACTATTTTAATATATTATCAATAATATGAGAGCTTATTAATTAACTAATCTAGTATTACATGACATTATATCATTTTTGTTAATCTTCACTAGAGCCCGTATCTGGAGTGACATTTCCAGAGAGTGATTCTAAATTACACGATACTAGTGATGCAATATACACTGATTTTTCCATGTCATCGTCATTATTAGTTAACCATTTTATTAGTTGTAACTCAGTACTCTAATACTTTTGTAGAGTTAAAGTTAAAAATATCGCCCACTAACTATTATTGCTACAGAAGTACAAACATGGTTAAATACAAAAGTTTTTATAAACCATAGTGAAAATTCATTCAAACATTTATTGAGATATTTACATTTTTCAACATATAAAAAAGGGTTTCTGACCCTGGAGATAGTTGAAAGATAATTAGTTATATTATGTAATATTATTTATGCACTTAATGTTTATCGCAACAATTTAACAAAGTAATGTAATGCTTTGTGCTTTGCGCACTAAGCATTACATTACTTTGTTAGTACAAATCCCAAATAATATCTTCGACCTAAATTCGGTCATTACTTATATATAAGTAGCTGTTTACCTACAACCTTGTCCACGTGAAATTCGGGACAATATATTAAAATTTTTTCAACAGCCTATCACCCATAGGCGCTGAGGTATTTAGCTTCGTGTGTTGAAAATGAGTGCTGAAAATACAAAAATCCAATATTTCAACCCCTCTTGCATTCGAACTTACTTTATTCGATTTTCCAGGAAGAATCTGGGGAAAAAATAAACCCGCCATCTCCCATACGAGCAATTTATGTTGGAAATTAGAGTTGAGAGGAGTAAAAATTTAATATCTCATTCCATATGGAATATGAGGGTTGGAACTTGTTTTATTCGATTCGCCGGAAAAAGTCCTATGAAGTAGTGTTGTTCTAGGGGAAATTCAACCCTCTAACTCCCGTAGATTTAACATTTTATCACTTTGACACGATTATGGCATAGCATTTATGATTTAAGACTCGTCCGATTTCGTTCAATTTTTCCATTGCATCTCGTCGATTTAACAATCTTCTGATTTCACTCACTTTTTTGCAGTGCCTTATATCTGTGTTGGTAACCTTTGCGGACAAGAACCAATTATCTCATTGGGCCTAAACGATATCGAGGAATCCGTAAAACACATTTTACCTCTTTTCACCCCCTTAGGGGGTTGTAGCAACATCGACGGTGATGCATCTACGTAAAATCTCCTCCAGTTAAATCAGCAATAAACTACAAAGATAGGTAAGAATTTTTATAATTTCTTACTAGTCTCCTATGCCGTTCCTGTCTTTTACGTTAATATCATCCAAGTTACGTTTTCTAATCATTACAGGAAACAGTATAGAAAATATGGTAAAATTGTTAAATTCAATTATCGCTTTCAGGAATTTAAAGTTATTATAAAATATCGGTCGCGGCTAGGTGCTCCTCGACAGTACTTTCTCATTTATATTATTTATTTATAAAAAAAAATAATATGAAAATAAACAAAATAAATAAGATAAGATAAATATGAAATACGAAGATAAATGAGTTAAATGAGAAATGAGATAATTCGGATAAATGAGATAAATCAGATAAATGAGGAAACGAGTCAAATGAGACCTATGAGAAATGAGATAAATGACAGAAATGAGACAAATAAGACTAATGAGGAATGAGACAAATTAGAAAAAATTATACAAATTAGATAAAATGAGGCGTTTGGGGCAAATGAGAAATAAAATAAATAAATCAATTGAGAGAACTGAAACAGATGAAACAAATAAAACAAATGAGATCAATGAAACTAATGAGATACAAGACAAATGAGGCAAATGAAAAGTGACATAAATAAGATAAATATGCCAAATAAGATAAGAGATAAATGAGTCAAATAAGACCAATGAGATGATTGAGGCAAATTAGACAAATAAATGAGTTAAATGAGAAAAATGACAAATGAGGCGATTACGACAAATGAGAAATGCCGTAAATGAGTCAAATAAGACAAATGAGTCAAATGAGACCATTGAGATAAATGAGACAAATGACATAAATGAGACAAATGAGAAAAGAGAGAAAATGATGCGAATGAGGCAAATGAGACAAATTTAATGATATAAAGGAGACAAATGAGAAAACGAGGACGAAACGAAACAAAAATAAAAATATTTTTCAATCATTACAAATTGGATATGATGAGAAACTATTGCCGAGACCGAGTATTTTTTAAATTAATGAATTTAATTTTAAACCTTTTTTTCTCAGTAACGGTTAATTTTACAATAAATTGTCAGGAGTCCTTGTCGGTATATTTCCTCATTATGAACAATTTTTGTTTAAAACATTTTTTGATTTGACACAAAGAAATTTTTGACCCCTGAGATATGTCCTCCATGATTGACCATTATCAGTGATATTCAATAGTGTTCGTCCTTGGACATCACAGATATTAAATGCAAAATTTCAGATTTTCTCGCTGAGGAAATATTCTAAAATAATGTGTGCAATGACCTAAAGTTTTTTAGTGCAATTCAATATCCTCAAGACTGCTATAAAATGCAAAAGAACATTGCAATAATATATTATTTACGCCATATAAATGGCATACACTTTAATCTTTCTAAATGTGCAATTGTCACAAACCAAAAATATCAATGTTGAATGTTTATGAATTTAATTACACTAGCAAACCGTTTTAGAACGTTAGAAAATCATTGAAGATTTAGTAGTTATATTTGACGAGTAATTAACATATTTAATGTCCTTGTTATGAGAAATACATTTATAGTCTTGAAACCGTACGCATGGTATCTTAAGTGGAAATTTTCTTGGGGAGGCAGACTCATATTTACTACACGAGCATGATTTCCTAAGAAATTATTATAAGTTACGAACTAAAAAGTAAAAGATAAGAATGAAGTGAGTGACAAAAAAAATTCATTTTATTGTTAACTTCGATATGTCGAGTTCTATGAAAGCTAGAAACTGGATTTAAAAATATAAATAAACTAGACAAAAAGTTTATAACAGGAAATTTTTTTTGAATATATAGGCCAAGACGATTCTTCATGGTCAACTACCATTTTTCTAAATGGAATGCCACGTATATCAAAACAATTTTTGAACCCTCTTTGTGGCCTACTTCCAGTCCTATATTATTATTGACTCCCAACCACTTGGATGTAATGATTTTTTTTTGTTGAAATTATGCCATTTACACGTGTATATTAAAAAAATCGCTACAGTCACAATTACCGATTTTAAGAAAAAATATGTTAGTACCAATTATGAGACATCTGTGTGATGGCACTAACCAATTTTCACTTCCTAAAAGTATACCGGGTGGCCAAAAATAATCTTTAAATTTACAACTATTTGAACTGAATTTTTTAAATTTTTTCAAATGGAATACCTAAAAGTATACAGGGTGGCCAAAAATAATCTTTAAATTTATAACTATTTGAACTGATTTTTCTCAATTGTTTCAAATGGAATAACCTGTATACTTTTTAATGATGTGATGTAGAATAGAAAAACGAACATTTTTTTTGTACGTACATGCCTATGGCTATTTGCAACCATTTTCAATTTATTGAATAATAGCTGCAAAATTCAGCAATGAAAATTAAAAATATTTTTTCTTGTAATTCAAGAGATAAATTTAATATTATAAAATGTGCTACACATGTTGCCCATTTTAATTGACTCACATTTCTGTGCGTTTTTGGAATGAGGTTTCTACTGTTCATAAAATTGCCGAAGTGATACTTCTAAAAGCAATTATTATCCTTTCCTTCAAATTTTGAATTATTGTTGGTGTGATGTTTTTATGGGCATCATATAACACGCTTATTATTATACCTACTCTTGATTTATTTGAAAAAACCCTCATTTTTAATTTTTATTGCTGAATTTTGCAGTTATTATTCAATAAATTGAAAATCGTCACAAATACCCATAGGAATGTACGTATAAAAATCTTCGTTTTTCAATCCTACATCACATGATCCAAAAATATATAGAGTGTTCCATTTGAAAAAATTGAGAAAATTCAGTTCAAAAAGTTGTAAATTTGAAAATCCTTTTTGGCCACTGTTAGGTAACCGCACACATTATTTTACCTAATTTGTGTATTTTATTTTATTATATTGTAATTTTTTTTCTAATATAATTATTTAGAGCTTATCATTTTCTTTCTAAAGTATTAATATTTTCCTCACGCGATATATATATATATGCTGTCAATGATTCGTCGCGGCTTAACCCTGGACATAAAAGGCAGAACTGATACAACGACCGTATCGAGTGCTAATGAATACAGTTCGCTCGCTCGCTCTCTCAATAAGTGCTACTTAATTAATTAATAACTACAAGTGATTTCACTCGTTCTGCTTTCTTTTACACTAAATTACGCAACTACAGTCCAAAGAAGAAAGGAAGAGAAGGGTGCCAATAAGAATCCGTTACGACGAAGTGGTAAGTCTACACGTTTTTATTGACAGCCGAAAAACTCTTCAGAAATTAAATTCTCCCCTTTTTTTTCACTCTAATTCCATGGGCCTTTAAGTTTCAGCCACCCTGTATACTTTTAGGAAGTGAAAATGGCTGAGTGTCATCACACAGATGTCTCATAACTAGTACTGACATATTTTTTTCTTAAAATCGATAGTTGTGATTGTAGTGATATTTTTAATATAAACGTGTAAATGGTATCATTTCAAAAAAAAAATCATTACATCCAAGTGGTTTGGAGAAAGTCAATAATAATACAGAAGTGAAATGAGGCCACAAAGAGGTTTCAAAGAATGTTCTGATATACATGGCATTTCATTTATAAAAATGTTACATGACCCTGTATATATATATCTTGGCTCACTTTATATATTCGTAAACAATTTCCGGTTATAGACTTTTTTGTCTAGTTTACTTATATTTTTAAATCAACTTGCTAGCTATCATAGAACTCTAGATATCGAAGTCGGACGCACTTTTGCCAAACCCTATATATTAAATCTACTATATATTAAATTTAGTATGAACCAAATGTTTTCGTTCATCGATATTACTAACAGAAAAATTTGAACACCGATTTATAAATTTAAGTTGGATATCTGGTGAAAACGCAACCAAATGATTCATTTAAGGAAACAAAGAACTAATAAATAATAGATACATATTTTAAAATCATTGATTTATTATCTTTTTTTGATCAATGTACAACGCTCGAGAGTAGACGTGTTTGTCCAGCTGTGTTAAAACTAAAGAATAAAAATTATTAATTGTGTGCTTGTGGTTCTATTGGTGGTGTATTGTATAAATGCAGTATTGCGCCTAGAAATAAAAACGATACAGTGGAAATTGAAAAACTGCAAAAATGTTAACGAAAAATCAAAAGGAAGAAATTCAAGGGATTATAAAGGAGACTATTCAAATCTTCTTGGTAAATGATGTATTTACTAAGACGCTAACGGATAAATTGCAGAAACTTTTGACGCTAAAATGCAGACTATTACTGAGAACTATGATTTACAATTACGTGATTGCCATAAAACAATTCTAACCCTAAAAAATAAACAGGCGGCAATGGAGGTGGAATTAGATCAATGTCAGCAATATAATAGGAGGAATAAATTACGTGTTTATGGTATTCCAGAAAATAATAGAAACCTAGTAAGTGAACAAAAAGATACAGTTATTAGCAAAATGAAAATTCAAATATTAAATAACATATATGCCTATCGCGTTAATATAAAAAAACTCTGATAAGAGGCCTAACAAGAAACCTCGTCCGGTTATCATAAATTTCAAAGATATCAACGAACGTCAAGAAATATTTAAGAACAAAAAATTATTGGAGAATACAGGGATCGTCGTCGTCAAGGAGGATTTAACACTAAACCGGTTAAATATTTTTCAAAAAGCCTGTACTAAATATGGAATAAAGCACGTGTGGACTTGGAATGGGACAATTGTTGTTGTAAATAGAAATGGACAAAAGCGCACAATAAGAAGTAATGCAGACCTAGAAGATGATGGGGCTGGAACTTCAGTTAACGAAAGGAAGAAGAACGGATATTCTATCATATACCATAGAGTATCATAATAATATATTATATTGTAAATATATTTATTAATTAAACTCCATACTGTTATATAAATATTGTACTGTAATAATATTTTTTCTCTTTTTCTTTTTTTTGTGTATAGCTTGTTTTTCCTAAGGTGAAATAAGTGGAGGGAGAAGTAGCAAAATGAATAGAAACGTAATAACACATATTGAGGAAATTGAGGAGATAAACACAAACATATTTTTGGACATAAATGAATTTTCAGAAAGCATAAGGAGTAAAAATAGACAATTGAATATCATTCATTTTAATATAAGGTCAATTAGGAAAAATTTTGATGAATTAATTACATGTTTAGAGGTTATAGATATAATAAAATTGGATATTATTATCTTATCAGAGACTTGGAAGCTGGATGGGGTAAGTGGTTTTAAAATCCCAAATTTCACATTACATTATAACAATTCCTGTTTTAATCAGAATGATGGTGCTATAATTTATGTAAATAATAACATAAATGCTGATGTAAAAGTAATCAAGTTAACGGAAAATAAATTGTTAAGGGTAACCCTGAATATAGAGAATACTACATATGGCATTACGGCCTCCTATAGGCCCCCTGCTACAAATCTTACTCAATACGTGCAAGATATTGAGATATATCTTCGTAATTTATCAAAATGTGACTTTGAAGTTTTTGCAGGTGATATAAATATAAATATTCTAAATAAAAATGATAATTCTTCAACAACATATTTAAATTTATTAAATGAGCACGGTATGTTTTCTTACATAAATCACCCTACCAGAGAAACCGAAAATTCTTCTAGCCTACTTGTTAATTTTTTTGTAGGAGTAAGAAAAAAAAAGTTGGAAAACACTATAATATTAAGTCGTCTTTACTTAAAAAACTCATTAACTGATCATTACACAATTTTGCTTTCTATACAACTAAAGGACAATTTGGAAAAATTAGATATAAATAAAATTAAACATATTAACAAAATTAACTATTTTAAATTAAACGAAGACTTAAAATCTGAAACATGGGATGAAATATATAAACAAAATGATCCTGAAGTATGTTATAACGCTTTTATTAATAAACTTAAATATCATATTACTAGAAACACCAAGAAAATCAACATAAATAATAATAAAACATACAAAATTAAACCTTGGATTACAATAGGCTTAATAAATTCTATAAGACACAGAGACTATCTAAAACGAAACTTATTAAAAAAAATATAGCATAGAACTTCAAGAAGAATAGAGACAATATCGCAATATCTTAAATAAATTAATAAAAAATACAAAAAACGATTATTACAAAGAAGAAATAAAAAGAAAGCTAATAATAATTATAAAAAAATCTGGGAATTAGTGAATGAAGTATCAAACAGTGAACAAAAGCAAAAGAGGAATGAAAAGTATAATATTATAAACAATGATAATGAGCCTATTAGTAATTATAAAGACAAGGCCGATTTTTTTTAATAACTTCTTTGCACACGTTGGTGAAACAATGGCAACAAGAACTAATAACAACTCAAAGTCACTACAATCAGATCATTTCAATAATAATATCGAAAGCATTTTTTTTCACCCGGTTACTAAACATGAATTGATTATACACATTTCAAAATTAAAAAACAACTCTGCATGTGGACTTGATTGAATATCTGTAAAAACGATAAAAACAATACACATGTACATTCTTACACCTCTGACGTTTATAAATAATCAAATAATTTCTAAAGGAGAAATACCCAAATCCATGAGAGGCAATTATAACACCAGTATATAAAAATGGAAACAAAAAATTAGCGACTAACTACAGGCCTATATCTGTCATAAATCAGTTTGCAAAATTAATTGAACAGTGTTTAAAAAAACGATTAATAGACTTTTTAGAAAATAAAAATATTCTTAATAATAAGCAATTTGGATTTAGAAAAACTTTGTGTACTCAAGACGCAACTATAGAGTTGTTAAAGGAAATCGTTAATTATGAACAAAAAATGTCTAGCAATATTCTTGGATTTAGCTAAGGCGTTTGATACAGTTAACCATGAATTGCTGCTGAAAAGATTAGAGTCTTCGGGCATAAGAGGGAAACGTTAAAGCTTTTTCTGAACTACCTTACAGATCGTAATCAGCGTGTAAAAATTAATGACATATATAGTGACCCACTCCCCCTTAAAATGGGTGTCCCACAGGGTACTGTGCTGGGCCCCATTTTATTTTTAATATATATCAACTCTATGGCGCAAATAGAGAATCTAGGTGGGGAAATAATATCATACGCTGACGACACTGCTGTTATTTTTGTTAGTGACTTTTGGGAAAAAGTCTATGAAAAATCAGAGCAACGAATGGGAAAACTTAAAAGGTGGTTGGATAGCAGTCTTCTGAGTCTAAATGTCGAAAAAAACTAAATTTGTGGCATTTTCATCTACGGTGGCTGATCAACCTGACAAAAATTTCATAAAAATTCATGCAACATCGTGTAACAATCAAATAAGTTGTAATTGTGCTCTTATACACAAAACCAATTGCATTAAATATTTAGGAGTGCTGGTTGATCAACGCCTAAAATGGAAAGATCATGTTGAATATATTACAGGGCGACTTAGAAGGCTGTTATACAAATTCTACCAAATAAGAGATGTGTTGAGCAAAAAGTTATTGTTAATGATGTATAGCGCCTTAGTTGAATCCATACTTAGATACTGCATACTGGTATGGGGTGGGCTATTCAAAAACTCCCTATATTGTCTTGAAATAATGCAAAACACTATATTAAAAATTATGTTTAAAAAAGGATTACAGATCCTCCACCAGTAAGTTATACAAAGAGTTAGACTTATTTACAGTAAGAGAACTCTATACTTATCAAGTTTTACTCTGGTCATTAAATAAGTCTGAAAAACTAATAAAACCATCGCATGATTACCCAACTCGAACAAAAGAAAATATATCAGTTACCTTGCCATTATGCAACAAGAATTATACCCAAAGGTTTATATTTTACGATGGTCCAAAATTGTATAACATGTTACCTAAATACGTAAAAGAAATTAATAACAAAAGTAAATTGAAGAATCATCTAAAATTATTTATTGTAGATAATTATGAAAGTATTAAAATAATCTATAATTAGTACCTCTAATCCACTTTCATTTCTTTAAGTAGATATACAAACAGCAATTAGAAATTCAAATAATTCATTTAAATTCACTGTGTATTGTGAGACTCCTCAACCTCCTAAATTTTATTGCGTATTTATTGTCTATATATGAGTATATTTTTCTTCTTACTCTTTAGTCTCCTTCCTTTTCCCTAAGATACTGCACACAAACTTTTATAGTTTAGGCAGATCATGGGAAGGGAGAGGGACGGGAAGACTATAGGAACAGGGAGATACAAAAACAAAAAAAGGAAAAAAATAGTAATAATAGATACTCGTACTTAAATAATTTATAATACTTAGTTATAAGGATTGAATATTATGTTTAATATAATATCTGTTTAATATATTGATACAATTAACTCATGTAATGAAATTAAGATCAATAAATTGAAATTGAAAATTGAAATTGAAATTATGCGTAAGTATATAGAAGTATTGTTAGGTACACAAAATGACAAATATCATATTAAAATGTAATTAAAATAGTCATTATACCTTCGAATACTTGGACGTATGTAGTCTTTAAGGTCCTAATATTCTAATCTCGACTTGTAAGTCATTTTCACAAAAACCTTTCACTATGGAAAAATTATAGGATTGCGAGTATCCGAATAACACTTTATTTTATAAATGCACGAAGTAGTTATGGTTCCAGTAACCATTATATAGAGAACACATCCTACCTCCTAACAACAAAGATCAACTCTAATATTCTTAATAGAATCAAACTGTCTACGCATGCGTCACCTACTACAAACAAAAGTCGAATTAGCAAGCGCAGATTTATGGTTAACAGATAACTTACTAACCATAGGTATGCGCTTTTTAACCACTAAAAAGTCAATCTCAACTAAAGGCACTTATTTACCATAAGAAAATACTTAGTTATCCTTAAAAAAAAACCAAAAATAATTTGAATTAGTTTAAGTAAGTGCTGTTATTGGGATAATTAGTCAAAGATTTAATGTTGCAAAAGCTCATTAGCAAAACAGCTTTTCTTATGCTTAGATGATGGTAATGTAGTCTTAAGAAAAAAAAATTATGATAATGTAGATCACATTTTATTTGGTCGATTTCCTTCAGTGTAGTGATCACTGATCAGATTAAGACAATAATTTAGTAAACACTATCCTTTGTTCACCGCGTATTATTGATAGTCAATCAAAACAAATGCATGTGAAGATTACACAATAGACTTCATGAGTTATTTTTGCATTATAGCAAGAATACATAAGACGGAAAACACTGACGTAGTTTTCCACAAAATACTAAAACACTATACTGCACTCGATATAAGACGGACTACCTCCATACCAATCAACTAACAGACGACTTCTGACCACATTATGCAATAAAATGATTTTCACACTCTTTTCATTCTTCGTACTAACATCTAATATTGTGCATAATTTCGCCGATGGAAATACCCCCCATGCAAGTTTCATGCGATCATAAATATAATTTCATTTGCTTTTTAAACTACAGCAAAGAATTTAATGACAATATTGATTTTCATTATCTGGCATTAGAATTATAAACTCGACATGGCTGTGTTGACCTGCTGTCTTTTATAACATGAATGTGTCTACATTTGTGATGTATGTTGTTTTAATTAGTTTTTTAATAGATAATAAAGGTAGGAAAGATCTACAAGTTATGATTGGCAGAAATTTTTATTTTGTTTTTTAAGCGTTTCATAATATCAGACTGGTGAAATTATACATAACAAAAATTACACGTTGTCAGGTGGAAAAGATATTACCCAGAGCTGTCGCGTTAATTAAATTAATTCGATTATATATATTTTTATCAGTTTATTGTGAACAAGACTTGATACTCGCGAGGCGCGAGAAACATCTCGTATTTCTCAATAATGGGCTTTTGCAAAAAATCATTGCCCGTCTGAGATAATTATTTTACAATATAATTGATTTCATGGTCGTGCAGTAAGGACACATGCCTCTCACCCCAGAGTCCCGGGTTTGATTTCCGGCCGAGAAGATAGGATTTTTTCTAAAGCAGAAATTAATCCTAGCGATCTCGAATACTGGGTGTAAATATGTAGATTCTTTCTGCACAGGGTGCCTCAAGGTACCTTTAGGGATATAGAGGGCGGTATTGCCTGTGCTGGTTTTTAAATATATTTTAAGACATACTTCTATGCTCCTAGGAAACTTACAAATAACACTACAGATTAGTTATGTTTTTATTAAATAAGATAGATGAAGATGATGATTTATCCAATACGATAGTACAGTTTACTAGAACGTACTATGTGACAAATTCAACTAGTCACAGACTATTTTCTCCGGTAGATGGAAGTGTTGAAGGGAACAGTTGTATGTTCACACTTACCACTTAGCAAAATGGTTAACAGAGGAGTTCGAAGGTCTACCAATTGCACCATCTAGTTTCTCTATGATTAAATCCAATGATTCCCTTAATAAGGTGAAAATTATCTAGTTATAAGAAGGTGAAGTTTTGATCTCCTTTAATCTTTGTTCACTGTTTCTAAGTATTCCGATACCACTGACCTTGACCAATCTTGATGATTGCTGGAAATGAACAATCTCAATCAAGATGTAGTTAAAGAATATTTTCAACTCACTAAACTTTGTATGAAACTAAATTGCTTTCGATTCAATGATAATTTCCTCGAACAACATGAAGTGACAGCAATGGGTAACCCTTTGTCACCATTCATTGTCAGTCTCTTCATGAACAGATTCGAAACAGAAGCAAAATTAAAAGTTCGAGTAGTTTCCCAGGGTATTGATTATGTAAGTGGATGATATTTTTGCAGTGTTTGATACTGATATTAACAACTTTGTTTCTAAATTAAACAGTCGTTTCGCGTCACATATTCATATTTATGAAATTAAAAACTGTGGACAAGTGCTACTTTTAGATATATTAATAATTAGAAATGGTGAAAATAAGTTAGAATTTGATATACACAGAAAATATACCAGTATTTTAAGATATATCCCTAAGAATTCTCATCATTGTGCTCGACACAAAATTGCAAGTTTTAATTTTCTAGTTCATCGCCTATTAAGATTCCCCCTCAATAAGAAGAGGTTTGAAAAAGAAAATGCATTAATTGAGGATATAGCAGTAACAGATATTTTGTAAATTTAGTTGATAAAATAATTAGGAAGCGTAAATTTAAACACTTCAAAACCTTTTAAAATGAAAGAAATTTGTAACGATTCTATACGATCCTCGATTCACCCATAATATTGGTAAAATTTTAAAAATATAGGTATGACAGTGGTTCACTCATCGGGAAATAAACTACAATTTTTAGACAATCCAAAAAAAAAAAAAATGAAACAAACGAAAAGTAGGGGATTCACGAAATTAGCGTAATTGCAGTAATCAAAAGTATTGGGTCCGTGAAGTTGGCAGCCTCAAATCAAATTTTTTTAATAAATGAAATTTCGAATTTTTTCCTGTCACTATTTAGTAACTAATTTGTAATTATTTGTAACACTAAAATTTTAATTTGTGGCTCAACCATTATCGAGGTAAAACTGATTAAATCTTGGCCACTAACTTCCATTTTAGAACTTTTCTCAAAAGTGTTAGTTAAAAAAAATGTTTTTCTGCCTGAAAAATTTAGGATTCTGTAGAAGGTTAAGAGAGATGAGGCCTTACAGTTTATTGTGAAGTTCGAACCACTCTAGGGCATCAACAGTTGCATATCATACCTTAGTCGGAAACAAATTTAAAAAATTTCAAATCGTTCCGCGATAGATTCGAACCACAGATATTCGCTATCAGGCAAGTGAGAATAAGCGCTTTTATCCACTCAGTTACTTCAGTAACTAACTTGTAACTCCGTAACTAACTAATTTGTCAGTTAATTTGACTATTATGTTAATAGAAGCTGTGTGTCTTCCCAAATTGAAAACTTCCCTTATGGATATCATGTCGTTTATAAAAGATGAGTTTAGGAATTAAATGTCAGTCATATATCCGTGGCCCTTGAAAAATCTTTTTGCTAATTCATATGAGCTAAAGAAACATGGAATGTATTCTGGGCAAAATATAAATGTATGATATATCGACATACATCACAATTTACAGTCAATGTCGATTCATTTATTTCACAAAGTTGCAAACAACACAAATACAAAAAAAAAACGTAACAAGTACAGTAAATAAAGGAATAAATATAGTTTAAAAAAACTAAAAAACACGCTTTTAAAGCACATCAAACTAAAAAAGTGAAAAATAATTATTAATATAAACTGAAAACAATAATGAACGAAAAATACTAGTATTATTGTGAAGAAAGCGTGGGTTGCTCGATATACGAAAAATATGGCACAAAGCGCCCCACGCTTTTTTTCACAATAATACTAGTATTTTTCGTTCATTATTGTTTTCAGTTTATATTAATAATTATTTTTCACTTTTTAGTTTGATGTGCTTTAAAAGCGTGTTTTTTAGTTTTTTTTTTAAACTATATTTATTTTTCACTTTTTAGTTTAATGTGCTATGAAAGCGTGTTTTTTAGAGTTTTTTTTAAACTATATTTATATTGCTTATTGATGCTGATATTATAACATATTACGATCCAACAGATACTTCTGAAAAAAAAAATATATTTTTTTTCAGCCATAGACGAGATTTGAACTCACGCCCGAGGAGTCCGTCGTTTCGCGTCGACTAAGACTTGCGCCTTAGCCCGCTCGGCCAACGAACGAACTGAGAATCACGAAATGTACTAACAGTAATAAGCCACTTGCTCTCACGCAGAGGATACGTGAGGAAATTATTTAATTCTGGCGATCCTGATCAGGATAATGATATAAACTTATCAAATTATTGTATTGTTACCGGTTCTTCGTAAGTGTACAAAGTTTCAATTAAATCTGTCCGTTTAAAGTGGGTCAAAATCGAGTCCAAAGAGTCGGTTTCAAACAAACTCACAAACATACAGGTGAAGCTAATAAAAGCGTGTTAAAAATTAATACTCATATATTATTATAACATTATTATGTATTGATTTATATATATTTATATATATTTTATAAACCAGATGATATCCAACTATAAGATGGGAAGTTTTCAATTTGGGAAGATCCACGCAAATTTGTTTCCGACTAAGGTATGACATGGAACTGTCGATGCCCTAGAGTGTTTAGAACTTCACAATAAATTGTAAGGCCTTATCTCTCATGACCTAACACAAAATCGTAATTTTTCAGGCAGAAAACATGTTTTTAACTTGAGAAAAGTTTTGAAATGGAAATGTTTATCCTCAGGAAGTTGGCGGCCAAGATTTAATCAGCTTTTCCTCGATAATGGGTGAGCCACAAATTAAAATTTGCCTTACAAATAGGTTGCTAAATAATGAGAGGAAAAATGCGAAATTATATTGTCGTCTGGCTGCTGAGAAGTTTGCTGCCATAATTTAATAATTTGTTACTCGAAGATAATGCAGTTACAAAATCTAATTTATGGGTTACAAATAGTTACAAATTAGTTACTAAATGATGGTCAGGTGTAAACTAAAATTATTAAAACTTGTGCGGCTCTCGGGAAGTTTACATCAAAAATATGTTTTTTAATATCTACTAACGGGGCAAGTTACAAATTTCGGTATATAAGTTACAAATAAGATACTAAATGATAGTATGGACAAAACATAAAAACTCATTTGAGTATTTGGATAAACTAGATGATCAATTCAAACTAGAATCAAAGAGCATATGGCTCATTTCAAATATGGTAGAACAGATAAGTCTAGTGTTGCTCAACAAGCATTTGAAAACAACCATAAAATGGTTGTATGGCATGGTAATTTAAGATTAATTAGGAATGTAATAAATACTAGACATTTAGATGAATTTAAAAGTTACCCACCTCAGGTTTAATAGCCAGAAAGTTTTCTTGTATTATCCAATGTTTTGAGTTTCTCTCTTGAACGAAATTGCATATTTGGTTTTAAATCTATTTCATACATACTTACTGTTGTAAAATATATTTTTATTGCATTATTTTAAAATAGCCGTTATGGGACGGCTCTCAAGTGATTCGCACACAGGCGCATTGTGGGCCAGAATTAATTTTTAGCAGGACAAAACCCAAATTTGTAAGAATTAATTTTGCGAAAAACTTCTTTGTTAGTATCTACAGAATTGGTCAGTGCATAACTATATTAATATGAGAATTCCTTAAAATAAATTATTTAGGAATAGTGCGCTACCATTCTTAGTTTATCAGTTGCTTTCGTATTGTATAGAAGTGGTGTTGTGTTCTCGATTGTTCTTGAGGGTATAAAATCATTCCTGTAGAAATCTTTTTGTTAAAGGTATGCTACTTTTTTCCTTAATTATTTAACATTTTTTAATACAGTTATTTTTAATATTATCTTATTCAAAATATTAAAAAAATAGTGCCGTTATTTTTAAATCACGTATTTACTTGGGTTCATAAAAAAATTGCACGCATCTGCACACTGTAATTTGAAGTTGTTAAGGAAGCTTATACAATAACTGTTAATAAAATATAATGCCAATTAGGGACATATAGGGATAACTTATTTTCATTTCTTGCTTTCTTTTCTTTGAGTATTAGCATATTGTTCTATTTATAGAGACAATGTCTATTACCAGAAGAGAGTTGGGTTTTTTAAGAATCAATTTGCTTATAAATATAGTTAGCTAATTATGAATTTAACTGCACAATCATGAGAATGCCCGTGTCTTTTAAAAAATCAAGAACTCTTTTCTCGTAACAGAAATTGTCTCTGTAAATAGAACAATATGCTAATACTCAAGGCAAGAGAAAGCTCAAATAAAAACCAGCTATATGTCCCTAATGGGCACTACCGGGCACTAACAGTTATTGTTATTATACAGGGTGAGTCAATAGTGTGTTCTCCTTCGATAACCTTTGAACCGTTAGCGATACAACAATTCATTAAATACAAAAGTTTTTTGGGTCGATAAGATCTATAATTTAAAATTATTGTGAAATCTGCAGGGTGCTTAAATTTTCTGTTATACACAAAAAATACTTTTTTTAAATGGAACACCCTATATATTTTGTCACAATTTTATTAAATGAAAAGAGTATTATACAGTGATATTTTGTTTTTTGGATTTGCATGCAACGTTGCCAAGTTATTTAATATTTTCTGGAAATTTAAGGATTTATAAGGGTCCGTTTAATAATTTTTATTTACCTATGAAAACAAGCTGGGTAAGCAAATATTATACTATTCTTAGTTCATACTACACGCTAAGTATTAGTGCCTTTTTTTACATTATTCTATTTTACAGGGTGTCCATGACGGCATGTCAATTATTGCGAATTTTAAATGGGAAGAACTCTGTTTTTTTAAATGGAACACCCTGTATTTTTTACGTGGTTGGATTCCTCCTTCAAATTGCTTTCTTTTTTTGTATAACACTTCCTATACCTAACTGTTGAAGTTTTCGAGAAAATTAAGGTTTTCTCTTTAACCTCGCGATCATAGTAAAAATTAATACAATTTTATCAAGAATGGCTTTGGAAAAACAAAAATTGCGGCCAGGCAAAAAAATTACTTTCTATAAAATCGTAAAGGAAACAGTAAAAGTAGCAAATTTATTGAACTTGAATGACAAAATTTACACCTCACCTTAGGTATACATATACATAACAAAATAAAAGTGTAATTTTGAACGTAAAGAGTAAATAGTAAGTATTTTTTGTGTGTAACAGAATATTTAAGCACCCTGTAGATTTCACAATAATTTTAAATGATAGATCTTATCGACCCAACAAACTTGTGTATTTAATAAATTGTTGTATCACTAACGGTTCAAAAGTTATCGATCCAAAAGTTATTGACTCACCCTGTATAAGCTTCCTTAAAAACTTCAAATTACAGTATGCAAATGCATGCAATTTTTTATGAACTTAAGTAATTTAAAAAAAGCAGCATTTTTCTGTTAATATTTTGTATAAGGTAATATTTAAAATAACTGTATTAAAAAATTTTAAATAAAAAGGGAAAAAAAGTAGCATATCTTTAACAAAAAAAATTGTACACCCTCAAAAACAATCGAGAACACAACACCACTTATATACATTATAAAAACAACTCATAAACTGAGAATTATTATTAGTATTCTTTACTTGCTCACTATTCCTAAATAATTCCTAAGGAATCTCATATTAATGTCGTTATGCACTGACCATTTCTGTAGATACTAATAAAGGAGTTTTTCGCAAAATTAATTCTTACAAATTTAGGTTTTGTCCTGCTAAATATTAATTCTGGTCCACTGTGAGGAGGTGGTATCCCCGCGACGGCCCTGAATCTACCAATGTGAAATAATGAGTTATATGTAGTATTTTAACGTATCTGTACAAAACATTTTTTAACGTTAGGATGACATCGCCAATAGGATTATTCTGTTCAATTTTTTATCTACTAACAATGTATTTCCCAATTTCCCGTAAACAGTTCGCATAATTTGAATACATTATGATAGTTATTTATAGTTAGTGGCTGAAACGTCAGTATGAATCTGTTTTTTTTTTTTCAGTCGATGATTGGTATGATGAATTTTTAGCAATTATGTGACAGTAATATTTTTTCGACTTTCTCTTTGGACTCGATTGTTAATTTTAAAAATATGTAATATAATAAAGAACCTGCCTTATTTTCACAAGGCACAACTGAATGATTTGAGAGCTTGTACTTTTTCGGTATTTATTAAATTTCCTTTTTTTTTCTGTAAGTAAAATCATACATCTGTTCTAAAATTCATTTTTGATACTTGTTTAGTCTCTATTCCGCAGCAAATGTAATATAATTATGAGTAATCCTTCTTATTTCGGATTTTGAACAGCAAGATTTTCGTCACACGTTTCTGTTTCTCACAAATAATATACTCCATTTTTTGTTTTTGTTGAAATAACTAAACTAACAAGAAACTATTCTTTGTACCAGATAATGAAAATTGTAACCAGGGGCGGTTCTAGACTCCAAAATATGGTGGGGCCCACGAAATTAAAATTGTTTCTTAAAATTTCGTTAGTAATAATTTTCAAGAACTATTTTTATTTTATTTTCATAATAATTTTACTCTGTCCTGTGAACAGAGCTTATATTAAGTTTGTGGCAAGGCACAGTTTTCACTTGATATAAAATTTTTGGTTCAGTTATATTAACTATTTTCTCAACATTTTTTTCTATGTAACCACACACTGGTGATACATGTTTATAATCAGAAAATATCAAAACTCCCGCTATATTTATTGAAAATTAATGACCTTGACATCATATCTTTTGGGATAACGGTGATACAAAATCAAAATGACGTCATACTATATATCTAATTTATGCCCTCGAGGTTTTATTTTTTTTTAGCCGTTTATTTTCGATTTCACAAGAGCCGGTCCATACGCTTGCCACATACTGTGCATAAAATCGTCGCATCCGTATCTCCTAGCTTCTGGCAATTTCTTTTTGCTAACGTAATTAATTAATTTTATTTACAAATATAGCTAAAGAAGTTGGGGCCCTGGGAAACTTTCTAAAAAAAGTCATATAAAAACCAAGGCTAAAATGATGCCTCTTAAAAACGTTTTTTCTTCATTTTGTGTATTAATTTCTATAAATAAAAAAGATTGTCGCTTAGTGAATATTTCACTACGTTTCACGCAATCATATGTCAATAAAGGTAATTAAATAATGTGCTCATATCACCGGTCTACTTTGTACTATTATAAATGAATACTTCAGCAGGGGATGTTTTCCCGATCTATTAAAAATTTCTAAAATTATTTGTCTGTTCGAAAAAGAAGATTGGAACGAAGTTTGCAATTATCACCCAATTTCTCTTCTCTCTGGTTTTTTTAATTGTGGAAAAATTGCTGTATCGTAGAATTGTTGCATTCCTGAAATTAAGTATTTTTTTCTGCAAGTCACATGGCTTTAGAGATAATCATTCAACCACATTAGCTCTATTAAGTTCACTTAATTATATTTATAAAAGTTTGAACTCCTTGACACTGTAAATCATGCCATTTTCCTAAAAAATTGTTGTGGTCCGAGGGCTAATGTAAGAAATTATTGAAATCGTTCCTGTCAAATAGAAGACAATTTGTTAATTATTTTGGTAAAAGATCTGAGGAACTACTAATAGACACAGGAGTTCCTCAAGAAAGCGTTTTGGGGGCACACCTTTTCTTACCATATTTAAATCGATAGCCACATACTGTTGCATTATGCTTTTGCAGATGATACTACAATAATTGTATCAAGTGCTAAGTCAATAAGTGATATGACTATTAATCTAAGATTGGTTTTAAATTCTGCATTTTTCACTGGAAATAATTTAGTGATGAACTTGGAAAAACCTACTCAATGCAGTTTCACCCAATTGTTGCAAATTATGCATACAACTCTAATAAAATTAAACGGCAAGTCCATACATCAAGTTTTAGAATTTAAATTACTAGGGGTATACATTGACTTATTATTAAACTTGAAGGCTCATATGAATTATGTTTGTAATAAATGTGCCAGCACTTATTCTGTCATAAAAAGATTATGTCCAATATCCAGTCACAAAGTGGTAAAGATGTTTTATTTTTCCACTTTTGATCTAAAATAAGGTATGGTAAAAATTTTGGAGTGATTCTTCGGCTGCTAGTCGTATATTCCTGTTCCAGAAAAGGGTTTTGTGTACAATTTGATATTAAGGGAACCTTGTTAAATACATTTTATTCAAAAGATGATTTTAACATTATAAAATTGTAACTATACTAGTTCTAATAATAAGTATAGTCAGTAAAACAACGCGAATTGGAGCCCTCAAGAGCGGCTCATGTACGACAGCCGGCGGTCACTACTATATGCATTGTAAAGCAAGTGCCGCTTTACTATTAGGAACCCCAACTAGCATTCCTTTGCTGACTACACTTGTTGGAACTAGTATAGTAATTTTTTGTAAAAAAAAATCATTCTATTTACAAGTCAAAATTTGTTTCATGATTATCAAACACGCCATGATAAAAATTTACAATATAATATGCACAGACTAGAATTATACAAGTCGAATTATTTTATATTGGTGCTGTAATGTACAGGGGTGGGCAAATTTCGATGTTTGTATAGGGTAACTCGGTAACTGTAAGAGATACAAAAAAAAATAAAAGACAAAAATTTGCTATCGTCTTTTGTTTTCGAGTTATAAACAAAAGTTTGATTTTTCGACTTTTAGACACGTCATTATCTCGGTTGTTTGTAAAGTTCTGGAAAAACAACTTTTACACTCTTCAGGCATTTTTTTTTATAATACAGTGGCGTCGAAAAATATTTAAAGAAAGGTGCAATTTTGAGTTATGACAAAAAGTTGTATTTTTTTAAATGGGAATCATAGTTGGCGAGGCTTAGATAAGAAGGATTTTTTTTTCTCTTTCAAACTATATATCATATGTAGGGTCGCTATTGATGTGTAAGTATTTAATACCGAAAATAATCTTTTAGTAGATTACTTTTTGCGTTTTCTTATATTTATTCCAAGTAGGCGTGTGTCATCTATAACATTGTTTATCCGTTTGCCAGTAAATTGCATATTAATAATTTTGTATCTGTCATAATTACACCCCATTTAATCGTAAATGTAAAGATGTCTTACGGAAAGCGAGAAATATGATATGCTAGAATGCTGTATTCAAAGTAATAACAATTGTGATATTGTGTCCGAAATATATTTCAATCGCTATCCAGAAAGAAGACAACCTAATAAAGCTATTTTTAAGAGGTTAAAAGAAAATCTCATTAATTGTGGGTCCAACAAGTCAAGACCAAAAAATTAGATATTTATATCTAATTTTATAATACATTAAAATTACAAAATAAAAATTCAAATTAAAGTAAATGTTCAAACTCATGTCCGTTATGTTCGATACATAAATTACATCTTTTCATAACACTCTGAACTGCATTATAGATATGAAGATTTGAAATGGAATTCACACAGTCTATAAAACTTTGTCCGAGTTCATTTATGTCGGTACTGGTTTTCTTGTATCATTTGTCTTTAATGTGGCCCCAAAAGAAAAAATCCAGTGGTAGTCAGGTGATCATGGTGGCCACCTCACTGGTCTGTTACTTCTCATCCAGTTATTTCCAAAATTGGTATTTAATAATTCTGAAAGGGTCTTGATATTATGAGGTGGTGCACCATCTTGTTGGAAGAACTGATTTCTTGCTTCAGTTAAGGGTAGATTATCCATGAATTCCTCAATAATTTTCTGATTCAAGATTTCGTAGTACCGTTGATCATTAGGATTTTCTTGATATATGTGATATGTTAAAACACAATTGCTACGTAGAGTACACCAAACACTAAAACCAAAGCGTCCCTGAGATCGCACGTCACGGTACGGTGAGGATTCATATCAGGCCAATAGTGCTCGTTATGCCTGTTGAAAATTCCTGCATCCGGCTTCATCTGTCCAAATTACATTTCTAGAGAAGAATGGATCTTGTTGCCCTTTTTTGACGATACCATATGCAAAACTCCAATCGTCGCTGAAGATCAGTTGGTTGCAGGTGATATTGTTTCCTTATTGTATAAAGCCTGAATTTGCGTGTCTTCAAAATACCCAAAGCTCGACGTCTTGAAATCCTAGAATCAGCTTCAATTTGACGACTTGAAATTAAAGGATTTGCAACCGCCATTCCAATTACAGTTATAGAAGTTTCTTCAGCATCTTCAATGTTGTAATTTTCTGGTCTTAGCTTGTTATAGGACCCACAATTAATGAGATTTTCTTTTAACCTCTTAAAAATAGCTTTATTAGGTTGTCTTCTTTCTGGATATCGATTGAAATATATTTTGGATGCAATATCACAATTGTTATTACTTTGAACAAAGCATTCTAGCATATCATATTTCTTGTAATTTTCATAAGACATCACTTTTACGATTAAATGGAGTGTAATTATGACGGAAACAAAATTATTAATAAGAAATTTACTGACAAACGGATAAACACTGTTATAGATGACATACGCCTACTTGGAATTGATATAAAAAAACGCAAAAAGTAATTACTTAAATATTATTTTCGCTATTAAATACTTACACATCAAAAGCGACCCCACATATGATATACATATAGTTTGAAAGAGAAAGAAAATTCCTTTTTAACTAAACCATAGCCAAATATGATTCCCATTTAAAAAAATACAACTCTATGCCATAACTCAAAATTGCTCCTTTTTTTAAATTTTCTCGACGCCACTGTATTATACAGAAAAAAGTGCTAGCAGAACGTAAAAGTTGTTTTTTCGTAACTTTAAAAACAATCAAGATATTGACGTGTCTAAAAAATCGAAAAATCGAACTTTTGTTTATAAATCGAAAACAAAAGAAGATAGCAAATTTTTGTTCTCGCCAGTGAATTTGTCTCAAAAAAAAAGAGATCGTGAATGTGTCTTCCATTTTTTTGTATTTCTTACAGTTACCGAGTTACCCTATACAAATATCGAAATTTGCCCGCCCTGTACAATAAATTTGACAATGCTATTAATTCTATAAATAGTATAAATATATTTAAAATTGCTGTAAAATTTCTTTTAAATAAGGCATTTTACTCAGTGGGAAAATTCATAATGTCGACGTAATTATGTATTGTTTATAATTTGTATTATCTGTTTATTATATTTCATTTCCTGATTGTTTAGTATTTTTTTTCCTGTTACTTTGTATGACGTCCTATATCATCATTCACCATATACATATAATTTGTTGGATAAATAATAGTTTTTTTTTAATAAACAAAAGAAAATTTGCTTTTAAATGTTTCAAAATTATATTTTCACTCTACACGTGTTTCGGCTTTTTAGGTCCTTTTCAAGAGTATAGATGAGAGTACCTCTCATCTCTACTCTTGAAAAGGGCTTAAAAGCCGAAACACGTGTAGAGTGAAAATATAATTTTGAAACATTTAAAAGCAAATTTTCTTTGTCTATTTAAAATATTTAATAATGTTTCACAAGGAGCCAACCGCAGAATCAGTACAATGTATAAATAATAGTTATTTACGTAACCAGTTATGAAAAGACTAATTTTATTTGACGAATGTAATATTTGCCAAAACGAGCGAACGAAGCGAGCGAGTTTTGCAAATTACATGAGTCAAGTAAAATTACTTTTCATAACGTGTTAAGTACAAAATTTTATCTAATCCCGCTTTAAAATAGGAAAATGATAATCAGTTACGTAAAAATTCATTACATCACTCAGTTATGTAATGGGACTCAGTCATGAAAAATATGACGTTTCGTAACGTCAAAAATGCATTTAAAACTTGACATTTCATAACGGGGTTAGATAAAAGTTGTTATTGTAATTTTTATTTGCGAATTCGTTATGAAACATATGAAAAAAAAGTTCCTGAAAATTAAGATAATGTAAACAGCTCCTATAGATCTGCTTTTAAACTAAAAAAATATCTAAAGTAGTTTTCGATATTACACATGATATTTGTTAAAAAAATATATTTTATGGAGATTGGTAATTTTGTTATTTTTTTTTAAGAGTTCGGTACCATCCAAAATGATTGTATAGCAAATAACCTACGTAATAATTATTAATATAAAAATTAAACACCAAAAGTAAAATAACCCCCTGCATACCCTTGTGCGGCAAGGCCTGCATTTTAAAGAGAACGGACACACACTCAATATTCGAGTATACTAGGATTAATTCTTGCTTTTGAAAAATTCCCAGTTCCTCGGCCGGGGCTTGAACCCGGGACTCCGGGTGAGGGGCAAGTGTCCTTACTGCGTCATCACGAAACCATGTAAAAATATATAGATTTGACCCGGTTCTATGCCAAAAAAGTTAAATAATTATTCACTTTACTATATCCTAATAGTGGACGTTATATCCTAAAATCTTATATTTCATATTTTGCATTTCTTATATAGTTTTTACAGATGATCAATTTTGAATTTATGTAATTCACGTGATGACTTTATTTAAACAATTCTTTTCTATGAACATTGTCTTTGTTTGTTGATACACATTTACATAGTTCACTCTAAAATGTAAGTAATAAGTTTTGGTGTTTTTTTTTTGATTTTCCGACACCGGACAGGCATCCCATGGCTTCGATTCACACGGAAATCGCGCTAAGCAATTACCTACAGCGGTTCCTGACATCCCTCAGGATTAGTGGCTGTAGATTCCAGAATCATGTGCCCTAAGCACACAGAGAGAACCTAGGATGACCAACTTCTGCATTTGATCTCTTAGCCTCTCGGCTGTTTTTTGACAGAATTGTGTGGCCTTCAATTCCGAGAGCAATGTAGGCTTTATTCCTCCGAGTGCACCGATTATTAGAACAACCATCTTGACCAAGTAGCCTGTGATATTTGGTTTCCTTTCCCTCCTCCATCCTTGGTTTAATGGCCGAGGAGGACTATGTCAGGCTTTTGGTTTGGATTAGCCTGACAGTCGGCAACAAGTAGTTACATAAATACAGCATTTTTCGTTTTGACAACGGACTCAGTATCTTCGTGGACGTAAGGCAGTACTGGTGTCTGGTTTGTCTCGTACGAGTACCTATATAGCACCCATAACACAGAGTTATGTCGGTGGATGTAAGTCGACATCGCTTATTTAGGGTGTACAAAAAGTAAGTGTATGAAAGGATTCCGGCAAGTCCTGCAGTTGATATCAGGAACCTCTACAATTCAAACGCGGCTTTGGTAGATCAAGATAGTAATGACACTATATTGACAGGCCGTAATAAATCCCTCCTTCTCCGACTTAAGTCCGGCTGACCTATTTGTTACTATTATTATTACTGGGTCGGTTAAGAAAATTTTCTAGCCCGCTCGAACCACTGCCAATCCGCCCCTGCTAAATATATAGTAAATTAACCAAAATTATTACAAGATAATGATCAAGGGAATATAACTAATTTTAATTTGTTATACATTAATTTACATCAAGTGTGAAACAATTAGAATTTTAGGACGATCATATGGTAAAAGTGTTTTATCTCGAATAAATTTATTACTGTTTTCCAGAATACGGGAAAAGTGTTAATTTTTTAACCAACAGTAAAACAAACTTTTCTTTTAAGTTTACTATATTCTATTAGACGCTTTTAAAAATGAGGTCTTTACTGGGATAATGATGCTAGCCGTTGCGACGCCGAACTTATATATTTTGGCATATTACTATGAGCATTCACAATCAGTTCGAATTTAGTTCAAGGAAACAGATTCCTACAATATAATAAAGAACATTTCAAAGACAGACACTGCAATTTCTTTATTTAAAAAAAAATGTCACTGTGAAAACCAAATTCTATGAACATAAAACATACAATCCACTCAATAGCGACAAAAACGGCTTTTGCCTTACAAAAGGAGGGGTAGGAACCATTTTGTAATATGTTGTTTAGGTCGGTACGCTGATGAAAAATCCAAGTTTTCGACCTTAACAGAGGAGCGAGCCGCCATGAAAGGTGCAAAAAATTGTATTTTTCAAAATAATTTCACAACGGTTGATCTAACGACAAAAATGTAAAGGACAAAATTACAGATGACAAAATTCTTTAAATTTTATTGTAAGTCTATTATGTAACGAGTTACAGCGGCAGAAAGATGTACATTTTGATGAACAGTTTTAATCATCTCTAGATGATGCCAACTTGGTGGCGAAATGCGCGTCGAGTGCAGTATATGGTGTTTTGATGTTTTGTGAAACACTACCATAGTGTTATCTTCACATCAAAGGTTCCAACCCACTTCAGGCCTAGTTAATATAAACTATTGCCGAAATATTAAAAATATTTCTAGATAATTTTATTTACTGTTACTTCTTTTTCTTTAATGCCAAAATTGTTTGTTAAATGTATAAACATTTTATATAATGCTTGAAATACATTCTTATTTAATTTTAAATAATGCTCATTTAAATTGTCTTCTTTCTGAATAATGTTTAAATGTAATAATTTTTACGTATGTGTACCGACTTTCACTGGTCTCATTTTAAGGTAATATTTTGATTAAGATGCTTCTAATAATAATTAAATCAGTACCTATTCATCCCAATAGAAGAAATTGTCACCTGGAAATAAAAGACATTATGTTCGTTAATAGCACAAATTAACTAAACATCATTTAACCCATCACTCAAACAGAAATTAAAACAAAAATACTAACAACACTCCCGATCTCAGTTTATTTGTAAAGACTGATAACTCATCAATAAGAAATAGTCAGTCTACAAAATTGTTAGGGTTAATTGTTGACAGTAAATTAAATTGGTTTGAACACATTGAAGACTTGACAAAAAAAATGTCTGCTAGATGCTACGTTGTCTGGCAACTTCGTTCTTGTGTTAGCCTAGGAGTACTTAAAATATATTACTTTGCGCATGTACAGTCACTATTAAATTATGGTATTCTCTGCTGGGGAAACTCTAGCAAAATCAATGATCTTTTTATTATGTAAAAAAAAAAAAATAATTAGGACTATGCAGTTCAAACATTCAACGCATTCATGTAGAGAATTGTTTGTTGTACTTGGAATACTTACGGTGCCTGCATTATACATTTTATCATGTTGCCTGTTTGTCAAAAACAACATACCAAACCAACAATTTATCCAGTTCTCTGATCGCAATATACACCATAGCTTAAGACATACGAACAATGTTTTGGTACCAAAACATAAACTCTCCCGTGTCAGTAATGGAGTCACGGTTATGCCCATTAAGATATACAATCATCTCCCTCGTTACCTTAAGGAAGTTACTAGCTTAAAATTGTTTCAAATAAAATTAAAAGAAATATTGCTACAAGAAGCGATTTATTCCTTGCAAGAATTTTTTGACATGACCTTTTGAGTTTGGTGTATATATAGTATTATGTTTGTATTTGTGTTTTTTTTATCTTTTATATATAACTATGTGTTTTATAAATCTGTTTTTCGTTGAATTTACACTTTATGTTGACTTGGTTATCAAATCATCTTTTGTTTGATAGCTCTTTATATCTGTATATTGACGACTTTTATATACAATGTCTACTTAAATAAAGAATATATTATTATTATATTATTATTATTAAATCTCACTTTAGAAAAAAACCTAGTATGTTTGCTTTCTCCGGGAGTCTGTCAATCGGGAAACAAGTATGATTAGGACCTATGTAGTTAGTAATTAGGAAAAAGTTTGTTTGGCAGTTCTGTGTTGATGATGAAGTTAAATTAGAGTATGTACAAAATTCTCTCCCTTATTTTTACTTTCTTCCCACATACATTAAATTTGGTGAATGTGGTACCGCCAGAAGAGACATAATAAATGAAAGAAGAAAAAAGGTACAATTTCTGGAAAAAAATTAAAAAATTTGCATTTCTGGACGAATCTCGACGAATTATAATGAAAAAACATAACTTTACGAAAAGAAATCTGTCCGCATGTCTGTAGTATCGCGATAGCAGCCACAGTTTTTGAGATAAAGCTTTCAAATTTGGGACACATGTTCTAAAGGCCAAAGACAATGATAAATTCGATGTTGAGCAAAACTGGCCAGCTGAAAGGAGATCCACGAGACCCTAATTTTTTTATATTTGACTACAAAAAAATATATTCTTGATGAAAGATTATAAATCATGTCTACTACATCAAGCGAAAATAATATATTTTCCTAGTACAATAAAGCTGATGTACACTGAAATTTTATACAAATTTGACCTCATATAATGAGGTTAGGATAAATTTGCCAGTTTGACATTTGAAATGTCTAATTTAGTTACAAAAATGTCAATGTCAATAAGAAGAAATTTTTAAAATATATGACATGAATTATTATTGTCAGTATCTAATGATGATGATAATTAATTATTTAAAAATTTTAATGAAACATTTCAAGGTATGCTATTAAAATTTAATTCAGGTAATTGATGAATTAAATAGAATGATTTTGGTAGATCAGACCTTTTGTTGTCAGTGATATCAGTTAAATTATAAACCCCGGCAGTCATTACGTAAAAACCATGGCCGCTGAAATTCCTATTATTTATTTATTTATTTATTTTAATAAATAAATAAATAAATAAATGATAATACGACATTACTCAATTGTAGCTAATATATATCTCATATTTTTTATTATTTATATATACTACATGCCCATATTATACGCATAGTAATAAATGTAGCCGGCTCGACTGTTCATGCTAATACGCGGCAATATCAATATATAGAGTAGCGACAGCCTGTCCTAATTTTTACGTCATAACTGTCGTAAGATCCGGGATATAATTATAACATAAAAATTTGTTTTAATAAATCATAGGCGGGTAAGGTTTTTACCCTTCAAACATTAAGATTTTTTTCCTTTCATATTTTGTGAAAATTATTATTTTATTGAGCCTTATTATGGGTTCTTTATCTTTGGTTTATTTTTGAATCACCCTGTGTAGTAATCTAGCATTTATTTGATATTCTAGTATTCAAAGTTCCTTCGAAAAATGTTAACCACCCTAAATAATAATACTAATACTACTAGATATGTATATCTTGGACGATTTTTGAAATATTAATTCACATTTGGGCAAGTTAAATAATAAAGTTCAATTCGACCCTTTAAACATTTCATTTTTCATCTAGGTAACTATGACCCAAAAAATGTTTTGTTTTGGTTCAGTAATTTTATCACATGTCATTGATAAAGTGTTTTATTATTGATATTATATTCGACACCAATCGAGAACTATCACAATTTCGTTCGTTAAATGGACGAATCGGAACGAAACAAGTCAAAAATTGGGTTATTGTTGGCGCTAACATCTTTAAATTGCACTTACATATATTATCCTGAATTAAAATTTACTGATCGAATAAGAGTGTTCTTAAAACTTTATAAAATAAATAATCACTACAGAAATCAGTTTTAATTATAAATAATCAATAATTACATATCATTAAATAAGAAAATGTTTTTTTATCTGCTTAATGCAGATCGACATTTTGAATAATGATCTAATTAGTAAATATATACATTATTTCCATTAAATTTAAAAGCATTTCAAATATATATATGATATAGTGTATTGTCATTAATTTATTTGCTCAAATAGATATTCAATTATTGTTTTCAATAATCTGAACATAAATATGTAATAGTATAACAATAACTATTAAATTATATTATTATTATTGTGGTTACACGTTTTAAAGGTTTCACAGCAATATAGTAGTTCTGACAAAAACAATGGTAATAATCAAAAACTTGGGAAGTTTTGAGCAAATGTTGTTATTAATTCTATGAATAGGTTTTATTCACATAGCCAACGATTTTCTGTAATTGTAAATGGTATTTTTCCAATTTTCAAGTTATCTGTAATAAAGGGTTGGTCTGTTCAAAAATGATACTTGGTTCCAGAGAAGATTAGAAGAATCTTATTAAAATGTGGCTAGCGGTAAGGATACTTGATTCTCCACTGGATTTCATAATCATCCCTAACGAAACATATTCGTATGCAGGGGCGGTTCTACGGGGTGTCCTGGAGGGGCCTAGGCCACCCCAACTTCTTGCTTCTTGAGCTGCATTTATAAATTAAATAAATAAATTGCGTTAGCAACAAGAAATTGCCAGTAGCTAGAATATATTGACGCGACGATTTTATATACAGTGTGCGACAAGTGTATGGACCAGCCCTTGTAAAATCCAAAGTAAACGGTTAAGGAAAATTAAATTTGAAGGACATAAATTAGGAATAATATTTCCAAAGTCAGTTGAATTGCTGTAAAAGCGCCGATAAAGGAATTTAAACGCCCGACAGAGGAGTTTACTCATTTAATGGATAAATTCCTTTATCGGCATTTTTATAGCATTCCAATTAACTGAAATATTATACATCATGCGTATTATGTCATTTTGAAATTTGTATCCTTTTTATCTTAAACATCATTATTTCATAATGGCAATGGGATAGCTTTTGGTATTGTGGGGTCTAGAACCGCCCTTCTTCGCGTGTGCATCGAAGAAGTGCCTCAGGTACATAAGTTTGACATCTAGAACCGCCCAATTTCGTGTGTGCTTCGAGGAAGTACTTCAGGTGGAAAAAAAGCGAAAGAAATACATCAGAACTATGTAACGTAGGGCCCATTTCATTGAAGGAGGATAGTATGTGGTGTGGGGAATTTATTTAAGAAATTAAGAAAAATTGGTCAAACGCTAGAAACAAAAAATATCTTTGGCATTGACCTCCAAAACACTAGAAAAAGTTATCTGACTAATAGTAGACTACAATACAGCCACCGGCATTTTCACCTACTGAGAAAATCGACATTACATTACAAAAAAACCGTAATCATGCGTGTCTAATATATGGACACGCAGATGACCAATCAAAACCTAAAAGATAGTCTTGCTGTTAATAACAAAAAACGAAGGATCCAGAAGGACAACGACGGTAGTTTTACTCACTTATCAAGACCACGGTACAAGAAAAGTGACCGTAAAGCCTCGGAACAATAAAGAATATCTAAAATAAGTTTGTAGACCTTTCAGTAAATCACGACCTCACGAAAGAAGTGAAAACTACACCAAATTCTAGTAGCAATGGCAGCAAGGGCCCCTCGACATCTTCTGAAAAGAAACCAAAACGTCCCCTCTCATCATCATCCATGGAAGATTTAACAATGTAAAAAGCTTAACAAGTTTCCTAAAATTCGCAATAATACATATTACAGGGTAGTCAGCTACATTTTCATCCATTTTGACCTTGAATAATTCTGAGACGAAAAAGACTATCGAGATACTTTTTCGCAAGTTAATTTTGATTGACTTCAAGTTTTTTTATGGTATTTTTATGTTGTTGTGACGCAAGATATCTTGGAAATAAAATGGACGATTTTCAGATATAGGATAACTTTGTTTCAGATCAAATTCTTTATTAATCTTTGGGGCTACAGTGTATGTAAATTTGATAAGTCATATTCTATGTGACCATTTTCAATTTATTGAACAATAACTGCAAAATTCAGCAATAAAAATTAAAAATGTTTTTTTTTTTCAAATAATTCAAGAGAAGGTATTATAATAAGCATGTTACATGATGCCCATAAAAACATCACACTAACAATCCAAAATTTGAAGGAAAGGAATGCTTTTAGAAGTATCACTCCGACAAATTATGAACAGTAGAAACCTCATTCCAAACACGCATAGAAATGTGTGTCAATCAAAATGGGCAACATGTGGAGGGAGCACTTTTTATAATATCTTCTCTTGAATTACAAAAAAAATATATTTTTGCAGTTATTGTTAAATAAATCGAAAATGGTTACAAATAGTCATAGGGATGTACGTACAAAAAATGTTAGTTGTCAATCCTATATCACATCGTCCAAAAATATATAGGGTGTTCCATTTGAAAAAATTGAAAAAATTCATTTCACAGTTGTAAATTTAAAAATCCTTTTTGGCCGCTCTGTATACTTTTAGGAAGGGAAAATGGCTGAGTGTCATCACACAGATGTCTCATAACTGGTACTAACATAATCTTTCTTAAAATCGATAGTTTTGATTGTAGTAATATTTTTAACCCTAGAGAGGGCGCGTCAAATATTTGACCATTAAGAGGTGCGTCCGTCTTACAGACCAATAAATGCATTCTCCGGGAACAAAGTAGACTGCATTTATATAAACATATTATATGGAAATATTACCAAAGAATAATTTTGCAAAAAATGTATTTATTGTAATAAACTGACAAAACATATATTTTTAAGCTATATATAAATCTAAATCAAAACAGGGATAAATAGTTGAAGTTAACTAAGTGTTTCAATCGGAACTTGAAGTATTCTGAAAGCAGTCGTCGCATACAACCACTGTGTGTTCTAAGCAGACAAATTGGGCACATTTTCGGCAATAGTAACAAGTTTTTCTATTACGTTTCGAACTGCATACCGAACACCTTCCAGTTTCTCCTTCTCTATTGCGGTTCAACAATCCTGGAATATCCTAAAATTCCGCAATTTTCACGTAGCCTATTTTTCAGTTGCCTTGGAATGTTCTCCTTAGCTACACGTTTACGTAGATGAGGCTGAATAAGATCACATGCTATGTTTCGTAGATAACTGCGCCTCGTTATATTTACTGTGGGATTGTTTGAGCCGTATACAACCAGTGAATTGATTCCAGCCACATTCAAAATTGAATAGAAAACCACCATAGGCCACCGCCTTGTATTTCTAGTTACGTTATGGTTGGCACATAGCCTGTCAACAGTGTCAACGCCCCCTTTAGTATCATTATAATCCATGATTATCTCTGGTTTCTCAGACTTTTGATCGATATTGTCATCGTGGTGACTAGATGAAAGTAGCAAAACGTTCTTCTTCTTTTTCGGTACGTAGGATACCAAAGTGAAGTTCTTCATGAAACCAAACATACTTGCACTTGGTGGATGCGTTGGGTGTGAAAACTCCAACGGTAACTCTTTCTTATTTTTACCTATTGTTCCAATTACTGTTATAGTGTATTCCTTGTACAATTTTTCCACCAACGGAACGCTAGTGAACCAATTATCTATCGTGAGATTTCTTCCAGAGCCTTTAAATTGGCCGCAAAGTCTTTCAACAATACAATTCGGACTATTACTAACCTTGTAAGGCCCATCTGGTTGTTGTCCAACATAAACTTCTAGATTCATTGTGTAGTACATTTTAGCATCAGAAAGTGCAAAAATCTTTATTCCATTCTTATTCGATTTAGAAGGAATATACTGACGGAAACTACATCTCCCTCTAAACCCCTCAAGTTTTTCATCGATAGTTACATTTTCCGAAGGACTATAACCGGTTTTGCAATTACCGAGAAAGAGGTCGAAAAATTCTCGGATAGGTGCAAATTTGTCGATTTTCTTGCGCTCTTCGCGAGTTTGTTTATTATCGAACCTCAAGCATGTAAATAAAAATTTGAACCGTTTTATTGACATCGTCAATCTGAACATTTCTACTCCAGAACCATCCGACTTCCATAACTCCTCTAGATTCAAACGATTAGCTTTGTGAACACCTGCATAAAATAGTAAGCCCAAAAGTGCATGAATTTCAGTAATGTTGGTTGATCTGACATTCCGTTCTCGTTCAAAATTATCTGATACTGAGTCTATATATGCATTTGTATATTGTATAATGAGATCCACCATTTCGTCGTTTATGAAGTATTTGAAAATCTCGATAGGTGTTTTTATTGTACGAGTAGCTAATCTGAAAATAGGAAGGCGAAGTACTTTGTCCTCTCATCGGGTTCTAACAGTTTTAGTGGGCACCTGTTTCATCCATTTTGTTGCTTTATCTTTACCGATAAAACAAAGTTCATTCAAACTACGATCTTCTGCTTCACCGTCGAAAATATCTTGTTCCGTATCACTTTCATCTTCTCTCACCTCAACAAAATCTACTTCACCAGCATCTGACTGGTCATCATACTCTGTTTGCGATTTTTCATCTGTTGGAACTTCTTCCATCAATCGTCGAAGCTGTTCCTGTTGCTCTTCATAAGATGCCATATCTATTTGAGAAATAATTTCTAGTACAAGATAGGTTAAACTATTAGATAAACTTACCTTACCTCAAAATTTTTTGTAATATCATGCAGTATAAAAGTGGTACTCAAGGAGGCGCGTCGGTGCGAGAGACCGAATAAATGGTACACAAAGAGCCGCGTCGCGTCGGTGCGAGAGACCGAATGTATATATAGATTCTTAATGTGGTCTCAATTTGACCTATCGATCAAGACTAATGTTTAGAGTGACGATTTAGGAAGCTACTGGGAGGGAGCAAGCAAAACATCAAGTATCAATGAATATTATTAAGACGGAAGATTATCTCGGTCTGTGAGACCGTGCGCGCCCTCTCTAGGGTTAATATACACGTGTAAATGGTATAATTTCACCAAAAAAAAAATCATTACATCCAAGTGGTTGGAAGAAAGGCAATAATAATACAGGAGTGAAAGGAGGCCAGAAAGAGGTTTCAAAAAATGTTCTGATATACATTGCATTTCATTTAAAAAAATGTGACTTGACCCTGTATAATCGTCTTAGCTCACCCAGTATATTCGAAAATAATTTCCGGTTATAGACTTTTTTGTCTAGTTTATTTATGTTTTTAAATCAAGTTTCTAGCTATCATAGACTCGACATATCAACGTCGGACGCACTATTGTCCCACCCTGTATAAATGGAAACCCGCATATATGGGAGATTTTTCATAAAAAGTGTGGTGGTGTTGATTTAAGTAGATATTATTTTTGTCCCCTGTGTTATAGGGATGAATGTCGGTATGTGTTCGGAACTTATTTTTGTTTTCATGACTGTATTAAACTTTTAAATATATAAATACTTGTAAGTGTTAAGATTTTTTTGTTTTTAAAATGAACCACACTGTACATTTTTTCCAAATTTGTAAAGTTTACTATTTTCTCTGTTTTATAGTTATTTTTAAAAACAGTTACTGCATGTCGATAAATTTCTTAAACTTCTGTTTTAATGTTTTATTGTTGAACATGGAAATAAATTATTGACACATATGTTGTAAAACTGTAACTTTCGTCCTAGATTGACGAACTACTTTGCTTTAGCAGTGAACATTTATCTTTTTTAATTAAAAGAACTTAAAGTTAGATAATGTTTGACTTTCTAACCCCCAGTATTACCAACGTGTTAAAGGGACTTTTAACTTAAAGACACTTTTAGTGACAAGAAAATTGATTATAAATAAAATATGAATATCAGATAATAATTCTATAGTTTAAATAAAACTTAGGTTTAATGGCTATCGTATTTATATCTCGATTTACGTCGTAATAGAATTATTGGTAATGCATTTTGTTGTCACTAAAACTCAGATTAGGTTAAAGGTCCCTTTAAAATGTTGATAGTACCGGGGGTAACTAATTTATCGGCTCGGTGGTATAGTTAGTTGGCTGGAACGCATAAAAGGTAAGCGTGACTAGAAATCCATCTATGGCCGCTGCGGGTTCGAATTCCGCCACCGGCACTGGCAATGTCGGTGGGAATGGTATGTCTACGTTTTACTAAGTGTAACTCCCCCTTCTAGATAGTTTCGGGTATGTATTCGAAAATCGTCTAATTTTTGTCGTGTTTATTATTATTTTAATAATTCTTTTGGAGCAACAATTTTTTTATTATTTTATTATTCATTACAGTGTATGTATGTTCTGTTTTAGAAGAGTACCTAATAATTCAAGTTCATTATTATGTCCTTCACCCTTCGACTATAAACTCTATTAATTGACAAATCTTTATTAGCAGCACATTATGGTAACCATTTCTCATTTAACAAGTGTTTATGAGCATTGTGATTTACTTTGAATACACCTCTAATTTAGTAATTAATACTATAACAATAATTTAGCATCACAGAAATACCCCGATTCGTACAATTAAATACAAATTACGGAAACATAGAAGTGAAATGAGAAAGATAAATTTTGAATAGCGTACAACCCTTTGTTGTGGTACCTACAATGAAATATGAAGTGTTTTCAAAAAATAGCTAAATATTTCATGCTACAACACGCGAAGCGCATGTCATTAACCAAGTCGGAATTTTAGGTGAAAATTAACGCAGTTAATCAGGCCCGAACTGATAACCATTTGGCTACCGGGCAACTTCTTTGACCGGCCTCAGTTATCAGTGCAATTTTTTTTACAGTGGATACAAAAAAATATATGTAATATTTTATATGTACATATTTGTTATATTAGAAATAAAATACGAAATAAAAACCATTTTTCTTACTCTTTAATATTCAGAAATCATTTGTAAACTTTTCAAAAATGATTAAAAAATTACACGTTGAACTACGTTCACTTTCTTGAAAAGAGTGTTTCGGGACCATCTTCCAAAAAGTCAAGCCAAATGAAAATAGGCAACCCTTAGAACAAAATAAACTATCTAACACTTGATTGGTCAAATAATCTTATACATAATTAGTCTATTTATTTAGGGCATTTTATGGTTAATAGACGCATCGCAATTGCTTGGCCGTCAGTGTCATCTTAGTACAAGTAGAACCTCCTGTTTTCTGAGCATCTCTAAAATCTTAAACGTACCTATTAATAGTTCAGGTGACATGTCTAAAAAAACGACTAAAAATATCAAATTGATGTTAATGGGGTTTTTCTTTTCTCATAGAATAGAATAGAATAGAATAGAATTTATTCCCAAACATATATACATACACTTAATATACAATTAAGAGAAAAGTATAGTAGGTATACACGAAAATTTGCTCTTCATGAGCAGCTGGGAAATTAAGTTATGTTGGCGTGTTGCGAACAATCTTAACATTAAAAATTAAAATAGTCTAAAATAATATAACAACCATTGTAGCACTATTTCTAGCAATAAGGATAATATCAAATTATTTTAGTTGTGTAACGTATTTCTACCTATACAATTGTTACCATATTAATTATTATACACTTACTAATATCTTTATTA
This sequence comes from Rhamnusium bicolor, assembly GCA_029963845.1. Lineage (NCBI taxonomy): Eukaryota > Metazoa > Arthropoda > Insecta > Coleoptera > Cerambycidae > Rhamnusium > Rhamnusium bicolor. The sequence continues at coordinate 359,824 of JANEYF010004223.1, forward strand.
CCTAAGTAATTACAATGTTGTTTCAAAGAATTCAGCAGTGTTGTAAAATACGTAAGATAACAGCAGATTTTTTAAATCTCGTTTGAATTTATTTAAATTATTAATGGTTCGAATATGCTGTGGCAAGTGATTATAAATCTGCACACCCATGTACAGGGGGCCCCTACGGTTGACATTGTAGCTATAAAATGGATATAAATATGTATCCTTATTTCGTGTATCGTATTTATGTATTTCTGATGCTGTTGTTATGTTGCTTTTCCTTTTAAATATTACCAGAGATAAACGGTATATATATACAGGTTAGTTAACGTAAAAATTTGCGTGATTTTAAAGAAATTACGACATGAATCGTATCTCCTTAGGCCACATAAAGTGCGAATGGCTCGTTTTTGAATTAAGAATGTGCTGTTTACATTAGTTGAATTGCCCCAGAATTCAATTCCGTATTGTAGGATTGAATAGAAGTATGCATGGTACACTGTTTTAGCTGCTTCAGAACCGATATTATTTTTTACATCATAGTTACATGGGGTCAGGAAAAACATAAAAAATGTGATTATCACCGAGGTCGACCACTACCATTAATTTTGCAAATTAGGTTCATAGTTACATTTGGGGTCAGGAAAAACATATTAAAAATGTGATTAACCCCGAGGCTGGCTACTACCCTTAAGTTTGCAAATGAGTTATTAAAATCTAGTTTTTGTGCGATAACTTGTTTTCTGTTAATCCTACGTCCAAAATGGTGGTATATAAAATTAAAGGTTATTAAGTTCTATAAAAAAAGGTTATATGTATATTTCTCCTCAGACTAATATTTTCAGAATTAACAAGAGGTTTTCTCAGAAGCTATCTCTAAGGGGGTAAATTGGAGGGATAATTATTTCTCCTTTTCCCTTCCAGCTATAATGTTGAAATTTGGTAGAAATGTAGAATTCATCTCTAAGGAGGTAAAATTGGAGTTTAAAGTTTAAAAAAGGGTTTCCTAAACCCTTAAACCCAAGCAACGCAGTGTAATTTCAGTTAGTGTACCTTATAACCGGCAAAATTTTGTAGATATTGCAATTATCGAATAACAAAATTCTTAATAATTTTTTTTGCGACTACGTACCATTACCGAGTAGTGCATCTGACAACCGCGCCACGAGCTCTAGAGTATATAACTTAGGATAAAGTAGCATTGAACTCATTCATTATCTAACCTACCTCATATTGTTTACGGTAATGTACCACCAAGTTTATTTTGAACAATTTTTCTTTATCTTATTGATAAATAATATAATTTCGAAATAGCGTTATTAATAATTTTGACTATTAATACTAATTCAGAATATTTATAAATTAAATACGTATTAAATACCTTAGTTACTAATAATGCACAATATCCTATCAAAAATTTACTTACCAACTTTAATAAAAATAAAGTAACCATAGAACTGCAGGGCACAGAAGTTATAAAAAATGTTCAACACAAAATGTTCACCGTTATTACCCTCGAATCCAGTTATTACTGATACGTTCTCGAACTGTAAAACTTTTCATTTTATAAATTAGTCAAATCACCAACATTAAATTACGACACCAAATACGGTAGGTACGCCCTAAAAACCAATTACGTGAAGTACAGCTCAATTGTCCTATCTTAGAGCGACTGAACATGTATTTTTAAAACTGACACTACAACGCGACGTTGTCATATATGCCCTTGTATATGCCCTTTTTTAAGAATTACTGAAGTACACGCAATGTTTCTCTCTAAAACCCTTTGATGGACAAAAATTCGTATTAGATTTTTTTTAACCTGTTCGAACTACAACTTGCCTTTAAAATTTGGAGCAGATTTTCTGTTATTTTTTGAGTAACTAACTTTCAAAAATTACAATCAAATTATTTTTTTCTGACAAAATCGTTCAATTCTCGACAGTTATTATTATATAAGACTTTTTTGTTAATTTTAGTCCATATTTATCTGTTAAAATAATGGCATTCATAGATCTAACATTCTGTATATTTACTTATAAAACTTGCGTCTAAAATTCATATCCACCATTATTTCACATCACTCGTATTGTAAAATCATTATTCAATATTATTATATCGCACCGAAGTGAAAATTTTTAATAAAATATTATACCCATCAAATTTGCATATTATATAGTTAAACAACAAATTGATGTGTTTAATCACTAATCAATCAAACTTACCAATGTTGAATACATAATATATGGTTGCAATATTAGTTGCATAAATATTAGAAACATCGCAAATGTAGTTCCTGCACAATATGTACATATATAAAAATATTAACTAAACCAACGAGTGAACTAATTAAATAAAATAGTTAGGTTCTTTGAATCATTAAGTAACAATGCAATACTGCATCTAAAAATCAGAAACCAATGAAGTTAACATTTAAACAAAAATCTTCGAAATTATGTAATTAATGATTGCATCTGAACTGGTCCCTATTCCAATTTTCTTTTATATTTAACAGCTACTAACAATACATCTACGCTAGAAGCAACGGAATTTGGTGTGCACGTCATTAACAACTGCAATTAGAAAAGACGACAGAATAATTCGTTGCCTTTGTATATTTTTTCTCTGTATGAATTTAAACAGTGCTATATACACAATACACTTTTATAAATAAACTATCCTAGCTTGGCACTTCAGCTTGGATGCGTAATGGTCTAAATCCCGCCCTTTCAATGTAAAGAGGTTTGGCTCGTCTCTGTCCCACACTAGCGATGTTGCTTCTTTCTCTGCGCCGCCAAAGTGCCAAGCTAGGATCGTTGAGTAATACAACGGTATGCCGGCGCGTACGTATGCTGACATCATATTGAAAAGCAATGTCGCGATTTCGCAATATGCATCTTGGAACCAAGCAAAAGATTCAATCTTAGAATAATTAAATATAATTTTTATGTAACAAAAATTTTATTTTAATAATAATTCATTACTACATACATATTACACAAATTTAATTACAAATCTAACGCATATAATTAATAAATTTGGACAATTTCTTTTCGACTCGTCTCTGGCAGTTTTCTAAACCAATTCTTTGATTAAGGTGCCGTATATAATCTTTGCTTATATATATATATATATATATATACATATATAGTCTAATGTACTGCACGTTTGGCTCAAAAAAAGAATTACTTCACATGGTATATTATTATAACCTAACTTTGCGACGGTCTTATCAGCTATATTCCTAAAAATATTTATTTCATTAGATTTATGTACGACCAAATACCTACCATGTTTAGATGTATTTTATTTTTCCGTTTACAAGCAGCAATCCACTGTTTTGAAACGTCCGGATTTTTTGGAAACCGGTGGTGGTATCTTATATCGGTGCCTTTTGTATTTCTGTTAAAATTCATAGAATTAGACACTGCATAAGCAGGCATTTTGACAGTTCAATAAAAAATAAACTCACGATCACACTGACGTAATGATTATTCAGTTTTATAAAATCAAATTCACAAAATAAACTCAATAAATCAGTATACATAGTGCATTCACAGGACGTTAAGTACTTAAATTTAAAGTTACCGTAAATGAATATTTTCAAAGCGCCTGTATTTTTTCTATTACACACCATTTCCGACATTTCTTATTAATACTTTATGGAGCTTCTGAATCCTCCCTTGAGGTATATCTGTTACTGAATTCGATTCTCAGAAATACTTTGTGTCTAGGTAAATTATTTTTCATAGAAAAAATTTTGATAAAAATTGAACATTTAATTTTCTGTATACCGCGAATGTACTATACTCTGATTGCCGAAAATAAGAAACGATTGATCGTAACGTGTTTCGATACGTATCGAGAGATTCGCTGTTTGTGTATTATATAAGTCGACTATGGTGTGATGTCAATCAAACTTCAGGGTTGAGTGTGGATCTTCGATTTTATAAATGAGCCTCCGGCTAGATATGCACATACATATGCATTATAATTACTACACTTCGTCGACAATCAGAGTATAATAAGCCACACAGCTATTTCAAATTCTAAACCCAGCTCGTTTTAAGAAATTAAATGGCGTTGGTGAGAGGTAGGGTGTAAATTACAAAGATTTGCCCCTTATATCATGTCCTTTAACAGTTGTTTATTGTAATACAGATTCATTGGGGTCAAAATAAAATAAAGAAGGTTTAGTGCCATATTCCCAAAAAAACAACTATGCAGCTACAGACACGTGTTTCGGAGTTATTGCTCCTCATCAGCGTAGCGTAGCTAATGAATTGGATCTAGGATGGGATAGATCAGGAACAAGAACTAGAATAAAGCTGGAAAGTACAGTACACAGTACTCAATTAGTGCCTTCATGTTCCCATGTGCCACAATTGGGGCCTCAATGAGCACAGTCAACACACAGAGCTCTATGTGTACTGCCCGTTTCCACCTGGCAAATACAAACAAAATAATATAGATTTATTGGGGTCAAAATAAAATAAAGAAGGTTTAGTGCCATATCCCCAAAAAAAACAACTATGCAGCTACGGACACGTGTTTCGGAGTTATTGCCCCTCATCGGCGTAGCGTAGCTAAAGAATTGGATCCAAGATGGGATAGATTAGGAACAAGAACTAAAATAAAGCTGGAAATTACAGTACACAGTACTCAATTAGTATCGTATATCCAATTCCTTAGCTACGCTACGCTGATGAGGGGCAATAACTCCGAAACACGTGTATGTAACTGCATAATTGTTTTTTGGAGATATGGCACTAAACCTTCTTTGTTGTTATTATTATTTTTATTTTTTTTTTTCGGTTTCCCGATGCCGGTCAGTCCTCCCGTGGCCTCTGACGCCTCACTTGATTACCAACTGTGCTGTAGCAAGTTGCCAACTGCTTAAAATTCCCCTAACCTTCAAGATAAAAAGCAATTTTTCTTAAAAATACCCATGGTATCGTCCAGAATTCGAATCTTCAACCATGAAACAATTCTCTCCAGCAGAAAAAAGACAGATACGTCACCGCTCTTACTATTGAAGAACTCTCGACATAAATCCCCATCCCCTACTGGAAAAAATTGTTACGGTTGGAGACCCGAACTCTCGGGAGATGTGACTACTGGGACAAATCTATTATTTTTATCTAGGTGTAACAACTATGTATATATAATGTTCAGTCCTTCAATATCTTTTCTGTTATTTACCGTATTATTGTTTTTGTAAATATAAGTGATAATTTTATTAGTAAATTAGTCATGTTGGTATTGTAAATTTGTTACCCATCAGGTGACAAACCAAATTTTATTTTATTAAATAATTGTATACATGGACATCATCCAGCAATTTTAACCATTTTTAACAATTTTTAACCTGTATTAATGTGTAATGGAATATTTTATCAAAGTGTGTAAATGAATTGCATCAGCCTGTTTCAAAACATGTGCTACTTTATTATAACCTCATTTTTTTCGTAAGTACTCTTACATTTAACCTTTTAATGCATAAAATTGTAATTGATGTCATAAACTGTAGAGTTCCTGATGAAGAGACAATAAAGCCTCGAAAGCTAGAACAGAAATAAAGAGTTTTTTTCTTTAATTTTGTGCCACATGACTGCGAACCCGATTTAATCTAAAATTTTTGTCCTTAATTAGTCAGTCGAACTAATTTTCCCTCTATTATTGTCGATAATAAAGGTAATATTGAACTTTATCGCACCGTTGACTCACTCTGTATATTAAATTTAATCAAAGATAGTATCAAATGGAAATATAATAACGACAACAAAAGTTTTTTTTTGCTAATTCCTAATTTCTACTTTTACAAATAACTTATCATAGATAAGTATAACATATATCTTTTTAAACAATTAATTTGCTGGCGATTTGCCAAACGCTCATTTTTGATTATGAAAAAGATAATATGCACATTATGGTCAGTATGACTGACTCGACAATATTATTTTAAATTATTACTGCTCTGTTCAGTAAAACCAAAAATAAATGAAACAGAAATACTCACCAAGACAACAACCACTTGAAAACTTTAAAACATTTACAGACACATGTTTCTGCATCGTCAGTGTGACTTTTCCAAAGCCCCGAAAGTAACTGGGAATCTTAGTAATCCTAATGTAATAAATATCAATGGCTTCAGAGAACAGAATAATTAAAATTATGTAAAGGAACTTCTCCATAGGGTTAGAATACTTTTTCATAATCCAAATTTCAGCGTTTGGCAAATAGCCGGGAAAGTAATTGTTTAAATTGTTTATATTTCAATTTCATTCCATCTTTGAATATAACTTTCACCAAGGATATATAATTTGATTTAAATTAAATTTATTTATTGTCGTCAGTCCAAGATGTTCCATTATGTCAGAATTATCTTTCGCTATTTTTTTACTGGCTATCAAATATGTGTTACACTCAGACGGGTTGGGGTTGTTTATATGTAAAATGCACACCAACGCATTTCCAATTTTATTGTTTCTTGTATCTGTGGTTTCGTCAAGTCATCCATATGTGTTTATCTCGAACTGCACACTTTATATTAGTCTCAATTAGTTCTTTAACATGGGGAAATTGGCGACGTATTTGTTTCCTAGTAGGTAACGGCCAGAATGAATTATATTTTTTCCAGAATAAACGAAAGCGTTCCTTATTTATTATCCACCGAGATATTCCACACAACATGCTTGACATGAAAATTAAGTCATGGATAAATTTCCAGTACAGATATTTTTAGGTATGATTTTGTTTATGACTTACACTTGCAACAACATAACTATGTGTTTTTCACAAACACGGCAGTATATAACCGTACAAGTGTATTTTAGCTCCGGAAATGGGATATAAATTTGTATATTTATGAAGCGAAGGGTAAAGAAGTCTCATTTTTGACATTGTATACGCTTGTGGAAATATTAGATACTCCATCCACACGTACAATAGCGTAAATTATATGTTTGACTGATGTGCGTAGTTCAGTTTCTGTTGCATGTTATATGTTTGTACCCGCATGGTACAATGCATTAAAATGGGCCTTCATTATATAAAAATGTATGCAATTTTTTCTATTTAAATCTGTAAACCGCACCAAAAAAAATATGTGTTTCCAAAATATGACTCCAGACTTGTACAGTGTGTAATACTCATCAAAATAAGTCAAAAAGTTCTTATAGTCATGTAGCATGAAGCGCACCCCTAGGGAGACTCTTAAATGGGTTCAGATGAAATTTGTTTTTTTTTCTATTATTTGAAGAACGGTAAAAGATAATTAGACAAAGTCGTTGACGTTTTCTTAATTTTTTTATGCTAAATGAGATGCGCTGATTCATTTTGATTATTAATATCATAATCGTCCCTTTTCGTGGGACAAGGGCGTTCCACCCTGTATTTTCTTTGTTCAACTTTCATTTAATTTTCCCTATACATTTAGGACATTTTTAATTAAAGAAGGCCCTCTTTGTTTAAGTCAATATCGGCAACTGTCATCACATAAATAGAGCTGAAAATTATCACGACGCATGGTGGTAAAAAAAAGTGGCAAATCAGAACAGTTACTATTTCTTGGAAGAAAAAAATAATGCAGCTTTTAACGAAGAAAACAATAGCAATGAATGTAAAACAAGAAACTAGAGCTAGTAACACGTTTACAACTTAACATTTAAAATAATGGTGATACTAAACTGTAATAATTAAAGCTGCAAATCATTTCTGTGTATCATGGTCGTAGAGTACAGATGTACTTACTGTCGCCGGCATTCACCTTGACCGCGAAACTCTTTCTCCAGTCCTGTCTATTATTAGCTTTCGAGTTGTGTACGCGTTAAGTCACTTGGGCCATTTGCTGACAAAGTGAATAAATTCATAGGTGAATTCCCGGATTTATTCTATGATGGTGCTAAAATAATTTGTAAAGTGTGTGAGAAAGATCTGACGTGCTGTGATAAGCGTGATTGTGGATTTCACGTAAATAGTGTACACCATAAAAATAAAAAAGATGGCGTGCCTTCGACAACACAGTTTATGTTTGATTTACTATTAATGCTGATTGCCTGTGATGTTCCGCTGCACATACTCGATAAGCAACCATTTCGAGAGTTCTGGAATAAATACAATGCCCATGTGAAGTTACCAAGTCGCACAACGTTATGTAACTATCTACCAACTGTACACGTAGACATGGTAAATAAGATGAAATGTAAATTAAAAAATACATGGCTGTAGTTATCTGTTGATGAGACAACAGACTGTAAAAAAAACTTCTATTTTAAATGTTATAGTACGAGTACTGGACCCTCTTAAACCGACAGTTCCACTGTTACTAGCTAGCAAAAGACTAAGTCACCGTACTAACGAAACAATTACCAGGGTGGTGCTGGAAATGATAAAAAAATTTGAACTGTCAAAATGTCAAGTGTTGAGGTTTGTGACTGATGGCGCCGTGACAATGCGTTCGGTAGGCCGTTCTTTGAAAGAACAAGGTTGTACGTTTATACATGTTACGTGTAAAGTGTATTCTTTATATCTTTTGGCAGAAATTATTCGAAAAGGTTTTCCAGAGGTAGATGCATTAATAGCAAGTACAAAAAAGTGTTTCTTAAATCTCCTAAACGTCTCCGTGCATTTCATAGCAAGTATGCCGGTATTCCTGAACCACCACAGCCGATTCTCACACATTGGGGAACATGGTTGGAGGCAACTTTTTATTATGCTGAATATTTAAAACAAATAAAAGCTCTGATACTACAATTCAATCCAGATGAGGCTGCAGCTATTAAGCACAACCAGACAAAATTCGAAGATATTTCCGTTGAAACAGCTTTAAAATATATTGCGAAGAACTATAAACCATTACACGAAAGCATAAAAAAATTATAAAACAGTGTGTTGTCGTTAGCGGAGTCACTGCAAATAGTGGACGAAGTAAATCTACTGTTACACGCTATAGGTGACGCAACAAATGAGCGCGTTAAAGAAAAGTTTGCAAGTGTGTTAAATAAAGACACCGGTTTTACCAAATTAAGACAAATATGTGATGGTGCAGCCTCAGATCCGTTAAGTGCGTTCAAAGGCTATTTTATGTATGCATGTATTACATCGGTAGATGTCGAACGGTCGTTTTTAAAATATAAGAATATATTTTCACCAAAGCGAACATCACTCATGGAGACAACCATAGAAACATACCTGATGCTGCAAAATGGCTAAGCATCTTCTCCAGTTTGTGATAAGCAAGCTAGTTCATCAAGCTAGTTAAGAGGGTAAGTTTTACATACATTGTAATAAATTGTAACAGTTTATTGTTTCTCGTATTAGTTAATTTCGCGTACGCCACTGTCCCACGGAACATTTTTGACAGCCCTAGTCGTGACAAATACAACATTTTAATTATAAGGATACACACAAAATAGGAATGATTGTTCGAAATGACCGCTTCCTATTTGGAGGCCTTTGTAGGTGTATACAGCCCTATGTTCTAATAATTTTCTAACTCTTTCTTGTAAAAATTAAAAGAAAAATTAACAAAAAAAGTTACAGCGTAAAACACCTTTATAACACCCTAAAAGGGACGCCCATGATCTTAATAACCAAATATGGACTAGCGCATCTTTTTCAGCATTCAAAACTAAGTGAATGTCAAAAATTTTGTCTATTTATCTTTTACCATTCCTCAAATAATAGAAAAAAACAAATTCCATCTGAATCCTTTTAAGGTCCCCCTAACTCCCTAAGGGTGCGTTTTATGCCACATGTTTAAAAGAACTTTTAGACTTAGTTTAATGAGTATTACACGGTGTAGAAGTTCGCAACCTATTTTGTAAACACCTTGTATACAAAGTATCGAAATTTGTATAAATAAGTTTTGTATATTTTTTAAAATTTTGTTTCTTACAAAAAAATGCTCGTAAAAATGTATCTAACAATTTTTGTTTCCTAATATTTATTACCTATGTATTTTTAAATAATTGTGAATAAATAAATTATTTGTCAAAATAAAATATAATTAAAATGGAGTAGGTGATAAAAGAAGTAAATTTGTCTCTTGGTTATTTTGACATAAAAACATGAAATTTTATGTTTTAATGGCTCAAATTAACAAAAACAAATTAATTAAGGCACCACCGCTTTTGATAAAAGTATATAATGATTTATTTCCTATAATTGTTGAACTCGTTTTTTTTAACTTAGTAATTATGTGATTGAGTCCTTAATGTGACTTTTTCCTTTACTTTTATTGGAACGAAGGAGTAGGATAATATATAAAACCTAAATCATTGTGTCAACATTTGGGTGTTTTATTGCTGGGACTTTCTTTAAGGTTTCTACAAGGGTAATATATAGTTACAAATGGTAATAAAATACTAAAACGCAAAACATAACAAAATCTATAGCAAAACCAGTTAGCTTTAATTTCAACATATATAGTTGATTCTGTTAGTCACGTAAAACAATAGCAAATTATTAATCAATTATTAAACACATTAGGATATGTACAGGGTATCACACGAGAATTATAACATAACTTTTTAATTTTTCAAATTAAAGAAAAATGTTTTTAATTAAAAGTTATATGAAATTTTGTGATTTTTTTATGGTGATATTTTTGAATATACAAGGTGTCTCATAAATACGGGACATAACAAATTTTTTTTTATTGAAACGTCCTGTATATTTTCAGTTTTTTAAATTTACGCATTTAATCGATTCCAATAATTATATATGTTGTACATTTGCATCAATCGTTTGGAAGATACAAGGTGTTAAATTATTGAACTATAATACATAGGTATACCAGACACAAAGTTAAATGTTGCCATGAAAACATACATAAATGTTATATTGCAACATTTTATTAAAGCTATATGTCGTATAGTTTCTCTTCGTTGAGCTAGAGCCACATCTAAAAACTCAATTTGGTTACTGAGAAAGTCATAGTATAAATGATCATTTAAAGTGTCTTAAAAAAAGTCACTAAAAACTTTGTTGCGTAAAATACCGCACCAAACATGAATAGAAGTAGATGATATTTTACACAAGTTGTTGGCTGTTAAAGTACGTAGGACAAATTGTTCTTGTACTTGGCTGGAAGTCCTCTAGAAATAAAAATAGGAAATAAAGTTTTTTCTGTTTTTTATTGAAGAAATAAGGAATAGAAGTTCTTCCTTGGAATTGTATTTCCTTTATTTGATGTAGGAAGACCAATGTCTCGTGTTTTGTCTGTTAAAAAAATTATTTCTTCTTAAAACACATTGACTTGACCCATATAAAAATTCTAATACTCTCATTGCTTCTGGAATGGATGCATTTGGGTTTTCATTGAAATCGAATAAATGCGTAAATTTCAAAAACCGAAAATATAAAAAACATTAAGTTTTCTTGTATTAAAAACCCTGTATATTCAAATAGGTCAACACGAAGAAAATCTGAACATTTCTTATAACTTTTACGTAAAACATTTTTCTTTAACATGAAAAATAAAAAAAGTTACAGGGGGGCAATTTACCGCATATTCCTGAGACCGATCCATCTTTTGTGCATATTTAATTTAAATATTGTCGGACATGTAAAGTAAAATATGTGGGTGCACCATAAATCACATCTAAAAGAAATAACTATGATAAATCGTTCAATAAAAGATGAAACGTATTTCGAAGGAATTGTAAATAATTTTCACCACTTAGTCAATGGGTTATAATGGAGCATTGGCTCCATTATAAGGAGTTATTATTACCAATGATTGCTACCCACATAAGAAGCCTAAATTCATGTTAAAAATGTGTTAGTGTAGTTTCATGCGGATTTTACTAATTTATGGAAAGTAACTATAATTACCCCTTTACCAAAGATCAGTACCCCTAGCTTACATGGATGTAAGGCCCATTTGTATAATAACTGCATCTTCGAAGATTTTAGAGACATTTATTCAACCCCAAATTTCTGAATATGTTATAAATAACACAGGCCTGCGGTTTTAAATCTATAGGGTTATTTTTACTACCATTTGAATGTCGAATCTAAATCTTCTACTCATTTTACTCCACCACGAAAAAAATTTCGAACCAATTAAGCCACAAGTTAAATGTGAAATATATGTATTTGTTATGAAATCTAGGCACATGAATAAATTTATGAGAATGAAAATATAAAAAGTATGCCTTATATCTAACCAAATTTCTAATTAAAAATAATAAACAGAAAATAATTAAAAATGATAAATAAAAGATAAATAAAAATACAGGGGATATCTGTTTAGTTTGACACGTTTCCTCTTTGTTTCAAATGTGCTTAATTTCCGTTTATGTTGATCTTATACGGTTTCTCGTTTTTTGAGATCAACTGCAATCGGCCAACATGTTTAGATCCCATCTCTCTTGATAGCGCCTCTCCTTTTTTTTATGTTTTGATGAAATCTTTCACCCTGTTCTGCACTGTAATCGTCCAAATTGTCTGAAAAGTAGTCCAGGTGAGAGAATAAGAAATGTAATTTTATACACATTTTAACAATACTGTCCACTATCAAACTGAAATAAAGAATGAGGCGGTTCAAATTTACAGGTTTTTCAGTATTTGCGAAATAAAATACCAGAATACCGATTTTAAACCGCTACTGCCTAAAAATGTTGTATAAACAATACAAAAAAATCCAAAACATAACAAATAAATAACCTTTTTATAAAATGCGTATAATATGTATAACAATTAAAAAAAATCCTGTAAAATTATTGTAAATAGTTTTGCTATTCATTAAAAAACTACAAGTTATAACTAGAGATCAGGAGGTAGCGATAAATTCATATTATGCAATGAATCTGTTTTCTTTGTAAAAATGGGAACAAAAAAATTAAATTTTATCAGGTAAATGGACGGCTTCCAGATATAAGAAACAATTACATACTGACCAACGTAGCTGATTATTGTTGAGTGTCCAAATTCATAGATGTAGGCGGATCGCGTTTATTGGCTCACGTTTACGTCCACTGTCCAATGTTGAAAATAAATACACCAATGACTGCGAAGTAATTGAAGTACAATCTAAATACGTAGTACTTATAAAACGTCTAGGTGAATAAAATGTAGATACGTAAAGAGTGTGAAAATAAAAATATGAACTGAATGACAAATACGTCTTGTTAGCGTAAATTAAACAACCAATGCTTGCGGCTGGAAGGTAGCCAATACGTAATCTCTATGTAGTAGCTACCATCAGTGGAACTTTAAAGGTTTCCGCAACTAACGACCGTTACGTAATGAGAACGATCACCAAAATGGGGAAGAGCTATTACGTAGCAATTACTATTCCGGATTCCGGAACCTTCCTTGGTACGTGTTGACAACTAGGTTATTACGTAAACGGAACGTAACCAAGTAGTAGAAATTACTAACTTTTGAAACAGCTCTTTAGTGGTACGAGAGAAAACTATATTTTGCCTCTCTCTCTCTCTCTCTCTCTTATTCGAATAGCAGAATATAATGTATTGCAATTGGACTTACTGATTGTGAGTTTGAACTCAATATGTACAAGTTAAATCGATTTAATGAAATACGTGTAGGCAATAAATTCACTCTGTGTGGAAATTAAAACGACTACTTGTTTTCTGTAAAATATTTACGTGATACTTGAATTGTTTTTTCAAAAAAAAAAAAAAAAAATTTGTTCGACAATAATTATGTGTACACTCGAAAATGCAAAATTTTTAAGGAAAACATTTTTTTGTTTAGGTGTTATAAAGTAATAATGATCAATTTATAAAATATGCAAATGACCATATTTAATAAAAAAAATGGTTTTCAGAATAATATTTTTATCTATGTCAACATGGCGTTTTATTCAATAATAATTTACCAAAAAGTAGCAAATCTGTCGAATGACGTCACTTTATTGGTAGCTTTAAACTGGCCTCTACGACGCTACTACGAAAATGTTACTGCAAAGTTGTCACGAACTTACGACCCTCATTTTTAAGTTGGTAGAACTGGCTGATTTGATCTATACTCCATTCATTTCATATGAGCATATTTTTTTTACCTGAGCTCGCAGAGCTATCCTTTGTCGACCTTCAGTCATGCTTAGTTCTCTAGTATATGTACGTGGTACAATATATAAATTGTATTGTATTTATGTAATAGCGCGCGCCTATGCTAGAATTTTTTATGTGCTTATATGAAATGAATATAGTATAGGTAAAAATAATTTTATTGTTTGGTATTGGCAACACGTTAATGACTGACTAAACATCAACAGGTGACAGTTGAAAGTATTGTTAGCGAAAATCAAACAAATGATTAACAAGAGGATTTACCTTGAATATCAACAAAATTCATTGTGGCGAAAATCTCGATTGCCCAAAGTTGACACTATTATCCAATCCATATTTTCTGTTGTTTGATCATTCACGGGCTCGTAAATTTTGTAACTTCTCTAAGTTATTCACTTGTCTGAATTTTGCGAATTTGTTCAGTGGGCGAAATTTTAATTAATAATAACTAATGGTAATCACAAACAATCACAATCAATTATATTCTTTACTTCAACATTTGTTGGTTCTTCACTGCAATGTCCAATTTTTCCGACAATTTTCCTAACCTGGTTTTTTATCTATTTCAGCGAATAAGGGTCGGTTCCGCATCAATCAAATAATTTGTTAAATTGTTAACTTCACTTAACTTTAACATAACTTTTCTATAAAAGGTCGATGAATGCCGGCAAATCTTTATTGTTGTTTTACAGAGTTTCGACGCCAAGTTTGATTAATTTCGGATAAGAAAATGTCGCTAATAAGTTACATAACTTTACAGCTCCAGAAAATGTCCCGACAACGTTACAGGAACTTTAAATAAAACACTTTCAGTTATCATTACTTTGAAGTGATTCTTTAGTAACGCTGTGCAGTTGACATTACTACTAATTCTCACTTTAAAGGTGAAAATGCTTTAAAGTAATGCAGAGTAGTATCCGCGACGTTGCACATACTGCAGCAGTTTCTTGAAAGTGTAATAACTATGCAAAATTTACGTAGTTGTTACTATACAGGCATACCACAAGGTGAATTTTACACTAAAATCGCAAATTTAGTGACAGTTATGTAATACCTACTATATTAAAATTCCGATGCTAGTTCCCGTCACTTTGGCGCTAGTTGAGATTAGTAATATTCTTTTACTCTTGTGATCACTAGTCTAAAATACATGTGTGTGTTAGTGTTACAATTACCAATATTTTCAGTCACGTCGATTTTGGATTCGAAAATGACATCTTGCAATGTAAAAATTTCATCCTTAAATTTAACCCCTTTCGAGTGGCAGTTGTAACCCCTAAATTCTTAAGTGGGAAGTAGAGATTTGTGTTACCTCATTTGAAGGGCTTTTTCATTCTCTATTCAAAAATGCTACGGTTTTAATATTTTTTGCAAAAATTAACGATCTGCTTGACGAAATTCGTTACAACAAACGAAAAACATATAAACTTACAGCGTTTTGTTCTTGCAGGCTAGCAAAAACAATTTGTTTTTTTTTTTCAACATTTTCAACTGAAAAGAAGACATAAAAACTTAACAAAATTCCTCATAGTTGGCATTGCCAGTTTCATTGAAAACGCCATAGCTACTTGCTATTTGATTGACAACAATAAATAGTTGTCAGTGTTCTGCGTATTGTTTGAGTTTTGCTAACTGCAATTCCTAAAGAACAGAAATGCATAAAATAACAATTCTACAGATGGTTGGTTACGGATATAGAATGCGATTACAAGCCGAGGTTGCCCGTCTATTTCAAAAAAAATTTCCTATTTGCCGCCTATATCCCAAGGTACAATTATTAGCAAAATTGAAAAGCAGTTTCGCGAAAATGGACATGTACGGCAGTTAAAAAAAAAGTCCAATGCAATGAGTAACGATACCAAATTAAATATACTGCTTGAGTTCGAAGAAAACCCACATATTTCAAGTCGACGAGAAGCTTCAGCATTGAATGTTTCCTATTCCTCGATTATTCGCCTATTAAAAGAAAATAAAATGCATCCCTATAAACTGACCCCAACTTAGAAGCTTAGTGAAGACGATTTTGATAGAAGACTGTATTTTTCTAAAAAAATTATGCAAAGGTTTGATAATAATGTTATTCAACTAGAAAATGTTTTGTTTTTTCACTTTTACTCTTCACGGCCATGTTAATCATAAAAACTCTTGCTACGGGGCTAATGAAAATCCTCACTGAATGAAAGAATTACATACGCAAAATCCTGTCATGTGTTCCCTTTTTCATTGATGGCAATTTGAATGGAGCTCTGCTCCAAAATAATGTCGTACCAACTTTGGCAAACATATCCTGCTCAAGCAAACCCACAAGTTGCACCCGATGTGATATGGTTCCAGCAGGCTGGAGCACCACCACATTACCGAATCAATTTCCAAATCGGTGGATAAAGAGGCGAGGATCGCTAGAATGGCCAGCACGTTCTCCTGATCTTACACCCTTAGATCTCTTTCTATGGGGATATGTAAAAAGTATTATATACAAAACTATGCCAAGCGATATAGCTGACTTGAGAAGAAAAATAACGGTTGCGGTAAGGTCTGTCATGACTCAGATGTTGGAAAACGTTAGAAGACATTTTTATTTAAGATTAGGATACTGCCAAGATGTTCAAAGAACTCATTTTGAACATCTGCTACGTTGAAATTAACTTTGTTTTTAGTTTGCTGTAGCGAATTTCGTCTAGCAGATGCATTTATCTTTTTTACTGTTAATTTTTGTAATAAATACTAAAACCATAGCATTCTTGAATAGAAAATGAAAAGATCTTTCGAATCCCCTACTTCCTATTTAAAAATTTAGGGGTTGCAACTGCCACTCGAGGGGGTTAAATTTAGGGATGAAATTTTTACGTTGCAGGATGTCATTTTCGAATCCAAAATCGACGTGTCTCTCTTTTATAAATATGCACAATAATTGAGATACTGAATTTATTCCTTTTGGCTGTTCCACACTGGATAGAGCCAATATTCTGTCCACAATGTAATTAATAATATTGGCAAGATGATATTAGATAATTCTTGTGTTGTTTTTGAAAACAAAATGTTTTAGCATTACCTTTGATTTCTACATAACTAAAATCCATTACCAAAACTGATTACTGAAGTAATAAATGTAGTTAAATCCTGTAGCAACCTTAGTACTTCAGCCTTAATAGGAGGTTACATGTATCTAATCTAGATTGTACGGCTTGCCTAAGATACAACAACCAGGAGAGTCGGTGCGTCCTATTGTTTCAGCAATTAAATCTCACCACCTAGTTCATCTGTGATTAATTACAATCATTTCATTAATAAGGTAAAAATATCCAGTTGCAAAATAGTGTAATTTTGATATCCTTTGATGTTTGTTTATTATCTCTAAATGTTCAGATACCGCAGACCTTGGACTATTTTGAAGATTTACTCGAATCAATCTCAGTCAAGATAATATAATCATAATATATTCAACTCACTAAATTTTACATGACACAAAATTTCTTTCTATTTAATGACAGTTGCATCAAACAACATAAAACGAGAGCAATGAGTAAATATTTTTGTCACCATTCATTGCCAGTATCTTCATGAACAGATTCGAAACAGAAACAAACGAAGAATTCGAATATATCCCTAGTCTGACTTAGGTATGTAGACATTTTTGCAGTGTTTAATACAAATGTCACTGATATTGGAAACTTTGTTGAAATGAAAAATGTGCACAACTACCATTTTTAGATATATTAATAAATAGAAACAGCAATAATAAGGTAGAATTTGACATTTACAGAAAATATACCAGTACTTTAAGATTAATCTCTCAGAACTCTCACCATTGGGCTCAACACAATGCCGACTTTCAATTTTTTAGCTCTTCACCTATTAATCTTCCACCTCAATAAGGAGGAATTTAAAAAAAAGGCATTAATTAAAGACATAGCTGTGACTAATGGATATTTTGTATGATAAAATAATTGGGAAACGTAAATTTTAAGAGACAAGAAAATCCGAAATTGGTCGATTCCATACGATTCTCGATTCACCCGTGATATTGGTAAGATTTTTATAAATATAGGTATGGCAGTGGTTCACTCATCGGGAAATAATTAAACTACAACAACTTTTAGGCAATCCAGTTGATAAAATTGCAACAAAAGAAAAGTCGATTATTTACGAAATTAACTGCAAGGACTGTAATCAAAAGTGTTGGATAAACTAAACGATTAACTCATACTGCATACATTTGAAAGCCTGGAAATTATAAAATGTGAAAATAGTATGAATAGTGACAAGACGGCCAGTCTCAAATAGTCTGCCCTATCAGTTAGTAACAATTTATGTGCAAATAGGATAAATTGTTAGCATCATGTTGGTATTAATCATCTCCAGGTGATGCCAACTTTGTTGGCGAAATGATTATCAGTATATGGTGTTTTGTGGAAAACCATGTCAATATTAGCATCATATTAAAGGCTTCAACCCTCCTACATAACACCAAATTTTGGATATTATTTTAAAATTTTCATTATCTCACAGATATATGTATAATTGGATAACTATAATAGTAATAGTAATGACACTGAACTTATAACTTTATTCGAAAAAAAAACTCAAATGCATTTATGATGTACTTGATCTCAACTACTGTACTAAGGAGAGAACGAAATTAATACAAAACACTAAACCCTAACTTTAAAGAGAGCTATTAACATATACAGCGGTTTGAAATTACTTTGACGCGTCTATAAACAAGAAATGTTAAGTAGGGAAGGGCGATTTCACGTACCTCAAATTTCAAGGGACATGAGTAGCTATTAAAGTTGACAAACGAATACAGACTGATAGTCTGTAGTAGCGTGGCAGTGTGCTACCTGACACCACCACGTTGGTTTCATTTTCAAAACACCCTCGGATACAAGCTGGTTAATATAATTCATTACCAGCAATGTTACCGCTGGGCATAAGTGGAAATGACTTTCCAGCATTTTGTTTTGTTCGTTGCATTTGTGTTGACGGTGTACATTTGTTAGAATATTAAAACCTTTCATTTTTGAGAGATATAATAAATCTTAAATATTCAACCCCTTGATTAATATTTTAAAGTTATGTTACCCAATCTTGCACAGAAATACTTATACTTATATAATTATAATCTAATAAAAGTGGAAATTAAATGTGTAATAATTCTAGGGGATATTATTTAATACATAAAATAATAGTTACAGTAAATAAGATAATAATTATAGAATGAATTTTTAATTGGCGGAAAAGGTGGTTGATAATGTGACGCGGAGCTTAAAACACAGTGGTGGTGAATCATATTTAAATAGAGCTAGTTGTAAAGTGTCTCCAATTAGGGATTTTGCCAATTCTAGGGGATATCATTTAATACATAAAATAATAGTTACAGTAAATAAGATGATTATAGAATGAATTTTTAATTGGCGGAAAAGATGGTTGATAATATGACGTGGAGCTTAAAACACAGTGGTGGTGCATCATATTTATATAGAGCTGATTATAAAGTTTCTCCAATTAGGGATTTTGCCAATTCTAGGGAATATCATTTAATACATAAAATAATAGTTACAGTAAATAAGATGATTATAGAATGAATTTTTAATTAGCGGAAAAGATGGTTGATAATATGACGTGGAGCTTAAAACACAGTGGTGGTGCATCATATTTATATAGAGCTGATTATAAAGTTTCTCCAATTAGGGATTTTGCCAATTCTAGGGAATATCATTTAATACATAAAATAATAGTTACAGTAAATAAGATGATTATAGAATGAATTTTTAATTAGCGGAAAAGATGGTTGATAATGTGACGTGGAGCTTAAAACACAGTGGTGGTGCATCATATTTATATAGAGCTGATTATAAAGTTTCTCCAATTAGGGATTTTGCCAATTCTAGGGAATATCATTTAATACATAAAATAATAGTTACAGTAAATAAGATGATTATAGAATGAATTTTTAATTAGCGGAAAAGATGGTTGATAATGTGACGTGGAGCTTAAAACACAGTGGTGGTGCATCATATTTCTATAGAGCTGATTATAAAGTTTCTCCAATTAGGGATTTTTCCTATTCTAGGGGATATCATTTAATACATAAAATAATAGTTACAGTAAATAAGATGATTATAGAATGAATTTTTAATTGGCGGAAAATATGGTTGATAATGTGACGTGGAGCTTAAAACACAGTGGTGGTGCGTCATATTTATATAGAGCTGGTTACAAAGTTTCTTCAATTAGAAATTTTGCCAATTCTAGTGGATATCATTTAATACATAAAATAATAGTTACAGTAAATAAGATGATTATAGAATGAATTTTTAATTGGCGGAAAAAATGGTTGATAATGTGACGTGGAGCTTAAAACACAGTGGTGGTGCATCATATTTATATAGAGCTGGTTATAAAGTTTCTCCAATTAGGGACTTTGTCAATTCTAGGGGATATCATTTAATACATAAAATAATAGTTACAGTAAATAAGATGATTATAGAATGAATTTTTAATTGGCGGAAACGATGGTTGATAATGTGACGTGGAGCTTAAAACACAGTGGTGGTGCATCATATTTATATAGAGCTGGTTAGAAAATTTCTCCAATTAGGAATTTTGCCAATTCTAGTGGATATCATTTAATACATAAAATAATAGTTACAGTAAATAAGATGATTATAGAATGAATTTTTAATTGGCGGAAAAGATGGTTGATAATGTGACGTGGAGCTTAAAACACAGTGATGGTGCATCATATTTATATAGAGCTGATTATAAAGTTTCTCCAATTAGGGACTTTGCCAATTCTAGGGGATATCATTTAATACATAAAATAATAGTTACAGTAAATAAGATGATTATAGAATGAATTTTTAATTAGCGGAAAAGATGGTTCATAATGTGACGTGGAGCTTAAAACACAGTGGTGGTGCATCATATTTATATAGAGCTGGTTATAAAGTTTCTCCAATTATGGATTTTGCCAACAATAATTTAATAATACCTGGAACTGTAATGGGTTATTATTATATTCTCAAATTAGCAAATCCAATTTAAATTAGTAAGTTTTGTGGCTGGTCTTTAGTTATCTCACTACTGTTTTGATAGTGAAAAGTGCTTTTTCTACAACCATCATGGAAAATAGGCTTTTCTGACCACATCCCCATGGAAGCGAGTATTGAATATAGTCTTTAACCGAACGAATGTAACCAGCGTAACATCCGCACGCTAATGAGAAACCATGGAAAAGTTCAATTTTAACAAAACTTTTGTAAATATACAAGTATCGACTAATTATTATTGATATTAGAGTTAAACTTATATGACGTGCAACTTGTTGATATTGATACCTGACAGCGAGAAATTGAACAAATTGTAATATGTTGTGTCTGCAGTTAAACTTGGGAAGTACTGAAGTCTCGAGTGTGTAGAAGTGCTAATGATTTGTTGGTAATTTTTTACTTTATTTTGGATGTAATCATCTACCCCTCAACAACTGTGGAGGATTTTTATCCTTCATATCTATTCAGACAGAAAATGTCTGCTCCGACATTAGCAAGTAATGTTGCAGACGTTCTCCGGAAGCAGTCGCTGGTATATGCAGAAGTGTTCGGTAATTCCCAGAATACGACAATTTTTTGAGAGATATTTCCAAATCTGTTCAAGCTTGCCGGATTGAATCGTCTATTTTCTATTGTTGAAGGACGAAGAGTGACGTACTTTCTAATAACTGCTAACCAATCTTCTTCTCCACTTGTTGGTGTAAAACCTTGTGGTATATGTATCTTAGTGTCGGGTATTTCAACAACCAATACAGCATTTTCTCTTGTATATCATCATTGGTCAATTACATGAGCTCGTCTCTTCGATAAGACCCGGTAACCCCCAATATTAATACAATCTTACAATAAATATTATTTCCAATTGAGAAATATAGACTATAAAACAAAATGTAATTTTTAAACTTCATCATCAAAAATGATTCACCTAGTGCAGATGTTTCTTGTAACTGTATTTTTTATAAATTCAATCTTAGATGAATTAGTCATGTAGCAGTAAGATCCAAGAAGGAAAAAGAAAACTTATGAACTCTTTCCATCGACATCTTGGGGCTCAAACACATGCAGAAAAAAAGGTGTAAATAAATATCACTAAATGGCCTTATTTTGTATCATATAGGTACGTTCAAAATCTAATTTTAATAAAACTTGATTCAACGCTGAGGTCGTTTAAGTTCACGTATAAAATATAGTAGTGGATTATTTGCCAACGTATAAGATAAATATCTGCCTGTCATTGAAATGTATTATACTGGGTGTTTTCCCGATTATGGTTATTTGCATAAAAATGTAGTAAATACGTGTAAATCACGTTGAGATTTACTACATTCTTATGCAAATAATCATATTCGGGAAACGCCCAGTATAGTACATTTCAATGATAGGCCAGATATTTATCTTGTTGGCAAATAATCCACTACTGTTCCCTCTCTCACACAAAAAGCAGAATAGGTGTTTGCTATCCCCACAAACACCTGTTCTCGTAGATTCGTTGATTGAAAATCCAGGTAACACTTACTCAAAATTTTATTAACTAATTAATAATTAGCAACAATAGATTAATAACTCTCTTAACTATAATCACAATTAAACACGTATAAGTCTCTTTCTTATTTCTTCTTTACTCGTTGACGTCCAACTTAAGATTGACCCTAGGCCCACCATGTGTCTTATTTATGCATCCATTTACTCGGTCTAGAACATTCAAGAACATTTCCGGCCCTTCTCGTACAATTCTAGTTCCATCTTTCTAGTCTACACAGTCCAGTGGCGTAACAATATCTAGAGAGCGACAAACCCACTTTTCGCGCGAGATGTATACACTATTTTTTCTACCACCATATTTACAATAACCAAAAAATACAAAAAATTCAATTCCTTATTATCATTTTAATAATATACAGACAAATCAACATGCCATTTAAAGGTAAGAAACTATGGAAATAAATCAAGGTTTTTTTTTAATATTGAGAGTAATGAAAATTTCACTATTTGCTTTTTTTACTTTCACGTTGAAAAGTCAAAGAATTAATTTCCACACTCTCAATTAAAGGACTGTTTTGACTACATATTTTATTGGCACAACTTAATAATTGAATAGTTATTATAATGTTACATTAATATTACAAGATACAATTATTTAAATTAATATTAGGAAGAGTCGCCCATTATCTTTTTTGAAATTATTATCTTGTTGTTCACACTGTCTTCTATAACTTTCTGCCACTGTTGAGGAGCACCAGCCGCTCATTTCAAATTGGTAAAGTCCGCTCCAGCGTTAACTAACGGGTTGGATGATATTCAACGAAAACATTGGATAGTGTAACTTTCAAGTATCGATAGTTTTAAATATTTTGCTATTTTTTTTTTAATTTGTCCAAAAGTATTTGAATCGCTTTTTGCAGAAACGAGTTAAGTACACAAAACTTACTTTGGAGAAAACTTAAAAAAAACGTTCGCAATTTGGCGTTTTTTAAATTAAAGTTATGAATATTTTTTTATAAAATATCTACAGATCAAGAAACATATATATGAACAGAAAATTCAGTTTTCTTCTTAGAATTAAAAAAAAAAGTGAAAATATTGACTAAGCACCTTTTTTGCATAAAAACCTCTTTTTTTATTTATATTTTTTTTATAATACAAAACATTAAAAAAAAAATATTTTCAAAAAATAATTTTATTTCTGATCCTCCCCTGCATCATCTGCATCTATAGTAGTTGTTGTAGGCCATATCAATATGTCTTCAAAAAAAAAAAAAAATTGTGTTCTTGATCTACAAACTGAATACACTTCTCTATACCTTTCATTTTTTAGATTTAATTGGCACTTTTCCAATAGGATAAGCTTGTTGTATTGGTAAAGTTGGTAAGTAGTTTCCAAAATTTCCATTTTGTTTCATATCAAAAGTGTGGCACTGAAGTCCATCAATGAATTCTGATGTTTGCCCACGTCCAATTTGTTCAGAATCGAATGTAAATTGACAAAATTTACTTATAGTAAATGCACATTTCTCATTTTTAGGTACATAGCGTGTTTCTCGGGAAATAACTTTTTTTTTTATAAAACCTTGGCCACCAGTTTTTGAAATCTAAAATCTCACAAGTCGAAATTTCTTTTACCATAAACTTGTGAACATTTGAGGAATTAGCTATGATCTCTGTTAACTGATGAACCGTAAAAAATTCTATCTTCTTTCTTCAGTTTTCTTTTAATCATCGAGAAGTTTCGATCACATGGGAAAAACGAGTGCCCTCTGATAGGAAAATATTGCACAATTTTTTTAAATTTCCCGGTATCAGTCATTGCAAGGAGCATTCTTATCAGTGCATGATTTTTATTCTACCCCCAACAGTTATCGCTGTAGAGGCGAATTTCAGTAATACCATCTGAGTTTTCATTTATGTAATTAAACAACAAAGAACAGACTTCATTAGAGGACTTCTTGGCTATACCTTCATGATAAATGTACATTATGGCGGTATTTTTTTTAATATCGTGTATACAAAATGTATTGACAGTCAGCTCATTGTAATAAAATACATCTCCTACTGGAGTCACGGTAAGTTTTGCATGAAATCGAAACATATACACAAAATATGTGGTTCATTACGTGCTGGGTCCGCTTCAGACTTAAGTTTAGAATAAAACTTGCTACTTCTTCTTTTATGTACCATAAGCTCTACCTCAGCAATCTTTTTTTGCATCTTTGTTAAGATTTGCATCTTTTAAGTTAATGTTCAATTTTTCGCAAACAGCGCAAACGTCTACTTGGGGTCGTCTAAAAGACAGTTTAAAATTTTCCATGAAAAAATTGTAGTACGCGGTGTATGAAACCTTTTCTCCAATAGAAAATTTTTCTTTAAAAAGCTGATGCATTTTTTTTACATCAAAATTATTGTCCAAATACTTATATTGGCGTCCTGAATAATGACTCTCCTCAACAGGAAACGATTGAATATGTTCCCTCATAGCCACTCTGATTTGTTCGGAGAATGCATTGCCACTAACGCTTTATCCCCTCATATCACGCGGCGACTGTCCCAAGATAGATAACTTTTTTATTCGTTCTAAGTGTTTTTTAGTAACCGACAATATCGATAAAAATGCCTTCAAACAAACTTCTACTTTATACCCCGCATTGACTAAAAGGTAATACTTGAATGAATGCAGTCGTTCTTTGCCATTCTCCTTTCTTTTCGATGTTTTGCAACCATACAAACATCAATCAAACCCTACAAATACCCATCTTGCTCGTCTTTTGACTTTAGGCCCATAAAACCTACTGAATATTGCTTACCGTTCTTCTTCGCCAATTTTGTTAAAACAGCCTTTTTTTACATCTAAAATTTGTATATGTCAGCCACATGTCTAATGAAATCTAACCTAAAACTTACCGACAATCCTCACCAATGGATTTTTCTGCAATATCCGTAACTCTGTAGTTTTTATATGCCTTGCCAGCTTTACGTGCTTCTCTGATAATATTCCTCTTATATTTAGACGGATTTGCTCTTTCTCTTTTTCGTTCTTCATTCATTGTTAATAACGAATATTTTTTAAAGCAACACAATACTGAACAAATTAAACAAAATTGATACGTACTATTAAGTTTTAAACAGAAAGGTGCTAAGTCATGCACTTAACCCCTTTCTGCATAAATCGTAGACTTTAAACTTAGATATTTAACAAGCCAGATGCGAGAATTAACTCCTTTCTGCATGAGACGATGTAAGGAAGTAAAGTGGAGGCATTTCGCGAGAAAACCCGATTTTACCCGAAAATGACAACTCGTTTCTGCAAAAAGCGATTCATTTATGCCTACCGCCTGTACAGGGTGTTCCAGCTAAGATGTCACTCGCGATTTTCTCGGTAGTTTTTAAAACAAATTCGCAGTTCAAAAATTATTGTGATATAGATTTTCCGAGGAATCCGATGCTGCTAAGAAAAAAATGAACAACAAACAAAAGAGTTATGCCCGAAAAACCGAATTTTTCAAAAATCAGAAGGGCGAATTATTAAATTTTTGGAACAAATTCTACATATTCAGTTTTTTTATATCGCTTCTGGTTTGGTCGGAATTAAATTTTTTCTTCCAAAAATGTTGAATATCTCAATATATTTTGGTTGAATTCCACAGAACAACATTTATCTATCAAAAATGCAACACCACTTTTGTGATATCTCTAACCGTTTTCGAAATATTAGTAGCTGTTTGACTTCATCCTCATGCCTACCATACAATAAGCAATTTAAGTAATATCGCAGTTAGCTATAATCAAGGCGCCTTGTGTCAAAAACAATATCTTGCCTACTACGATTTGGACCTAATAATAATATTATTTCTAACATCTAACTACGATGTCACTTAAATTGCGTGCTGTATGGTAGATATGAGGTTGAAGTCAAAGAGCTATTAATATTTCGAAAGCGGTTAGAAATATCAAAAAAGTGCATTTTTAAAAGATATGTGACTGTTCTGTTGAATGCAACCAAGACATATTGGGAGATTCAAAATTTTTGGAAGAAAAATTAATTTTCAGCCAAACCGAAAGTAATAAAAAACTGAATATGTAGAATTAATTCCATGACATACCCTATAACAAAACATATTATAATACTTTTTGATTTTTCTGCCATAACTTTTTTGTTTGACGTTCCATTGTTTATTTCTTAACGGCATCGGATTCCTCAGAAAAAATTACATTAGATTAGCTTTTGAGCTACGAATTTACCTTGAAAATTACCAAAAAAGTTGCGAGTGACGTCTTAGCTAATACACATATACCATTATTACATTGAATAAAATCGATTGTATTTTATGTTTGATAGCCGTAGTTGAGCATACAGACGATAAAATTGCAACCAGTTATCTCTTTTTGTAACTAAAAAAATCCTAGATTTAATCGGGAATGGTTATGTTATGAGTAAAAAGTCTTCAATATCTTCAGTATCTTCTACAGCAATATTAATCAACTCTTCTCTTCGACACGCATCTATTAAAATTACCTACAATAGGAATTACACTATTATTAAATTTAAAAAAAAAAATTTTTTTTACCTTCAAAAGTAAGAAATCGTTATCCGGAGCATTTTGTAAAAAATAGTTAATCTGTTCTCTCGTGATTATTTCAGATTTTTTTACTTTACATTCTACAAATTCTCTTTTCAAAAATGCAATTAACTTTGGAAACGTCATTATATCTACGTTAACCTCTAAAGACCGTGCGGAAAACCTTATCATTTTAAACTTTTCTCCAAAATAGGCAAGTAGGACAGTCTCCATGTAAACCTTCACCTACTTGTGACGACAGTCATGACAAGAATTAACAAACAGCAGTTTTTCTTTTTTGTGGCGCTCTTTGGATTTACGTGGGAGAAGTAATACTTTCAGCGGCCGCCACAATCTCTGAGGGAATATCATTTTCATTTCTGTAATAATCTATAATTTTCTCGACGCGTCGATTTTTATAGTAAAAATTTTTTTTGTTTTGTTAGATAACAACCATTTGGATAGTAGGCACACTACTTCATTTTGATTGTTTAACACTGACAAGTCACGGAAACACCAGATACTGCAATCGAGACGTGTTTTGCCGCCCAAGTTGGCATCATCTGGAGATGTTTAAAACTAACCTTATGTCACGGCCGTCTCTCTAGAGTCGGCCGTGCTTATGTGCTAAAAATGTCTCCTACCTAAGCCATTGTTATAAAAAAACAAATTTTTTCCAAAATTTTGTCAAGGTAAAATTCCAAAATCTTCAGATAAAGTTGCAATGTTTGCAAAGCAGAAATGGGTAGATTTAGAAATTAAATATCTGTACAATTAACGAAGTATGTTTGAATTACAAGCATATGGATTTTACAAAAAGCTTATCTATAAGTTGAATAAATTATCACATGAATAATGGAGTGTTCCTCAAAAAGTTCTCACCATAGTAGAAAATTATTCCTCACAATCGTTTGATAAAGAAGAAATTATTGAACTCCTTAACAAGGGATTTATTAAATTTTATATTATCTGCCTCTGAAGGTATTCTAGATGCGATTGTTGCAAGTGTTGAAAATTCAGGTCAATACCTTCTTGATTCCTCTAAAGGATTTGTCAGAGAAGCTTGTATAAATCACATCGCCACAAAAATATTGTCACTAAAGTTAATAGAAAGTCAGAATCCACAAAGGATGAAACGGTTGCGTGAAAAAGATTGTTTTTTCTTTAAAGGGTAATAAGGTTATGTTATATAAAGAGGACTATTATGAAACGGTAAACAACCTGATTACTAATGGTTCTTATAAAAAACTTTCTAGAAATCCATTACTAAAAATGATTACTGAAGTAAGAAATTACTTAAATCCTGTAACAACCTTATTACTTTGGCTTTAAATAGGAGGTATATAATCCAAGATACATAAACCAGGAAGTTGGTGTGTCCTATTGTTTCAGAAATTGAATCACCGACTTATAACCTATCAAAATGATTAACAGAGGAGTTTGAAAGATTAACCATTGCACCACCTAGTTTCTCTGTGATTAATTCCACTGATTTCATTAATAAGGTAAAAATTATCCAGTTGTAAGAAGGTGAAATTTTGATCTCATTTGCTGTTAGTTTATTGTTGTCAAGTATTCCCATGCCGCAGTCCTTGGACTACCTTGAGGATATAATCGAATCATATCTCAGACAAGTTGTAGTAAAAGAATATAATTTAATCATGAATGCAATGGAAAATTCTTTTTCGTCATTCATTGCCAGTCTCTTCATGAACAGAAAAGTATATTAGACAAACTAGACGATCAACTGAAACTGGATTCAAGAAACATATGGCTTTTCTCAAATATGGTAGAACAGGATAAGTTTAGTGTTGACCAACATGTGTTTGAGAACAGTCATAAAATGGATAGTGCAATTTAAGATTAATTAGGAATGTAACAAATATTGGACAGGTAGATGTATTTGAAAGATTGAAGTGTAAAAATAATATGAATAGTGACAGAAGGCCAATCCCATATAGTCTGATCTATGGGTTAGTGAGTCAGGGTTAACCGAATAGTTTAGGTATAAGTTAGAATAAGGTTTTTTTTTTCCTTACGGGTTGCGGTTTAAACTACCCGCTGTACTGAAGCTTAAGCTTACTGTACCCCATAGTCTCATTACTCCATAAGACCCGTTCTATTCCAGAAGGCGAGTATACAGTTTATGGGAGCTCTGGCTATCTCTTCCGGGGTTAAAAGTGGTCCCTCGAAGTGTGTTAGTCTCATTGCCGTTAGGGCTGGGCATTCACATAAGATGTGGTGGGGAGTTTCTTCCTCTTCACCACACATCCTGCAATCTGGATTGTCTTTCACCCTTATATTGGTTAGGTGTTTGTTTAGTGTGCAGTGTCCTGTTAATATTCCCACTGCACACCTCAGCTGTTTTCTGCTCAGCTTTAGCATTTCGTTGGTCCTTGCTCTAGATATTTCTCCGATGAACAAGCGTGACTGTCTCATTCCCGGTATCTCTATCCAGTGCGAGTAGTGTTTCTGTCTTAATATTTCCTTTACCAATCCTTTTGCGGTGCTGTAAGGTACCCCGCAGGTCGGTTCGGGACCTGTTAGAATTGATTTAGCGCCTTTTCTGGCTAGCATGTCTGCTTTTTCGTTTCCCGTATTTCCCTGGTGTCCTCGTGTCCACTCCAGTTGTACACTGTTGTGTTCTGTAAGTTTCTCCAGGGACTCCAGGCAGTCTTTTACTGTTTTAGATCGTATTTCTACTGCTTCCAGAGCTCTGAGGGCTGCTTGGCTGTCAGTGATGATGCGGATTCTCTTATTTTTGTATGCCCTCCGTATCATTTCTTGTGCACAGATATCTATTGCTGTGATTTCGGCTTGGAACACTGTTGCGATACTTCCGAGGTTCAGGCTGATGTCTGTCCCTGGTTGTTCTCCCGCAACTCCTGCTCCGGTACTGCTTGACGTTTTTGATCCGTCAGTATACCAGATGGTGTCATTTTGTTGTCTCTGCATCCTACCTCCTTCTCCATCCCTTTCAGGTATTTTTACCCTGAAAGTTTTTGTGAAGTTGTAGGTTGTGCTGATTCTGTCTGACTGCATATCGAGTAGCCGATTTTTTTCCTACATATTGGAATACTTCAGTATGGTATCCTCTCCTTGAGATGGTCCCATACCCAGTTGTTTTCAGCCTGTATGCTGCCATTAGTGCCTCATTCTCCACCACTAGGTGTAGTGGAGGTAGGCCTAGCAGTATTTCCAAGGCTGCGGTCGGCGTTGTTGACATTGTTCCCGTGATCCCTAGACATGCAAGTCTTTGCAACTTGCCTAGTTTTCTCATCGCCTCTCCTTTTCCGGCCTTGTGCCACCAGATCAGGGAGGCGTAGGTTATTATTGGTACGACGACCCTTTGGTACAACCAGTGCACCATTTTTGGTTGAAGTCCCCAGAATAAGGTTAGTTTTAATCATCTCCAGATAATGCCAACTTTAATGGCGAAATGTGCACCGATTGCAGTATATTATGGCGTTTTAGTGTCTTGTGGCAAACCCACGTCAGTGTTAACTTCACATCAAAGGTTCCAACACACTTCAGGATTTGATAGCCCTTTTAATATAAGTTCATAACCGTAGAACAAATAGTATGCAATATGCGTATGGAAAGGGTCTTTGCAAAACTCATACGATTGGAACATTTGCTAACGCTCTTGTTGCCACTTTTATACTCGTTTTGTATTGAATATTTCTGCATGTTTATGTATTTTTCCTCAGTCCTGTCATAGGTTATTTTGAAAAATACTACGTATCGCACTTAATAGTTTACATTATACAAGATAGTGGAAGAAATTAATTTGTTTTACAATGCAATGGATCCATCCATTGCGACCTTTTTTTCAAAGCGACCAAAATGGTTTTAATGTGCTTCATTTTTACAAATATGAAAATATTGCTTATACAATTCAACACCAATTTATTTACCCCTGATAAAATCTTTTTGTAGCATAATTTAAAATAAAATGTAATTGAATATTGTATCATCACAAACAAAATTGTATACAAAACCATTAGATTTGAAAAAAAAGCAGTATACTATTTACAATAAATAAGTTAAATTTTAGATGAATCGAAATTGATAGCGATTCTGTCGAAAACTGAATCCTTTCAATATATTTTAAAATGTAATTGATAGATTTTACATAAATAAGACGTACCTTAAAAATAAATTCTGTGTGTAAAGCAAATTAAACTGCAACAGTTTATTTTTCCGCCTATGTATCCACATCCCTGGTTTATACGAATCTTCCTTTAGTTCAGTTTAAATAAAAGAAGTATATTATTTTGAATAATACTACCAATTTTTCTCTAACAGTTCCTTAAATTTATATACATCATTCAGGAATCCGTTTTATATACTCTAATTGAGAAATTATGAAAATTGTAATATATCCTGTGGTAAACAGTTAATTTGAATACATTACTCTGTCTGCTACACAACTTTGACTTTTATGTTATTCAAAAATTCGCTCCTCTAATTTTGCAGGATTCAATAGGAGTTCATTCCCTTTTGTGTTTGTTATTTCTAATGCTAGACACGTCTTTAGGTCCAGACCGTTTACGATAGTAGCAACGTTATTACACCCTGAATTCCTCTCACTTTCTCTGTCAGCATCTCTTTTGGTGGAGAAGAATCTTACTACCAGACATAGTTTATTCTCATTCTCATTTGTAATCTTGACTAGGACTCGTCTTAGTATTAACTGTTAGTATTTGTAGTCCAGTAAATGAATATGTTTAAATTGGAATGTAAATTAAATTTGTTTTTTCATTTAACCGTTTTGAAGTCAAATAAAAAATTAGTTTCTAAATTTTAAATGCAATTGACCATAACCAAAACAAACCATTGTTCAAGGATAATTTTTTACATGAAATTTTGATTTATAAAATTATTATTGTGATTATTCATTGGCATATATTTTTTAAAATAAGCTTTAAACGTGCATATTTTTGTATGGAAGTATAATTTTTAACAAGCACATATCAAAATAGATTTTTTAATTATGGTTGTTTCCTTTATCTACAGGGTGATTCAATTAACTAGATCCTTATATTTTTGTTAAATTTCATGTTTCTCTCAGATTCCTAAAATAAATTAATTTATAAGCAATTTTGAAAAACGCACTTGAAGATTTTTTTTATAGCTTTGCTGTTTTCAGAGATACCATTTGCTACAGAAAATATGACCTTTTTTCACATTTTTAAGTTACAGTATTTTAATACGGTTACCAAATTATAATTTTATACAAGGTGTTTTGAACTTATGTAGCCAAATAGATCCTCAAATGTGTTTTTCAAAATTGCCTGTTGTACCGATTTTTATTGTTTTAAATAAAATACAGGTGTCCGAGAAAATAATTTTTTCTTTTTAAATTATGAAATATTTATCCAAAAAGTACTATTAGGGATTTTTTTTAGAAAAAAACTGACGACGGATCACTTAAAGCATACCTTTACCGGTTTTCATTGTTTTAAAATACAAGCTGTCCGAGAAAGAAATGGATTACTTTTCTTAAATTGTATGAATTTATTATTTTTTAACACTAAGTAGTACAAATTATTCTTAATCAATATTTACAATTTTTTACAAAGTGATGAAATTAGAACATAACAAAAGATAAGTTTGTAAAAATTTAAATATTAGTCATTTCGATTAATCCACCGAATTCCCTTATACACTTTTCAATACGTTGACGATTATTGCTTATAACATTTCTTAACTACTCATCAAGTGCGTAAACTCATTTAGTAAAAATCTGAGAAAACTAGCAGTATTAAAATTTTCATAAAAAAGCATGGCCCAATAATCTTTTCATGTAAAATGCCACAGAAAACATTTACCTTTGATGAGTATTGTCTCTTACACTCAATTACCCAATGTGGATTATCTTCGCTCCACATTCTGATATTTTGTGATGATAGAATACCGTCGTGAATGTAGCTTCATCCGTGTATAAAATATTTTTTTAAAAATTCAGGATTCTCTAGGTACATACCTTGCAGCCATAAACAGAATTCCATTCTTGCCTCAGTATCTCCAGCTTTAAGTGTATAAAGAAATTTTGGCTTAAAAGGTTTCTTACCACTTTTTTTCAAACATTGCAAGATTTGACTTAGAAATATTTTAATTCATACTAGCATCTCTAAGGCTTGAATGTGGATTATCATTAAAATAATCAAGAATCATTTGGTTTCCTCTTCGCTCCCGATCACGATGCTGGTTTGAATCTCTCAACTGTTCCATGTTGGTCAAAAATTCTGTTAATATTTGCAACTATTACCATTACATGGTTAAAACTGCGTTCTGGATTCGTCGGTTAAACTCATTAGCTGATTCGCGAAAAGTATATGTCCCGTCACCAACTAATCTTATTATTTCTACTTTTTCTTGTAAAGAATAAGAAATTTTTTATGCTT
This sequence comes from Rhamnusium bicolor, assembly GCA_029963845.1. Classification (NCBI taxonomy): domain Eukaryota; kingdom Metazoa; phylum Arthropoda; class Insecta; order Coleoptera; family Cerambycidae; genus Rhamnusium; species Rhamnusium bicolor. The sequence continues at coordinate 393,363 of JANEYF010004223.1, forward strand.
TTTACTTATTTGGAACAGTTTAATACTATAAACTGCTTAACTATTAGTAATTGACAGCTGGTAACTAAAATAACATTATTTGTTTTCACAGCACACTTTTTAACAAATAGCATCAAATTAAATATTGCAAGAAAAAGTAAAAATCGTTCGATTGGTCGACGTTCCGACAATTTTTCTTTTTTTTAATAGTGCTTTAAATTAGAGTAAGTGTATTATAAAAATGGTAATTTTAAACAGAAATGTGTTAAATTTTTAATTGAAGTTTTTCATAAATTGAAAAAAATATTTTACTATTATTATAATTTTTTTTCTCGGACACCCTGTATTTTATTTAAAATAATGAAAATCGGTACAGGTACGCTTAAAGTAATTTTAAAAAGAATCTGTTGTTACTTTTTCTAAAAAAATCCCTAATGGCACTGTTTGAAATTTGAGCCCATAAAAGTGTTCGTAGTTGGCAATAATTACAGCTCAAAAATAAAGTTACCCACACGTTGAATGCGCATTTTGAATACCTATCTAACAAAAAAAGTTTATCAAATTCGGTCAAAAAAATAAAAATTTTACAAGGGTGGTAATTCCTTAACGTGGACACACTGTAGTTAGGTAAAATTACAAGAACATATTATAGACGGTATAGACGTTGTTCTCAGATTAAATATACATTGATAGTCCATCCTTATGTAAATATTTATGGCCCCAAATCCCTCGACCCGAAATTTTTATATTGACATGAACAACGATTTTGCAAATACGTACAAATGGCCCATTATAACATAGTTACAGTTTATAAACTAATAAAATCCTAAACAGACACTGCTCACATAAGAATTTTTAAGTCCAGATTTTAGAGCGACAAATTTTAACATGGGATGAAACATCTATGTATATTTAATCTACAGTGTGGAAATTAAGTAACGCTTAAATTCAGTAATTCCGTTGATATTAATTTTTTGGAAAAAAATCTCGAAGGGGGTATAGCGATTTTAACTTCAGCAAATATTTTCAGTCTATTTTCAGTTTCTTATGTCATTTATTTTTTAAGTTATGACGTCATCGACTTTTTTTTAAATGACAACCTATATTTTTTATTATTGATTTTGGTAGTAGTTTTTATTCCGGTTCTGACCGTATAAAATTTTCAATATGTTATATTTGAAAAAAAATCGAGAAAAACAGTCTTAAAGTTCAAATAACAAAAATTCATTAAATTGGGAAAATTTATCTAGTTGCCTAAATTTGACGGAAAGTTATCGACGGCACACTCGTTTTTATTTTGAAATTATACAAATAGTTGAAAAAATCGAACTAATGTGATACACCGGCAACTAGATAAATTTTCCCAATTTAATGAATTTTTGTTATTTGAACTTTAAAACTGTTTTTCTCGATTTTTTTCAAATAATATATTGAAAATTTTATACGGTCGGAACCGGAATAAAAACTACTACCAAAATCAATAATAAAAAATATAGGTTATCATTTAAAAAAAAAGTCGATGACGTCATAATTTAAAAAATAAATGATATAAGAAACTGAAAATAGACTGAAAATATTTGCTGAAGTTAAAATCGCCATACCCCTTCGAGATTTTTTCCAAAAAAATTAATATCAACGGAATTACTGAATTTATGCGTTACAAAAGTTCAAATAACAAAAATTCATTAAATTGGGAAAATTTATCTAGTTGCCGGTGTATCACATTAGTTCGATTTTTCAACTATTTGGATAATTTCAAAATAAAAACGAATGTGTCGTCGATAACTTTCCGTCAAACTTAGGCAACTAGATAAATTTTCCCGATTTAATGAATTTTTGTTATTTGAACTTTAAGACTGTTTTTCTCGATTTTTTTCAAATATAACGTATTGAAAATTTTCTACGGTCGGAACCGGAATCAAAACTACTACCAATATCAATAATAAAAAATATAGGTTGTCATTTAAAAAAAAAGTCTTAGACGTCATAATTTAAAAAAATAAATGACATAAGAAACTGAAAATAGACTGAAAATATTTGCTGAAGTTAAAATCACTATACCCCTTCGAGATTTTTTCCAAAAAATTAATATCAACGGAATTACTGAATTTATGCGTTACTTAATTTCCACACTGTATGTGTTTGTTATATCAATTTTAGAAAAAAATTATCTGAAAAAGTTTGTGTCCTTTTCTATAACCGTTTTTCTCTTTGTTCAGAATAGAGGAAATATTGTGACATTGTGTTGTGTTTTTAAATACAATTTGTTAATTTTCCCATTTAGATATTTTATGTTCAATTTCCCAGCCAAGTTAAAATTAACTTACAGACAATTTTTGTAATATAATTATTTAACTTCAAAATGAATTTTTTACAAAGTGACGTTATCTTCAGTCAACTTTTCCATATATAGGGTACACAAAAATAATGAAAACCTAAAAATAGGCTAAGAGAGAACTATGTTAATTTTTAACTTTAGAGGAAAATATCAAATAAAGTTTTTTAGGATTAAAAATACCTCAAATATGAAAATTGAGTTGGATATTCGAATGAAATAATCGGTCTTATTCAGAAATAACATTCTGATTGCCTGTAAGTATCATAGATATTGTCAAACTGACAATTGTTGAGGTTATTGCTTTCAATTAATTATATTTTCATCTATTTTGTTAAATAATTTAAAATAATACAGCTGAAATATTAGATAATTAAGTTTAAAATTTACCTGTTAATTTTCACATTTGGGCTAACTCTTTAATTCTAAACAACTTTTTTATTTCGTATTTTCCTCTAAAATTAAATTTGACTGAATTCATGCGTCATAAGTTGGCGTAAATCATCTAAAAAATTGTTAAATTGTTGGAATGGTAAGATGATTATTTCAGTGGAGTTCCCGGTATTCTTTCTATCACTCATTGTAAATTAATTGTGGCAATATTTTAATATTATATATTATTTTTCATCTCAGAATACTTCAATCATTTTTTTATAATAATTTAATTACATAGGTAGTAAATATCTGTCGGAAATAGTCCTAATAAACGTAATCGTTGATAAAAATAAGTAATACAGGAAGTCTTAGAAATAATCAAAACCATCGCAACCAAAAAATCAGCAGGATTAGATGAAATTTCCTATGTTCTCATAAAAACTGTAGTAATATTTATTGCCGTCCCATTTATCCACATAATTAATAAATCATTCACAGAAGGAACGTTTCCCGAAAAATTAAAAACTTCAAAAATTTAATCTACTCATAAAAAATCTGAAAAAACCGAAGTAAATAATTACAGATCACTTACAATGCAATCCGTTTTCTCTAAACTGTTCGAAAAAGCAATGTATAACCAAATACTACCTTACGTAAATAAGATAAGCTACTTTAATGAAAGTCAACATGGATTCAGAAAAAATAAGTCAACCACCACAGCAGTATTTGATTGAATAACGAATATTGTTGAATCTATTGATCGCAGGGATGGTACCATAAGAATCTATTTTGACGTCACTAAAGCTTTTGACTGAATGAATCATGCTACTTTAGCCCAAAAACTAGAATCACTAGGCATAGTAGGCCCCGGTTTATCGTGGATTTTATTATTTTTAAAATATCTGATGTGGCCAGCACATAACTTTCTTATACCAGTATATATCATCCGGATACAAAAAAATCATTCTATTTAATTCTTCACTTACCTTAATTAAATTTTAATAGCGTATCTTGAAACGTTTCACTACAATTTTTAAATAATTAATTATCAGCGTGATTCGATATTGTCAATAATAGTTCATGTCATATATTTTAATAATTTCTTTTTATTGACATTGACATTTTTGTAACTCAATTAGACATTTCAAATGTCAAACTGTTATATTTATCCAAACACCATGTTGCGAGGACAAATATGTACATCAGCTTTATTTAAGTACTTGGAAAATATATTTTATTGGCTTGATATAGTAGACATGATTTATAATCTCATCAAGAATATATTTTTTTAAAGACAAATACAAAAAAGTTTAGGTTCTGTGGACCAGCTGACCATTTTGGCCCATCACCGAATTTATCATTGCCTTTGGCCGTTAGAACATGTGTACCAAATTTGAAACCTTTATCTCAAAAACTGTGGCTGCTATCGCGATACTACAGACATGCCGACAGATTTTTTCCACAAAGTTATGTTTTTTCATCAGTATTTTTTTGAATTATCGCGGATACACACACACACGCACGCACATACGCACGCACGCACGCACGCACGCACGTACGCACGATTCAGTAAATCCATTATATTTTCCGAATGATGTATGTCGGTTCGTGTGTGTGTATAGATGTGTGTATGTGTGTAACCGCGATAACTCAAAAAATACTAATGAGAAAATTCCCAAATTTGGCAATCAGATTTTCAGCAACATTTTAGGTGACACATTAAATTTGGTGAATGTTGTACCACCAGAAGGGACATAATGAATGAAAGAAGAAAAAAGGTACAATTTCGGAAGAAACAAAATTGAAACTTCATCATCGTTCAAGCGTGTTTAAATTCACGGCTAAACTTAATATGAAAAAAAAATACATTTTTTATTCTTCTGTCCACCTATTATATCAAAAAAATTTGTGCATCTTGCCTATTGCCTGTGGTGGGTGTTTCACGATCTACTGTCTAAGGAATTTTACAATATTATAGATTACATCCTTTCGAAATTTATTCAAGACGACAATGAACGTTCGTTTTTCCGATGAATCCTTACTTTTCGTAAATAGTACAGTCAGTCACCATAACCATCGTTATTGAGCAGATTTCAATACGAGGATGTCACAAACACAAAGTACAAATCAACATCTAGAAAAATAAATGTCTGAGCAGGTATTTTTGGTGTTCATGTTGTCGGGTCTTTTTTTACTAGTAATTTGATTGGTGAGATGTACCTGGATTTGTTATAAAACAACGGCGATTAATGTTGACTGATATTATTGAGAACGACGAGCATAACCTTGAAGATAATTTGACATTCCTACGCATTGCCTGTGAGAAAATGTTTGTATCAAACATTTCCTGTCACTGGATTGGAAGGAGAGGCCCTATTAAGTGGGCCGCGAGATCACCAGAGTTATCTTCCTTAGAGATTTTTTATGGGTTCACTTGAAGAGTAAAATGTAAACAACTCAATCCAATTCTCCAGATTTACGGCAACATATCACACACAAATGCTGTCAAATTACTTCACAAATGCTGCAGAATATCCGACAACATTTTGAACAAAGGCTTTATTGTTTTAGGGAAGTTGCTGGGAGTCATTTTGAACAATTAACCAATGGACATATAAGTGTTCTACTTTATTAGGTACTAAATCTTCCGATGATATTCGACCTCGTGGTTTTTGAATGACGGTTGATACTGTTTCCCTAATGAATGGAGTACAGAAATGCCGTCTTGCACCTATGTATGAATCGTTGACCTTAAAGAAGGCCTCAATAAAGAATCCACAAAGCTCACACCCCCATTGTCACTAAATAATCCACTTCTGTCCCCCACCCAACACAAATAGCTAATCCCATTCTAATAGTTGATTGATTCGACCTTTACTTGATGAAAATCCATTTTACAAATAAACACAAAATAAACTTCTGTTTGATTTTCACAATTTTAATAAACTTATGACAATTGTTTCGCCACACAGTGGCTTCGTCAGATTGTGAGTACAAGACTAAATTCTTTATTACAAAGTGTGGGTATATATATCAACTAATCTAGGGTAATAAAATGGAACAGTAATAAAATAAGGTACAAAATAATTTAGAAAATATTTAACAGCGGTGAACAGTTTAAATCTAGCTGGTCATTTAAAATGATATTACTATTTTTTAATTTATTAATTTCTAATGTCTCTAATAGTGACAATTTTAAGCCTTTATTTTCTATGTGCAAAATATCAAAATTGTTATTAAAAGAATGATTTTCCTCTAGCAAATGGTTGGCATACGTCGAATCTAATTTGTTGTTATTAAAACTACGTTTATGTTCCGACAATCTTTTTCCAAAATTTCTTCCCGTTTGTCCGATGTATACTTTAGGGCATGTACTACAAGTAAGCTTATAGACTCCACTTTTTTTGTTCTTTTTTTAGTTTTATCTTTATTGTTCTTGATAAATTTTCCTAGAGTGTTATTAGTTTTAAATGCTATTTTAATATTATATTTTTTCCTAAGTTCAACTGATATTTTTTCGGTAGGTTGGCCTATATAAGTAAGGGTTTTATATCTTAAATCACTTAATTCACTGATTTCTACTTTTGGATAAACTGCCTCTATTGCTATATTATAATTTTTCTTTTTAAGTAGCAGTGAATAATGGCTTTAAAGAAACTTTGGTTAACAATTTACTTAAAAAGAAAAATTATAATATAGCAATAGAGGCAGTTTATCCAAAAGTAGAAATCAGTGAATTAAGTGATTTAAGATATAAAACCCTTACTTATATAGGCCAACCTACCGAAAAAATATCAGTTGAACTTAGGAAAAAATATAATATTAAAATAGCATTTAAAACTAATAACACTCTAGGAAAATTTATCAAGAACAATAAAGATAAAACTAAAAAAGAACAAAAAAGTGGAGTCTATAAGCTTACTTGTGGTACATGCCCTAAAGTATACATCGGACAAACGGGAAGAAATTTTGGAAAAAGATTGTCGGAACATAAACGTAGTTTTAATAACAATAAATTAGATTCGACGTATGCCAACCATTTGCTAGAGGAAAATCATTCTTTTAATAACAATTTTGATATTTTGCACATAGAAAATAAAGGCTTAAAATTGTCACTATTAGAGACATTAGAAATTAATAAATTAAAAAATAGTAATATCATTTTAAATGACCAGCTAGATTTAAACTGTTCACCGCTGTTAAATATTTTCTAAATTATTTTGTACCTTATTTTATTACTGTTCCATTTTATTACCCTAGATTAGTTGATATATATACCCACACTTTGTAATAAAGAATTTAGTCTTGTACTCACAATCTGACGAAGCCACTGTGTGGCGAAACAATTGTCATAAGTTTATTAAAATTGTGAAAATCAAACAGAAGTTTATTTTGTGTTTATTTATAATCCCATTCTATTCAACAGTTGCCGAATTATTCCAACTCAAAAAGAGAAATCCATTACAGGGCATGTTGTGTCATTTAAAATAATGTTATTTTTAGTGCTAGGATCTTTGAATTCTTTTTAGTCGCTATTGGTTTATACTGTTTTTAATTATGAGAAAATATTAGAAGGACAGCCGTTATGTTCCCATTTTTGAATTAAGTTTTCAAGGACAGTGCTATCTTTAGTGAAAAAGACTGTGCTTCTCCACACTATTCAGTCAACTAAATCTTGTACCCATTAATCATTAGATAATACACGTTCCTCAGTAAATAACAATTATGTCAAATGTAGAGTCCATGTAGTGTACCAGCGCTAACTAATATCAAAACTACAAACTCTTATTACTATCTTCGTTAGTTTGTTACTTTACTGTTACCAAATATTTATAAAACACAATCAAAGCTGTTATAAACAAGCTTTCTGTAAATTAGTTCAATAACAGTTATGTATGTATATATATATATATATATATATATATATATTGTTAAATTCGTTTTCCGGGTATACTCCCGCGTAGGTGATAGGCCCCGAGAGGGACCGTGGTTGTCTGAACGACGTTTCGGCAGAATCTCATCTGCCATCTTCAGGTTCTAACAGATAACTGCTTACTGCGGCTTCTGGTTACTCGAACCTGAAAAACAACTATATATATATATATATATATATATATATATATATATATATATATATATATATATATATATATATATATGATTAAATATGATTTGACGGAAACAATATTGGCTATCGATCTATCATGATTTGAAGGTGTAATTCAATGCAGGTCGGGGTATTTGCCCGCTGAGTAGTTGTTTCCGTCAAATCATATTTAATCACATTAGTTTAGTCCACCTGGGCTAGGGGTCGCCGCTCTCGGTACTTGCTGTGATGCAAGTCGCTATCCGCCACAGAGACATCGAGGATGTCGGTCGGATAGTAGCATTCAGACCATATGAGAAGTTTCATACCTCTCACCACTATTCATATATATATATATATATATATATATATATATATATATATATATATATATATATATATATATATATATATATATATATATATATATATATATATATATATATATATATATATATATATATATATATATATATATGTTAAATTCGTTTTCCGGGTATACTCCCGCGTAGGTGATAGGCCCCGAGAGGGACCGTGGTTGTCTGAACGACGTTTCGGCAGAATCTCATCTGCCATCTTCGGGTTCTAACCGATAACTGCTTACTGCGGCTTCTGGTTACTCGAACTGAAAAATTCATTTTTCATTTCGAGTAACCAGAAGCCGCAGTAAGCAGTTATCGGTTAGAACCTGAAGATGGCAGATGAGATTCTGCCGAAACGTCGTTCAGACAACCACGGTCCCTCTCGGGGCCTATCACCTACGCGGGAGTATACCCCGGAAAACGAATTTAACATTCACCACCCGCGAAAACCTGAAAAACAACATATATATATATATATATATATATATATATATATATATATATATATATATATATATATATATATATATATATATATATATATATATATATATATATATATATATATATATATATATATATATATATATATATATATATATATATATACATACCATTATCTTCCGAGCGTCCGTACATTGACAAATTACTATCCCCCAAGCGTCCACCTTAAACAGAGCGTCCGTATACGGACGCTCAGATGTATCTCCATAGAAATTTCATCAGAGGGCTCTAGTCATCCGATAATGTTATTATCTGAAAATTAGGTGGGACGCCCAGGGAATGGCCGAACGTACTGTTTCCGTATATTTTCGTATACTATTAGTACAAACAGTCTGCCAACAGAGGCGTAGCGCGCGCTTAGCGTATACTGAGCCATATATTCTGCGTTTAGGCAGTCGATTTGTCGGCGTCCGCTATTTGCATTTTTCTGCGTTCAATCGCTGTTACATATGACAACAGTGGAAGTCTGAATTACTTATAGCAGTTTCTTAGTCGATCATGGCCTACTGAGAACGGTTAAAAATATGAAAATTTAAAAGACATAGTAGGCTTTGTTTAATTGAAAATTTCATTAATAAAAAAATGTTCAGAATTGCAAACAACTCACAAATTTTTGGGAAAAAGTATTCATTTTTAATATTTAATTTATTCAAGTAGTTAAAATATCAATGTCATTTTTTTAAATACACTAATATTACTAGTATCAAGAAATTAACAAAATTTAACAGAAACAGTTTAATTAGCTTCCATTATTCAAATTTTATACATTTATTATAATAATTATTATCTGTAAATATTTACTGACTGAATAACTGCCAAGGTAGGTAAAATAAATTTTTTCTGTCTTGGAGTGTTGTGAAAAACAAAATTTGTTTATTATTAGTTTAGTTGATAATGTCAAAATACCCTGTATATTTACCCTTTGTGCTTTCACAAATTGTTCATTTAAAATGAATTTGACAGTGGCAGAAAATATAGAAATAATTCGTTTAGTTGGTGAGAAAACTCATTCAAACAGGAAAGCAGCCAACGATTTTAATAGAAGGCATCAAAGTAGAAATATTTCTGGAATTGGTTGAAACCTTTGATGCGAAGATAACACTAACGTAGTTTTCCACAAAACACCAAAATACTATACACTGCACTCGACGTACGTTTCACCAACCAAGTTGCCATCATCTGGAGATGATTAAAACTAACCTTATGCTAACAATTTACCCTATTTATACCTAAAATATTGTCACAGTTCGGTGAACCGTGACCCACTAACCAATAAAGCAGGCTACCTGGAACTGACCCTCCGTCACTATTCATAACATTTTTACACTTTGTGATTTCCATGCTTTCAAATGCATTCAGCTGTCTAGTATTTGTTACAATCCTAATTAATCTTAAATTGCTAATATCTATTTTATGGTTTTTCTCAAACGTATATTGGGCAACATAGACTTATCTTATCTCTTCTACCATATTTGAGATGGGCCATATGCTCTTTGAATCTAGTCGTCTAGTTTGTCTATCATGATTTAAAGGTATAATCCAATGCAGGTCGGGGTACTTGCCCCCTGAGTAGTTGTTTCGTCCAAATAATATTTAGTAACAGCAGATTAGTCCACCTGGTCTAGAGGTCGCCGCTCTCGGTACTTGCTTCTCAAGTCGCTATCCGCCATTGAGACATCTACGATGTTGGTCGGATGATAGCATTAGACCATACGAGAAGTTTCACATACCTCTCACCACTATTCAATTTACCTTAGTTAGTATATGACTAGCAGGTTGGCCACTATCATTTATCTGTTCCATGACCTATGGCATACTGAAGAGAACTAATAATTTTGAAACTGGTCTGTGTCTGGTTAGGAACTGACAAATGATATAGGCTACCGATCTATCATGATTTGAAGGTATAATCCAATCCAGGGGGGGAATTTGCCCGCTGAGTAGTTGTTTCGCCCAAATCATATTTAATAATAAATTTCCTGTTGATTGATAAAAACATATTCCTCTGAAAGTCACACCATTATTGATGTTCTAACTTATTTAACTATGGTAGGCTTTTTGTAAAGTCCTAATGCTTATAATTCAAGCATACTTCGTTTACTGTACAGATACTTTATTTCGAAATCCAGCCATTTTTGCTTTGCAAACATTGTAACTTTATCTGAAATGTGTGAAGGATTTGGAATTTTAACTTGAACAAAATTTGGAAATACTGATTGACGTTTGCAAGATTTTAGAAACCAAATATCTGACCATATTAATCTAATCTTAGCACTACACTTATGATACAGATTCAGTTCCATTGACTGTGAAGCCATCGTAGTCCTGGAATGGGTTGGAACCTTTGATGCGAAGATAACACTGACGTAGCTTTCCACGAAACACCAAAACACTATACACTGCACTCGACGCGCGTTTCGCCAACCAAGTTGGCATCATCTGGAGATGATTAATACTAACCTTATGCTAACAATGCACCCTATTACCTAAACTATTGTCACGGTTCGGTGAACCGTGACCCACTAACCAATAAGGCCGGTTACCTGGAATTGGCCCTCTGTCACTATTCATACTATTTTTACACTGTGATTTCCAAGCATTCAAATGCATCCAGCTGTCTCGTATTTGTTACATTCCCAATTAATCTTAAAGTGCTAATATCTATTTTATGGTTTTTCTCAAACGCATGTTGGCCAACACTAGACTTATCTGTTCTACCATATTTGAGATGGGCCATATGCTCTTTGAATCTAGTTTGAATTGATCGTCTAGTTTTTCCAACATACTTTTGATTACAGTCCTTACAGCTAATTTCGCAAATCCCCGTCTTTTCGTTTGTTTGAATTTTGTCTTTTGGATTGCCTAAAAGTTGTTGTAGTTTATTTCCCGATGAATGAACCACTGTCATACCTATATCTTTTAAAATCTTACCAATACCACGAATGATTCGAGAATCAAATGGAATCGATACAAATTACAGATTTTCTCTTTCATTTAGTTGCAGAAATATTTGTTTTAAAACTTTTGCAAATATTCATTTAATAATACTGGAAGTGTTTCTAAGTCAAGACCAATTCATATAAATAATAAACAGATTGATCCAGTGATTAATGAAATGATAGTAAAACATTGTATATTAATCCCAAAGTAAGTGTCCGAAAATTAGGTTTGCAATGAAATGTTTCCAGAAATAAAGTGTGGAGATGTCTCAAACGTCACAAATTAAAAACATATAAACCTAAGTACATACACTTGAACTAAGAGATATTGTAAGAAGTTTGGAGTTTTGCTAATGGGCACAAGGAAATTATTTAAATGACAGAAATTTCCTTAAGAAAATAATTTTCAGTGACGAAGCTACATTTATTAATTATTACGAATGGTATTGTTTCCTCACAGAACTGTAGATGGTGGGCACAAGATAATCCTAATTTCGTAATAAACTGTAAAAGACAATACCCTCAGAAAATTAATGTTTTGTGCGGAATATTCAACGAAATTATTATTGGATCATATTTTTTGAAAATAATATGAATTCCGAAATGTTTTAAATTTTCTAAATACCCACTTGCAAGACGTTTTTTGATGAATTACTATTACTCGTATTATATGTATATTACTCGACATATCTACAATTAGATGGGTCATCCTTTAATAATTCCAGGGTAGTTCGCACCTGGTTAAACGAGCACTTTCCTCTGCACTGGATAAGATGCAACAGCCCATAAATACACTGGCCGCCTGGAACTCCAGACCTGACGCCACTGGAATTTTATTTATGGGGATTACTAAAACAAAAAGTGTACACAAATCCTCATAACAACAGAGATGAACTATACATGCGCCAGTATTATTATGCATGCTAAGAAATTACTCCCCAAGAACTGAGAAAAGTTTATAAACATGTGAAAAAGCGGCTCGATAAGTGTATTATGTTGGATGGTGGTTTAATGGAAGCTAATTAAGTTGTTTTTGTTAAATTTGGTTAATTTCTTGATACTAGTAATATTAGTGTATTTGTAAAAATACCTATTTGATATCTTAACTATTTGAATAAATTAAATATTAAAAATGAATATTTTCTCCCAAAAATATGAATATAGGCTGTTTGCAATTCTGAACATTTCTTCTTAATAAAATTTTTCGATTAAACAAAGCATATGTTTTTTAAATTTTCATATTTTATAACCGTTTTCAGTAGGCCATGATCGACGAAGTAAATTTTTTGTAGACAAAAAAACATATTCCTTACATCTAACTGTAATCAACAGAAGGTGGGTCAGCCATAATAAAACACAAATATGCAGCTTAATAATAATCAGCTTAATTATATTATCTAAAAAGAAATAAAAATAGTTTCTGTCTAGATTTATTACGTTATAACCATTATGTACAATAAAAACTTGGCAACACGGCAGGACGCCCAGTAATCGAGAAAATGAACAGAAAGGATACACTAAGGACGCTCTCGAGTAAGTAGAATGAATGGTCAACGAATACTTCGGACGCTAGGTGCATGGTTTATGGAAGGACGCTGAGTGACGGGAAAGTGAAACTAACTACACCGTTTTGAAAAAATATGTTAGGAAACGACATCTAACGATAAGTGCTGGAGTATAATTAAGAAACTGAACAGAAATCTGTTACGAATTTAGAGTGGACGCTCCCGACCGGTTCTGTGAAAGGACGCTATGAAGATAGCCAGATGTATATATATATATATATGTATATATATATATATATATATATATATATATATATATATATATATATATATATATATATATGTATGTATATTTTAAAGATCTACATTTCGTAATGAAAGTATGCGCCAAGAAGCTCAGATCAAGAACATGGCGGTAGCAGACGCCTGAATACAGCTGTAGGCCTAACAGAGATTTAGTTATTTCCTAACTTAAATACTTTTAGCGAGGTAGGATAAGCCAAAAATAAATCAAATGAATTCACAAATAAGAATTATTAATTATTTTTATGCCTGAGATCGATATAATTTAGTAATAATTTTTAATGTTATGATCTTTATTTAATTATATCCATGTAGAAATATTTGTGTCTAAGAAAAAAATAAATTGGCAGTAATGCATTAATGTCATTTCATTAAAGGGAGAAGGATGAATAAGTTTCTTTAAATATCTTTGGTGTGTTGATCGATCATTTTAATAATAGATCGAATTAAAGGTGCATATAGTCGAGAGGAATCTGAGATACCATAGTACATTTTTTTAACACTATTACGTAGTTCTTCTCGTAAACCTACCTGTATATCAGTGGCGGCTGCTCCATAGAGGCTCAGGGGCTCGAGCATCCCAAGTTACTATTAGGAAAATGTAACAGTAATTAAATGCATGATATATCTTTTTTTCAGTTTTTTTATATTTAATATATTTTTTAACATCGTTATTACCCATTTGCGATGGTTATGTGTACAATAAAGTCGCATAATGTACTAACCGTCAACTTATAACTCTAACCAGAGTATGAAGCAGGTTCAGCTCATATGAGCCATTCCTTGCATAAAGAAATATATGAAGAAACGAACCGAGTGCGGAAGTTGCCAATCGCGGAGAACGGTTTTTACAACGCGACAGAAGGCTCAAATTATCAGAGCCGCAGTGCGCTTTTAATGTTTGTGTAATGTAATAGTGCTTATATCGTTTCGCCGATTTCGGTCAGTGGATTTGTTGATGTGATATGGTAAATGCACTGTTTTTTTTTTCTATGTGTTCTATTTTATTCCGATTCTGTCGGAATGAACAAGAATATGGTCGGTAACACGATTTAAAGATCTAAAATATTTAAATTAGAAAATAAAAAAGCACAAAATTTATGTATATCATAAAGTGCAGTACGGATTTGGCTTTATTAGGCTCTGTAAATATTGCAGTTCAGTTAGATTCTGTTTATAGACAAAATATTATAAAACACAACGAGGAGGTGACTAAAAATAGGTATATTTTATAGAAAATATTTCACAAAATCTTTCCACATATAGACATATTATTTAATCAATTTCAAGCCAGAAATGCAGACAGTATTGACGTTAAAAAAAGTTAAAGAGTTTGAAAGAATTATATCATCTATTAGAAATTCAACTGATGAGATAGAAAAAGAAATTACTAATATTGAGAATGAGAATAAACGAAGAAAAATTAATCCTGAAAATAGAAACTCTGTTATTGCTAAGGATACAATAATTTTTCAGATGAAAGAAAGAGTGGCACAGGGGTCATTTAGAAGCTGCATCCTTAGTGAATGTAGACAATATTCTTAATTATTCAAAGAATTTTCCGACGTCGAATTTCAAACCAGTTGTTGAATCTTATCCAATGTTACAAGACAAATTAAGGACTAAATGGGAAGTCATTTATTCAAGAAGAATTCTTGGCTGTCTGAAAATGGTTTAAATGAAACATTCAGCGAAACTGTCAAGTTACTAAAAATTATTGTGATAACACCGATTTCTATTGCTGAATCAGAAAGATGTTTTTCAACTCTTAAAAGACTAAAGATATTTCTAAGAAACACCATGAATGAAAAACGCCTTAATGCCCTAGCAATGATATCAGTGAATAAGAAATTTATCCATAACATAAGCAATTTTGACGAAAAAGTCATAGAATAATTTATTTCGCAGAAAGACAGAAGACTTGATTTTGTGTATAAACAACATTTTTACTCGAATTTTTAATATAATTATTATATTGTGAACTTTTTTTTGTACATATGTACATAAAACTTTTTCTTTTGTTATCAAAAACGTAGTTCTACTTGGATGAAATTACCGAGGGACTGAAGGTGAGTCTTCATTATGTTGTTCATATTTTCTAAGAATTTAATTTCGTTTGGCACGAACAGAAATTTTGTAGTAAAAGTAAGCGAGGAATGGTGGAAGTCTGTTGACGTGGAGTGGTGCCAACCCTCAGGGGAGCGTTTTGGACCTTTGCTGTTCCTGCTGTACATAAACGACCTGCCACAGTTCATAACTTGTGGCAGGTTGTTTATGTACGCAGATGATACCACAATTCTTGTGACCGGGAAAAGCTTTGATAAATTTAAGGTACAAGTGAACAAACTAGTGCATCAATTTAATGTCTGGTGCCAAAAAAAATCACTTAATCATTAACATTGATAAAACTGTCATTGTTGAATTTTCTAGCAGATTCAGAACAAATCCAACAAACCAAAATTTTAATATAAATAATAAATACCTTGGAATGGAAAATGGCACAAAATTTTTAGGTACTTATCTTGAGAAATTTATCACATGGATTGATCATATCGAGTATGTGAGTGCCAGACTGAATACATATTTTGTTATTGTCTCATTAAAAAGATCATTGAATGAGCACTCTTTACTAAATATATACTACGCGATGGTATATTGAACTTTAACATACAATATAGTGTCATGGAGCCAGGCAACCGGCTTTCATCGTGTATTTATTCAACAAAAGCGAATTTTAAGATTATTATTCAGTTTGACACCGTGTGAATCATGTAGGCATATGTTTAAGAAATACAACATACTAACGTTGGTTTCTATATATCTCTTGAACCTTATGATTTTTATTCATGATAACATATCAATTTTCACGAAAAGTAGGGAGGTACATGAGTATCCCACTCGACACAATAATAATATATATATGACTAAATTTTACTATAACTTTTAGAAAAAGTCCCCTTATCTTTCAGGATCAACTTATTATAATACGTTGCCCACTGACAAGAAAAATCTACCTAAAACCAAATTTAAATCTAGCTTAAAACATATGCTGGCTCAAAATTTTTTTTTATAGCCTAGAGGAATTTACCAATTATGCCCATGCTCATTTTAAATAGTAAGATTGATTTTTTTAATTTATATTACAGTATGTACAATTCAACAATCTATGTGTTTTCTTGTGTACCCTGTGTATCTGTGATTTACGTAGAGGTATACACTTTTAAACCATTATGTGTTATGTGTTTTAAGCATTTTGCTGCATGTTATAGTGTAATGTTCATACATTTATTGTACATTTTAAATATTTGTGATATGTAGTACCATGTGCTTTATAGCATGTACACGTACTCTTTTTCTTTACTTACCCTATCCATATTGTCAATGGCAACAGACATCAATAAAGCATTATTATTATTTTTATTGTTACTATTATTTTTTTTCCGGATTATTCGATGCCGAACAGTCCTCCCGTGGCCTCCGACGCCTCACGTTAGTCGCACCGGCGCATTAACTACAGCCACTCCCCACATCCCGCAGGGTTAGTGACTGTAGATACCAGAATCATGTGCCCTAAGCAGACGGAGAGAACCCAGAATGACCGCCTCCTGCATTTGGTCTGCCAGCCACTCGGCTGATTTTTGGCAGGCCGGTGTGATCTTCAGTTCCAAGAGCAGCGTAGGCTTTATCCCTCCGAGTACACCGATTATAAGGACGACCATTTTTATCGAGTACAGCACTTGGAGTTCGTACTGGAGATCGCGATATTTGGTCCGTTTCTCCTCCTCCTTCAAGGTGATGCTTTTCTCTTCAGGTGCCGAGAACTCGATGACATACATCACCTTGAGTTGATGGTCGAGGAGGACAATGTCAGGCTTGTTGGCTTGGATTAGCCGGACAGTCAGGAACGAGTAGTTCCAGTAAATCCGGCATTTCTCGTTCTCGACAACGGACTCAATATCTCCGGGGACGTAAGGCAGCACTGGTGTCTGGTCTACCCCGTACGAGAGTGCCTTAGATGGTCGTATAGCACTCGTAAAACCGCGTTATGTTGGTGGATGTAGGCCGAAATCGCATATATGGGGCGTGCAGTGCAGGTTCGCTACCCTCGCGGCAGGTCAGCAAGTCATCCCGAAGTTCCCTCGTCCACTTAAAGCGTCTGTGTTCAGTGCCTTCGTTGTCAACGTTGAGGCCATCCGGTAAGGCCCCTCCCACCTATCTCTGACCCCCATCCGATTGGGGTCGATAGCGAGGGGCCCTTCTTAGGTTATAAGGATCCCGAGCAGTAAGAGTACCAGGGTGGTTAGCCCGGGGCAGCGAAGTTCTTGCTACCAACAAGTGCTTGTTGGACTTCCTTCCTACTGATTGCCGGGCACACCTCTTCTGGCTCTTCAAGATGTCTGTGGCACAGAGCCTCGAAGTATGCAATTGCTGGCGTGTCGTTATTGAATGGACGTCTCGTTTTGTAGATTCCTTTCCAGAAGGTTTCGACATCTTCTACAGTCGGCGTATTATCTACAACACGCTGTGGCTCTTCAAAGAGGCGGGAAGGATTCGTACGGGATAAATTGTTTTGCTCCATACTCCTCACCCACCTCTTCAACATTTTCTTTATAGCCATGAGCGCTCGGATCCTATCTAGACAGTGTTGCTTGATGGTAAACATCACTGTCAGATTTAGAGTATAGTGTTGAAGTCTCTTAATCCGGCTGCTATGCGCCAGATTCTGCGAGTACAAACTCTGCCATTCGTTTTGTATTCCACCACACTCTTAATCCGAGAAGCGTGTTGTCTGGTCGACTGTATCTTGCCCTCGATTTTTTGTACACGCCGCTTGGCTTTCTCGACCCAGTGATTGGTTGACCTCTCCCGGGGAAGAGTTGCTTCGTGGCGTTGTGCACGGCACAGTTGATTTGCCAGATGTTTGCATCTTCTGGAAGTTCCTCATCGATGACTGCGTCCATTCTAGCCAGGTCTTGTGGGTTTAGGTTAGCCCTGGTGTTAAAGCTAACCCTCGTCCTTAAGTTTACATCGGTTTACATTATTATTATTATTATTAAGAAACTAGAGCTCCCCAAATAAAATTATCACGAGCCGCCACTGATGTATATAGGAACCTGGTGTAACATAGACAGTCTTAACAACTCTTGGAATATTCAAGAGAGTTTGAGCATCCTTAGGTAATCGTACCTCAGGCAAGTTTGTCCTTAAAATTTGCATTGACTGCGAAATGACTTGGTAAAATTTATTGTCCACATTCTTAAATCATTCTGTAAGGAACTTTTACATTTTAAGTTATTTTTCAGCGCTATGTTCCGTAACATATTTTGTTAAAATTAAAGAGTATGTATGAAACAATACTATATCTTTTAAACTAAAACTCATGAGCCGACACTGCATTATAGCATTAAAATCCTACATCTTTAAAGATAAATTGTGTTCATATTTTTATTAACCTCTCAAAAATACAGAAAGGAATAAATAATATGGTTTCATTAAATTATACGGTTTTCCAATACATGTATGACAATAAAATTGTTCTGTTTTGGGATACTCCATTACCTTCATATTTTAACGATATCGCTCACCATGTATAGATTTCACCGTTAAAACAATAATTTAATTCAGATGTTGTTTTATTATTCCAGGGGCGAAGAACCTGCGGTAGTCCTTAGACTAACACTGGACCGATGCTGATTGGATGTACCCTCTCAGTTACACACATACTTGCCGGATCGCTGACTTCTCTAGGCGATACGTTTCCAGACTGCAAAGCTGTTCCAAACATGGCATTATTGTAATTTTGATACATGTTTTTAGGCAAGACTAAGGCCTTCCCTTTTCTGCGATAGTCCCTAATTCATAAAAAATAATCGGTACACTACCGTGTATCGATTATTTTAAATGCAAAAATTTATTATTTCAAAGACCGTTGTAATCACAAAATTAAAATAAATTTTCTTTTTTATCTCTTACTATATTTAAACATTTTTAATGTTACTGTAATACTACTACATTTTCTAACACAAATCTAAAAGTTTGATTGTATCAGTTAAATATAAGATTATTAGTTTATAATAGGCGTTTAAGATTTCGAGTTTTAATACAAATTTAAAGTAGGTTAAACAGTGGGAAACTTTTAAACCTCAATCATGAGGGAGAATTATATTAAGGTATGTATTATGTACTGTTGTTAAGAAAGTTGAGACTTTATGCATTATACTTAAAAGCAATTTAAATTTAGAAATTTATCCGTTCTTTTTAATGACACTGTCAAAATATGAATTAGATTTGTTTAATTGAAAAGATGTAGTGTTCTTTAAATCTAATTTCAAAGCATGTTCATGTTTGATTAATGTAACAGCTACTGTATTGGTATCGTGAACTTTTGAACTTTCGGTTTTATAAAACTGTATATTATTTGATATTAAACAAAAGGGAAAGTTTTGAATGGAAGATCAATCTCCATAAAAAAATAACCTTGAACTGGCCCAACAAAAATTGTTAACTTTATTTTAAAAAAAAGTTCAGATTTAGTAATTATCTTGCAAATAATGCAACAGTTAGTACCTAGACAAGCATAGTCAAATAGGAAATTATATACTAATAAAGCAAATGATAAACCCAACCTATTAAGTAAGTATATGTTCATGTTGTTTTTAGTGAGTCAAATGTAAAAACTGATCATGAAACAATAATATTAATATTTCTAGAAATTAATGTTTTCCCTTGCCCCTCGGTAAACAGTCCTCCCATGGCCTCCAAACCTCACTGGTGGAGCGCCAGTAAATTACTTACAGTCACGCCCCACATTCTGCATGGTCAGTGGCTGTAGATTCTAGAATCATGTTCCCTAAGCAGACCGCGAGAACCCAGAATGACCGCCTTCTGCATTTGGCCTACCATCACTCGGCTAATTTCTTGCAGACCTCTATGGACTTCAATTTCGAGAGCAGTGTAAGCTTTATCCGACCGAGTACACCGATTATTAGAACGACCATCTTGATAGGATACCTTTGGTACAGTAATTGGAGTTCATACCAAATATCGCCACACGCAACTACGGTAGACCAAGGTATTAATACCACCATCCTGACAGGCCATAACGAATCACTCTGTCTCTGATTTAAGCCCGGCTGACCTTAGAAAGACGAATAGCAAACTGGTCGATAAACGCAGTGTTTCTATATTCTTAGAAGACACTATGCTGGGGTTTATCGACGTAACTCCGTAACAGTTTTTCCTGTTCAGTAGCTCTGATTCGGGCTCTAAGATGATTTAGCTAGCTCAGTGATTGACTCTACATCAGCACTTAGCAGGCCTCCTCTAATGTGGATTACGTGATCGAGTTCATCTGCGACTCTTTCTGTTGCCTTGAACAATCTTGATCAAACTCCTACAGTTTCATGATGTTTCACAAACCGCAAGAGAGAATTTGAGCTCCTGAGAATGTTACATGCCATAATCAGTACTACTCTGCCATGCGTACACTCCAGGTTCAACAATCCTCAACCGTGACGTGTTGTTGACGTGGTAGGTACACACGAGGAACGGACGATCTATGATGAATACTTCTGTGAATATTCATCATTTTGTGGGTATATCTGTCTAAATGGCACACAGATACAATATTCTACACAATCATATATTTCATATCTGAATTGTACAGAAATAGTAGCTGCTGAAGATTAAAAATATTTTAAGAGTAAGTCAGTCATCTTGATAAGAGTTTTTAGTATTATTAGATGCATCATAATCCCGGCATGTTCAAGTATATTATAATCTCAGCATTGATATCAAACGGCCTTTTGATATGATTTAGTTTGACATATTTATGTGTAGTTCATTGTGGATGCTTTTTAAAAACACATAGTTTGGTGTTTTTATAAGAAGAATAGTCAAACTGTGCAAAATAATAGAATTGATTTTTTAACATTTAGATTGAGTTAGTTTACTGAAATGGAGCTTGTATAGAAAATAACCATTGCCCAGGTTTTGCGGTTGCATGTATATGTAAATAATTAGATTCAGAATAGTATGCAAAATATTGTTTAGCTTTAAAGTAATAAATTATTATTATTAATATCCTGAAGGTTATTTGTTTACTTTTTAATTCTGTTTTGTTGTTTGACATTGAATCCTGCTACCATTTTTAAGCAAAAGTTAAAACAAACAATTGTTTATAAAAATATGAATTGTATTTGATGTTGACGTAAGGATAGAACTCTAAGGCGTCGTATGTGGATAGAGTTCCATCTCAGTCATAGTGTGATTATTACCAATGAGGTTCTAAGGCCTCGTCTGTGACTAGGACTTCATTAGGTAAACGCGAAGTAGCATAGATGAAGTTTTAAAGCCTCGTATGTGGATAGAATCTCACGAAGTGCTCCCCGGGTGTAATGTATTAGCCCTTCCATCTTAGACATATAGTCAATAAACCTTAATAAGAAATATAAGGAGCTAATCCAAAAATATAGCACACCCTCGCCTCGATTAGAAAGTCAGATACATCACCTGTCCCTGAACTGACATCCTGCCGCTGTGTCACGCTTGTACCCCGTAACCACTTGCACCTGGACATATATTGCTGCACCGACCTCTTGTCGTAATACCGCCTTAAGCACTAGTGACTAATGAGTCATTAACCGCTTCCTGTAGATACCAGTAGTAGTAGTTGTCGTAACTTTGTTTTATTTGAAATCATCGTTTACTTGCTTTTGTAAATGCCTGTAGTAATCATTTGAATGTTGCCGGCTAATAGTAATACCGTAGTGGTAGTTGTACTTGACATAACTGATCACCGTTCTTGTATTATCATTGCTACGCAACCGAAAACCATACATACAGACCCCTGGACATACCGTTTCTTCACTGAGTTATCCTAGCTTCTATCATACCGTTGATTGAATAAAGTGGTGTTCCTACACTTAAAAACACGAGGTGGCACTCGAGACCGTACCGTAATAAAAAGTACCGCTGCTGTAGTCTAAAAGATGCCAAAGTGACGATTACCATTTTGTTGTTTTACGTCACAATTTAACATTTATTCGACCATTTAAAGTTCTCAAAACTTTATTTTGTTTTTGAGATTACGTTTTAAATGCAAAGAAGTAGATTTTTCTATACAAGACATAAATGTGGTCTCTGAAAAAGTTCATATATTTTAAATATGCGCTAATGACATCTGTCGACGTTGAACGGTCCTTCTCAAATACAAATTGAGGTTAACTCCGGAACATTTACAACAAATATTACTAATATACATTTACTCTTGTTATCGCTAGTTAAAAATACACGTGTGTCTTCCCACCACACACACGACAATGTGTATTTACAGCAAAATACCAGCCTGAATAATTAACTT
This sequence comes from Rhamnusium bicolor, assembly GCA_029963845.1. NCBI lineage: Eukaryota > Metazoa > Arthropoda > Insecta > Coleoptera > Cerambycidae > Rhamnusium > Rhamnusium bicolor. Next base: position 416,112 of record JANEYF010004223.1, read on the forward strand.
ATATTTTAAAAACTGTTCTCTTCTATTACTACAAGTAAACAGTTTTTTGTAATTTAATAAATTTAAGTTTCTATTCAATATTATTGCTGTAAAGTAATACTATTATATATTTTTTAGTTATTTCTATTATTACAAGATGGCTCTCAAATATGCCACATTGTTTTAGGAAATAGCAATTCTGCTGAAGTGACAAATCCATTAGTAAAGAATTTCAAGAAGCAGAAACAAATAAATGTGTAGAGAAACTTTTATGTTATGACATAATTTTAACATGCTTCTCCACTTATTCACTTTTTGGGGAACAAAAACAAAAGCTCTCCTGAAATATAATGACTGAAACGAACAGTAGCTACGCAGTTCATGCAAATTTTAAAATTCACTTGAATTTTCTCTGGAGGCTTATGACTTCACATAAAGGTAAGTATAACAATAAAAGTATATAATATAATATTTTTTTCGTTAAGTTTACTGGTCTGAGAGCAATATAATAACGTTATATTTCATCAGTTTCTTAAAAATGTAATAAACAAGTTTGATGGCGATTGCTCTCACAATTTAACTGTAATCCTATAACTACATACTATTGAGTGTTGATCAATAATACTATTAATTGTTGGAAAATTTTTTTGGGTAAGGGTCCTTATTTTGAGAAAAACTACTTTTTTTAACTTGCCGACGTTTCGGTAATTTTTATTACCATCTTCAGGGCACTGTAAGATATAAAATTATGATGTGTAACACTTGTAAAAAATGTAAATAAAAAAGTGTATATAATATAACATGTGGTACAAACAATAAAAAAAGTTATTAAATAAATAAATGGATATATGCACCTACAAACATACACAAAACACGTACAACGTATAAATAGATATTAAAAATCAGAACATATTAACAATAATTAAAAATATTTAAATATACTTTTTTTAGGGCATCTCAAATTTAATTTAACAACATAATATCACACTTGGTAAAACTACATATGCAGTGAAAAATAATAAGTACTTACATTAATTATGAGTTTTTCCTGGTCACCATAAAATATATATAAAACAGGAAACAAACAGATAAAATCGTTGGGTATTAAGAAATCTTCTTTAGTGTACTTATGTAACATATATATATATATATATATATATATATATATATATATATATATATATATATATATATATATATATATATATATATATATATATATATATATATATATATATATATATATATATATATGTATATATATATATATATATGTATATATATGTTAGATTACGGTTTCCGTAAAGTTGTTTTTAAAAAACATTTATTTAATTAACATGGACTCAACGTTGAGTCTTGGTAAAAATACAATTAATTGAGTTGAATATAATTTAATGTAACATGTCGAAAGTGAGTATAAGAACTGAGTTAACAAATGATTACAATTTAATTTATAAGCTTGGAAGGCTGTACTTGGTCAGCATAAACAATGATTCCCAAGCTTATAACAAAGGAAATGCAAATTAAGCAGTTAACAATAAAATAAGCAGGAATTTGTTATCAGTCACGTAGTGAAATATGATATCCTGGGATAGTCTAGAATATATTCTAAGTTACTATACGGTGTCTGAAATATTATATAACAACTTCCCCCTTATAGAAAAGTTGGTGTTTATACAGCAACTTTTAAAAAATGTAAAACAGTGTAAAAGCATGAAATCTAACATAGTGTAAAATAGCAAAGCGTTAACATTGAGAGTGGTTATAAAATGAAAACAAAAATAAAATAATAAAATAATAAAGTAATAAAAAGGTGACAAAATAATAAAATGATAAAATTTAAAATGCATCACAAAAATGAAATAATATTCACTGAAAGTCTTTTGCATTAAGTTCAGATAGGAAAACACATTTAACAGTCTTTTTAAGTCAATGCGATTTCTTCGGTTTCTTCTTCATGGATACTTGGTCTTTTCCTCGGAGGTAGAATGCTGGAAAATCTCCTGGAGACCTTACTTGGTCGTGGTGGAGGTGGAGGTGATCCGGATGGATTGACAAGAGCCAGCTTCCGACTCCTTTTTTTGCATTTGCAAAATACATAGAGAAGAATAAGGGCAATAATTAATGTTATGGTCAGATATGTGAACCATGAGATGTGTTTGGTCACAAAAGGTTCGTTGATAAGATCGTCTAAATTTTTGGAATATTGGTCTAATTTGTGTTTGGCAATTTCGAGGTCTTCGGTGTTCAAGTGGTTTAATTTTAATGGTTTTAATTTGGGTAGTTGACTTTTGTATGGAAAGTTGTTGCAGCATTCATACGGAATTTGAATAGGATGGGTTTTATCTTTAACATCTAATATTTCCTTGGATTCGGCTTGAATCTTGGTAATGCCGATAAAGGCGTAACAACTAGGTTGTAATTTTATAATAGAGTTCTTCATGATGATTTCCGTTATTGAATTTCTCTTAGGGCAACTGATAGTAACGTGTAGAGGTTCTACATTAATAATTAACCATGTGTTCTCCTGGAGTTTTTGAACATTATATCCTTGACTAATGATAAATGATGTTTGACAGTTTTCGGGTAGGCGATTGAGATGTTTGAAGAGTCTTGCTTCACAAATTGCATTGGTGTCGATTGGATAAGCGAACAAGTTAGAGCATAATTTAGTTCCAATGTAGAGTTGTTTGCATTCTTTCAGGTCCGGAATAGGTATAAACATTAAAGAATCATCATCTCTCGCGATAAATTTTTGAGAGGTTGACAGAATGTGGTGCAAACCAGTTCTATTATCCAAAATAGGGATAGGGTATAATTGATAGGTTGTGTAAGTTTGAGGATCTACTAAAGGTATCTTTAAGGCAAAAATTAAACTTGAATCTGTTTGAAAAGCTTGCAGTTCAATAATATCTAGGTACTGAGCAACTCTTGATAATTTTATTTGAAGTGGCAAGTTGTTCCTTTGCAAATTTTGTGAAATTTCTTGCAAAGAGCTTATTAAATCCTGAGGGGTAATTATAGAGGTATGAATGATTTTTAATCTTGCAAAAGTTATTGAATTTAGAATATCGTTTAAATGGTCCTCGATGTATAAATAGTTTGCCATTAATTGTTCACATATTTCGAGAAACTTTAGTTTTGTTTTAACTATTTGTATATCATGTTCGGTACGTAAGATCGCATCTTCGATATCTTTGATATCTTTATTAAACGTTTCCTCGTCAATTTGTAATTTTTGAATAGTTGAATTGAAATTTTTTATTACCGATGTTGTTACGGATATTTGGTTTTTAATCAAGTTTTCTAGTTGATGCTCGTCGTTGTTTAGTTTATTAATACAATCAGAATAGTATTGACCGTCTTCAGCATCTAAATTTCCGGTAATTGATTTAAATACTGTCCCGATTCCGTTTACAATTCCTCTTTTGTATCGTTTTGTATCAAAATAAACCTCGTCAAACTTAGATTGAATAGATTTAGATATTTGTTTTAGAAGGCTAAGATGAGTCTTAACTTCGCTCATGAAAGTATTCATGTTATGATACGCAGGGTCAAGGGTGTTTAGGATGGTGTCCAGGATTTTGTCGTTTTTGTCAGAAACTGTCTTTAGTTCGGATATATTCTTGTGAACTAATAGTGTCCACTTCTCGTTGGTCACAATTATTTCGGATTTTTCGTGGTAGTAAATTCCAATGGTGTTATTAATTGGTGTAATTTTGTATTGGGAAACTGCTAGGGCTACTGATCCGAACAGCAGGAGTAACCTGAAAAAGGTTAATTTTCAAAATAGGGTTTCATTCGATCAAAATTTACTTTACTAGTTTGATTAGTGTCTGGGTTAAGTAGAATAGCAGAATTTTGGAAAATTTCGATTATTTCGAAAGGACCGTTAAACTTGTTGTGTAGTTTATCTTTGATTTGTGATTCTTTGACGTAAACTTTATTGCCAATTTGGTAATCGGGTCGATTTTCGGGAATATTTTTGTCAAAGCGGACTTTTGCTTTTTCTTTTTGTAGTTGCGTTCTTTCGCGCGCTAGTTTATAATAATGGGATATTCGATTATTAAGGTCTCGTATGTATTTAGTAATCAAGTCTTTCTGGTTATAAAGTTTTTCGGGTGGTCTGTTTGAGGTATGCCCGAAAATTAGCTCATACGGTGTAAATCCGTGTGTCTTATTGATCGAGTTGTTGTAACAGATAACAGCATAAGGCAGTATAGTGAGTGGATGTTCGTTAGGGTTTTCTGTATTATGAACTCTTATCATTTCCGCTAACGTGGCGTGGAATCTTTCGAGTGAACCGTTCGATTGCGGATGTCCTACGCTAGAATATGTCAGTTTTATATCATATAGAGTACATAGGTCTCTGAGTAGGTTGTTGTCGAATTCACGGCCATAGTCACAGTGTACTCGTAATGGTGTGCCAAAATGTTGAAAATATAGCAATAAGGTATTGACAACTGATTTCGCCGTTTTGTCCTTTAAGGCGTATGCTTGAGTGAATTTTGTTAATTCATCTCGGACGGTTAAAGCGTAGTTTCTGTTCGGTGTTTCGAAAATATCAATATTTATACGTTCAAAAGGCGTTCGTGGGGTTTCTGTAATAACTAAAGGGTTGCTGAGATTTTTGCGACAGACTTTTGTCTTTTGACATATTTCGCAATTTTTTATGTAGTTTTCAATGTCTTTGGTTAAGCCTTGCCAATTATATTTTACTTTTATTCTCCGAATTGTTTCGTTTATCCCACGGTGTAAGTTATTTTTACCTGTATGATTTTGGTCAATAATAATAGGAATTTGGTCATTATCTGGAGTTTTGACGATGTTTTGGCAAATTACTAGTTTTAAGTCTTTTTCCGCAAATATAAATGATAACATTTCCAATGTAGGTAATTCTAAATTATTTTCTACGTGATACGTACATGAAAGATCGAGATCATTTTGATGTTTGAATAAAGTATAAAATAATGTTTCATTGACAGATTCTAGATCGAAAGGTAATGGGATGATAAAATATTTTCGATTTCTGACAGTCTTACTTGAAACTATGTTAATTTTAGCGTTACTAAAATCGGGATGTTCTTCGAAAATATCCTCGATTATTTTATAGTGAAAGTCTTCCAGTTTATTTTGTTGGAAGAACGTTATGATATTTTTTGTTTTCCTTGTCTAGTAATTGTTTATTAGAAAATTTGATTTTAGAATAGTCGATTAGCGATTTAGTCTTGTACAAATTTACGAAAGTATTAAATTCTTGAAAAAATTGTTCGTGTGTGATTTTGTCATCGGAATCTTCAGTGTCGGAATTCTGTTCGTCATCCGAATTAGCGGCTAAAATAGATGTTTGAAAGGTAACACAATCTTTAACATGATTTAGTTTGATTCTAGATAACGCGTCGGCATTTTTGTTAATTTTACCTGGTTTGTATATGACTTCGTAATCATATTCTTCCAGTTTTAAGCGCCAACGAGCTAGCCTCCTTCCTGGGTCCTTTATAGAGAATAGCCAGGTAAGTGGTCTGTGGTCAGTAACTAACGTGAATTTTCTGCCGAATAAATATGGTCTAAAGTGCTTAACTGACCAGACTATTGCTAAGAGCTCACGTTCAATAGTAGAGTACTTTGTTTCCGCACTGCATAACGTTCTGGACGCATATGCAATAGGTAGGTCCTTGCCTATAGGGCCCTGCGAGAGTACTGCACCTATCGCGAATGCGCTAGCATCCGTAGTTAGTATGAAAGTATCGTTAAAATTCGGGTATATTAGAATCGGTGTGGTTGTTAAGGCTTGTTTCAAATTTTCGAAAGAATTTGTACAGTCATTGTCGAAATTAAAAGGAATGTCTTTTTGTAGTAATTTTGTCAGTGGTTTGGATATCTTAGAGAAATTAGGAATGAATCTCCTATAATAACCAGCTAAACCTAAGAATGATTGTATTTCTTTGGCATTTTTTGGCTGAGGAAAATTTTGAATAGCGTCAACTTTAATTGGGTTTGGCTTTACACCATCTTTAGTGATGAGGTGACCAAGATAGGCGACTTCTTTGCGCAAGAATTCGCACTTGTCCGGTTGAATTTTTAAATTTGCTTTTCGTAAACGTTGAAATACTTCGGTTAAACGGGAGATGTGTTCATGAATGGTTGGTGAATAGATGATAATATCATCCATATAAACCAAACAGCGTTCATTCTGGATACCTAACAAAATGTTGTCCATCACTCTTTGAAATGTTGATGGGGCATTTTTAAGTCCGAATGGCATTCGCACAAATTCAAAATGACCATTTTCGACGGTGAAAGCAGTCTTTTGAATGTCTTCCGTATTTATCTCGATCTGGTGAAAACCAGATGCCAAATCTAGTGTTGTAAAATACTGGCATTTGCCAAGTTGATCTAGTAAGTCAGAAATATTTGGGAGTGGATATTTGTCGTCAACTGTCAGTTCGTTTAATTTTCTATAGTCTACCACGACTCGCCATTTTTGTTTTCCGGACGCGTCGAGTTTTTTTGGGACAACCCAAACTGGAGAAGACCAGGGCGAGATTGATGGTCGAATGATACCTTGGTCTAACATTTTAGAAACTTGTGTTTTGACTTCTTCTTTATGAATATGCGGATAACGGTATGATTTTGTAAAAACTGGCTTTGCATTATTTGTGTCAATCGAATGTTTTATTTCGTTCGTAAAACTCAAGTTATCTCCTTCTAGGTAGAAAATATCAGAAAAGTTTAAGCAAAGTTCGGTAATTAAATAACTCTCTTCGTCGTTAAGATGTTCTAAGCGTAATTGTTTTTTAATTTCGAAATGTCTGTCTGTCTGTTGGGAATCGAGATTTTGGGAATTTAAATTAAATATTTCTCTAAATTTCTCAACAGGTTCTAGTTTAAGATTTGAAAGATCTATTATTTTAGGTATTGCATTAGGATTTATAACTGATGTTAAAAATTCTCCATTACTGTCAATTTTGACGAGAGCATTTGGCAAACGTACTTTGTCCGATTCCTGAGCTAACAGTATAGCATCAGTATTTCGTAAATTACATTTAAGTTTAAAAATCTTTTCTATACGCGGCTCAATAGATATTAAATTTTGGTTATTGGTATTATCTAAATTTTGATTTTCTGGATGGGATTTGTGACATTGATTTTGCGTTACATTTTTACAACTAACAGGTAATTGTACGCACGAATCATCTGTAACCTTAAATAGCGGTACAGTTTTAAAGTTCGTTATTAGTTTTTTATTTTTTATATCTACCTGACATTCGTAATGTTCTAAAAAATCCGCGCCTAACAGTCCATCAAAGTCTATATCTAAATTATGAACATAAACTTTATGTGGATTGCCTTCTGTAAATGGTATAAGTGCTGATTCACTTATTTTTACCTTTTGGTCCGTTATACCCTGTATAATTACATTTTCGGAAAATCTTTGTCGATAATTTTCGGCTGTTTTAGGTTTAAAAATAGAAATACCTGCACCGGTGTCTATTAAAATTTTAAATCTGTTTGTGATATCCTTTATATAATAAAGATTTTTTTGAGTTTACAGATAGTAATGAATTTACATGAATGTCTGTTCTGGGAAGTTTAAGTATGGGTTCAAGTCGTCTTGTAAGTTCATGGTTTGTATTTGTGTTTGTAAATCCGCAACTGGGTCTGATTCTTGGTTGGGAGGATTCGTTGGATGATCTAAGCCTTGGTGAAAATCCTGAGGATTAGCAGTATAATCCTCATAGTAAGTATCCTGAGAATTAGCAGTATAATTCCCATAGTTAGAATCCTGAGAATTAGCAGTATAATTCTCATAGTGAGTGTCCTGAGAATTAGCAGTATAATTCTCCTCATTTTGTTCAGGTTGAAAATTATTAAAATTACAAGTTTCATTTTGTACTTGATTATCAAAGGAATAATTTTCATATTGATCAGTGTACTGGTTATCGTAAGTTGCGCAATTTAAATGATGAGTTTTTGGTTGATTATTGAAGCGATTAAAATTGGGGTTATGCTGTATTACAGATTGTCTTTGTGGATTATAATTAGGATTCGGTCTTATGGGTGAAGTCCGATTCTGTTGAGAAGAGCTCGGTTGTTGATTTTGAAATTGATTTGGATATTGGTTTTGTGGGAATGTTCTTTGATATTGATTTGATTGTGCAAAATTGTGATAGTTTGAATTTCCTTGGAAATTTGGCCTATTGAAATTTTGAGAAGTTGAGGTTGTTGTTGTTGTTGTCTTGTTCGGCATTCGTTTATAGTATGCCCATTTCTTTTGCAAAATGAACAGAATTTTTGAAAATTAATGTTTGGCCTTCTTACTTGACTTTGAATTGGATTTTTGGCAACGTTATTTTTTGGGAATTTTTGAGTTTCAAAATACGATAGCTGTAATTCTCTTTTAATACGATTTATAGCGTCTAGCATATTTTTTAGGATTTCCGGCACGAATAATTTTGCCTAGTGTTGGTTCTAAACCTGTAAGTAGAGTAGTTAGCGTCATTGTTTCAATTAGTTCGCTTTGAGCTTGTTTTTGTTCCGCAGTAAAATGTTGCTTTTGAATTGCAGCATGCATTTTTGCATTATGCGTTTGTAACCGTGCTATAAATGTTAATGCAGATTCGTTATGTATTTGATGAATCCGCTGTAAATCTTGAATGAGAGATGTCAGATCTCTCGAGTCGCCAAAATGAGACTCTAATAAGAATTTAATTTCTGCCCATGTAGCTGGGTTACGAGAGTTTACGATTTCAGAAGCTTTGCCACGCAATTTATTTTTAATATGTATGGTTAACAATAACTTTTGATCTCTAACAGCCATAGAGTGGGCGTATATACATGAATTAAGAAAGGTTTGTAGAGCGATGGGGTTGCCATCGAACTCCGGTATTATTGAAAAAATTTCAGATAGTTTGTAAGGTTCAACTTGTTCTGTTACTGCGTCTGGCATTTTGTTGCTTAGTATTTAGAAATTATTTAAAAAAAATAATTTGATCAATTTAGGTGATCAAGGAAAAATATTAAAAGTATTTCTTAATTAAAATTATGCACTTATTAAAGTTTATTTGTTTTAGTGGTGCATTAACTTTGTAATGCGGTTTTTATTATTTGTAGAATAATTGTAAATGGGAATAATAATAATAATAATGGATAATAGAAATAATTATGTACTTACATAAAAATTAGTTTGGTCTCTAAGTCGAACTGTACTTCTTGCTCACCTCTACACACGTGTATGTAGCGAGTGGATACAGTTAGAAATATCAGCCAACTAATATGTGAAATATAACGAATTTGGTCTTTAGATCGAACTGTACTTCTTGCTCACACCTACACACGTATATGTAGCGAGTGGATACAGTTAGAAATGTCAGAGCCAAATAAAAATAAAAATTAAAAGTGAAATAAAATAATAATAAAATTGTTTGTTGCTTGATAAAAAAAATTAAAATGATAGTACGAGATGATTCTTATAATATTTCTTACTCTATAGTTTGCTTCATGGAGTAGGTTCTTCTCTGTTGAAGAATTGGGATCCACCACTGCAGCTAAGAAGTTCTCCTTGTTCTAGTAGGTCCTGTCCACTAGTTAGGCACCTTTTCGAAGATGGACTCCTTGTTCTCTTGGAGGGTTACACAACTAGTTAGGCTCCCGAACTGCAATGTTATCAGATCCTACCGACTGCGCCAATTGTTAGATTACGGTTTCCGTAAAGTTGTTTTTAAAAAACATTTATTTAATTAACATGGACTCAACGTTGAGTCTTGGTAAAAATACAATTAATTGAATTGAATATAATTTAATGTAACATGTCGAAAGTGAGTATAAGAACTGAGTTAACAAATGATTACAATTTAATTTATAAGCTTGGAAGGCTGTACTTGGTCAGCATAAACAATGATTCCCAAGCTTATAACAAAGGAAATGCAAATTAAGCAGTTAACAATAAAATAAGCAGGAATTTGTTATCAGTCACGTAGTGAAATATGATATCCTGGGATAGTCTAGAATATATTCTAAGTTACTATACGGTGTCTGAAATATTATATAACATATATATATATATATATATATATATATATATATATATATATATATATATATATATATATATATATATCACTTATGAATGTACAATTATCAGACTGTAGTGTGTAATGGTAATGACACGAATATGAATCTTTCTAAACGTTAAAGTATGCAAAACACATGAGAAGGGATAAAAACCATCATAGATAAAAGAGAAAAAAACCGATTATTTGCAATAATGGCAAGGACTGATTATTTGTTTAATATTTTGTAAATAATGCATTTTAAATTATAGCTATTTTTTTACCTAACTTATTAATAAGATTAAAATAACACGCCTATAAGTTCTCAATGTCTTTCCTTGAATTAACTGACTTAATTTTTTTTATATTGACCATTTCTTGAAATTTTTTCTTTCAAGATTATGCTGTCTACCTACTATTGTTGTTTCATCAAAATTAAATTCGTGATTTAAACATTTGCAGTGTTCTACTAATGATGTTGTGTTCATTTTATTTTTGTTCTTAACGTCTCTCATGTGCTCTTTCTTTCTGGTTTTTAAGTATCTACCTGTTTGGCCTATATAACTTTTTTCACAATCCTTGCACGGTATTTTGTATATGACATCTGACTGTAATTCTTTTGGTGTTTTCACTTTTAAATTTCTTTACAAATTTAAAAGTGAAAACACAAAATTTCTTTACAAATTTAAAAAAGTATATTTAAATATTTTTAATTATTGTTAATATGTTCTGATTTTTAATATCTATTTATACGTTGTACGTGTTTTGTGTATGTTTGTAGGTGCATATATTCATTTATTTATTTAATAACTTTTTTTATTGTTTGTACCACATGTTATATTATATACACTTTTTTTATTTACATTTTTTACAAGTGTTACACATCATAATTTTATATCTTACAGTGCCCTGAAGATGGTAATAAAAATTACCGAAATGTCAGCAAGTTAAAAAAGTAGTTTTTCTCAAAATAAGGACCCTTCCAAAAAAATTTTCCAACAATTAATAAGTCGGTCTAAAAACTTTTCTATTAAATACTATTAATATTTACTTAACACGTTTATGAACTACTCTAAAGTAAATAGGAAATCTACATAAATTCTAACCAAAGTAAATGTATACAAGTAAAATCTGTGACTAGTTCTTTATAATTTGTAATAACCACCTAATACCTGGTTGGTATTAATCGGTAAATGAATGGAAAAACCCGATTCGAGTACATTGATCGGTAAAATACCACAACGAGTTTCTTTATGCTGTCGATACTACCAGGTTATGTTATAAATTGTTTAAAAACCAGTTACATTCCAGCGGAGTACGGTATTAAATGGTAATATTTGAACCGACTTTTAAGGTCGCTTATACTTTGCAGTAGTAAGTTGAAGTTGAAAAAGCACAGATTTTGGAGGTTGTAAACTGAAGAGATGTGATGTTTCTGGTGGCCTGTTTGAAATTGGAAAGTTATCTGAGAGTTGTGCGCCCCGGAAAATAATAACTAAATATTTTCTTAATGATACATACGTGGAATTCGATGAAGTTTATTTAGTAATAAATAGATTCTCCATCCTCCATCAAAGAACTTCTTTCTATTCTAAAACATCTGTAAAAGTCCGTTTCTAAGAATTTATCTGTGCATATTTCTTAATAAGGTTGCCTGATATCGGAAAGCGTGTTGATGGTGACAAAGGCATAAAAAGCGAGATATGTTTTCAGGTAATTTGAGAGAAACAATAAAACTTTACTCACAGGAAAATCTATATTGTCCTCCACTAGCATTATGCAAGCAGAAAGAAGTTTCAAATCTTCCATTTTCCTCACTACAGCATAATTTCCTCTTGTGAAAAACAAAAGATCTCTGCAACTAAACGTAGATAAATTTGGGGTTATAGTCGCGAGCAAGTTTAGTTGAACACAAACATATGTATGAGCAACAATTACCACAACCAGAACAATTCATGCGCCCAACTACTACTCCACGAAGTGACCAACCAAATATTGGCAGGGTTTAAGCTGTCGAATCAAAAACGTCTTAAAATAAAATTAAATGAAATTTTGTGGTTATGTTCACATATATCTGTTGTCAAATATCTTTAAAAATATTCATTAAATACGCAGGATTTTTAAAGTACTGCCACTCACATTCCTAAAATTTTATGTAATAGAAAAGATTTTAGACCGACTTATTAATTGTTGGAAATTTTTTTGGGTAAGGGTCCTTATTTTGAGAAAAACTACTTTTTTTTAACTTGCCGACGTTTCGGTAATTTTTATTACCATCTTCAGGGCAATTAATTATGAGTTTTTCCTGGTCACCATAAAATATGTATAAAACGAAACAAACAGATAAATTGTTGGGTATTAAGAAACCTTCTTTAATGTACTTATGTAACATATATACACATATATATATATATATATATATATATATATATATATATATATATATATATATATATATATATATATATATATATATATATATATTAAATTCGTTTTCCGGGTATACTCCCGCGTAGGTGATAGGCCCCGAGAGGGACCGTGGTTGTAAGATATAATATATATATATATATATATATATATATATATATATATATATATATATATATATATATATATATATATATATATATATATATATATATATATATATATATATATATATATCACTTATAAATGTACAATTATCAGACTCTAGTGTAGTCTGTTTTATATATATTTTATGGTGACCAGGAAAAACTCATAATTAATTGCCCTGAAGATGGTAATAAAAATTACCGAAACGTCGGCAAGTTAAAAAAGTAGTTTTCTCAAAATAAGGACCCTTACCCAAAAAAATTTTCCAACCTAAAATTTTATTTTAATACTTACATTAAAGTTATACAAGGTCGTAAACAAAAGTACCACATGTTTGGCTGCGATCAAATTTTCACAAAATTTTTAGGTTCGCGGTGTCAATACTGGCATCAGTAATTGGCCTTGGTAGCGGAAATAGGCCGACGTTAAATAAATGATTGAAGAAATTTAAATAAAACTTTTTTAACAAAAATAATATATTTTATAACTAAAAGAAAAAGTGATACATTCCTGGACCGCAGCAACCACAGAAGTTCGGTAAGTTCACTTTTACTATGCATTGTATATACTTTTTTCTCCGAATAGATTAAACCTAAAAATTAATTATTATATTTTGAATTGAATTGAATCTTTATTGGTGCTAATACATCAGTTTACGCAGGTCAAAATTTAAAATAGTAATATCTAATACTTTAAAACATATACACCACTGGAAAAATTTTAATTAGAGCCTGCTTTGGGTGTGTGCTTAAAGTAAAAAATAGCAAAGTCATGCATGCGACAAAAAAGAGACTTACGCATCGATGTTGCCTCATTGTACGTTGTGTTTTTGAAGTAACGAGGGCACGCCTCATCGTATCCCTTCTTTCCACACTCAGTTTATTGTACAGATATTAGGTGTATACGAAAATTCTAGCGATTTGCAAATATTCTCTTTATCTAAAACTATAAGACTAACAAAGATAGTGAATTAGCCACTCGGGGTAAATTTTCATAAACCCCTAAAACCACGAAAGTGCGAATATTGCCATTGATATGAGCAATTAGTAGCAGAGAGGGATCTTCAGCCACGAATTGGATATCGCAGTGACCGTGTTCGCCACTTCGTGGTTTTATCTGTAGATAGCGTAACAATTACTGTATGCCACTCCCAGTGTATGTCTGATAGTCAATAAATTATTCATCTTTAGGTCATGCGATGCGATGGCCCGTCCTTCATCAGATTACAGCAGGTAGCTGGCGACATGGTGGTGGTGTTTTGGTCAGTACATTTCAAAAAGGTGTTGTGTATGGTTGTTTTTTCTCTAAATAACTACATATCCCTGTTTATTTCGAGAATTTCTACTTATTTGATTCAGATCGTTTTTAAAATGCACCAAAAAAACTCTGTGGCATTTCTTTGAGTAGTTTTTGGCCATTTGTTGTGAAAGTAAACTGGCATTCTGCTATTAAATAAAAATAAATTAACAAATATTCTAAGGAAAATAAAATAAAAAATTCTAAAATGAAAGAGATTTAAAAAAAACGTATTAAAAATTAAACAAAAACATGTTATTCTATAAGGGTCTCACAAATATCGCCCTGTTGCGCCTGACAATGGGTGATAAAATTCGTTCCTTACATTGACAAGCATATCAGGAATCACATTCTGTAGGGTGACAACAATTTGGCACGTAACTCATCCAATTCGCGCTCACTCGTGTTCATGTCTATAAATTTGTGAGGTTACATATCCCCACAAAAAAAACATTAGGCTCTAAATCGTGGAATTTTGGTGGCCATTTTATTGTGCCTCTTCCACTTATAAGACGATCGGGAAAAGTGTTGTCTAAAAACTCTTGCATCCTTCTTGCATTATGAGTAGGACAGCCGTCTTGCTGGTACCAAATATCCCCGAAGTTGACGTCAAGTGCTTGACCAACCGGAATAATCTGATTCGGCAAAATATTTAAATATTTGTCGACATAAGTTACACGTCAATGAAAATAAGACCAATGACATGATCACCTAAAATGCCAACCCAAACATTTACTTTTTGTGGATATTGAGTCCGCAATGGCACACTGAAATGTTTATTTTCCCTGGACCAATATCAAACTACAGAAGGATTATGTATGCCATGTATGGGAAAAGATGTTTTATCAGTGAATAAAATATTCTTGAGGAAATTTTCGTTTTCATTAGATTTCTCCATCATGGTTTCACAAAAATCCATTCGTTTTGTACGACCTTTCTTGGGTAGTCATAATTTTGCAGCAGTGGTACTTATTCAGAATAATCCGCACTGTTCGCTCTTGTACACCAACTTCTTGCTAGATTTGTCTACTAGAACAAGGTGCATTTACCTCGGTGAAATTACAGACATTAGTTTCCTGCCTTTCCTGATCTTTCCTTAAGTAAACTCTAGGCTTGTCTTCGTTATTTAAATGACTATATTACCTAGCACGCCATAATGAATTCCTCGGTCTTCGACTTAAGCTCGGCTGACCTTAGAAAGGCGAATGTTAGCCTGGTCTATAAACCCAGTGATAGAAGACACCATGCTGGAGCTTATCGACGAAACAGTTTTTCCTGTTCAGAAGCTCTGATTCGGGCTTTTGGCTGAAGCTCAGTAACTGACTCTACATTAGCACCTGACCGACCTATTCGCTTGAGGTCGAATGCGAGACCGAGTTCATCTGCGGCTCTTTTTGCTGCCTTGGACAATCCTGCTCCCACTCCTACAGTTTCATGATGTTTCACAAACCGCAAGAGGGATCTAAACTCCTGAGGATGTTATATTCCATACTCAGTACTACTCTGCCATGCGTACACTCCAGGCTCAACCCGGAAATGATTAATAGACCAGTGAAAACACTTTATAACGTTCTTAAAATTATATTGACGCTAGGAGTGGTTATCTTGAAAATATGTTGTAATTTTAATTAATTGCATCGTTGTATGTTGATTATTTTGGTGTTTTTTTAGTTTTAAGTGTTGTAAATTGTTGCTTAATAAATTCAATGTTGACTTTATTTTGTCAAAACAAAATAATATTTATAATAAATAATAATTTAATATTATTTTCTATAGGTGTCTAATAACTAATTTTAATTGGGCTTGTCAATACAAGCCTCATTATTAACATTTTTTTATGAAGGAAATGGAATATGCTATATTTTGAATGAGAATTGTAAACTAAAAAAAAACGCTGCATTTAAAAAACACAAATAACATGCATTCTTACTATAAACTTTTTTTTGTCCCTTATTATTGAATTTCAAAAAATTCTTTACATAATGTGAATAACAAATTAAGTTATAATGTACTTGATTATGGAATTTAAATGAGCCCAGCCCTGCACGAACCATTAGTTATTCAATGAATGTGTATTTTTTGTCCAAAAAAGTAAAATGCTTAATTAGTGTAGGATATTTAAGTAAAATTAATAAACTAATGACACTAGCTAGTTGATTGCTTAATTTACAGAATTTCAAAATTGATCAATCAATGTTTTTGAAAATTTATTGGAGAATAACCTTAAATATTATGACATTATTTTATACACTGGTCCAATGACTCTTTAAACGTTTACTAATATTTATCAAAAAATGATACACAAGGTCATTATCAGCACTAAGAGCAACATTATAAAAATTGGAGTCTGGTCCTGCAATTTTTTCCAATTATGATTTTGATTGGACTAAAAGAGTATTATATTTGCACAAAATTTTATTCAAATATTTAAAGCCGTTTCAGAAATACGGCCGACTACAGTTTTGCCAAAAATCATATAACGCCCTGCGTCTTAAAAACGGTTAACATGTAAGGGTAAGTTTGGGGGTGTTTATACTCAGCTGAGTGTACTCTATCTTCCATTACTCTATGTCACTTAAAGTCTGAGACACTCTGTATATAAATAGTAGCTTTTATCAATAATCTTTTTTGCACATAACAAATTTGCAATTTACAAAATTCATGTCTAAAGTAACCGCTAACAAGCTGGCAGGTCATTGATGCCGTCATCAGGTAAGGCGACAAACTGCAATACTAACCTTTAGCTTTTATGAAGAACCTCCCAAAATTTTCCGCCAGTTCTTATTTTAATACTTGAATCATGAATTATGCGGACCTAAAACACACCAGTAAGGTATCATTTTTCTTCAGATCGGAAATAGAGTGTTTTATTTAGAAAATATTTGTATAAAAATGAACCAGATTCTGATGAAAAAATATTATCCATAAAGCAAACAAATCAGAACCCATTAAATCTGTCAACAATTTACGTAAGCGTTTACACTTATTTTTTAAAAACCACATTTATCCCCCTATTTTACTTGTCATCGTATTTTTTAAAAGGTCATCTATTCATTTGCTTTACAGTGCGTGGCAGACATCCTTCTTATTTTGTTTGTTAACATTTTTTCCAGATTCTGTAACATTCCAGCAGTGTTTTGCGTTTAGAATGGTTGATTTCTTTTTGCGTTTTGTTATTTTGTTTGTTTTTTCATTCCAGTAATTAACTAATGGAGTAATGAACGTGTTGTTTGTCTGTTTTCAACTTTTACAAAGAGTCTCTTTGCTTTCGACGCTGTGGTTTGACATTGTGGGACAATTATGAAAAAACAGAAAATATATATGATGTAGTTTAGATAAACCGAGTTGTCGTTTTAGATACCGATCGCAATGTAGTGTATTTTTATTATGGACATTTATTAGTTTAATCTTGATTTCAACTGACAGGAATTTATTTGTCTTAATTATATATTAAGTTCTCTACAAACCAACTAATTTAAAGTGGTACTAAATTCTAGGTACATAAAATTCTTTTTTCATCATAATTGTGGTGAACAGTGTTGTATTTAAAACTTAGCATATGGCTAAATTTAGAGTGACAAATTGAATTTCTAAGGCTCATATTTTTGATTGATCACACAGAAACAAATAGTACGATTAATTCGCTTTCGAACGATTTTATCAAATATCATATTTTGCACGAATGGGAAGTTGAATTGTATTACTTTTAATTGCGTAATAGAAAGCATGGAGAACCGTAAATCACAGAAGATTTAAAGCAATAAATAATGAGCTTTCATTTTTAGGCGCATGAACCTGAAAAATTATTTTGTCCTCTTTGGTGTATTTTTAGGAATCGTGATTTAAAAAAAATTGTGTCATTTCGAAGTAAGTTTTAATATTGTATAACATTACAGGTAATCTTTATTTATAACTTTTAGAAAAGCAAAAATTGAGGAGGAAGTTTTCATTGCATTAACTGTGGTAATAACAACGTTGAGATGTGAACAGATTTATTCTGAACTACAGTCCTTCCATCAAGAGATAGCGCGTTGTATCACCTGTGGTTTTAATCCACAAGAACTTCAACGAATATTGGTTAAACTAACAGGGGATCAAATCAGAATACGCGACATATCAAACCTCTTCGTAAAATATTTGGGGTGGCATTACTCGGAGTCAAAACCCACATAGCACACAACCTCCTAAAGACATCCAATTTTGATCCTCATTAATTTGGTCTTTACGCCTTACAGAGACAACCACAAGACATTCAAGTACATATAAAAATGTGTACGGTTTTAGGTATAATTACTGACATACTTCTATCCTTGTTGTATATAGGAGTTTCTCAGTGAATCTATCTATGTAGCAGTTTGGGAAGGTTTTCGTAGATGCCGCTGGCAGCACAGGAAACGTCATCGTTGATGTTGGATCCAGTCGCCATATTGTTTGTTTTGATGCTGATATTGTGTAGTTTGTGTCGTTTTTTTATTTTATTGGATTACGAACTGTAAAATACTGTGACTTTTAAATACTATTTTATTTGAACATTTTATTAGTGTTAGTGTAGTATATAATTTTATTATAACCATTCCATGAAAACATTGTCTTATTTGTGGATTCAATGTAGACCAGGTGGAAAAAATGCACTATTTTCCAGTCAATAACCAAAAGTAAGTTTGTGTCTTGTGTTTTAAAAGTATTTAAATGAAATTGTTTCCTTTTTGTTAGGTCCAACCTTTTGCTATAAACCCAAGATTTCTGTTATAGTCACTGAATTCATCTTTGATAATGTGAACTTCTCATGGTATTCCTGTTCTGACCATTATGAAATTGTAACCAGGGAGATCGTGCAAACTGTGTGGAAAATTGGGATTCTTTGGTGGTGTAAAAGAAAAACCAAGAAAACATCCAGAATCATAAGGATGCAAAAAATCTAAACATAAGCTGACGACATTCCAGCATCGATAGTTGTTGATAAGAGGTTTGTTCCAGCAGCAGTCAGAAACAGTTTGCAAACTATAAAATAAATAAATATGTTTTATTTTATTAGCTTCTTATGGCTTGATAACTTTAATGCTATTATTAATGTTTTTTTATAATTTCAAGTATTGATGTTGCTTGAAACTGTAATATGTACATATGCGCCTACCTAATAAATATTTACCTAATAATTATTAATTAGGTATATAATTTATGTACCTACGAACAAGTACTTCTTCATTCTTGTGTAGGATATATGTATTTATTTGTAAAAACCTATCGGTGTTTATAATATGTTTTGTTAATGTAAACTTTACCTAAGCAATTAAATATTACTATTATATTTGTTAAAAGTATTGTTAAATTGCAGGCCACATTGTATAAATAATGTGTAGCATTAATCGATGTTGATACATATATCTGGGATGTTGGGAAGCAAATGTACATTTTTCTTGCTTCATTATATATTTTTTGTACTTGCCATATAAGTTTTGTATTACATAGGTACCTGTTGTTCAAGAAAGTATTATAATCATTATTTAATTGTAAAATGTTTAACTTTTTGTTTAGCCATTTATTTTTCTGTGGTTTAGATTATTTAAAATATCTTCATAATTATTGCATTCGTTGTGGCTTGTTATTTTATTGATTTTCTATCAATAAACGATTTATTTTATCTGTTTTGTTTTATTTCTTTATTAAATGTAATTGAAAATATAACAACAGCCAACAAAACGCATCGCGCGCTTTTTTAAATCACGACTCATCATCGCGCACGCCATCTATTATAATCTTCCCAAAACAGTAGACCAGTGCAATATTCCGAATAGAAACAATACAAATACTTGAATGTCTCGTGGTTGTATCTGCGCCTTAGGACCTAATTTGGACGTCTTCAAGACGCCCAAAATGGTACATCTTTAGGAAGTAAAAAATGTTATGTCCCAATTAGACCCTTAGTTCTTTTTATTCTGATTTTGGAAAATAATACATTTTACGTCCAAATTGATCTTTGTTTGCGTGAAATAAGTATTGCATCGCATAAATTTCAATAGAGTTCAGTTCTAAATGAAACAAAAATCAATTCAAGTACTAAAATATTTAAATTAATTGATTTAAATTAATTATAGCAACTGTAACCAAATTTCTACTTATTAACAGATGTAGAACTATAAAAAATCAACAGAATTAATAATATCCATAACTTTTTAAAGTATATAATAAATAATTCATAATAATTAGTTTTGAATCGGGAATCGAGCCGACCGTGTTCGCTTGCCGTCGCTATGTTTCTTGGCTGATCTTGATAGGTATGTGAAATATTTTGTCCATAGAAATGGAGTGGTATGTGGTTTTGTCTATGTGATCTCGTTTATCGCTCTCTTTCTCCAATTATTATACCGGGTGTAAAGAGGATCATGGTATACCCTCCTTTTCTCCTTTAGTTTTGAAGATAATTGATTGTAATTTGAGATATCCTATATACATAATAAGCGACACTTTGTAACATACAAGTGATTTTTTTTCACTTCCGGTTTCGCCGGAAGTGACACTAACTTTCTATATTTAAATGTATATTATTGCATTTTTGATTTCTGCATAATTTTCTGAATCGAAAGTGACATTTCAAACGTCAATATTATTTAATATAATATTTAGTTTTCCATTTAAAAGTGCCATGACGGTTCCGATTTATTCTAAATGACCCATGTAATGCTAAAAAAAATCGAAATCCCGTCAAAAATACTAAATTACGTGATTTATGAGCAAATAAAGTTCTTCACAATGGTTTTTGGGGAAAAACTCAATTGTTTCAAATAGAACCATATTGGTACCGTGGTACTATTTATTAGTAGTATTAATAAGGAATTTATTCGTATGTCGTATTAAAATGTGCGATAAATACAAACAAAATTACAGCTAAAAGTAAATAAGAAAATACAATTTTGTTCTAATTAAATGTTAAGAAGTAACTAACTAAGGTGGTTTTAAAAACAATGAAATATTTAGCTTGTCAAACATTTGTTGGTTTACCGGTGTTTTCATATTGTCTTTAAAAATTTTTTAAAATTCTTGTTAATTGTGTTCAAAATACCGCAAATTTATACAAGAGACGAAAAATTATTTATGAGGAATGTAGAAAAAATGCCATTGCGACTAGACACCTTTATGCCGAACGATATCCTTATAGACAATGGCCAGCGAGAAATTATTTTAATCGTCTTGAAAATCAATTCCCAAGTGAGCCCAACAATGATCCCGAAGAAAATTTCATTCTTGACGAAGGAACGGAAATTAATGTTTTGGATCGAGTAGAAGTTGATAAGACTGTTTCTTTAAGGCAAATTGTGTTTGAATTGGAAATCAGTCACTAATCAGTAAGCCGAATTTTGCGCAAATACCACTATAAATCTTTTAAATACCAATTGCACCGGCACTTGTACGAAAATGATTACGAACGTAGGATGGATTATTGTAATTAGATTTTGCAGAATAACGTGCAGCCAAACAATGATTTTTTGGGAATGATTTTATTTTCGGGCGGGTCTAGGTTTACAAATTTGGGATTATTTAACCGACAAAATACAAAATATTGGTCACAAGAAAATCAAAATTTATTACGGGATGGTAACTTTCAAGTGTGGTTCGGTTTCAATGTTTGGCTTGGAATAATCGGTAGTAGAATCATTGGTCCAATAATATTTGAAGGACCCCTGACTGGTGCCAGATACTTGGGATTTCTGCAAAATGAAATTGAGGACAGTTTAGCTAAATTATCTTTCCATTTACGACAGGGAATGCATTTCCAAGAAGATGACGCTCCTCCCCATAATTCAAGGAGAGCAATTGATTACCTTCAACGGAGATTCGGAGAAAACGTAATTTCGACGAATGATCCTGTGAGGTGGCTTCCAAAGTCACCTGATTTAACACCCTTTGATTTCTTTGTTTGGGGTCATTTAAAAAATATCGTCTACGCAACCGCCGTTACAACTCGCGAAAACCTTGAGCTACGAGTAAAACGTGTAATTAATGGCATAGCGGCCCAGCAATTAGCAAACGTTCTTCGAGAAACGGCTATGCGAGTTCAGAAGTGCATTGACGTTAATGGACAGCATGTTGAACAACTGTTGTACTGTTTTGTGTTTTGTATTTCAAAGCCACCTTATGTATAACAAGGTAATTAGAACAAAATTTTATTTTCTTATTTTCTTTTAGCTGTAATTTTGTTTGTATTTATCGCACATTTTAATACGACATATGAATAAATTTCTTATTAATAGTACTAATAAATGGTACCAATAACCATTTTGATAAACTTTATTTGCTCATAACATACACGGGTCTAGAATAAATCGAAACCGTCATGGCATACTTAAATGGAAAACTAAAAATTATATTATAAAAAATACTGACGTTTGAAATGTCACTTAGTTGGTATCGTTGGATTCAGAAAATTATGCAGAAATCAAAAATGAAATAATATACAGTGTTCCATTTAAAAATCGAAAGTTCCGGAAGTGAAAAAAATCACTTTATGTCAAAATGTGCCGCTTATTATGTATATAGGATATCCCAAATTGCAATCAATTATCTTCAAAACTAAATGAGAAAAGGGGGTGTACCATGATCCTGTTACACCCGGTATATGAGAGAGAAAGAGACAAGTTAGATATCAGACAGAAGAAAGATCGTCAATTACAGGGGTATGCGTATGCGACTGTATCAAGCAAGCATCAAGCATTTGTTTTGTAATATAATGTTACGAGTGTTATGTTATGATTGATTAAAACAGTGAAATTTGATCTATTGCTGTTATTTCATACCAAGGATGAGTTCCGTTTCCAAACCTACATAACCGATCGGTAAGTGCTATTTTGACAGCGGTTCTTGAAAAGTGGGTTATTTACGGAACGTATGAACCCAAGAATAGGGTTAGGGTTACGAGATTTTATAGTTCTCTGTTGCTTTGGTACAATTACATTATTATTGTGGTGATTATGATGAGGTTCAGCGGTTCGGTATCTTTATCTAATAGTTGTTCTATAATCTTTATATTCTGTGTTGTTTAGAGCATGTAATTACTAATTAATTATAAATGGAAGATTTTCTTGTACAGGAAATTTTGTTGAGTTCTAGTGATGATGATTTGGAGGTTCGAAGTCCAATGGGTAAACTTAAGTTATAAGCCATAATTGTACCTTTTAACTGAAAAATGTTTTGTAGAATTGAGACCAAGAGTAGAAAAATTCATAGAGAAAGTTGTAGACAGTTATACAGACGAGGAATTCAGAATCAACTTCAGAATGAATCGAAGAACATTCAATGATGTATTAACTTTAATTGCAGATAAGATATCCACACAAGATGTGGATGTAGGTCATCATACAATACCTGCAAAAGCACAGTTACTAATAGCATTATGATATTTTGCAACACTTGATTCATATCGGTTAGTTGTTCGACTAGGTATAAGAAATTATTTTTTCTAAAAACTTAGTTGGCGTAGGTACTGGCATGAAATATTCATTTTATTTATTTAGGTCATAAAATAATTGACCTCGTCACTTTATTCTAGTGTTGCTCTTATTTCAGGTCAATATGTGGACGATTTAATATTGGCAAAGCCACTGGATTGAGAACAGTCCGGCGTGTGGCAAATGCTCTTTTTGATATGTCCTACAATAATTAAATGGCCCACCAGAGATGAAAGGGAACAAGTAATTGAACAATTTCAATTAAAAAAGATTTCCAAATACTATTGGTACTATCGACGGAACACATTCCGATACCACAACCAAAAGATCATGGATTGTCTACATCAGCAGACACAATTTTCGCAGTATAATATTCCAGGTAATTATACATGAACTTACCTATATTAATTTTACATTTACATTTTCATAATAATTTATTAATTGATACCTTGTTTTAATTACCTTTTATTTTAATTGTAGGCTGTTTGTGATCACAATATGAAGTTCACAGACTGTTATGCATGGGAAGTTGGTTTTAGCCATACTGCCAGAGTTTAAAAAAAATCACTTTATGGCGTAGAATTATTGAAAGATCTGAAAATTTTCCAAATAATACACATATTATTGGACATAAAGCATAACCTTGCTTACCTCAATTGCAGACTCCATATAAAGACAATGGACGTTTAACTGTTGCTAAAAAAATTACAATTTTCAGCTGTCAAATGCACGCTCACCCATTGAACGTGCATTTGCCTTATTAAAAAAACGTTTCAGATGTTTGATTTTTTTGGACGTTTTGTGTATGGAATGGATTCCTAAATATATAATTGCGTGTTGTGTTTTACATAATATATGTATCCAAAATAATGATATTTTAGATATGGAAGAAATAATAAATAATGAAAACATTGCAGATGAAGTAGAAAATTTTGAAAGAAAATTTCGTAACTGGGACGAATTAAAAGAGATTTCATATGTGCAGACTTGTTCAACAATATTAATTAAAATTATAATTGACAATTTATGTGCTCAGTTGTATAATAATAAATAAGACTTTTATGAAAATGAGTGGTTTTTATCACTTTTCCCGCTCTTTAACAAAATACCGAATGCATTTTCTGCCAAAAAAAAACACTATTATATTTTAAATGATATAAAGCTCGATAAAGTAACTTTAGAACTAAAACTATAGACATGTAGTGTCTATGACAAAACATTGTAATAAAGATTGTGTTTTTATTATATAACAGTACATAGGTAGGTACTTAGTTTAAAGAAAAATATATATATATAACAAACTTAAAACAAAAATAAACTTTGGCAGATAAAAACAATTATAAAATATACTAAACTAAACAATAACTCATGAATACCATTTGTATTTATTACAAATAAAAGCAACTACCCACAATAAGTAGAAAAATATTGCATTTTCAACAGGCATTAATTTTTTTTTGAAAATAGTATCTTAATCAGAATCATCATTTTCTTTATTTGAGCAATTTTTTTGATAATTTTCTTTAAACCCTTGAAATATCTTATGCTTCAGCTGCATTCTCTCCTCGTGCATCTTTTGTTTCCTTTGGTCTAAGTCATAAGCTGATAGAGATCGTTTCCTCTGTTTTTCTCCAGGTGATAATTTATATTACTATATCTTGTGAAACATATATGTTTCGTTGGAATGTCTTTCTCTATAATATAATTTAATGGTCCCATGATTATATTACAGTGACCACAAAAAAGTTTTCGAGGCATTCCTCCAATACCGAGCATACTTCCTGTAAAACATAAATATAATTTTTAATTAGTTTTTAATAAGTTGTCACAACACACTCACCGCCATTATTAAAACAAATAACATATTTCACAAAAATTTTAACTCTAGCCCTAATCTATCGGAACGACAATCAAAATAATCAAACCGCTTTTACCGTGCCACAAACGTAGGTCGTTTCGGTGACTTATAATTTCAGGAACCGCGTTCCGTAATTAACCAAGTTTCAATAACCAATCATATACCAGCATTTACGGGACTGTAAACCGTAACCAAGATTGGAAACTAAATAAAGTGTTTAAAATACCGGTAAGTAAAAATGTTTTTATGGTACTTATGTAATATAAAAATTCTAAATTTGACAAAACCATCAGTTCGTCCGTTAGATTCTAGTTCTATATGTAATAAATAAGATCTCGATTAATTTTTGGAAATTCGAGACTACGCTTTAGTCCATAGAATTAAATACTTTCCCATATTTTTATAAGGTGAATTTTAATCGAAATTGTCATATATTTTAGGTTATGTGGTCAGTAACCTTGTTATGCCCGAGGTCCGTCTCGTGTCATGCCAGCGAGTTTTTTCAAGATTCTGTAAGTTCAGGATGTCTTATCTGTACTTATGGGATAAGTTGTATGTAATTGGTTTTTGTATGTAAAACTACTGACATTTTTTTTAAACGGAAGAAATCATATATTTACATATGTAATAAATATAATATTGTATTTAGTTTAATTACATATTAGGTAAAATAATATACAGTAGGCAATTTTAATGTTGTTCCTAAAATTCAATCGTATTTCCAGTATTGTTAATATTTGTTGATATCAATATTTTATACAAACTCGATGAGTAATAGATGAACTCGGCTGCAATAATTTCATAAGAGGATGTTTATTATTTTTTTTGACGATTAAGTTGAGTAAATACTGTCAATTAATTTATCGATTAAAATGGTAAATGTGGTCGATAGTATGTTTATTGTGTTACCTCTATGTTAGTTGCAGTTACATTCATCGATAAGTATGTTTATAATGCGATACTAGTCGAATTACTACTAAAAATACAAACTTATGTTTGAAATATTTATTTTTGTTATTCCAATTTTTGTATTATTATACAGACAAATTAACAGAGATTTGTGTATATTTTATTTACCACTCTGGGTAAGGTGGGCATCCTGATTTGATCAAGACAAATCCCGATTATGTACCGACTTTCCGCGACATAGTAATTTTTTAGCAATTTCAATTTTTAAATAAAAAAATTCTGTTGCCTTTTTCTTAACAACTAGGTATAATGAAAATACTATTTCTGAAAAAATTCATATTATTTCAGTGTATAGTCTGGCAAGGCTATACGAAGAAGACATTCTATCGTTTCTCCATGGATTCTGTCGTCGCAAGCATGGAAAAACGCTTTCACATTTTGTTCTACTAAACAGCGACCGAGTTTCCGTGTTTGTGATGATCATTTCATGATTTCTGATTAACCCACACACCTGAGTCATGCTTTTCCTCATTCTGTTACACCTCAAGAAGTAGTATTAGCCACTAACATAATATCCCTTGAAAATTCTTACGCTGAAAATAATAATGGATCATTCATTATCTGAAAATGGAGTATATGGACTCTACCGAGTGATATCTAAAAAATATCGACATATTTAATGTTGTGGTACTTGCCTTTAAAACAAAATTTATATATATTTTTTTGGTAGCTCGTTTGATTAATTTTAACTAGTTTATTAACATATTGTAATTCAAACAATTTGTTAGAATATTTGTTATCCAGCTGTAAGAGTAATGAAGCAATTGTTAAAATGTGATTTAGCAATAAATAATATTAACTAAAATGTTGTTTTGTCTACTTTTATTTTGAAATCATGTAATACATTATTTAAAATATGAAAACACATTTCTTTAAATTATGTTTTTGTAGTGTATATACAGGTTGACGCAGCATTGTGTGATAAATAATAAAGGTCACTCTTTATTCATCCCACAATGTTGGATCCACCATATTAGCGGTCAAGCTGTATATCATTTAGGGGCGGCTAGTGAAATTTAGGCTATCATATCTAAATATTGGAGCGTGGGACCCAAGCAATATTTTAAGGCATAACTACCAAGACTAAAGAAGAAGAGTAGTAGCGTAAAGGTCACTTGGTCCATACAGTGACGTCACAGTAACGGCGCCAACTTCATGGTGGCCGATAAGTGTGCGATCTGAATTACCGCCATGGCACCAACTTTATGATGGACATTAACGACGGGAAATTCAAAAGACCACCTCTAACCCCGTGTCATGAGCTAGAAAAGTCACACGAACTATATTGGGATACGTGGATCGTAAAAGCCTGGCAGAATTACACATATATGCCTCTCAGCCCGCTACGTATGATACAAGCAGTAAAACATTTTAACATTTAACACCAACTTACAAAAAGCATTTACCACTATTTTCTCAAATGTTCGCGCATTGGTTTGCAACACTAGTTTACTACATATTAACAGTGGAGGTGTACTCTGAATAGCACTTAAAATACGCATAATAACAGTAATGATTTTATATACCTCAAAATCCATGGCTTCGTCAACACAAATCCGCACCAGGGTTCAAAAATATATGTCAAAACATGTTATATTCGCTACAAACCAAGGCACCCGTCAAATTGTTAACAATTATCGACATTTAGCATTCTGGCGTAATTTGAATTTTTTACTCCATTTGGAAGGCTATGCCATTGACCCCTAATTTTTTAAATATGTATATCGTTTTTCAAGTTTTGTTTGCAAATACTGCTATAAAAATAAGTAATAGAATAAAAAATATTGAATATCAACTTGAGAGAGATTAAGACATTTAAGGTTGATACGGCTATTTGGTGTGCTTCTACTACTTTAGTAGCAGTGGCTTCTCCTCCTCATCTTTGGTTACGAGTTTATCAAGTCCACGCTCGGCAGTATCATACACAACAATCACAAACCATAACTTCTTGATG
The DNA here is from genome assembly GCA_029963845.1 of Rhamnusium bicolor. Lineage (NCBI taxonomy): Eukaryota > Metazoa > Arthropoda > Insecta > Coleoptera > Cerambycidae > Rhamnusium > Rhamnusium bicolor. The sequence continues at coordinate 444,237 of JANEYF010004223.1, forward strand.
TGATTTCTCCCTCGTATATAAACAAATAAGATGTGTCCTGTTTAACCTACACGTATTTCATAAAAACTATAAAACAGAAAACAGTTCCGTTTCCAAAACGCCAAGAAATAGATTTTTTAATCCTATTGCAAAATGACCAGTGGCGTGCCAAGGTAGGGGCTAGGGGTGCGCAAACCCCCGTCTCAGTCTATATAGGTGCCCTAGCACCCCAAGCAAAAGATTTCGTCAAAATTCGATGAATAATAATTATAGAAAATAAATTCTTCTCTTTTGAATGGTTAGTGACCTACTATATTAATAATAAAACTTAGTGTAGGAATAGGTCAACTGAAACAGAAAAACTACTTGTTAAATTTAGTCGATGTTTCTCTATATTTATTAGCATCCTCAGGACTAATTAAATTGGGTTTCTTGCATATAATCAGTAACAAATTAAATAACAAACAAAAACTGGTACAAGACACAGGTTGAAGTAAATATAACATAAAATACATAAATGGCCTTTAACGTTTCAATGATACACAGGAAACTTGCAATAAATAAAAAAATTAATATCATGTTAATTTGGATACATTTTCATTACGATTGAGGGCACACCTCAAGAATGATGTGCCCCTCCGCCCCAAAAGGTACGGCACACCACTGAAAATTACAACTTTTTGAATGTCATTTCAGTTCTGAAAAGTCTGTCTTTTTATAACTAGTTTTAAAATGAATGTCACTTTTTCTCATTAGTGGTAAAATAATGTAACTCGTTGCAAAGTATATTAAGAATAGCAAACAATTTTATTTATTTTTAGTATATTACATAGGTACCGATGTAGATAGTGTTTCATTACTGTCGAGAAGATTAGGTAGTTTACCGAGACGCAAAGCGTCGAGGTTAACTTTATCTCGAGACAGTAATAAAACTTTCCATCGAGGTTTGTATACTATTGTATTTACAACCAGAATTTAAAAAAAAATTCTGCTTTTTTTTAATAAAAAATAAACAAAAAAATACTTCACAACAAAAATAATATTTAGGTTGTCAAATAAATACGCTATCTGACATTTATCTCGAGTGAAGGTGTCACAGAAATGTTATAAATATCAGACAAATTCATAAATTGGTATATTTTTGAAGTTAGGAGACTGTTACTAGGGAGAAAAACAAAGCTTGTTTGAATAGAGAAATGTCGGTTTAAGTCAGATTTTTTGCATTCGAGAGATTAAAACCGTGAATATCGTTTGAAAATGCTGTTGGATGATGAATCAATTGACTGCACCCCTCCTGAGATAAGGGGGGCCGGGGCCGCTGGTAGTAAAATTTTATAGTTATCAAATTTTAGGGGACTGGAAATGGGGGTGGGAAATGAGGTCAGGAAATGAGGGCGAGAAGTAGAGGTATGTACTGTGACACTTCCAAACCTTTAATAAAAGCAGGATTGTCAACATCACATATATGGTTGTAATAAAAAAATATTTACACAATGTTTTAAGTTCATCGGTAGAAGGTTATTGAACAATTGCTTTGTTGGCGAAATACGCGAGAATAGCTTTTTTCGTTACAGTTTCATAAATAGCTATTATACCTCATATTATACTATTATTTTATCTGCATCTTTAATAAATTAACTTTTATTAATTACTGTACTAACATATTTTTGAGCTATATATCCATATATGGAAAAATTTAGCGGTAATTGACCACCATCTTCCACTTGGTGCAGAAAGCTGAAATTTTGCCACAATAATACTATAGCTCAATGTGACGGGTGTTTGTCCCTAACTAAACAATTTTTTTCAATCACGTACTAATGTTTCGCATCCTCACACGTCCAAACACAAACAAAAATGCGGCATAGTTGTTATTATTTATTGTTATCCTCGTGTTGTCTACACACTGCGACGTGCACAGGTAAACTGAATATTGAATAAATACAATCTAGATCTCGCTGTGTGTGCTTCTTGTGGGAACTCAGGCAAGTTAAACAGATATTCTAATCGTTGCTAGGTATAAAATGGTCCAAAGGATCGCCAGAGTTCCTCCTAAGAATCACCAAGACATAAAGTGGTACTTTAAAAAAAACTCGATTCTTTAAATTTTATTTAATTTAAAAATACGTTTGTGACTCATTAACTTTTGAGTTACTCTTTCATTAACAGCTATCATTATTTCAGGGTTTCCCCTCTATAATAGTTATATGAATGTAATAATGAATATATTCTATATGTGGCCAACACTGAATATTAATTACTAATTATTATTGTTCTGTCCACATATGTGGTTTAATTGTAAAAATAATATGCATTATTTTGGTATAACAATAAAGAGCAAATCACTGAATAATCCTGATTTGCAATTATCTGCAATAAAATCAGTCATACCGCGGTGTTTTTAATGTTACCATTAAAATCCGTTTAACGTCCAATTGTATTGTGGTATAGTCTCTGAAGAGTTTAAAACATTTAAAGAATGTCTATAATTGTTTGTTTGTGACATCTCTTATGTTGTCATTTGAGTACTTATGGGTTATGTTAGAGTCCCAAGAAATATTTATTTTTCACTTTTGGACACTACCACACGAATAATTCTTCGTTATCTAAAAGATATAGTTAGTTCCCAGTATGTTACTGAAAAAAATAAATCGCTGCGCTTGTAACTTTACGTCAAAAGATTAGTCAGAGGGTGTTTTTTGACAACTAATATGAGACACAAAAATAATAACATAATTCCCTAACGTTTCGGAAAACGAATCTGTTTCTTTTTTCAAAGTTATTTATCCATTTTTAGAATACGTCAAGCATGAAACTTGAGACATATATTATTTGTTTATGTAATATTCATAGATACTTACATAGAACTGTTAATACTAAAATTATGCAATATTAATTTTGTTCAATTCTTCATCTAACATCGGAAGCACGTTGTACCAAAATTTACAGAGTAATTGGATAAACATTTTTCTTCATTTAATAATATTATTGCTGGGCTCTGTTATGAAACTCTTCAGGGCACATTTTTTTATGATTTTCAGTATATTTTTAATTGTTACACCAACGTTCACTCAAAAATGTGATTTTTCAATATTTTACTTATCGTTAGAGATACAGAAAAAAATTATTAAGAAAAGTTGTTTAGATTCAAAAAATACCCCTAGATGCTGAGTTTCATCAAAATATGCATATTTTGATATTTTTCATAAATTTTGCAATTATTCAGAAATTTAATTCTTAAGTATTAGACTTAAGCAAAGATGGCCGTGGAAACAAGAAAATACAGCAAGTGTCATAAAAAACGTCAAACGTGTACCTGTTTTTTTAAATTCTTCTCTTGCACAGTGGCTGCACAGTGGTTGAGGCTCAATGAAAAAGTTGAGATAATTAGACTTACTGGCGAAAATAACCATTCTACCAGAACAGTAGCTCGAAAATTTAATGTAAGACATCCACTACATCAAATTAGTTACTCAGTTGTTGCTAAAATTAACAGACTTTTTGACAAAAGTGGTAGTGTAATAAAAACCAAAAGAAAAATAAATAATCGGCAGAATGTAGACCAAATAATGAAAATGTTTGCCGATTCCCAGTTTATTCTATGTCCATTTTGAAAAATCGAAAATTTGTGAACATGTTTGGGAAAATGGACATAGAATAAACCGGGATTCGGCACACATAATGAAAGAAGCGTACAGCAAAAAAAGAAAAATTAAAGAATCGGCAATAATATTATTGAATGAAGAAAAATGTTTGTCTTATTGCTCTGTAGATTTTGGTACAACGTGATTACCGATGTTAAAAGAAGAATTGAACAAAATTAATATTGCATAATTTTTAGTATCAACAGTTCTATGTAAGTCTCTATGGATATTACATAAACAAATAAAACGTGTCAAATTTCACGCTTGACATATTCTAAAAAAATATATAACTTTGAAAAAGGAAACAGATTCGTTTTCTGAAACGTTAGGGAATTACATTATTACTGTTGTGTTTCATATTAGTTGTCAAAAAACACCCTCTGACTAATCTTTTGATATAAAGTCACAAGTATAGAGTTTTTTTTCCAGTAACATACTGAGTAATTAACTATATTTTTTAGATAACGAAGAATTATTCATGTGGTAATAAGTCCCAAAAAAGAAAAAGAAAATTTAGGGAATGCCACAAATAACGTTCAGATAATATTCCCAAGAAATAATTTAAAAATATTAAACTTCTACCCTGAAAGAAACGGTTGAAAGTTGATTTTCAAATACATTTTTTATAACACTCCTAAGCGCATATAAAGCTGAAAATTATGCAAGTATTTTAACTAAAAGTTATGAATTAAAAAAAAATCGATTTCCGTCCAATTTTACAGAATCCCAATGAAGAAAATACTCACTAGATAGTAGTAGTAATTAATTACTAGACAACGAATTTTTTTTAAGACGTGGCTAAAAAATCAAAGTTGGCTTCAAGGCCACTGTCTGTAAGCATGAGTATAGTGATGTGAAATGGGAGACATAATGGATATAATTATAATTTTTGTCCTACCTTAATGCCTCAATAAATCAACAGCGGCATTGGAGACAAAACTGGTAAAATTATTGTCAGAAAAGTTTTAACTATTAAAATTGACAAAATGTGCTTAACTAAAATCATATTAAAAGTTTTGTTACTATAATACATTTTGATAAATTTCATGTTAGTTTTCTGTGCCTGTCAGTGTTAAAAGATTTTTTACCCATTCTTCTTGCTTGGTGTTTTGTAATTTTCATAAGAGTCAATACAACACAACTATTTTTACTAAACAATTAGCAAGGGAAAATGAATGTAATTTTTGTATGAGATTGTACCATACAAATAAAAACAGTTCAGTAATGTTCATATTTTCGAAAGACTCAGGACAAAGGAAATACATTTTCAAGTTAGTACTGTTTTTTTTTTTTGAAAAATACATGATTATTTGAGGAGAATAAACTGTTTTAATACGGCATTATCATATACAAGTACTCAAGTTTGTTGCAAATTTTTATTTTTTTGATTATTTGTTCAAATTTAATTACTTTGGCACAGCTAACTAAAAAGCAAAGTATTATCGTTTTAATGATATTTGATAGAAAACGATCTCAAGCAAAATTTTGTAGCCTCCTCAACGAACTTTAACACAATATACCGCCAATAACACAACTATATAAGTAAAATTTTGAGAAAGTTTAGAGACACAGGCAACCTTAAAAATCAACAGAAATCTAGTAGATCAAAATCAGTAACATCAGGCGAGAAAGCTCTTCATATTTCATATTGTCAGTTAAGGAAAATCCTAAAGTGTCGATTATACAACTTGTTCTTGATTCTGAAGTGTCCTAAATCGGTCAGCATCTTCAAAAAAGGAAAATCCATATTTACCGAATTCGCTTGGTCCATGAATTAAGCAAAAATCACTGTGACACGAAGAGTGAATTTTGCGAATTAATGATGAAGACATAATACAAATTAATGTAGATTTAGCCACTAGTATTATCTTCTCCGATGAAGCTACTTTCTATCTGAATGGTACAATAAATAGGCACATCTGCCGTTACTGGTCACGAAATAAGTTTCATTGGATGGAAGAGATGCATACGAAGCATCCATAAAAAGTCAACGTTTGGGCTGCAGTTATTTGAAGCAATGTTATGGAGCCGTTCATTTTGAAATGTAATTTAATTGCAGATCTCTATTCAGATTTGTTACAAATGAGTATAATACTACCAGATGGCGTTATGAATAATGCATGCTTTCCCCACACTTTGGGTGGCAAGTTAAGCAATACTTAAATACCCGGTAGCTGGATAGGTAGAAGAGCGGCAATGGACTGGTTCGCTAGCTCCCCAGACTTAACGGCTGTGGACTTTCTCCTGCGGAGCTATCTAAAAAATAAAGTGTACCAGAATAGATCAGACAGGTCTATATAAATTAAAATATCTCCAAAACGCTTTAACCTAAGTCAATCACATTTAATGAATGGTTAACAATAGACACATAATGAATACATTTTTAAGATATTCCCAATTAAAAGGAGGGCCTCATACATTTCAATTGGTATGGATTGTATTTCTTGTCCACCACTTACGACGGTTTTACTAATCGGCTATCTATACGCATCGTTCGATAAACGGTACGAAAATCATGTCATCAATTACACTTCAAAACGATATCTACATAATGTAATACAGAGAAGTAAGAACATTTTATTTTTAAAATCATTTCCTCGAGATCTAAATATATATTTTAATTAATGTGTTTTATGTTCACTGTTCCATAGCAAATCTCCAAAAAATTTGCATAAAAGCATTCTTGGCACACATTTAGGCCATTATGTTATTGGTAGAATCATGCACGTTGGCACTGATGGGCACAGAGGCTTCTAAGATTAGGTAGTTGAATTGTATAAATTGATTTTCTTTAGAAAATTTTGTATAAAAGTCTAAACAGAAATAATAAATATTTTGTTTTAATATTTATCGGACACAAATTAGTGTATACTTGTATTGTTTGTTAATATACTTAAACACCATTATGCGGAATTTCCACATTATGTTAAATTATAAAAGGTTTTATTTCTATCTTTATCAAAATGTTTTAAATACACTCAGTGCTTTCCAACCCCTGCTATACAACTGTAAATTTCAGTACAAAATGAATGAATATTTGAAATTAGCGCGATAACTTAAAATCTCAAATGCTAATTGCTGCGATGGAATCAATGCTAAAATGTTAAAACTGTTCAGCAATTATTTGCAAGCATATTACACATATCATTAACTGTTGTGTGGAGCAGGATATTTTCCAAAACAATTGAACTGTTCTTAATTAGACCATTGTCTCCAAAGAAACATTTTCAGTCTTATAAGAAACGTAACGACGTCGTCACGACCTAAAATACGACTTGCATTTAGATGTGACGACCTTGTTACAACACTTGTACGACCAAATTTGGATGGTTGTGAAAGTCACGACTTTTGATATGACTTTCATGTGACTTAATTGGATATGACTTTTATAGAACTATTAGGTCGTGTCCTAAGAATTATTGATTGTGATATTGTCGTATAGAGGTCGTTATAGAGTCATTATAAGGTTATAAGGTAGTAACAATCTTTGATATGACTTCGATACGACCTATGACGTAATTTTTGTCAAACACGACAAAAGAACGTAACGAATCAGTATGTATTGTATATATTTGATCTCTACGTATGTCTTGTATTCATCCGTTTACAGTAGGGATAAATAAAACTTCAATAATTAAACTGTATTAAGTATGAAACTAAGTACCTACGTGATGTTATTATACGATAATGTTAAATGTTTAAATCGATTTCTAGCTATGTTATGATGTCAAAACTGCTGGAAATTTTTTTTACTGTAAAAGTGGCAAAGATACCCCGAAAAAAATACAACGCAAATAATGAAAATCAAAGAAAATTTAAGAAATAAAAAAAATTTTATTTGAAATATTGGTTTCAAAGGGTTAGAATGTATACTTATTTGTAGAGCATAATTTTTAATATCGAAGAAATATATTTTCTAATCAAATTTCTGTGTAATAAACTTCCAAATTAAATTTAAATTTTTAATATTTTTTGTTTGTTAAACATGAGCGCCAAATATCCAACAAAAAAATATGGCCGAAATTGCTTACGACCTAATAGTTATAAATTTATATGGGAAACTACCAAGCAGTCATAAAAAGTTGCAATATAGCCATATTGAATGTATAAATGTAAATTAATTTAAGCCTTTATGTTCCATGTAATATTTATTTAAACAATTATAGAGAACTAATAAAAAAACTAACTAGTAACTCACTAAGCAACTTCATTATTGTAGACTGTTTTTAAATTACTCTAGTCGTTTTATATTTTTGAAACAATCATAGAGTCTTATTCATACAGAAGTAATATGACCGACTGCCCAATGTCATTTTGCATGCTTTAAACTACCTTTGAGTCTACAACGGTTCCACGACGTCGCATGGGTGACTCGCGCATATCTTTTGGTGAAAAAAAAAAGAAGCAAATAAGCACACTTGATATCATTTAATAGTCATGCTACTTGATTATAATGCAAACAATATGAAATTTGGTGCAAATTTGTTAAATAATTTTGGAATCCGAAAGTGTAAAATTATATTGTGTGTGTTGAGGTTATGCGCAATCAAAGCTGTTTCTAGAGTTTTTTGCAACCGGAGAGGCTCTAAAGCCCATATATAGGAGAAAATTAAGTGAGGGAGGGGGTTAACGCAATGAAGCGAAATTCTTAAATTTTGATCACACATAGGCATTTATCTAAAAACTGAGTTTTCGGACTTTCCAAAAAGAAAAGAATCGTCGGATATAATTTTGTCTCCTTACATTTATCTAAAACGGGTTGGTTAAGCATAGGGGGTTTGAAAAAAGTGAGGATAAATTTATCTTTAAACTTTGTAAGATATGTTTATTCTCGTACTTTTAATCATAGACTAACATTGATAGCAAAAAATTGGTCAATTTTTATTAATGGTTCATGAATCATACCGAGGTCGTATTGAGCCTTTGTTTCGACTACCATGTTTTGGAGTACTATATTTCTGTTCATGGGTTGTGCCGAAGTCGTTTCAATGTTAATATAACCTCTGTTACTGCTATACATTTTTGGACGCCACATTTCTATTTATGGGTCGTATGAAGTTCTATTCAAAATCAACATAGCCTCTTTTTATAATCCCCTTTAATTTTAGGTACTATTTTGTCTCAAAGTCCTATTGAGGTCTTATCACGTTTTTTAATGACCTTTGTACAACTATCTCTCTATAAGGTTGCAATAAAATAATATTATTTTTTTAACGACCCCTATACAGCTATATTCCTTAAGTCACGTTAAGGGTTATATTGTAGATGACAACGACCTCTTTACGACCTCGCAACGACCGTCTCAAGACCATCCACTTTTATCGTCCAATTAGTCATCTTATGCGTACCATATGACCTTCATACGCAAGAAGTTTCGATAGTCGTGGGTATAACCTTATAACGACCCTTAGTCATTGAAATTATTTTTACAACCTTTTTACGACCATTACACGACTAATTGGGCATATAGGCCAAAAATTATAACTCAAAGTGTTGTCTGGGCTAGTTACTAGCATTACTCTGATCTTAGGCCAATTACTACTAGTCCAACTTTATTGACGGTGCTAGAGAAATTCAATCAATCATAAATGTCTAATGATTGTATTTTTAATCATAAAATTATTTCAAATTGTCAATATGGTTTTTGAAACGGCTATAATACTACAACAACTGTTCTAGCTACCACTACAGATGTAATTTTATTATGCTAGATAAGGGTATTGCAACTGCACTTGTATTGTTAGACTACAAAGCATTTGGTATGTTGGATCATGATTTACTGTGACTATTAACTCATGTATTGTGATTTTAACACTACCTCCATAAAGATTTTTAAAATTTATTTAAATAACCGTAGGTTGTTGTTTTGGAAAATGTAAGCTCTCAGGTTTGTACCACTGCACCAGAAGCCACACAAGGTTCGTTTATATAAACAAAGCTCATTTAAATGTTGTAAATAAAAACAATAGGATTGATATTCCAAACAGATTTTAAATATCTCTTTTAATTAAAAAAAGTGTTATATTGCATTGAAGTATACAAAGTTAATTATTTAAAATTTCAAAATGAGAAGAAAACTATGTGAAACGAAAGCGTTTGCAATACTGCATTACTGCAGTATTAGTATATAACGAAAAAACGTCTTCAACGTTGAAAAATAGTTGGTGCAGATTTATAGTTAATTTGAAGAAATGTAATCATGTTTCTCATAAAATAAACTAGCTTGGTTGGCTTACAATCGAAAATATGTTTTATAAAGAAATGCACGTTATAATTTTAAAGGAAAGGTTCTAGCACACAAAACTTTCTATCACCACCGTTCACAGCTGTCAATTCCTTTCTGTCACTCTCTGCAACTTAGGACGTTCCGGTTGATACTCTGGTCAGGTTCAGTTCAAGATCACAGCCTAACAACCGAGGGCAAATAAGGGTATTGTTACAGTTTCAATTTCGTTTAACTGTGTTTGTGCATAAACTTCTGCTAATTTCGGTCCCTCTATACCATGGTGATAATTTTCAAGCATATTAAAAATAACTATTTCTATAATTTATGCAAAAAACATCAAAGTAGTTTGACTGAGACAGAACTTGGTACATTGATATAATTTTTAATTATAAACTTTCTTAAATCAAGTTTTTCGTTAGCTCTTACGAAAAAGTACTTTGCCTACACAGATAATGATAAAAATCAAATCATCAGAGGTCGCAGTTCTTGGTACCTGCTTTGCAGGTCGCTATCAGTCACTAAGACATCAGTGATGTCTCACGGCTAGAAGCACTGACCACCAGAGGGATACACTTATTACTCACTATGTCTGTTTTGCTTAGTCTGCTTTAGGCTAGCCTGGTTTGCTGTTATTATTTGTCTTTTCCATTACTTATGGCAGACAAGTTCGAAACCGGTCTATGTCTAGTCAGTGTTTATAAAGTATAGTTTATCAACCTAATGGAAACGTAATTTTCGAATTTATTCGTCCGGGAGGTGCTTCCATCTGCCGGTGAAATTTATAACTATGATTTAGTACTCTTCTGCTGTATTGCAAAAGTTTGAAGATTAACTAATGTTTGGCCATAATTTATTATGAATGAATCAGGATACCAGTGGTGGGGCAGCGGACACTGGCACTGGCTAGCTGTTACCTCGCCAACGCGACGGAGCTCGTTAGAGTGAAAGCTAAGCAAACAATCAGTGCATAACCTAAGTATTTTTTAAATAAAATTAAATTGTTTAGTTTTAATTCAAGTATCAATTTTATTCAAATACATGTTATAATACAATGGGTCAAATAAAATGCACTTTTAAAGGAAAGAATATACATTTAAGACATTTTATTACAGAATTTAAAATAATGAGATGACTGATTGATAACTTGATGAGTATCAAAGTTATTCCGATTAGTGAGTGTTGATTACCACGTCTACTACCAATGCAAATAATCAATAAAAAGCATTTAAGCAGCATTGATCAGCATTTATTTTGCAAGGTAACGTCTCTATGACGAATGGAATGATTAGTGGGTGGATTACACTATACGTTAAAAGAAATTAGAAAAAAAGACCGTGAACAAATATAAACTCTTCAAACAAATGAAATATTCCAAATGTAAAGAATTGGCAGGACCCGAATAGTGCCAAGCGCAGTTTTGGGAATAGGCACGTTCGGTGAGATGAGCACAGCCAAGGAGGCCTGACGGAGGAAGCGGGAACACTTGATTCCAAACTCTCAAAGAAAACGCATATTATTATATTAATTTTAATGTGTATTATTTCCTTATATGGTTGCAATATAGTTTTTGTTGTGTTGAACTTTTACTTTAATTTCTTACACCAAGTACCAAATAAAATGAAAATTAAATCTATGGCATTAAGAGAACAGAGGTAAATGGTAAAAGATAAAATTGTATCAATAATTGAAATCGTTAAGACATGAAAACAGTACTGTAGCTATAGTGAGAAAAGTTTAAGAAATAGTTTGCATATTAGGTTTATAAATATAAGATCTTTTTTAGGTTTTTTTTTTACTGAAATTGAAATGATGTGGGGGTGCATTAATAAGTAATTTCCAGTTAATAATATTAACTATTCAGTTGTTCTTTGAAGTAGTTAGTTTTTGAAAAAATTAACACAAGGAAATTGCTTTAGTTTTACAAAAATTCAACTCATTATTGAGACAGGTTATAGTTACATGGTTACGTCAAGATTTCTTTTATTTTCATTACTTTCTTATACCTAATATAAGGAAATATAGTAATCGTGTATGTGTATCTGTGATAACTCAAAAAATACTAATGGGAGATTTCTCAAATTTGGCATTTAAGATTTTCACCAACATTTAAGGTGACACATTAAATTTGGTGAATGTGGTGTCACCAGAAGCGACATAATGAATGAAACACGAAAAAAGGTACAATATCGGGGGGGAAAAATTAAAAAAAAATTTATTGTATTTCTGGACTTGTTAAAATGAAAAAACAACTTTATGGAAAAAAATCTGTTGGCATGTCTGTAATATCGTAATAGCAGCCACAGTTTTTGACATGTGGCAGGTATAGTGTAAAAAAACATTTTCATATACTAATTTTAGATGATTTTTTTATCAGTTTTTGATTTAATATTACTTGAATACATTTTAAAGTGAGAGTTCTTATTAATAAATTTGTAATAAAATTTCTGTGTTCTTCACAGTCACCCGTAAAAATTTAACCCCGAACCCCTTTTCAATCAAATAGTTATTTTACCCCTAATCTAGCAGACAATTTGATTTTATAAATGAATTGGAAATATCTTGGTTCATTCAAAAACTGGAGGAATTAAAAAACAGTGCAACAATACAAAAATTTATTATACATGTCTCGTTAATATTCCGGGAAGACCGAAAAAGAAAATCCAAAACCGTTTTAAGAATATTAAATGGGATCAATCAAAGAACATTTTTTTGGTGAAAATCTAAAATTTTGGCTTACGACGCTGGGCGTCGCAACGGCAAGAAATCATATTTTCTCAGAAACACACCGATATTTTTCCACGGTTGGAAAGACCATTCTTTTTATACCTATCTATTTCATATGGCAATATTTATTATATCTTTTTTAGTTTAAGAGTTATAGGCAAAGATGTGTCATCAAACCAGAGGCTCTATGTAGCATGTAACAAATTTTATTATTATTTTTTTTATTTATGGCATACTTCATATATTTTTTAATTGTCTTCTGAACAAAAACTCTGTAACAAAAGAAAAACATCAGTCACAATTGGCCAACTCCATAAAACCAAATGTAATGAATAAACATCTGAAAATATCAGTATGTTTCTGAGAAAATATGATTTCTTGTCGTTGTCGGGAGCTAAAAATTTAGATTTTCATCAAAAAAATGTTCTTTGATTGGTCCCATTTAATATTCTTAAAACAGTTTTGGATTTTCGGTCTTCCTGGAATATTAACGAGATATCAAGTTTCAATGACCCTGTATATTCTCTTAAATTTATTAATTAATATCACTATTCATGTTGTAAAATACAAATTTTAGATGATTTTTCATCAGTTTTTGATTTAATATTACTTGAATACATTTTACATTCTTTAAAAGTGAGAGTTCTTATTAATAAATTTGTAATAAAATATCTGTGTTCTTCACAGTCACCCATAACAAACCAATCGGGTAATTTACCAATAAATTATGAATGGGTAGTAAAATTATATTTGGCTAAAATTTTCATGATTATAATTATTGTAATAAAAAAGTAGTGACCATAATTAAAAAATCACCTCAAACCACAGACGTTTTAATTAAATAAATTAAAATTCAAATCAAATAACGCGGAAAAAATCAAATCACTTGACGAATAATAATAACACAACTCCCCGAGTCTCGACCCGAGCAGTTCCGAGTTCCCAAAACGTAAAATGAAATCTTCAAAATCCTGGAAATTAAAATATATTTTGGTATTAATTCTAACATCGCTCCTCAAACCCCTCCTTTCCCCATCTGTAAATGCACAATTCTCTCTAAGCGCTTGCGTAGTACCTTAATAGTAAAATATCGTAAAATTCATGAATGGGCACACATTATCCATCTATGAATCATCCTCCAGTACTAACAGGCGGTAAACAAGGGTTTAGCTAAGCTATCAACCGTTTTGAGTCGCATTGTTTTGCACACATTGAGTCCTCGCCCTCTGGGGATCGTGGTCCAGAACTACTAAAATGTGTTAAGTCGAAATTCCCATAAGGTTGGCTAACTATACTTTATAAACACTGGTCTAGTGAGGAATTGGCAAATGATCTTAGCTACCAAACAAGACTTGCAGGTTTAATTCAATGTAGGTCGGAGCTTTTGTCCGCTGAGTAGTTTCCTGTTTTCTTATTCATTATTTATTTTACTTTGAAAATATACTTATACTACTTTTGTTAAATGTTCTAAAATAATTTTACAATCCCCTTTAAAAAAGTACAGTGGACGTTCATACATACGACACATTCCTTAACTTATTTATAAATGTAAATACATACATTTGTCTATCTTGGTACTATATCAACGTGTTAAAAATTACGATCATATTGTTAGAGAAAATAAGATAAACACTGTAAATATTTTACAATCATAAAATAAAACTAAACTTTTGTAAAATGTTCAGCTGTTAGACTTTACGATACAACAAATTTAATTTCAAATGTCAATTGTCCAGACAGCAGAAAAATTAATACAGTGTATTAACTTCAACCAGTAAAGTTCTTTAAGGCGGCGCCGGCAGCGTTTTCGTTGATCATCATAAATCTGTAAATCGCTCTTAAAATTTTTCTAATCATGATAATCAAAAATAAAAATAAATGTAGTTTTATTAGTCGGTTTGGATAAAAAATTAGTAAAGAAAACCTCAATAATAAAACTACATTAAGAGATTGTGGATACGAAACTCCTTAGATAAAAATAAATATTTTATTTTAAATAAAATGTATAAAATTATAGGCAATACTGATATGTATTTTTTTAAACCTAGAAAATACGATTATTTAGTTTCATAAAATGACATCAAATAATAATTGGCTTTTCTAGGTTTAAAAAAAATACGCATCAGTATTGCCTGTAATTTTATGTATTAAATCTATATGGTATTTAGAATAAACCTAATGTTTTTATTTTTCGATATTACTAACAGAGACATTTTAACAGCAATTTAAAACTATCCTGGCGACGAATTTAAGCATACAATGCAGACTACATTATGTATAAGTAAACTAACTATATTTTAACAAAAAACGTTTTTAGTTTTCGTTGTCGGCAACCTAAATGATCCATGTCCTGTAAATTTCTTTTCTTTTAAGGTCTTATTTATATTCTCTCCTACATTTGCCAGACGTTGCAGCTGAGACTTGGACTCATGTGAGATAGACAATGACTAGCCATGTTCTGCCACACAACAACTGTACTACTGTCTCGGTATGATTTAAAAACACCACCATAAATCCATGCCCTAGCCAGGATTCCAACCCGGGAGCCCTTGGTCTCAAGCTTAACGTGTAAATACTGAGCCACTTAGCCGAAAAGAAACTTTGAATGGTTCTGTCATTGAGCAAGTATTTTTGGAAAATTTTGAGATTATCCATTTTCTTACAAATTGGCAAAGAATCTGTGTACGCTTGAAATTCTGGCAGAGGTATAATTTCTTCTTTTGGTGTTTGCAGGAGGAACGTATAAGTACTTGGTTCGTATTTGCCGGCTGTCAAATACTCACACAGTTGAACGATTTATCAGATTTCACTGTAGAACCATTGAACTTAATTCAATCAACGATAGAACGATGTATTTATAGTATGTAAAGAATAGTATTTCATCATAAAATCAAAATGGGGGAAATGGTGACATGAGTTTCTCAAATAAGTGAATCATTTGGTTCGTCCAAAAAACAGTCCGTAGAGAATAAGAATAAACCAGAAAATTTACATACTTAGAAAAGGAGAGAATATAGTAAGGTACATAAAAGTGAAAAAACAAAGATGGTTGGGTCACGTACGAGGAATAGATGATGAAAGAACTATAAAATAATCCTTGAATGGAAGCCACAAAATAAAAGACCAAAAGAACGACCTAAGAAAAAACTAAGAGACAATGTGGAAGAATATCTGAAAATATTTAAAGCGCGAAAACTGAAGGAAGATAGCAGGGGATATATTCGGATGGAATTATACATATAGTAGAGCAAGCCTAAACCCACCGATTGTTATAAGCCAATAGAGGAAGATGATATTCATATATAGATGCTTCTACTTACATGGATACTTATTATTACTTAATTATACAAAATTAATTTAAATCAATTCTTCTTTTAGCATCGATACAACGTGGTTACTGGTTATTTCAAAAACGTCTATAGAATCTATTTTATTAATTTATTGATGTGTCGTCCACATATGCTTGCACAAAAAATTTTTAGTGATGTTAATGGGTCAGCCATAAGTTAAAGAGTACCTACCAATGATTTGTAAAATTGTGATATTTTAGCTTTGAACTAATTAACTCATGATAGGTAGCATTAGAGAAGTTGCGCAACACCAGCAAACTTAACTTTCCCAGAACAGAGGCTGTTAAAACATCATCAGTTGTTTCTGCCAACAGCATATTTACTATATTGTTTTCTAAAACTGGTTTTACTGGTGTTGAACCAGTAAAATCATAAATTTTGTTATTTCTAAATAACTTTTTCTGAAATTTTACATATAAAACTTGTCTGAAAGACTGTTTTTTAGAAATCAGACATTCTATTGCTAGTTTCCATAGTTGGAATTTTTTTTCTGCCGAGTAATATGTGTTATACACCGATATAGCAGACTATAATATTTTAACGTAGGTAGGTTAATCCCATATGAGTAATTATTCATGATAAAGCAAACAGAAAAATTCTCATAAAAGTCCTTTTATTAGTGTGACCGGTTTCGTGAACAAGTAAATTCCTGTGTCTGAAGATGTGAAGTAATTTATTTGTTCACGAAACCGGTCACACTAATAAAAGGAATTTTATGAGAATTTTTCTGTTTGCTTTATCATGTACAATATTTTATTACGTTAACTGATATGGTATCGATACCATAAGAGTTCAATTTCAAATTAAATAACATATCACGGACCTTCTCGACTGTGGTTAATTTAAAACTCGTTTAAAACTAAATGTGAAAGTTTCATCAATGATAATTACTTTTATAAAAAGAATACTTCCATCACATAAATTATTTGTTACAAATGTGTAAAAATTAATAACATTAGATCATTCAAATAATAAGGAATAATGTTATCTTTTTGTTTAATATCATCAAGTTTTTGTTATAAATATATGTTGTATTGTTTAAACAGAGCTTTTTCAGATCTAATTGCAACTAAAGTTTTGAAGCCTATTTATTATGTTCTCAATTCGCGGTCAGATTAGAAATTTTAAATTTATGGAAACGATCATCTTTTTCACTAAAGAGTAATTTTAAATTGTTCCTCAGTCAATGTAGGTACCTTAGTTTTCTTACCATGACTGTTCTCCGAAAAGTGTGAATATTAAAAGCAGTCATTAAAACCTAATATTTAAAATGAAAATGGAATTCTTAAACGAACTAAATATGTTAATTAAAAATTAAGTTGACGTTTTGAAAAATTGTTTCCATTACCAAAACTTTTAAAAAATTTCTTGGACATTATTAACAATTCATATTAAAATGTTAACTACGACAAAATTTTATTTGAATATTAGAAACGGCCTACGGATTGATGGATAATCAATAAACTTTTTAATATCTAATAAAATTTAAAAAAAAAAATGTTTGCGATGCATAATAAACATAATAATAGTAAAGAATCATTTACTTTTGGAAAGAAATCTACGAAACGACGCGTCCGTTCAATAGCGAATGCACACTTCGTGGCTATGTGCCATAGATACCTGGAAGAACCAGAAGAACTGTGCCTGGCAATCAGTACGGAGAAGCCCAACAAGCGCTTGTTGGTACCGAGAACTTCGCTGTCCAGGTTTCAGACATAATTAACAACTGGTGGTGGAGAAATTTCCGTCCATGCAGAGGCAGCATATTCCGGACTGGTCGAAGGATGCACTGTGCGTATCCCCAAAAATGGATCTTTTCGATCCAAGAAATTATAGGCCAACCGCTTGCCTCAACTCCTGCTACAAGTTATTTACACATATCTTGTATGCTATGACAATAGATCTGTTGATCTAGTCTAGTTACAGATAAACAAACAGCGTGGTGCTAAGAAAGGCCTGCAGGTTATAAGGACAACCTACTGATAGGCCGCTGTATTACAGAGGATTCTGTATATTACAAGTAGAATCTATCAGCAGGCTGGATCGCTTACCTGACGCATTGAACACAACATGAGCTATTGCTCCATTTGCTCCAATGTCTTCCGGTGTCAACACCGCTGGTGAGATACATCAATCTTCTGCCTTTCTGAAGAACTTGCTGTAGCATAATATTAGGTGCACAGCAGGACATGACAGAGCAGGTGAAATTCAGGATCTAAAACAAATAAAGAAATCCTCTCCAGGCAAGTACAGACACCGACTCTGAAAGATTTGATCTTTCGAACTGCGACTAGCATGGTTGATATTCCAGTTCTGCTCTACTCTTTTGAAGTAGTGAAGTAGACCGTAGACGAGCTGCGCCAATTAGACCGAGATACCCGCAAGAATCGCAAGATAATAAATACGCACGCACATCCTTATGTGTACCTCTCACGTTAACGGGGATACCGAGGACTCTTGAGCTCAGAGCGTATGCACGGCAGCATAGTCCTAAGTATGACAGTTATACTCAGAAGCTCGGATCAGTTCTTACAGTTTGTAAAACGCCATGAAACTGCAGGATTGTTCAAGGCTGCAAGGTGAGCCGCAGATGAACTTGGTCTCGTATTCGACACCAAACAAAGAGGCCGGCGAAGTGCTGACGTTGAATTGGTTACTAAGCTTCAGCCATATCGCTTGAGAGCCTGAATAAAAGATACGGAACAGAGAAATATGTTTCGGCAGCACGTCGATAAACCCTAGTATGGTGTTTTCTATAAGAACATGGAAACAGTGGGTAGATCGACCAGGCTGGCATTCGCTTTTCTAAAGTCAGCCGGCTTAAATCGGAGACTGAGGGATTCATTGTGGCCAGTCAGGATGATGTTATCAACACCTTGGTCTACCGTAGCCGCGTGTGGTGTCTATAGGTTCCTGATATCAACTGCAGGACTTGCCGTCAGACGCCGAAATATCTCATGCATTTACTATTAGCATGTCCAATATATGCTATTTCGGCCTACAGTCACCGACATAATGCGACCTTAAGAATGCTTTATTACCACCTGAGGAAATCGCGTGATGTAAACCAGACACCGGTGCTGTCTTACGTCCCCAGAGATATTGAATCCATTATCTAAAACGGGAAATGTCAAATTTACTGGAACTACGACGAAAACTAAAAATTATATTATATAAAATACAGACGTTTGAAATGTCACTTATTTGGTATCGTTGGAATCAGAAAATTATGCAGAATTCAAAAATGCAATAATATACAGGGTGTTCCATTTAAAAATCGAAAGTTAGTGTCACTTCCGACGAAACCCCGCAACTAAAAAAAATCACTTGTACGTCAAAAGGTGTCAATTATAATGTATATAGAATATCCCAAATTTCAATCAATTATCTTGAAAACTAAAGGAGAAAAGGGGGTGTACCATGATCCTGTTACACCCGGTATTTATTGTGGTCGGGACTTTTCTATAATCACTAATCAGTCATGACGACAAAATACAAATACATAATGTGAAGTTGCTTTTAAAATGTTATTGGATTAACAGATCTGACAAGTACACCCCAAAAATGCTAAAAATAGAGGATAAAATGGTTATTAAAATATTATATTATATAGAAAAGGGACTAGGGCAATAATTATTTGTTGAGAATTTTCAAATCGGCAATGGGAAAGAAGTATTTCGAAATGGTTTTTAAAAAGTGCGTTACGATAATGGTAATATTGCAAGAAAAGAAAACAGTAGTAGATTATACAAGAGATTATTAACAGAAATCGAAGATTGGTGAAAGCCCAGATAACAGGCCCCATGCAACCATTAGAAAAGCTTCACTGGAAGCTAGTATTTCAAGATAAACGGTCTGCGGAATAGTGAAGAGAGATCTTGATACGAAAATATTTAAAAGAGTTTATGTACAGAAAGTGTTATTAATTTACGACTAATACGCAGAAAAAGATTGCTTAATCGAAATTGTAAACAAAATATGGTTTACTGATGAAAAATTATTTGCATTATATCCTCCAAAAACAATCAAAATGAGTTTTCGACATTGTTATTAAGAAAAATATTATACCGACCAGGCCTATTTATTTATATGATTATAGAAAAATCCGCGCCACTACAGATATACATATGTGTTATTTTCAGACACTGGTAACACCCTGTACAATTTATAAATACTTTCAATAAATTTGGGCCATCAGAGTAACACATTAACACATTATTCAATTAATCGACAAAAAAATTTCACCCACCTCAAAATGATCATCAATTTTTTACGGCCTTTCCTGTATATAAGTACAAAATAACGACTTCTAGAAACTATATTGAGTAACTTTTCAGTATAATTTTGTTAATCGTATGACAATTTTTTAATGCAATGGTCAAATTAAAAGGAATTTAAAAATTTGTCAGAATTCATCGAAGAGTAGATATATTCTTTGAAATATATTCCTCTCAAAAATATGAAGGAAGCGGAAAACTTCAAAGATTATAAATCTGAAATTAAATTAAGGGGTGTACCGTAAACTAGAGGGTATGATCCCTGAGGAATACAATTTAACAGAAGACCAGACATATGCCCTAAATATATTCCTTAATGAAATAAAGAGTGATATTTTGTTTTCCAGGTTGAAATATTTAATTGAAATTGGCGGATATTTTCAACTCATACAAATATGTTCAATAACTATACCAGGTGTAAATGAAACCTATATTTTCATTGTTTATAGAAAAATATTGATGAAATTTTAATGTTGTTATACACATAAAATTGCATTAAAATACAATATTTTCAATTTTTATGCACACTCAGTTTCGCCGGAAATTACCCTAATTTTATATTTTTGGAATCTATGGTGAATTCTGAATAGTATAACAATATATATTTTTCTTTGATTGTTTATTTATTTCTTTTTTTTAACGGAAATTTTAATTTTTGATTTAGAATGCAGGGAATTACAAAAAATGTTTCTGACGGGGTATCTTACTATTGCAAAAATTGAATAACTGTTTTATGATAAATACTCTCTTGCACAAGAGCCTTCAAAAATTAGAAAATCGGTATTTCTAAAAGATGCATATTTGTCAAATTTCAAAATCGTGGTTAATCACGATATTCAGAAAATACATCTTTTATCGATTACAGTGATACCCATAACTCAGCAATTCAATAAAAATTCACAGTAGAAAATTCAAAAACTTTCTAAATAAATAGGTATTATAATGTAATCCACAAAACCCAGTACATAAAATAGTGTGCTGTGAAAATTATTTGTTTAAATACCGAGCGTGACTATTACACTTAAATTAGGCTTACTGTAATGCTAGGATAGCCATTGTTTATTTGATAACTATTTCACAGCAATTTTAAACAAATAACTTTAACTGAGACAATTGTTTTCACAGCACACTACTTTGTGTATTGGGTTTTGTGAATTACATTATAATACCTATTTATTTAGAAGAATTTTGATTTTTCTACTGTGAATTCTTATGAAATTACAAAGTTATGGATATCACTGTAATCGTAATAATAATGTATATTCTACATGATAAGTTATCATTTTGAAATTTGTCAAATACAGTTTTTAGAAAAATCGATTTTCTCACTATTGAAGACTATGTAAGAGAGTATTTATCATAAAACAATATTTCAATTTTTGCAATAGTAAGAAACCCCATCAGCACCATTTTTTTGTAAATCACAGCACTCTAAATCAAAAATTAAAATTTTCGTCAAAAAAAGAAATAAATAAAAAATCAAAGAAAAATTTATACTGTTATAATCAGAATTCACCAGATTCCAAAAAATGTAAAAATAAGATACCTGGGGTAATTTCCGGTGAAATCGGAAGTGCATAAAAATTGAAAATATTGTCCTCTAATTGTCCTCTAATGCAATTTTATGTGTATAACAGCATATTATTTCTATAAATAATGAAAATAGAGGGGGTGATCCAGATTTCATTTACACACAGTATAGTTAATGAAGGAAAGTAAGTTACCATAAGTAAACGACACTTTTTTTTCGGTTTTCCGTCGCTGGACAGTCCCCCCGTGGCATCCAAACCTCTCGAGAGAAGTGCCACCCCCCACATACCGTGGAATTAGTAGCTGTAGATTCCAGAAGCGCCTGCCCCAAGCAGGCGAAGAGAATTTAGTAACCGCCTTCTGCATTTGGCCTGCCAACAATTCGGCTGATTTTTGACAGGTCCGTATTGTCGTCAACTCAGAGCAGCGTAGGTTTTATCCCTTCGAGTAAACAGATTATTAGGATTACCGTCTTGACCGAGTAGCCTGAGTACAGTACTTGAGGCTTGTAACGGAGATCGAGATATTTTGTCCGCTTTTTCCTCCTCCTTCAAGGTGATGTTTTTCTCAGCAGGTGTTGAGAACTCGATGACATATATAACTTTGAGTTGATGGTCGAGGAGGGCTATGTCAGGCTTGTTGGCTTGGATTGGCCTGACCGTCGGGAACGAGTAGTCCCAGTAAATTTGATATTTCTCGTTCTAGACAACGGATTCAATATCTCCGGGGACGTAAGACAGCACTATTTATAAACACATTTCACAAACGTTTCGGTGGCTCTTTTCCACCTTTTTCAATGTAAGAACTTAAACGAAAAAATAATCCGATGTGGCACTTTATAGTTTAACAATAATTAATGCTGATTAATTAATAATTTACGCTTATAGCGAGCACATCACTTTTTACTGTTTTACACTAACCGATGATGTTTTTGTGTTTACAACTAAGTTTGAACTAAAATCTTGAACTGGAAGTTTAAGAAGTTCAATATATATATATATATATATATATATATATATATATATATATATATATATATATATATATATATATATATATATATATATATATATATATATATATATATATATATATATATATATATATATATATATATATATATATATATATATATATATATATATATATATATATATATATATATATATGTGTATTATTGATTCATCTGTTAATAGAAAGTATTTACTTTCTATTAACAGATGAATTAATAGAGAATAAAAATAAAATATAAATGCAATCCTCTAGAACATTAATTAAGTACAGTAATATAAATACGGACTTTAACAATATTCAATCAGTTTATCCCGCCATATTTCAATAATGATGCACATTATGCCAAGGTCGCAAAAATTCGTTATTATAAGGGTGCAGATTTTCTACTAGATAAAATTATATCATTAAACATTCTCCCTTGGGTCACCAGTGTGGGGTGGGTAATGTGGGTCGAACCCCATCCAATGTACAACTTGAGAGAATAATCTGTAGAATTTTTCCGATAATACCACAATCATCAAACTAGGGAATACGAACTTCATACAAATTCAATGAAAATGTATTTTAATTTAAAATTATGCTTATTTTCAACATACTCGTTGTTTAATAAGAGCTGCATTTATATGGATGACAAAAATGGATAATTAAATATTTTATGTTATGTAAAATATACAGGGTGTTTCAACCGAAAGTAGGCACCCTGAATAACTTTGGAGATAAAAAAATTTTGAAAAATTGGTGAAACACATCGACCTTGTTTCCAAGGGGGACATATTTTAATGTAATACTTGTATACCTATCATCATCCCTCTACCCTACACGGCTACCACCTCAAAAAATTCAAATGGCCAAGGGGGTCGAGTGATACATCTTTTGAAAGGTCTTTCAATTCTCTACATAACTATATAAGTATTTTTTTTAAGCTTTTATTGATTCGTTCCTGAGAAATAATTGTTTCATTATTTTAGGTTCGGGAAATAAAAATAAAAGAAGCAGTTTAAATTATCGTATGTATCGTTCAAAATGACCCCCACCGACTTTCATACAGTAGTATAATCTGTCTTGAAATTCTGTACGAACATTTCTGAACACATCTGGAGTCAATAAACGGCATTCGCGAACAATTCTTTCACGTAACTCTTCCAGAGATGCGGGTTTTGTTGCAAATATCTTCGATTTCAAATGTCCCCACAGAAAGAAATCCAAGGGAGTTAAATCGGGTGACCTAGGGGACCACTCCACAGGACCTCTTCTTCCAATCCATCGCTCAGGAAACCGATTATCCAAAAATTGACGGACTGAAATATATAGTAAAAAAAGCAAAATAGGAAAAAAATGCACACATCTTTTTCGTTTCTCTTTACATGTTTTCTGTTCTTTTTTTCATTTTTCTTGATTTGTTTTGTAAAATTTGTTTCCTTATTTTATATATCTTTTCCTTTATTTCTCTTCTACTCTTTAATTCTCAGAATTTTTGCTTTCACACTTCTCAAGTGAAAAAAGCTTTAAAACATTTTTATTGCATTTCTGAACGAAGCTCATTCAAAGACCGAATAGTATTTAAATTCATGTTTTTTTTATTCTACAAATAGCGTTAAAGAAAATGCACCAACAGCTGGACGCTGTCGTGTCGCTGAATATATTTTTTTCCAAGAACAACACCCCACTTGCAGCACACCACCTGAAATGTCTTTCAATTATAAGAATTATCTCTTAATTTAAAAACATGTTTAATCGTAATGATTACAATTCATGGGCGTCGTCAACGGTGGGCAGGGAGGCGGCCGCCTTTTGGCAAATAATGAATATTTTTCATTAATGTATGGATAGGTAGGTCCTACGATGAAAACCAATAAAATGCAATGCTAAATAATTCTAAAAAATTGGCAAAATTAACATTCACAAATAAATTTTATTGCAGTTTTTCAGTCATCCATGTACAAATTCTAAATTAATCTAAACCTCATTCTAATCAATTTCGCTCAGCCCCCCTTGAAGCAACGCCCATGTTAACATTTTTATGTTATAATTTATAAATTAAATTTGCTAAATGCATAATCTTTAATCTTTGATCTAGTTACCTGTGAAACTATTAGACATTATTATTCATTAAAAACACCAAACGACTTAAAACCTCGACTATTTTTCCGATTATTGCCAAGATCGGATAAGATAAAAGTCACCCTATTAAACTTTTGTTATTGATTGTGATGATAAACAAAAATAAATAATTGTCTCTAATTAGCACTAAATAAAAAAAACAGTAAATCGGCTAGTCATTAATTATCCCTGTAATTTTTTCAGCTAAATTTGTATGACAACATGAAATAATTATTTTAGTTTTAGTTAAGAAAGGTTTACTGATTTATGTTGGTCCCCTGATGAAAACGCCACCGCCACAGAATAGACGTAAATATGAAGTTTATTTTAAACTTACATATTTGCAACATAAAAAACATCGGCTTCTTTGATCCCTTTATCATCGTCAAATATGCCGACGTTTTTATGTTTCAGATAAGTTTGAAATAAACTATAACTTTGAATGTGTAGTTGAAGTTAGATTCAGATTTAAATCTGAGATTTAAATTTATACAGTTGACCAAATAATTAGAATATACGAATGTAAAAATCTCTTTACTTTTATTTAGACATCATTTTTAGATAAATTCTGAACATCAAAATTGTAGCAATAATCTTAATATCGTATTAAAATTAAATTTAAAAATTGTGGAGGATGGGGAAAAGAATATTACCCCTTAAAGATATTAGTCCACCTGGGCTAGAGGTCGGCGCTCTCGGTACTTGCTTCCCAAGTCGCTATCCGCCACAGACTCATCTATGATGTCTGTCGGATAGTAGCATTTGGACCATATGAGAAGTTTCCCTCTCACCACTACCCCCTTAAAGATAACTTACGCAAAATAATCGATAATATCTTCAAAACACATAATTTTGACGTTTAAGTAATACCAAAGACAGAAAAAAGCATGATTTATAAGAGAAAAACAATTTACTCAAATAACCACCACGGTCAGAATTTCCACCCCCTATATAAAACAATTTAACATATTCGAAACACGCAATTCTGACATTGTAGAGTAATTTTGAATAGTGGAAAGATATTTACATAAAGAATGAAAAATAACCCCAAGAGAGATACTCACCCTTATATAAAGAAGGTGTTATATTAAATAAAACAAAATTCTGACGTTGTAAACTATTTCCGAAGACAGACAAGAAATTAGTTTTGGACAAGAAAATCAACCACTAGAGTTCATATTTGAAATAACCGTCTTGGTGCAGATACTCACCCCCTGCACACATAATGTTATACTAAAAATAAGTCGTTGTACGTTGTTTCTGAAAAGCGGAAAAATATCAATTTTTAGTAAAACATTATGTGTGTAGGGGGTGAATATCTGGACCAAGACAATTATTTCGAAAATGAACTCTAGTGGTTGTTTTTCTTGTTCAATACGAATGTCTTTTCTGTTTTCAGAAATAGTGTATAATGTCAGAATTTTGTTTTATTTAACACATTTTTCATATAGGGGTGAATACCTCATCTCCGACGGTTATTTGGAATATAAGCTTTTAAGGCTATTTTCCGGCCCTAAATCGGTACTTTTGCGCTTTTTAGAAATAACGTACAACGTCAGAATGACGACTTATTTTTAGTAAAGCATTATGTGTGTAGGGGGTGATAATCTGGACCAATACGGTTATTACAAAAATGAGCTCTAGTGGTTGATTTTCTTTTCCAAGACTAATTTCTTTTCTGTCCTTAGAAATAGTCTACAACATCAGTATTTTGTTTTACTTAATATAACACATTTTTCATATAGGGATGAATATCTCATCTCCGACGGTTATTTGGAATATAAGCTCTTGAGGTTATTTTTCCGGTACCAAATCGGTATTTTTCCGCTTTTCAGAAATTACGTACGTCAGAGACTTATTTTTAGTAATACTTTATATGTGTAGGGGGTGAATATCAGTACCAAGACGGTTATTACAAAAATTACCTCAAGAGGTTGTTTTTCTTGTCCAAAACAAATATCTTTGTTGTCTTCAGAAACAGTCAGCAACGTCAGAATTTTGTTTTATTTAATATAACACATTTTTCAAATAGGGGTGAACATCTCGCTCCTGACGGTTAGTTGGAATATAATGTCTTGTGGTTATTTTTCATTCTTTATGTAAATATTTTTCCACTATTCAGAATTACTCTACAACGTCACAATTGCGTATTTCGAATATGTTAATTGTTTTATATAGGGGGTGGAAATTCTGACCGTGATGGTTATTTGGATGTTGTTTTCCTTTTATAAATCATGTTTTTTTTCTGTCTTTGATATTACTTAAACGTCAAAATCATGTGTTCCAAACATATTACGGATTATTTTGCATAAGTTATCTTTAACGGGTAATATTCTTTTCTCCAGCCGCCACAATTTTTAAATTTAGTTTTAATACGATATTAAGATTATTGCTACAATTTTGATGTTCAGAATTTATCTAAAAATGATGTCTAAATAAAAGTAAAGAGCTTTTTATATTCGTATATTCTACTTATTTGGTCAATTGTATAAATTTAAATGTCACACTTAAATCAGAATCTAACTTCAACTAGGTACATACTTTGAATAAGTGACAAAATATAAAACATGTTATAATGTACATAGGTACATTTCGAAATTGATTGCTTGCCGTTGGAATTAACCAACTGTGTGATTATATTTGTTTTCCTGTAAATGTTTGTTTTAGTCACCAAATAATGCATGACTTCAATATGTGAATTGCGAATATTATTAGAGATTCATATATAAATTATTTAGAGCTTTTGAACAGTTAATTCGGTGTGCTTTGATGGACCGTTATTATATCACGATTTTTTTATCTAACTGTTACCATTTTGTGTAGCAATTAAATATTTTGCAAAAAGCTATTTTTTTTTCTTTGTTGATTACTGCCCAACAATACATATTTCTTAGAGCCCAACAATATATGTTTAATGGTAGTAATAGTTTATACAATTTTAAATGAAAAATAAATTTGCAAATACATAGGCAATAAAATATTAGTTTCTATGAAATCGATACACTTATTTCTGCCAAATTAATTTAACTGCTGGCCAAATGAAACTAATAATATAATTTTCTTGTGTAATTTTGAAGAAGAATATTCTCAAAATTATAGGAGGTACCGACATAGCATAACTGTGGTATCGAGATGCGGTCTTGGAAAGTTTCTTTCATATTTCATCAGAAATAACTAGCTCAACAATGAAATTAAACTATAATAGAAGACGTTCTAGACAAGGTGCACAATGAAACCATTGCAATTTTTCAAAATTTCATTAGTTCCAAAAATGTTCAAAAACAATTGTATTAGTCTTCAGTGAGCAGTTGAAACAAAGGTTTTTTACTCGATTTCGATTCAGTAGACATACCTTTAAACACCCCACAATACTCGCAATTTAAATGTAGTGTTCAACATTGTTCGAGAGCGGAGATTTACGACCTACTCACTTTATGGATGTAACTATTCAAGTGCTCTAGTAAATCAAAACGAATATAATTTTAACAGTTTCCATGTACGTTTCGGAAATGTTTGGAAAAATTGCCGAAACGGCTTTTTAAGTCTTCCGTTAGCTCCATTATTAAAAGAGCTCGGACAGAGGTATCGGTTCCCAGTGACGGCTTTTATGCAAATATAATAACATTTTAAATGTTAATACGTAAACTAGTTTCATTGGAAAACGTATGACAACAAACAAAAAGTTATATTTTCACACTAGCCAAATTTGGGGGTGACGTCACACTATATTTTTCCTTATAACTTGTAAACGGCTGTAGATATCTAAATTCTGTAATGAAATTTAATTAGTTCCTTGTTAAGGGCTACTCAGCGGTAGGGGTTTCAACTCCTACATTTTTGTTTATAAATAGAATTATTAATTTTTACTTAACCGAATTATACTTAAATTTATTATTGCATTACTTATACTAGGGCCCCGTGTTAGAGGCAGGATCCCTAGTGTGGGAGGCCGTAGGCGGAAGCTCTAGTACGAGAGCCACAGGGGTTGGTAGAAATTGGTAGTTCATGGGTGGTGACATCTGGCGGCAGTCAATTAACACTTGGCCGACGGCTTCTTTTAATGTCTGCCGACAGAGGCTTTCATGGTCAAAATGGGTGGATATAGATAAAAATGAAAGATCCCCAGGTTTTCAAAATCGTCCCACTTCCAAGTGACCCAAAACCTACTAGTTTAACTCGAGCAATATGAGGCGAGGGTTGTGTAGGTCATATACCATCCTTCGGAAGGGATGTAACGCAGATGATCCGTTGTTTGTTAAATGTTAGGTAAGTAAAAAAATCCCTTCTCTTCGACAGAGAAGAGATTCGGCAAAATTTCCAAGTTATAGTAGCTCGTCTCATGGCGTCAGTGATTGGCCCTGGTAGCGGAAATAGACGTTAAATAAATGATTTAAAAAAAAACTCCAAAAAATTTAGAACAGATATTAGGAATATACTTTTATTCTTATAGATAACTGGTACTGAAAAGTACTTATGTATGTGTTAGTTTAGTGTTCCAATATACTTCCAGTCCTCTTCGAATGTGTTTATAATAAATTGACTCTATTGACTTTCGATATTACGGAATTCGCTAAAAAAATTACAAGGCAAGATTGTGTCATACTTGCATGAATATATTTACGCGCTGACACATAACCTACAGCCAGTCCTGGTTTTGACGTCATCAGTACCTAAATTCTTAGCTCTAACTAGTAATGAAGATACAATTTTTGTATATAACCGTAAATTGCAGAAAAAATAACAGCTTTAAAGTTTCGAAAATTTAGAAATTTTAGTATTATTCCTACAGGGTGACTAGGTTGAAAACTTAATTTTCATTGATTGATGATTTTATTATTTTCTTACTTTTGCAATTAATAATACGTATAACGATTTGAAAGAACGATTTGAAAAATTGTTGTACATTTTTTACTCGCATTTAAATGTTTCATTTGAATATGTTTTTTTATTATGTATTTTATTCATTGTTCTACCATATTATTTCAATTTAAGGATATGAAATGTCAAATATATTAAAACAAAGTCGATAAATATGATAACTTTTTTATTTCTATTTATAAATTACTTTTTAATGTTATAAATAAGTGTACTACTTAAAATATTTTTTCTTATTTTGCACATTAAATTTTAATTATTGCAGGGTACTGGTACCACAGCAGATAAAATGGTTGATTCTGTAAGTAAAAGATACATTTATACAGTTTTCGACAATTTCATGTTGGACACAGCATTGCAATAATTTCTGGTTGTAAAGGTTTTTTTAGAAAGATTTAACAGTAAAGTTATTAAAATTTCTAAGTATTATATTTACAACAAAGAAGGTTTAGCGCCATATCCCAAAAAAAAACAATTATGCAGCTACGGACACGTGTTTCGGAGTTATTGCCCTCATCAGCGTATCGTAGCTAAGGAATTGGATCTACTATGAGATAGATCAGGAACAAGAACTAAAATAAGGCTGGAAAGTACAGTATACAGTACTCAATTAGTGCCTTCATATATTTACAATTTATTTTTATATAGTTGTTTTATAACCTGAGCCATACGTTTATGGCAAATATTTTATTAGTGTTATACATTGTGTTCGTAAAGTATGGAATAAATTCATTATTTCTTAAACCAAAAATATTTAGAAAAATCCTCAGACAGATCGAACTTTAAATTCAATTGTGCACCTTATCCTTTATATTTTTGGTTATGAAGTCATCACTGTTTCCGTTATGACATCATCAATATTTTTCTTCCATAAATAGTATCTATTCTTAGGTCTCTAACAGCCTATACTATGCATTTGTTTTATTACTAGGAACGATTTAGTTTTGCTCAAGCCGTTAAAAAGAGTGGTGTTTTTATCAACAAACAGGTAGATGGAAAA
This sequence comes from Rhamnusium bicolor, assembly GCA_029963845.1. NCBI lineage: Eukaryota > Metazoa > Arthropoda > Insecta > Coleoptera > Cerambycidae > Rhamnusium > Rhamnusium bicolor. The sequence goes on from JANEYF010004223.1 coordinate 474,956, forward strand.
GCTTTAATTAGCATTCTGTTTAAATTTTTTCAAACAAACAACTTTTACAATAAAACTTAAAATAGTTTGTCTTGATTATGATGACAATGCTAGTGCGAAAACTTATGCCAAACATGACCCATAGATATTGCAGGATGCAATAAGGGACATAAAAAAAATATAATCTCCTAGAGGGTAGTTCAAAGATATTGCTGCAGAATGGGGACATACCCGTTGGATATTAGGATCTGAGAATGATGTAAAAATATTTGAGAAATGTGCCTTAATAATTAAACTGTTAAAGAAAATGTTTTTATATTTGCATCTTTATATTTTAATAAATAAAAAGTGTTGTTTAGCATTTCTTTTGTTTCTAAAATTTCCTCCGGATATTTATATATTTTTTAATTTTAGTCTCTATTTGCCGTTACTTTGATCAAATAGTGATGAAGTGATAAATAAATTGCTGTCTCCACTGACCCATTGGAGGGTCAATAGGGACACAACCAAAAAAAGAATGAAAGATACATATTCGCAATTTTCAATCTTTCTAAAAATATGGTCATTTAATGTCGTTGACAATAAGATAAGTAATTTGTACTATTGTTATAATAGTGTATGTAATTGTGTTATCTAAATTCAACACTGATTTTTAAAAACTATCGACCTCATTTATGGTTATATCGTTTTCTATCAGCATTATGTAGGCAGCAAGAAGTTGCAAATCTTCAATTTTTCTTACTACAGCACAATTTCCTGTGAAAATCGCAGCTAAAACGGCTAAAAGATCTCTTCCGCTAAACGTAGATAAATTATGAGGTTATGTTCGCAAGCAAGTTCAGTTGACATAGGTATTTTGATATTTGTACAACACGTTTAAAATAAAAATGTATCTATTAAAAATTCTATATTATTTTAAATTATTATTAATTAAGTGTGGAACGTTTTAAAGCAATTATGAAACTTCGGAATTTTCTCGCTACTGACCTCACGTTTAGGATCGAAAGCCACGCCTCCATTGGCATATCAGTGTATTTGTATTATGCATAGATGTGTGATTTTAACTCAACGTATTATGATTTATGAATACGAAAAAGTCATTTCAGCTACATTTCAAAAATATGCATGTTTCCACGTAATATTTTAATTTAAATGTTTAAATAAATCCGCAGGTTATGTTACTTAACTCTAGTTTTACTTTAGCGTAATATTTCTAATAAATCATTATAGGCCCTACGCATAGTTTTAATAGTCCCTTAAAATAAACGTACAGTATAAATAAGCATCCGTATTACATAGTATTTTCTGTTGTTAATTTTACATAAAGAACTAGTGCTGCATATTTGAATCGTTAGTTTTACAGAGGGTGAACTACTATAATCCTACTTTCCGCACTCCCCATGACCCTACTCAGTGGGCCAGTGTGCCACGCCAACCGCGATAATAAGGCATTGATCCATATTGATTTATGGCTCTTTTGAGAATTGCATTGTGTTTATATCCACGCGTACTCAATACTTTACAATGGTTCTCCTTGCGTTACTTACCCTCGGGAATAAGCGTGCGCTCTATGCAATTATGAGCTATTCAAAAATAATGCCCTGACATGATTTTAATGAAAATGCTTGCTTTTAATAGTCTAAGTCATAAATTTCAGATGAATTCATATTTTTTTGTATATTTTTTATTTCTATTATAAAAATTCAGTTTGTACCAATTTTATTTTTCATATCTCTTTTATAACGAAATGTAAATAAATATTAGTCATAGGTACAAACTATCGATGAAAGCGTTTTTAATTATTTTTTATATTTATCATACAGCTAATTATTTAAAAGTTCCGAGGTTACTGATTCTGATGAAATTAACACTATAAATAGATAGCACATAACTTTCTTATATGTACCTGTACAAGATATATATTTCGGATGCAATATCACAATTATTGTTATTACTTTGAATAAAGTATTCTAGCATATCATTTTTCTCATAATTTTCGTAAGATATCTTCACTTTTACGATTAAATGGAGTGTAATTATGATGGAAAGAAAATTATTAGTATGCAATTTACTGACAAACGGATAAACACTGTCATAGATGACACACGCCTACTTGGAATAAATATAAAAAAACGCAAGAAGTAAAAGATTATTTTCACTATTAAATACTTACACATCAAAAGCGACCCCACATATAATATATAGTTTGAAAGAAAAAAATTCCTTTTTAACTAAACCATAGCCAACTATAATTCCCATTTAAAAAAATACAACTTTATGCCATAGCTCGAAATTGCACATTTTTTTAAAAAATTTCTCGACGCCACTACTGAATAAAGTGCTCAAGAATGTAAAAGTTGTTTTTTCAAAACTTTACAAACAACCAAGATATTGACATGTGTCTAAAAGGGGAAAAAATCGCACTTTTCTTTATAACTCGAAGACAAAAGACTATAGCAAATTTTTGTTTTCGCCAATGAATTTGTCTCAAAGAAAAGAGATCGAAAATGTGTCTTTCATTTTTTTTGTATCTCTTAGAGTTACCGAGGTACCCTATACAAACATCGAATCATTGAAATTTGCCCACCCTGTCCTTGTACTCTTAGATATAATACAATATTTAAAATTCTTTTTCTTTTCACTCTCCATGGTAGAACATAAAAATAATATCGTATTTTAATTTGTAAACACAAACCACGAGTATAACAGTATTTATTTGTAGCAAACTTATGCAGCTTGACGTCACACCGCACTTGGCGGGAGATATGCACCGTTCAAACGTGTTTAAATTTGCGGCTAAAGTTAATTTTTCTTTAGCTTTAATCAAAAAAATAAATAAATAAATATGTGAAAAAACATATTTTTTTAGTGATCTGTCCATCAGTGATATAAAAATGTGTGCATCTTGCCTGTTATTAAAACAATGGAAACTCATGACATATATAACATCATGTATACTTACATGAACAAAATTATATTTTATCTTTTTTTGATATCGATAATCAATTAATGTAATCAATAAAATTTGGCCGATAAGGCCTATGGTAACAAATTGCTGTCAGTACAGCTACTAATATGTATATAATAGGTATATCACGAAAATACACAACCCCCGAATCCAAAGCCGAAACTGCACTGATGTGAATTACATATATGAAGAAACGTAGACACAACCATTCCCATCGATATTGCCAGTGCCGGTGGCGGGATTCGGACCCGCATGACGACCGAGAGATTATCTAGTCACACACATGCCATCGTGCGCTCTAGCCAACTACTCCACCGAGAGCCAATATTGACCAACTCATCACCTTATCGACTTGGTCCGACCCGGATATGAACCCGGATGTTCTGGTAGTAGTTGGGCGTAAAAAGGTTTTGTATATTTTAATTTGGAAAACTTCTTTCTCCACTAGCTACTGATATTGGAATAGTCAGTAGTAATCCTAAGGCAATACTAAGATTTGGAGCACAATTTAGCATTGTTATTTTAAGAACATCACTTGGACTTTCTTTTTTTGCCCAAAAGTACACAAACTGCAGAAATTTCCTCTACTAATTCTAAACCGTTAATGTCAGCTGATTCACCATCAGACAAAATATTTTCCAAATCTTTGCAAATCTTTATCAGTGTCTCTTTAGGCATGGTTTTCAAATCATATATATTATATAGAGATTGAAATTGGTTACTATGGTGATTCAGTTGTTAAATCGACTATCTAGTGCGTTTAGTGTTTGACCAATAGTATAGAAGAAAAAATTCTATTTTGTATTTTTCTTTGGTTCGTCCCGTACCTCACATGAAAAGTTGGCCTTTTTCTTCTTACGCGGTGTCGCGGCGTTGATGATTCAAAATTGGCTTCAATAGTAATTTCATCAGCCAATTCTCTTGCATCAAGAATACTTTCATTGAAAGACTTATCTGATCGAAGATTTTTAAAGAAATTTTTGCAGTTCTCTAGAAAATCAAGTGCTTTTTTCAAATCAAATTCTTTTGTTTGCATAAGCTTGCTTATGGGAGTAGTTTAAAATTTTCTACCATATGACTATTGAACATAAAAATTTATTGATAAGGCAAACAGAGAAATTCTCATAAAATTTCGTCTGAAGATGTGAAGTAATTTACTTGTTCACGAAACCGGTCACATTAATAAAAGGAATTTTATGAGAATTTTTCTGTTTGCCTTATCATGAATAATTACTCATATGGGATTAACCTACCTACGTTATAAAAATTTAAATTGTTTAATGCAACTTAGCAAACCCGAAGCTTGGTTTTCATAAATGCTTAGCCGTATATTTATGCTTAGTAGTATATTTCACCAAGTTCGAATCTTAAGGGCATTAAAGCTTCTATCCTGCTTTTCTATCGAGTGTCACTCAATGGTTTTAATATTAATCCTTGGACATGTTTTAAAAATATTGCCCTTCGAAAAGTAGAAGAAGAAAAAAATAAATATACTTTTTGGACTATATTAAAAAAAAATTGGCTGCTCCCATATCATTTACCACTAGATTGAGCGAGTGGCTACTACACGGAACGTAGAATGCTCGTGGATTTAAATTCGTAATTCTAGATTGCACTCCTGCATTGTTGCCCATCATGTTAGCTACGTTATCATATCCCTGCCCTCTTATATCTTGCACATCAAGTCCCATTTCATGAAGCTCTTCAATTATAATTTTATATAGTTGTCTTCCTGTAGATCTTTCCACAGGTAAGAAACCTAAAAAGCTTTCATAGATTTTTACTTCGACATCGTTTGAATCAGAATCAGACTTATTGATGGAAACATATCTAATTATCAGGGTCATTTGCTCCTCCTCACTAACGTCAGGAGTGCAATCTAATATTATGGAATAGTATTTCGCATTTTTTATTTCAGCAATAATATGCGACTTTACACTTTCGTGAAGCAAGTCTATTATCTCGTTTTGAATGTTTTTTTCCAAGATAGTGAGCTTTGGTTTCCTCTTTTTTAAGCACTCTACGCACGTGTTCCTCCATGACGGGGTCAGATTCAGATAGCAATTCAACTATTTTTAATAAGTTGTCGTTATTATTCTCAAACAGCTTGTCGCTTGTGCCTTGAAAAGCTAAACAACTTTTACCGAGCATTTTGGTAATTGCTACAATCTTTAGAAACACCTAGTACCAGTGATTCGTTTCAGCGTTAATAACTCTTTGGGCAGCTGCATCTATAGTTGCACAACACTTTACCCTTTGACTGAGTTCTAGCCAGGATTTTTGAGCCTGAATATGATTTTTAGAAATTTCGTGATTCTTTAAAGTTTCAACGATGTGGTTCCAGCTTTTAAAACCTTCTTTTGAAAGGAAACTTGACACATGGCCGTAAATTTTGTAGCAAAAGCAATATATGCAGTTTTTTAAAATGGAGTACACTAGCCAGTCTCTTATAACTTGTTCTCCATTTTTTAAAATTCGAGAATAGTAATTTGCGCTTAATTTTCGACCAATGCCATCCTAAGGAAATTTGTAATTAAACAATGGTTTAGGTGGACCTTGTCGTATTAAAAAACTTCTTTCGGCAACTCCTAAAATTCTGAGCCAAATGCAGGATTTGTACCTAAAGTTTGTACAGTGCATACCGTGAGTGGTGGGGTCAGTTTGTAGAGGTAGAATGCTACAACTGCTAGCCAGCTGCCTTCTGTAAGTGTCAAGGTGGTGTAAGTTGGTAGGCTGCTTTTCATTTGGTGACAAAGTTTGTTTAGAAATATCGTGTATTGATTGGTCTTGGTCACCAACACTCTCTGATGATTCCGTGTTTTCCATTTTATCTGAATCTTTGGAGATATTTGTTTTAGTACTAATGGTACTACCGCACCTACCCTGTAAATAATTGTGCAGAACACCAGAACACCTTTTGGCTTCCTTCTTTAGCCTTCGCTTTTTGTACTGATGGCCGGACAATTTTCTTTGCGCGTCAGACATTCTAAAACAACAAATTAAACAAAGCAAATACGCTAGTTAAAATAAGCCACGGCGTTGCTAAAAATAAAAATTGGAAATATCTTCAAATCCAATTAGTCAGTGATTTAGCCTGTCTCACAGTTTTGAAAAATAAAATGCTTAGTTTTAATTAATTTTTTTAAAAAATCATAATTTATTAATTAGTAGGATTGTTTCAAAGATTTTTTTTAGGTATGGTGGATCCCAACAAAATGGACAAATTGCGAACCACCACAACGAATATATAAAAACTAAATATTTAAAATATATATTTATCTAAAATGTTTGAATTTTTAAGATGGATTTTTCGTTTCTCTTTTTTTCGCGGCAAAAACCCCAAATAAATAATTAATAATAATCCGTCACAACAATCATACAGAAATACATTTAAAAATGTATGAGTACGCATTGTGGAAAATATTTTTGAAAATAATTCTTTACCACTTAATATAGGTATTTGCAAAAGTACTTACCTTCAGAAATTGACGAAACACACGAAAGTCACTATCCCGAACTAAACTGTTAAATATTTTTAATATTTATAAACTTACTTCAAGACGCATTTGCAATAATAACACAATTGCGCTTAGATGACTCTATATATAGTAAGGCGCAAAAACATGTCCATGCATGTTATGTCTTGCAGTTCCTATTTTAAACAAGTACCTACAAGTTCATGCAGGGTCATGCGCGTCTTTGGACTATACGTCTTGTTTTATTTCAAAAATAAATATGCCTTTTTGAAAAAGGTGTTTTAATATTGTTCTAGCTTTAAAACTTAACAAACCACAAAGATCAAATGTAAATTGCATAGTACTTAGTTTTAATTAGGCAAAAAAATCAACAAGTAGTGTAAAATTTATATTAATTGAGAATAATTAATTTATCAATATTTGGTTCACATTCAGAGAGGCGAAAATGCCGCCCTTAGGTTCGCTGCCCCCAACTGGGGTCCGGGTTGTCCGCCTCTAAAGTGGGCCCTGTTCTAATTGGACACTTAAACTATTAATTTAATAGATTAAATTGTTAAAAATAATGCATCAATTGAAATTGCTATGGTTTCCCCGATTGTTTTTTTCTTCTTAATCTATTTATTTGTATTTAAATTTTCATTAACATATTACTTTGTCACTATCATAATTTATTATTCTTTATTATTACTATTGAAACAAATAAATACAGATAACAATAAATTGATTGATAATTAGAATTTTTCCCTAAAGCAAACTTTTAAATTAAAGAACATTTCCTTTTCCCTGATGATGTAGCCATGAATGAAAAGAGCTTTACCTATTCTAAAAATGAACAATGGACCTGCCGTCGTAATCTAAGAAGGCGGTGAAATGATGTGCAGTTTTTCATTAAAGTTGCAATGCGTATGCTGATTTTATAGCCGACTGCCTGCTTGACAATTCAGCATCGTCTTTTCATTTCGAAGGCAGAGTAACAATGGCTTTTCGTTATAGGGAAGTAGTTATACAATAGTATTTATATATCATAATCAAGACGGCGCCGGCGCGACAAATACTATACTACGTAATGACATCCGGTTTCGATAGATACCAATTTAAGAGAATAATAGTTTGATACATTATGTAGTGATGGGCAGTGTCGATACTTTTTTTGTATCGATATAAATATCGATACTTGAATAAAGCATCGAATAAGTATTAGATAAAAAGTATTCATTATTTTTTGTATTATTATAGTCTAGAATCGATAATGATCGACTGATACCGATACATTTTATAACTTTCTGGCATATGAAATTATGATTATGAATAGTGAATAGAAATATCTATTTAAAATAATTGTTTGGTCTAAGCGAGTGAGTTATTAATTTATTTTAAATTAATTAATTCAATTTCAGTGGCAACTTTTAGGCGCACATTCATATATTTAAAATATGTGTTTTTTTATTGGTAATAATAATTCGTGTATTTATTTATTTAAATTTCATCCTACAACTTTATATAAATTGAACACGGAACGCAGTAAGCTATGTTGCAGTTGCAAATTTGTGTGTAAGCTACGTAAATTTATAAATCAAATAACACATATATTATATCTATACACTAACAAATCCAAGTATAAATAATAACCGTGATATCATTCATTCATTACCTTCAAACACTACAAAACAAAAAATACGAAAATGAAAATGAAAATAAGCAAGCACACTAGCAAAGCCAGGTTTGACCCTGGTCTGCATTAAGTCGATGTTCGCGACGGATTGGTAACGTAACAATTGTTTTTATATTACATTTCATTAATTTCGCTTTTATTCGATTCAAATAAAATATCGATAACCAAATAATTTGTTATGATCCACAGATTTAGAATTCAACTGACACATTATTTCGATACTTTTTCTATTCGATAAGAAAATGTATTCGAAAATTTTATCCGATACATTTTAGTATCGAATAAACCGATATATTTATTTGATACCGCCCAACACTAGTAGATATACTGTATAGTAGACTAATACTAGAATAAAACAACATAATGACTAATACTAGAATAAAACAACATAATGACATTATGTTGTTTTATTCTAGTATTAGTCGACTATACAGTATATCTACATAGTGAGTTTGTAGACCTTAGAGAACACGCAATTTTCTGTATTTTTTTAATTTTTGCTAATAAACCGTTTTAAAATTAATCAATTATCTACATTGGTACTTTTATAGAGTTAAGTTATTAATTGATTTAGGTAGGTACTTAGCTTCGCGTATTATAATTGTTTTTTATTTGCAATATTGGCATTTTGCGGTTCTTATGAAATATAAGAACCTTCAGATGATACAACAGATTTCTATATTAGTGTGGTGCCAGCTCTACACCTCTTCAAAAATAAATTTCCAAGAAAAAAGTGGATCATAGTTCATAAATTACCCCAACATACTATTTGCTATTTGATCAGTACTACATACAGAAGACCTTCCTATTCTTGACCCACCATCTGAATATAGGTACTGTAGAATGTAATGGACAGGGCATTTCCCACATATTGTTTTTATTTCCTTATTCGATAGCATTTATAAATATGAGCTCACAGATTTTTTCCGGATTTTTTTGAGGTGCGGAAAGGGGTTTAAAAAAATAATAGAGTTTTGAATTTTAGTCTTATGATGTCATCCGACTAGATTTGGAGCCAAACATAAGCAGCCAGTGAAAGCGAGGATGGTACCGCAGTATTGCCAGTTTTACGTATTGTTTGAAAGCATGATTGGTGATTGATTACTGATTATATTTATTCAATGCAACTATAAATTCATTCAGTAGATTTTTTTACCTTAGTACAAAGAGAAAATTTTATTTGTACCTATTTTAAAACTTCGACATTTAAATATTTGAAAAAAGAAATCAGCAGAAATCGAATAAGTTAGATTATGTTATAGATTTATTCTACGTTGCTGTTATGGAATTGACGATTTAAAACAAATATTAATCAATTATTGTAATCACTCTTGTTTTTAACTTTCACCTAATTATGATGATTTTATTTGAACAGTATTGTAGCGTGCATTTTAATAAAAAAATCATAAAAAATTTTACCGTTTTAAAAAGAATTTAAATTAGAAATAATCAATAGCAATAGTAAATCAATAACAGAATCATGTTCTTCGCAATTCATTAAGCGGAATATGAATCTTAATAAAAACTACCAAAAAATGCACAATTATTGAAAATACCTATACATACAGTATGTCCACAGTTACAGTGGATAAGAAGGTAAACTTTTTTATTTCTCATTTTACGCGGACAATTTATTCTTCATAAAAAGTTTTGCTTTTGTTAAAAATATGATTGCCATGAAGTAAGTTAATATGTTATGTACAAGGTGTTCAGAAAATTAAAAAATCTGAAAATTATGTAAGGGTAAACTACGTTCAATTTTACAAAAAACTGTCACTAAGAAGACCTGTTTAGATTTAAAATTAATGTCAAAATTCCAATTTCTAGATAAATCTACCTAATTCGACTTTTTTTAAAAAATTTTCAAGTGTCAAATGGAATCATGCGGTAAAGCTTACGATAAAATAAAAATTATTTTCTTCTTACAAAAATTATTAAATAAGACAGCTAATTAGGCTCCTAATTATATTAAACTACTTTTATTTTTAACAGCATTGAAAAAAATTTATTAGGTAAACTAAAAACAAATTAAAAAAAATGTTATTCAAACGCGTCTCTACCGTGCTCCACGCATTCTTGAGGGCGAATGTAAAGCTCTGTTTCTAACCTCTTGTAAGGATATTGACTGAACAACTTCTCTAATGTGGTATTTCAACGGATCAGTGTTATTATCTAAAGACCTACTGTATATAATTTGTTTCAATCGACCCCACAAACAAAAATCCATATTTGTTCAATTGGGGCACCTCGGAGGCCATGTATTTGGACCATACCGACCAATCAATCGGTCATCAAACTTATTCTGTAACCAGGTTCTAAAATTTGTAGCAGAATAAGCCGGACAACCGTCTTGTTGGAAATAAAATTAATTTGGATTATCCAACGCTAAATTTTGTAATTCATCACTAAGCCTGGCCAAGCGATAGTAGATTCAGGGTCGGGCGCAATACCAATGTCATCGCGCGCTTGTTTACGATGACGATGACACGACACACTTCAGTTGTTATCTGTCGGTTGATGCATAGAGTACTAATAAATAATAAATAATGTTGAGCGTAAAGAGTAGAAAACGACCGTACGCTGATAAAGTGAATAAATTTATCGGTGAATTTACGGATTTATTCTATGATGGATGTAAAATAATTTGTAAAGTTTGTGATCAAGACTTAATGTGCTGGAATAAATACGGCTGCAAAATTCATGTCAATAGTAACCGGCATAAAAATTAAAAAAATGGCGTGTCTTCTTTGGAACCTCAGTTTATGTTTGATTTACTGTTAATGCTGATTGCCTGTGATGTTCCCCTGCACATATTGGATAAACCAGAATTTCGGGAGTTCTGGAATAAATACAATCCCCAGGTGAATTTACCAAGTCGTTCATCGTTATAGATATGTACCAAGTGTTCGTGAAGACATTGTAAATAGGATTAAATGTGCATTAAAAAATACACGGCTGTGGTTATGTGTTGACGAGACGACAGATTGTAAAAAAAATTCTATTTTCAATGTTATAGTACATGTACTCGACCCTGTTAAACCAACATTTCCACTTTTACTAGCTAGCGAAAGACTAACTGTGTGTACTCTCGAAACAATTACGCGGGTGGTGTTGGAAACTTTAAAAAAAGTTGAACTGTCAACAAGTCAAGTGTTGATGTTTGTGACCGACGGTGCTGCGACAATGCGTTTGGTGGGCCGTTTTCTTCAAAGAGACGATTGTAGGTTTTTACATGTTACGTGTAAAGCGCATGCGTTCCATCTTGTAGCAGAAACGATTCGAAAATGTTTTCCAGAGGTAGATGCATTAATAGCATATACAAAAAAAGTATTTCTCAAATCTCCTAAACGGCTTCGAGCATTTCACACACTATGTCCTGGTATTCCGGAACCACCAGAGCTGATTCTTACACGTTGGGGAACGTGGTTGAAGGCAGTTTTTTATTATGCTGATTAGTTTCAACAAATAAAAGCTGTGATACTACAGTTCAACCCTAACGAGGCTGCAGCTATTAAGGAAAGCCAGACAAGCTTTCAAAATGTTTCCCTTGAAACAGATTTAAAAACTATTTATAACAATTATAGAGGACTACACGATGCAATAGAAAAATTGCATCGTGTAGTCTTCGTTGTCATTAGTAGAATTGCTGAAAATAGTGGACGACGTAAATACACAGCTACAGACTATAAAAGACGCAAAAAATAAGCCCGTTATTGAAAAATTCGAGAGTGAGTTCACAGAGTGTTTTACTTATGCCTGTATTACTTCCGTAGATGTCGAACGATCTTTCTCAAAATACAAACATATTTTTTCACCACAACGAACATCGCTTACTGAGACAACTGTAGAAACATATCTGATGCTACACAGTTATTATAGAAGTGCTCCAGTTTGTGATAACGACAACCAAGCTACTTCATAAATCTGCTTAAGAAGGTGAGTTTCGTACATATTTTTATAAAGTGTACCAGGATTAATAAAATTTGTTTCCATTTATTTTATTTATTTATTTATTATTAGTTATCACTTAGATATACAATGTACATGTGTGAACGTCATTTAACAGTTTAATAATAATGTGCAGCACTAAACTTACAAAATATAAGGAAATACATAAAAAAAGAATTTAAAGCGAACGAAATAGTACAAAAACATACATCACAATATATAAAATATTTTTGTTTTTATTATTGTACTTATTCAAGTATTATGATATGATGCATACCCAGTACGTCTCTGTAGGATTAATGACCTTGGCCAGGCTTATTCATCACTGAAAGAAGTTTGCAGCATATTCAAATAATTATTGCTGTTATAAGTGTCTTCAAAAAAATATGGCCCCATAATTCCATGGTAAGACACTGCGCACCAAACATTTACTTTTTTTAAAGTATTATCGCCTACATTGTATTCTAAAATTAGGATTAACATTATTCCAATATCGACTATGTTGCGAAGATACAATCCCATTAAAGATAATTTTTTTATGAAAATTTCTACTCATGCTTCCAATTCACAAACAAAAATAAATACGTTTTGCTTCGTCGCCTGTCTCTAAGGTGCGGTTGAAAATCGGTTTGTGAGGATATATCTTATCGTTTTAAAAGTTTCTGAGATTTCTTAACGACTTCCAAATATTCCGTCTTCTTAATGACAGTCTGGTATGTTCCTCTACTGACTGTAATATTAACATAGTGCTGGCATCATCTTATATTTTTTTTAGGTCTTGGTATTTTCAACAACGATCCAGTTCTTAAATATTTCTGTACTATTTTGTGGCAAGTCGACTGTGCAACACGCACGCGTGGATATTCTAAATTAAAATTTTCGATTACTTTCCGATAGCAAGACTCACCAATTCCATAACACTGTATTAGATAATTTTTTTGCTGTAAAGTTAAAGTTTTTACAATAGTTATTAATAATGAAGTAGAAAATGATGTACAGTAAAATGACAAATAGTCTGTCAACCACAAGCCAGCTCCTCAGTTATACAGTTTTTAATTTTTATACCACATGATACATATAATTTTTTTAAAGAAGTCGAATGAGGTAGATTTATCCAAAAATTGGAATTCTGATATAAATTTTAATTCTAAGCAACTTTTCATAGTGAGAGTTTTTCATATCGTTAAAATTTAACGTAGTTTACTCTTACATAATTTTCGGATTTTTTAATTTTCCGAACACCCTGTACATGACATGTTAACTTACCGCATGGCATTCATATTTTTAACAAAAGCAAAACTTTTTATGAAGAATAAATTTTCCGCGTAAAATGAGAAATAAAAAAGTTTACCCTCTTATCCACACTAACATACTGTATATAATATATACATTACACAAAAATTAATGTACAAATTCACGAAATCGTTAAAAATCACAAATATTCTTAAATAGTTTTCAGCTACTAAAACAATAAGTAAATAAATAAAATATGGCAACACAGGTTGAGTATATCACAGTACGCATTATTTCATTGGTTGATTATCTGGCGGCAATTTTAGATTAATCCAAATTTTTATAAGTTTTTTCATCCAACCACTTATAGATACTGATTACATAAATAGTGTGGAATCACATACAATAAAAGGAAATCCAACTTTTAATATAGTGTGACATTCCCATTAACTGGTATCCAAGATGATTCTTGTGAATTTGAACCTTCAACTTCAAATGAAATCTATTTTGTGCGACACATATATACGCTAATGGTTCAAGCAAAACCTGCGTGTAATGCGATAAAAAATAAGAGAATTGGACTTTACATATGTAGGAGATAGTTGGCTGTATATTGCATCGTTGTCACTAAGAGCACCCGACAAGCAAATGTCAAATTCAGCAGCCGGGGCGGGGCCCAGAGACACCGCAATAAATAACATGTGGCAGTAGCGCAGCACTGTTTTTGTCGTCTATCAGTTTTCTATTATCCTATCACTGTCTGCTACATTAAAAGCAAGGTTTTGCATGAAGTAGTGATCAGTAGTGTATAAAGAATCTCTGTAGTTCTTTACATAGATGAATCGGCACAAAATTACAAAACGTTCTAAATGACCTCATCAGAGACTTCTCCCAAAGAATAAAGCAGAACAGTTAGATTATAGATTAAGAAAATGGAACTTTCTAGAAGAGAATATAGACATATCTGTATATCGGCGATGTACGACGATAAAACAACCGTATCCAATTTTTTTTAAATGAAACAAGATCTTGTAGTTTGTAGTGACATCACTGGTTTAATGAAATCACTTAATATTGAGGCATAAACCTGAACACTGGAGACTTTATACACTTCTAAATTGAGTTCAAAAGCTGTTATATTTCGTAATGGCCATTTGTTTGTATCCGTTCCTATGGGACACATAGTTTATATGAAATAGTCGTATGAAAATACGTTAAGGGTATTAAGTATAGGGAATATCGGTGACTTTGCAGTGATTTGAAAATTATAGCCTCATTGCTAGAGATGCAGCTGGGTTATACAAAGTTTGGTTACTTCCTCTGTGAATGACACAGCAGACCACGTTCATTGCATTATATAAGAAAGGAGTGGCCTTTAAGGCAATCACTAAATCCCGGAGCAAAATTTACATTTACATTCACTATGAGGAACTAAAGAAAAAAAACGAAGCATTGGCTGATGTCAGGAAAATTATTCTGCCCACATTGGGATTAATAAAAGTTTGTAAAAGCAGTGGACAGAAAACGGGTCAGGTTTTCAATATCTACAACTAAAGTTTCTTCAGTGAGCCGAAAATAAAATAAAGCATTTTTGTTGGTCCTCCAATAGATACCAAGTCTATTCAGGGACGATCAGTTTGATGAAATACTCCAAGGAAAGGAGAAAGTCATATGGAATGAATTTAAATTAGTAACAAATGAGTTCCTTGGCAACAGAGCAGCTGAAAATTACGAGGAATTTGTTGAAAATGTTCCCACGGCATACCAAGACCTATGATGTAATATGTCCGCTCATTTCTTTTATTTCGATCTCAATTCTTTCCGAGGAGTTGTGGCTCACTAAGTGATGAGATGAGCAAGGGGAAAGATTTCATCAAGACATATGTGCAATGGAAAAATGTTACCAAGGAAAGTGGATCTGTGCTATGTTGGCTGACTACTGCTGGATTATATCCCAAGATGTGGAATATAAAGCAGTTAAAAAATGCAAAAATTTTAGACCTACAATATTTATCTTAACTGTAGCATATTTTAATATAGATTACCTTAATACAGAATAGGCGATTTCTCTAATTATTCTCTTTTAGTCGTATCCATATCAATAAACTTAATCATCTCTACATATTTGTCATTTACATTCCTCCAAATAGCTTTGCTATTTATAGTGCAATATTGGATTAATTCTGTTCTCTTAATTATTTGTCTGACTCCGATTTGCTTGTCCTCGGTGACTTTAATATTTCTGAATATTTTTCTTCTAACAACAATACTGCATCGCTTGTACCTTAAACTTCCAAAATTTCATAATTTAAACCAATACAATAAAATAGTGTAAATATAAACAATCGTGTTCTATATCTATTGGTGGGTAACAAAGATTTTTTTAAGTAGGTTTTTTACAAAATTAATGCGGTTTTAGACTTCATACAACAACAAAATTCAAAACTTGCGGGAATTGGTCACATAGAAAATGATATAATAATTAATACGTGAAATACATAAACAAACTAAACAAACTACAACTACTACTACTATAAAGTACAACAATATATATTATTTAATAAACAAAAATGATTCCAAAAAAGGAAGGCCCTTCAAAATCAGAGGTTGGATAAGTTACTGCTGAGAAAACAAATTTTTTTCACGTTATTTGATACATACCTATTTCAAAATTTGAATATACCTACTTGAATACTCGAATATTCGAATATATTCTAATAATCGAATATTTGAATTAGAATTAATTCGAATTTGAATACTGAAATATTCGAATAATCGCATTATACGTATTCGATTACCTCAACCTGATTCACCATAAAAACTATTTTCTCATTTCTGATTCTGATTCTGTCTTCAGCCACATATTCAAGTATATCATTCATCGGTAGTTCTCTACCTGAACATCATGAAATCTTACAGCGTTAGAGATAATTAATCTTAGTGCCCCATGTACGGTGTAATATTTTGAATATATGTGCCACTACACACGAGCTATAGAATACACTCATGCTCGCAAGGAGTGGCACGTAGGCATTGTTGGCGTCAGAGCTTATGTACGTGTCTGAAGAGACACTTAAAATCTCAACGTCTTGCTCTAATGATGTATTACCTCTTGGAATTGCATATTGTCTAGAATTTTTGAATTAGCATATATTTTTAATGCAAAATTACTTTTGAATAAATTTCAGCTATTAGTTAATTATTAAATTTGCTATTATTTTGAAATAGTACCTACTAATAAGTGATATTTTTCCACATCAGTTATAGTAGCTTATATCAGAAATAACAAAAATTGATACTTAAAGATTTATTCCCATTTCCATATTTTCCTTTAAACCGCGGCGAGTTATCCTGCTAACTGATTGGAAACAAAAGGTACTTATTTTAACAATATCTTTTTTTGGTGAAGTGATAGTGAAACCGTTTAATGTCAATCATTCTCAGACAATGTTTGAAAGAAAAGAAGCAGATATGTTCTACTAATGTCAGAAAACACAACTCGGACATTTTTTAAATAATTTAAGATGCCTAAACTAGACATTTTTAAATAAAAATAATAGCTAAAGAGTTATATGATAATTCCTTCAACCTGGTTACATAAGATTTTTGCAATAGCTTGATAGCTGAATAAAATTAATAGCAAAAAATGTAGATACTTAAACCCGCGTCGAGTGCAGTATACAGTGTTTTGGTGTTTCGTGGAAAACTGTCAGTGTTATCTTCACATCAAAGGTTCCAACCCACTCCAGGACTACGATGGCTTCACGGTCAACGAAACTGAATCTGCATCATAAGGTTAGTGCTAAAATTAGATTAATAGGGTCAGATATTTGGTTTCTAAAAACTTGCAAACGTCGTCGTTCAGTATTTTCAAATTTTGTTCAAGTTAAAATTCCAAATTCTTCACATATTTCAAATAAAGTTACAATGATTAGCAAAGCAGAAATGGCTAGATTTAGAAATTAAGTATCTGTATAGTAAACGAAGTACGCTTGAATTACAAGCATATGGACTTTACAAAAAGCTTACTTATAAGTTAAATAATTTAGAACATGAACAATGGTGTGATTTTCAGAGGAACATGTTTATATCAATTAACGCGAAATTTATTAAGAAAATGTCGTCAAAATAAAAAACTCAAAAGATTAATCGGTAGTACACTTGAATTAAAAAAAAACTGGTACAACTCTTGTAATCGAAAATCTTAATAGTTTAGTTGTGTGCATATGTCTGTAAATAGGGCTGGCCAGGCATGTTGAGAGGGGGGTGGAGAAGAGGTGATTTATCCCGGACCTGGGTTTTTTTGGAGGAGATCGGTTTTCTTTGTGTTTTTAAACTTATTAAACTTTTCTATTTTATTTTATTTAAATGGAATTTTAAAAAATAATTAGAAAATAACTTTTTCAAAACATTTTCAAGCCTGCCATATTATTGTTTAAAAAAATAATATTTGTTACGGATAATTCTACTAATGGTTGTAATTAAAATACTAACTGAATAATGATAATTCTATTTTTAAAATAAGAACACAAAAATACCACTTGAGATTAAAAAAAATGTAAACAATGCAAACTGAACATAAAAATACAATAAAAAAATAAAATAAATGAACTTCAATTACGTAATACAGAATTAACTAATATTTTGTCATTGCTCCATTAGCGTCTAAAACTGCCTGAAGTCTTGCA
This sequence comes from Rhamnusium bicolor, assembly GCA_029963845.1. Lineage (NCBI taxonomy): Eukaryota > Metazoa > Arthropoda > Insecta > Coleoptera > Cerambycidae > Rhamnusium > Rhamnusium bicolor. The sequence continues at coordinate 492,920 of JANEYF010004223.1, forward strand.
GGCATGGACAAAATCAGATTTCTTGCAAGGTCAACTTCTTGCGACAAGTTCTCCCAAGCGTCCTCAATTATCCCTTCCAATTCTTGGGCATTATTTGGATGGTTATTTAATTTTCTTATGTTTCACCATTAGTCCCCATACATTTTTAATTGGATTTAAATCCGGACTTTTAGATGGCCACGGTAACAAATCTATGTTTTTATTAAGAAACCATTGCCTGACACGATGGGCCGTATGTATGGAGCAGTTGTCTTGTTGGAAAATAAAATTATTTTCCGGAAACACCTCTATTACTGACGGCAACATAATATTGTTTAATATTTCAATATATTTAATGGAACTGAGATGACCACCACTGTTCCAACACACACCTAACCCATTTAGGCTCATCCAAGCCCAGACATTGACTGAAAACCTTCCTGATATTTGTGGATCGAAAGTATATTTTTCGTCGTATCTAGTGGAAGGAGGCCTATATACGCGAACATGTCCATCGTTACAGGATTTAAAAACCTTTTCGTCAGAAAAGACAACTTGTCCCCAGAAGTTTTCATCATTGATTATATAGTTGGATGCAAAAATAATCCTACCCTGCTTCTTTTCTTCTGAAAAATGATATTTTTTTAGTCGCTGAACAACTCTTCAAGTCGCTTTGTAGTTTTATTCTTCTGCAAGCAGTAGATACCGAAGCAGGGAAATTTGTCTCTGAAATTGCATTTACTGCAGTCTGAAAAGGGTTTTCTATTAGGTAATTTATAAGATTTTCATCTTCTTGATTATTGCTCTTCCTGGGCCTACCGGAGCCAACTTTACGGGATACCGTTTGGTTGGTTTCCCATTGTTTTTTAACACTCATTATCGTGGTTTTACTCACATTGTATTCAGCAGCAAGTCTTCTTATGGACCAACCATCTTCAATTCGAAATTTTTGAATATCCGTTAGATGTCGAACCATTTTTAATAATGACGCCACTGATTAACGTCAAAGTGACATTTGTAAGATTATTAATATCAATCAAAGAACGAATGATTTACATAGCTAAAAGAAAGTGTACCAGTTTTTTTTGAAATCAAGTGTACGTCCAAAGAAAGTGTTCCTCAAAAAGTTCTCAGCATTATATAAAATCATTCCTCACAGTCGTTTGATAAAGAAGAAATTAGTCTCCTTAACAAGGGTTAAATTTTGCTTTGCCTGCCTCTGAAGGTATTTTAGATGAGATTGTTGCAAGTGTTGAAAGTTCAATTCAATACCTTCCTGATTCCTCTAAAGGACTTGCCAGAGAAGCTTGCAGAAATCAAATCTCGACAAATATTGTCACCAAACTAAATAAAAAAGTCAAACTCTACAAAAAACAGGAAAATTATCAAACGGTTGCGTGAAAAAGATTGTTTTTATTTAAAAGCTGATAAGGGCAATAAGGTTGTTATTCTAGATAAAGAGGACTATTATAAAAGGGTAGACAATCTGATTAGTAATGGTCCTTATAAAAAACTTTCTAGAAATCCATTACCAAAAATGGTTACTAAAGTAAGAAATGTACGTAAATCCTGCAACAACATTATCATTCCAGCTTTAAATAGGAAGTTTCATATATCTAACCCAAGTGTATCTAGATTGTACTGCTTGCTTAAGATACATAAACCAGGAAAGTCGGTACGTCCTATTGTGTCACCAATCGGATCGGCGACTTACCACCACATCAAAATGGTTAACAGAAGAGTTCGAAAATTTACCTCTTGCACCACCTAGTTTCTCTGTGATTAATTCCAACGATTTCATTAATAAAGTGAAAAATATTCAGTTGCAAGGAGGTGAAATTTTGGTCTCCTTTGACGTTTGTTCATTATTTTCAAGTGTTCCGATAGCACAGACCTTGGACTACCTTAAGGATATACTCGAATTAAACAATCTCAGTCAAGATATTGTAAAAGAATATCTTAAACTCACTAAACTTTGTATGAAACAAAATTGTTTCCGATTCAACGATAATTTCTTCGAACAACATGAAGAAACAGCAATGGGTAACTCTTTGTCATCATTCATTGCTAGTCACTTCATGAACAGATTCGAAACGAAAGCAAAAGAAGAATTCGAGTTTGGCTTAGGTATGTGGATGATATTTTTGCAGTGTTCGATACAAAAGTCGCTGATATTGATAACTTTGTATCTAAATTAAACAGTCGTTTCGCGTCAGTTAAATTCACATATGAATCTGAAAACTCTGGACAACTATCATTTTTAGATGTATTAATAATTATAAATAGTGAAAATAAGTTAGAATTTGACATATACAGAAAAGATACCAGTATTCTAAGATATATCCTAAGGACTCTCACCATTATGCTTAACACAAAATGGCGAATTTTAGTTTTCTAGTCCATCGTCTATTAAGCTTCCCTCTCAATAAGGAGAGGTTTGAAAAAGAAAAGGCATTGATTAAGGATATAGCTGCGAGTAATGGATATTCTGTAAGTTTAATTGATAAAATAATTAGGAAACGAAAGTTTAAAGAGTCGCTTCGAAATTCCTCGACCGTTCAAAATGAAAGAGAAAATCCGAAATTTGTATCGATTCCATTCGATCTTCGATTTACCCGTGGTATTGGTAAAATTTTTAAAGATGTAGGTATGACAGTGGTTCATTCATCGGGAAACAAACTACAACCACTTTTAGGCAATCCAAAAGACAAGATTGAAACAAACGGAAAGTCGGGGATTTACGAAATTAGCTGTAAGGACTGTAATAAAAAATATGTTGGACAGACTAGACGATCAATTCAAACTAGATTCAAAGAGCATATAGCCCATCTAAAATATGGTAGAACAGATAAGTCTAGTGTAGCCCAACATGCGTTTGAGAACAACCATAAAATATATATTAGCAATTTAAAAAGCATTTGAAAGCTTGGAAATCATAAAGTGTAAAAATAGTATGAATAGTGACAGATGGCCTATCCCAAATAGTCCGCTTTATTGGTTAGTAGGTCACGGTTCACCGAACCGTGACGGGTCGGTGAACCGTGACAATAGTTTAGGTGTAAGTAGGGTAGATTGTTAGCATAAGTTTAGTTTTAATAATCTCCAGATGATGCCACCTTGGTCGGCGAAACGCGCGTCGAGTGCAGTATATAGTGTTTTGGTGTTTCGTGGAAAACTACGTCACTGTTATCTTCACATCAAAGGTTCCAACCCACTCCAGGAATACTGAAAGTACAAAGAGGATACAAGTTAACAAAAATTTAAGAAGCTTCTTCTCAGCATGTGAAAATATTTATGGACTATTACAACTTATACTGACCACTTGTGTTCCCAAAAAACGTATATCTAAATGTAGTTATCCTCCTTGGTTTAATGGTGAAATCATAAATAGTATAAGAGAGAATCACAAAGCATTGCGGACATATAAATCTGACGGTAGCCAAGAATATTTTGAATAGTTTAAAGTCCTGCAGTGTAAAATAAAAATGGATAGATAGCACATAAGAACTATAATATGCATTTAGAAGAAAATATCGAAAATAATCCTCTTGACTTCTGGCGATATGTTAATTTTAAGAGAAATGTTTCTAATTTGTCCTAAAATATTAAATATAACGATAAAGTCATTTCCCATCCTCAACTGATTAGCAAACACTGGCGTAGTTTTCCACGAAACACCAAAACACTATATATACTGCATTCGACGCGCGTTTCACCAACCAAACGAAACGCGCGTCGAGTGCAGTATATAGTGTTTTGGTGTTTCGTGGAAAACTACGTCAGTGTTATCTTCACATCAAAGGTTCCAACCCACTCCAGAACTGATTAGCAATTCATTTGTTGACTACTTTCAACAATCATACTCTATTCCGGATGGATTTTATCCTGAAACGTTTAACATCTCTTTAAGTTACAGAAGATGAAGTTTTTAAAGCGATAAAAAACTTAAAACCAATACTAACTGTCTGTACTTGTCCTAATTATAATCCATCCTTCGTAGTACGTGACTGCTGCAGTATTTGCCAAATCATGATAATATATACTTGTGTATACTTTTTAATTTATCTACAGTCATAATTATTCACACAATGTTGAAACAATCAAAAATCATACCTGTTTTTAAGAAAGGAGATAGAACTCTAATAAGTAATTATCGACCCGTAATTTTGAATAATGTTGCTAAAGTCCTTGAAATGTTATTGTATGGAAACATATTTTTATATGTAAAACGTCATATCACGAATTTCCAACATGGTTTTTATAAGGGTCGATCTACAGTTACCAATTTATTTTGTTAAACAGTATATTTATTTGATGCGATTGATGATAGCAATCAAGTTGATACCGGGTGCCCCATATATTTTGACCCTTTGTAAACCTTTATAACTTTTGAACTAGTTGAAATAATGAAAAGCAGTTTTCGCCAGTCTTCTTCTAATTTTGAAAAGTTTTTTCCTGAGTATCCGTCTTTTTTTGCTCATTTCCGGTTTAACCGGAAATAACAGCGTATTTTCGGAGATAGGGCAACTTTGTTATTTCAAATAGAACACCCTATATATTTTTTCACAGTTGGAGAGCCCATTGTTTCCCCTTTCCTAAAATTCCATATTTATCATGGAAATTATACAGAGTGATAAGCTTTTAAAGTGATTACTGTGTTTTATCGAAATGCTACGAAAAAAAAAAATGATTCACAAAGTAGACTATGAAAATAAAAGACATCATTTGTAAACGTCAAATTAGTTTACCAACAACTCGGGCACTTGAGTCACTTTAAGAAAAATGTTTACTTTAAGTGACAAAGCTAAGTTTGTAAGCTTTTTTTGCGCAAAACAACACAAAGAAGATTTAGAACTATGTTTAACAAGGAACCTCCAACAACAAATTCAATTAGAAAATGGTATAAAAACTTTTGGAATTCGGGTTGTATTGACTGTAAAAAAGAACTCCAAATAATGAAAATAGGCTTAATAATGCAATTCAAATTTTGGAAATGACACAAAATGATCCTTCCTCTTCTACAAAAATTTCTTCCGCAACAGGTATTCCCAAAAGTAATGTTCATTCTGTTATGAAAAAAATTTCTAAAATTAAATGCTTATAAAATTCAGATTCATCAAGAATTAAAGGAAACTGATTTTTCAAAATGAATAAAATTTTGTAGAAAAATTCTTAATTTACGTAGAAGAGATAGGCATTTTCTTGATAAGTTAATCATGTCTGACGAAGGCATCATTTTACTTAAATGGCAAAGTGAATAAGCATAATTGTAGAGTTTGGGCAGCAGAAAATCCCAGAAATTTCCATCAGTGGGTTACATCTTCTCCAAAAGTTACAGTTTGGTGTGCGGTATCAAAACAAAAAATTTACGGTCCTTTTTTTTAACAATCCAATGTTCAATGTTCCATCATATTTTGATATGTTAGAAAATTTCTTTTATCCGCAACTTGAACAGGACAGTCTATTTCCAACAAGACGGTGCTACTCCTCATTATACTATGATAACTAGAGATTTCCTGAATGCCACCTTTGGAAATCGTTGGATAGGCAGAGGAAGTCTTCCAGCATGGCCCCTCGATCGGTAGCACTTACAGTTCCAGATTTTTTTATATGGGGGTATGTAAAAGACAGGTAGTATAGCCCTCTATCATAAAATTTAGAACAACTTAAAGAAAACCTTCGAAATGTCTTTAACAACATCACCCCCGAACAGTTAAGTAGAAACTGTGACAACTTTGTAAAGCGAATAAATAAATGTATCCAAGTTAATACGCAGCATTTTGAATATCTTTTATAATGTGAATTATTTTGTTTATTTCTGATTTGTTTAATAAATATCCTGTTACACTTTGTTATATCGAATTTAATATGTACATTTTCAATATTAGCAATTGAAATAACATGCAATTGTTAATAAACTAATTCATAACGTTTACAAGTGATGTTGTCTTTTATTTCGATAGTCTACTTTGTGAATCATTATTCTTTTCGTAGCATTTCGATAAAACGCAGTATTCACTTTAAAAGCTTATAAAATCATCACTCTGTATAATTTCCATGACAAATATGGAATATTCGGAAAGGGGAAACATTGGGCTTTTCAACTGTGAATATAGAGGGTGTTTCATTTGAAATAACAAAGTTGCCCTATCCCCGAAAATACGCTGTCATTTCCGTTGAAACCGGAAGTGAGCATAAAAGACGGATACCCAGGAAAAAACTTATCAAAATTAGAAAGACTGGCAAAAAATCGCATTACGTTGTCTCAACTAGTTTAAAAGTTATATAGGTTTAAAAGAGTCAAAATATAATGGGGCACCCGGTATAATCTATACATCTTTCTTCAAAGCTTTTGACAGGTTAGACCACAGTATTCTTCTGCAAAAATTACAACATTTTAGCAAACCACCTTATTAATTACTTCCCATTTTACCTTGAAAACACAACACAATATGTTTTATAGTGTGGTCATAAGTCTATCGAAATTTTACCAGTCAGGTGTTCCACAAGAATCGATTTTAGGACCACTTTTATTTAATACTTTTATCAATGATATTGTCACTGAAATTATTGTTAATTGTCTTCTATATGCTGACGACGTAAACATATTTTGTAGGATTTCATGCTTCGAGGATTGTCCGGCATTACAACATAATTTAGATGTAATTCATAGCCTGGTGCATTAGTATCTAATTATTTCTTAATCCTTCCTGTTTTATCAGTAACAACTAAACACAATACTATTACATATTATTACACAATTGACGATAATTTACTTTTCTAGGCTAGAAACACTCACTGACTTGTGGGTAGTGTTTGATGAAAAACTTTCATTAACAAGTCATATTAACCAAGTAATTAATAAATCTTGCAAATCTCCAAAATATCTTATTAGAAATACTACTTACTTCAGTAATGCCTCTGGTATCAAATGACTCTACATTTCTATTATGAAGCCTAATTTAGAATATACCTCAAAAATATAGTCCCCACATTACAAGGTACATATGAGGGGTTTAATATCAAAATGTGCAATCTCCACTTTTTTACGAAAATTGAGATGATATACGTTTCCTATGTAGAATTACAAGCTGAATAAAAATATGATTTCATACAGTTGCAAAACGTTTAATATCATGTCGCATTTTGCATTTAAATATTAGATATAGTTTCAAAGTGTACAATCTCCAGTGACAAGTTAATTTCAAAACGTATGATCTCCAAACAACCAATAGGAAGCGACGACATAATCACATGTTATTTTTGAATATTAGCAGTATTGCAGTGTTATTAGTAGCTGTTTCGTGGTGACTTTTTGGAAAAGTAAAAATAGTGCATAGTAAAATTATTTAACAAGTTAGTATGGAAGTTAATGTACTATATATTTTAAATATTTTGATGGAGGACCCTGCGTTAGGATGTAATCATAATGATTTTATTATAGTGTATAAGTTGAAATAAATTGTCAAATGTTTCCATATCTGTCTATTATTCTGTTTTTTGTTTCTTGTTGGCATTAATTTTCAAAACGTACAATCTCCATTGATCAATTTCAAAATGAAAAATATTCAACCTTTCGTGTCCAGTAGAGACTAAACTTGTCATTTTTCTTCGAATTTCCGTAATGACAAACGTCCCCTATAACTCTATTAATTATTTGATTCATTCAGAATTATATTTTCTTCAATATTCTGATTATTAATCGTTTTTACCGATTTTCTTAAAAAGAGCATACAAGGACATTGTACGACTTGGTACTAGACCCGTCATACAGAAAATTTTCACAGTAAAGTTTTAAAGTATTTTACTTTTAAAGTTGATGGATCATTTCCACCTATCGATTATCCTTAGTCTGAACTTCTTTCTAGGTTCTATTTGGTATATTTAGAAGATCGAAGTCTCTTACTTAATTTTTCTTCACAAATTAATAATAATGTCGTTGATAGTACTTACATGCATAATATGTTGCCTTTTCATGCTCATAGAAAGCTGCGTCAAATACATTTATTTATACTGGCGACGCGACGCCTAGGATAAACAAAAAAAAATCACCACGGAAAACGAAAAATTTTTTATTTGGGGATTCACAAGAAAAAGTTATTCCTCGTGAAAAAGCCTGGTTTTCCTGAAATCTCGAAAAATTTCATTATTTCCTTGATTTTTGCTGCGGGGTCAAATAATGTAAAAATTGTAGATTAGGTGTAAAGTAACCACATTAGTTAGAATTGAAAAATCATAAAGAGAAAAGTATGTTTTGGAGATAATATTTTCCTATTTCTCATCTTTTTATGGGCAATTTTTTTTTAATTATATATTTTATTTACAGAAGTGCAGAATATTGTGTAGAATATTTTTATTCTAACGTTATTCCACTTACATTTTTAAATAAACTTTAGAGGGTCTAAAAAGTCGAGGCATGTACGGTTAAAATGATTAGGGTCTTAATTAGTTTTAGGTTCCTCTTTAAGTATCTTTTTAGAAAAATCCTCTGTAATATTTTGTAATATTTTATTTTGAATTTTGCACAAACATCATCCATCATCCTGTACATAATACAGGGTGATTCGCGAGCAATGTGCCAAATCCTAATGACAGAGAGAGCACTTCAAGGCAAGTCTAAATCCACAAGGAAAATATTTTTTGACCACTAGTTAAGAAAATACAGGGTGTTTTATGCATTTGGTCTGACAATTCAAAGAGTTATTCTCTGCAATTGGATGTAATCGAATAAAATTTACCAGTAACATTTCTTACCTGGGACTTGTCATAAGCACACGCGCTAGGTGTTCCGCAAACCCGTGTATAGAGGGAATTAGAAGCGGAACGGCTCCCACCTTACCACATAAAGCGTCTCGAATCAAGTAATGAGTCGCTCGTCTTACATTCTGCTGTTGGATAATGCATCATCAACTTTGCCCAGAATTATTTTCACGGACGAGGCCAATTCACTCGAGAAGGAGTGTGGAATTCTAGGAATTCACACCTTTGGGGTCACAACAATCCTCATGCCGTTGTCCAGAAAAACCCCAGCACAAGTTCTCCCTTAACATATGATATGGAGTGGTAAACGATACATTGATAGAACCGCATTTTTTTGAAGGCCGATTAACTGGAGAAATCTACTTGGATATCCTCCAGACCATTTTGCCCAATTTATTATTGGCACAAAATATCGACAGAAGAGGTCTTCATTTCCAGCATGATGAGGCAGCGTCTCATTTCTCACTCCATATCCGGGAGCATCTCAACAATAAGTTTCCTAACCACTGGATCGGTCCTGGAGGTCCTCAAGCTGGCCAGCTAGGTGTCCTAACCTAACTGTTCTCGATTACTATGTTTGGGGCCACATGAAACAATCGGTGTACACTATGGAAGTCAACACTATAGAGGAACTACTGCAGCGGGTAGTGGCAGCCTCTGATAATATGAAGAACCATAGACAAACTATTGGGATTGCCACACGACATTCATTGTTGCGGTGCAGAAAATACATCGAAGTTAGGGGAGGGCATTTCGAGAACCTGATCTAGTTTGAGAATTGAAGCATTACTTATCTAATATTTTGATGTTGTTATGATGTTATTCTCATTATGATGTTAAGTTTGTAAAGAATTACCTATTGTTTATTAAAAGGGTTATCACATTTATCTGTGCATATATTTTCTATATAGATTATACCCATAATCCATTCAGATTTTATCACTTTATATACCCTAAAAATTTCACAAGTACGACCCTGTCTATTTCTTGCTTGCTATATGTCTCAGAAGAGATATGGATCTGAAGCATTTAATTAGACCCTATCAAACTGTTCTATAATTAATGCCCGGTCAAAGTGCTAAATTGATTTGTGATTTTTTTTACTGAAACGTTTTAGGTGTGCCGTCATAACTGATTTGCTATTCTGATTGCATTTTTTTTACTTTCTGAATCCGCTAATAATTTTCCAGGAATGCGATAGAAAAATGTACTTGTTTGTCAAAAACGAGGTGGGCAGATTTTTACCGAGTCCAGACCTGGATTTTTCAAAACCAAGTAGGCCATTCTGACAAGTTCCAGGTGAGGAATGTTACTGGTAAGTTTCATTCGATTACATGTAATCCGTTGCAGAGAATAACTCTTTGAATTGTCAGATCACATCTCTATCTGCCATTAGGCTATGGCACATTGCTCGCGAATCACCATGTATACTGATTTTATTTCACCTAATCCCGTATTAATATTCTCTTAATTTGTTAATTCTTATTTCAAAGCTGACTTCTCTAAAGCCTAATTAAAATGACAAATAATGTCCATCCTCATATTGTATTCAAATTATTAAGGGGGTAAAACTACTAGCATAACAAAGGGCCAGCATGACAGACATGATGGTATAACTCGCTTGTTGAGTGGTCAGTGGTGGTCATCCCGGCGTAGCTTACAAAACAAGCGCCAGTGGAGCCAGGGGGTTAACTACCCCATTTTACGTGAATATCATCTACACCTCATACGTGACAAGTGATCTAACAGAACCCGCTGTTTGTGGCATGCCTGCCCAGTCGACGCTGGCGCCCTTTTCACTAACTACATGACGTTTCTATTATTAAATTATCACTCTATTAAGTTAGCGGTCTGGCTTTTTTCAGTGTATCATAAACTTTATTAAGTTAGTTTTTTATTTCCAGTATGTTGCTGGTTTTTATCTGTTTGACTTTATTTCTATCACCTACGTTTCGTACAAAATTTATTAGTAAATTTTAAAAAATAAACTCAGTTTTACTCCAAAAATGCAAAGTTGGTAAAATTTTTTCAATAAAACTGTTTATATCGAGAGCATGTACCGCCTTTTAGTCGTCTGTCATAACTAATGCAAACTTATCAATTCTCTTTATTGTTTCATTCAACTATGATCTATTATTGTCCTGTTTCTTTTTAGACAACAAATCAAATTAAATTTTACTGTTAAAAAATAAATATTAAAAAACACAGAACATGTATAAAAAAAAACAATCCTATAATGCACTACTTAAAACATAAATTTTAAATAGTACTTTGCAATGAAAAAATGCAAAATATTTATCTTATTACTGATTTTTGAAAACCTAGTTCTCGGTAAGTAACGGAGGTTTCGTTTCAATTTTTTTTTCCAGAAACTACCTGATCATTGTTCTTAAACTAAGAAAAAGAAACGTTGTCAATTTGGGGATTAAAATTTCCTCATCCCGTAGGTACTAGGACTTTCGATGTTTCATGATGTTGTCAAAGTTGCACACATTTACAGCATGTCTGAAATACTTAGACGAAATGTTTAATTGGCTTAAAATAATCTTTAACCAAGAAAAAAATTATTCGTAGTTAAAAATAAAAAAAAGTTAATTTTCGTAGACCCCAGCAGACTCGTCCTATTCCTTTACCTCTAAAAAAGAGTGTTATCAAGTTTGAAAGCTTTATCTCAAAAACTTTGGTTGCCATCGCTGTACATACAGACACATAAATACGCAGACAGGTTGTACATTTTGCGTTCATGTTTTTCGTCATAATTCGTCGAAATTTGTCTAAAAACACAATAAAAAATTTCCCATTGGAAAGGCGAAAAAGCAAAATGTGTTTGAAATTTATATTTTAAATTACAACAATGAGATTGGAACATTTAGGTTGCTCATCTAGCAACCTATCAGTTATTTAAATTTTCTTCAACAATTTCCTTGGTTTCATTGAAGGTGTGCTGTTGTATATCCTACGCCAAAAGATATTGTTCATCCATGATGGTGTAGTTCCTTATTTTGCACATAATTTTTTAAGAAATAAGGAATACCCGGCCAAATTAACTGGCAAAGAAAAAGATCCTTCCATTAGGTGGCCACCATGTTCACCAGATTTGAACCCTTGTTATTTCACTATTTGGGGAGCTATCAAATAGAAACTGTTTGAGATCAAAATCAGCACTGAAGAGCAACTCTGGACAAAGATACACAACAGATTTTGTCAACGTCAAACTAAAAAAAAAAAATGGCAATTGAAAAATTGGTATTTTTTAGTTTTTTACTGATTTTGGTCGGACTTTTTCTCTATTAAGCCATTTTATTTCAAAGTTTCAGTTTTTTGCGGTGTCGATTTATTTTCCAGAGTATTCGATCGGAAAGTTCAGAATTCACGTTGTTGCAGTTATATGTATTTTTATGCTTCTCGTACCCACATAACGAGTTGGAAGAAACAAAATAAGTCCGCTAAATCTAAAGTTTTTATTGCCCCCGTTCTTTACAAAATTTGTGAAACATTAAGGCTAAAAATAGTGGGTTGGACCCTTTGATGTGAAGATAACACTGACGTAGTTTTCCACGAAACACCAACCAAGTTGGCATCATTAGAGATAATTAAAACTATGTTTTAATCATTTCCAGATGATGCTAACTTGGTTGGCGAAATGCGCATCTAGTGCAGTATATGGTGTTTTGGTGTTTCGTGGAGAACTATGTCAGTGTTAATTTTTTCTACCACCAATGTAAAAAATATGTTATTTTTAAACACTTTTAAATGTGAAAAGTACATTTTTTACGCACCTCAAAAAATTGTAAAACTTGTTTTTTAAAGTACTTATTCAATATCAAATACAATTATTATTCATGTTTTAATAAATTTGTGGTTATAGTACTATTTGATGTTACCAATGTTTATACCTTAAGAGGGCTAATCGAACCAGTGTTTGTAAGGTAATTTTTCAAAATTTATTTCTTCCATACGGTTTGGTCAAATTACACCAAATTTGGAGGATCAGTAGTTGAAAGTGTACTAGAGGGTACATGTATATCTATTTTAATTAATTTTCACTTTATGTAGGGAAAAATTATACTGTAAATATAAGTGAAATTTGGACGTGATTAGCTCCTGAATTATGATATCAATCGGTAAAATTCGAGGTAAAATTCATACATGTCGTCTAGAATCAATCTTCATAATTATGCTCAGCAAGTTTCAAACTTTTATTCCGTACTATTTGGTTAAAAAGAATTTTCTAAATAAGTATCTTTGTCACTACAAATGGAGTAAGGAAGTGTTACCTCTATCGGGAATCGCACTTCAATGAAGTCGGTGAATAAAACGTCCAGTAAAGGTATAGTCAAGGGCAAAATTATTCAGCGGCGCATGTATAAAAACTTTCTAGAGAGTGACACAGCTATCCGAAGCTTTTTCCCGACTAGGCCCCTTAAGAAGTCGATGGTAAAACGGAATTAATAGAGTAATCTTGCACGTTAGACGCGTTATTTATTTTAGTGTTTCTAATTTTTGTCGCTTTGTCACAAAATAGTATATTAAGTATTAAGGTCAGTAAGATACTTAATGGCCACAGTGTTTTTGAGGTTTTTTGCACCTCAAATATTGAATAAATTTAATTAAAACTAAAAAAAATTTATATTTTAAAAATATATGAAACAAACAAGTCGCATATGAAAAAGTTTTCGCTTTGGTTACTATGAGACTGAATATTTATTGTCAAGTGACATCGGCTATCATTAGAAATTTCTCCAAGATAAAATGTTTGCCACAACTTAAGCTTCTTGTAAGTTATGATTCAAGATAGTGACGATTCAGACTTAGAAAATGCTTGGCAAGTGGGATGCTCAGCCATAATTTCCGAAAAGTAGTAATTCCCGAGAAGTTCAAAGAGAGATATGAGAAACCCTTTAAGCTATTGCTTCAATAAATTTTAATATTTATTCAAATTGTAATTTTAATTTTGTCTTTAATAAAAATTGATTATTAAATTTCTGTATTTATTAGTTTACTTACCGCCTCCTGATCGGTAAGTAATCACTTACCGATCGCTAATTTGTAAACGTCACTTACAAATGTCTCAACAATTCAGTAAAGATGTAAAATTATTTGACCGTGCAAAAATATTATTAGCAATCTCCACTTTTTCTTCAACACACTCTTTCACATAACCCCTCTGCAACCGTCGAATATCTCCATCCACCATGTTGTTTAATTCTTAAGAGCCCCTGAGCCAATTAATAGTGAAGCAAAGAACCATCTGAAACTGTGACCACTGTATTTTGTTGTATTTGGTAGTTTAAGAAACGATGCAATTGGCTCGGTATTTTAGGAAATGTAATTACTTTAACTACATGAACTTTCATTTTCAATTTCTATATTGGAGTCCGAAATTTTAACAATAGAATCTATTAGTTGTGACGTCACATAAATATGCAACCTACGTACTAATGTCATGGCACACTAGTTGTCTATACATCACATTGCAACTTGACCCTTAATGCACATTTTTCATATTTTTGAGGATTAAATAGAGCGTACATTTTGTTTTGTCTCCCTTGTAATAAATATTTAAGAAATTTCAGTTCCATTTACCATGCACAGTACATATTTAATTATGTACAATGTTCAACACATTAGGAAAACTCTCTTATTGATTTAATAAATGAATATTAAACACGGATTTACTATTCACCATTAGGAATTACGATCTGTGAAAATCAGATTGCACATATCAATTAGTTTGTGGCTAACCTCAAATTGTTAACATAGTTTATAACCTCTTTTCTTTTTTATAAAATAACTTTGTATTTTCATTGTTTCAATAATATCCTATAGATAAGGTAATTAAGAAAATATTTAGCTTTACCAGTTTTTTGATTTAAAATAATTTTACACGATTAATGAAAGTTCATAAACGAATTAGTTTTATATCGTTATTTGAAAATTTATACACCATAAACAAATTCACATCACAAAAACTTACATTTCTTATCAAAGTTCCTGCAAACAGCACTGGAATAACTCGCTGATATCCGGCCTCTCCTAATAAGGTGCTCACATTTTTTTTTTAATTTGGTAGCCTTTGGAAAATTAAACATTTACATCCACTTTTATTAGTATGATCACTCTCTGGAACAAATCACAAACCCATAGTTCAAAATAAACACAAAAACGTCTTTTTAAATAGATAATACAACGCTTGAACCTGAATATGCGAGTTATATTACAAATGATGAAGTTTGAAATATGTCAAGCAAGTTGAAAGGATGATGAAGTAGCAGCAATATTAACTTTTAACTTTAATCCTGTTGGAGCATATTTCTGCAGTTGGTAATATTAATTAATTATGTTAATAATATAAGTTTTTGTAATGCGTTACAATTGTATATATTTTCATATGTTTTGTGCTTGGTAAATAGTAGTTGAAAATTATTAAATGTTTGTTATAAGGGAGAAATAAAATAAAATTGTACGCTATATTTAAGCCCTGAAAATGTCGCCATTATAGATATACCATAGGTACAGCGCTAAGTGTGGCCAGTTAGAAAAAGAATACGAGCGATAGCGGTGAACTAGTATGAAATTAGATGGAATAAGACACACTCAGCGAACATAGGGACAGGCTCAGTCTATGCCCCACCAGCCAGCTACAATACACACACAGTGTTACGTCCATTTGCTTGTTCAATCGGTCTTTGTTAACAGTTGGCTACATTAGACGTTTTACACACGATATGCATTAAGGGTCAAATTCTTGTCTGATGTATAAGCAACCGGCGTGTCATGACAGTAATACATAGGTTGCATAATTATGTGACGTCACACTAAAAGAGTCTATGACATTCAACAATCCTATAATCATCACTACTTTCATTTGCAAAAATTTTTTATCGGGGGCATCAAGCAAAAAAATAGTAACTTCTTCTCCTGTATATATGTTTGCTCAGATTTATAGCTAGCACTGTGTCTTTTAAGAAACGCTTTTACTTTATGGTACTTACTTATATCTATATTTTCCTTGACAGCCAAGGACGATTTTATGATGTAATATTGTGATCACAGGATTGGAGATTTTAAACATTTGCATTTTTCACCTAAATGAGTAAAAAGTGGTTCTGTTACCATATAGATTTTCTTTTGCCGCGCCAACTGGCAAAAGCCTCGTACTCTTTTTCATACAGACGTCTGGACCTCAAAGGAAGTCTTTTACTGATTTCTTCATGTTGAGATTATGCTAATTCACTTGTGCAGAATAATCTCAATGTGCTTTAATTAGAACAGTTACACAGAAACCGATATACGAGATGTGTGTGACGTACTTCGTTGCTCTACCCAAGAGCGTCACTTTGACGCCCAACACTACGGCGGTGCTTACGGTACGGAGATCTCGGGCGCCAGTTTCTGTTTAGAGTGCAGAAACACCACTTTACTCTATCGGCGGGACGATAGAGGCCGGGCAACTGCAGTGAAGATACGGCTAAGCCAGGGGTCGGGAAAAAGGGAACTTACACACTACAGTTAAGGAACAGACTCTCATTCAATATATGTACATTTATTCTACACACTAATAATTATTATTTACACTTTATACACACCTTAGTAACTACAACTTATACTACAACGGTCTTAACCTACAAGCGGTCTTATTCTACAAGCGGTCTTATACTACTACGGTATTAACTACGGACAAGCGGGGCAGTAAGCGGGCGGTCAAGCGGTGCGATACGGTAATCCGGTGAAAGAAGCGGTGAAACGGTAAACGGCAATAAATTAATCGGTCATAAGCAGACGGCGGACGGATACCAGGAGGGGAAGCAAGCGCCAATACAAGCACCCTAAGACTTTACCAAACCTTTATCAAATCTTGCTACTTACTTCCGGATCTGGGGCTGCTTCCTCCCTGGAGCGGTCGGGGTCGGCACGTCTGGTCGGTACGGGCGGCAGCAACGGACTGTTTCGGATGCTTATGCTGGTCGGCGTGGTTCTTTAGTCAGCAGCTAAACGGCAACTGGCTGATTGGAAAAATCCTCAAGCTATTAAACTCTGCTAAATACAGAAGTAGGATGAGATGCGGTAGTCATGCGCGGAATATAGCAACTACGTCACCTTTTACTGACTTAGAAAAATTCGCAATTACATTTGTATACCTATGTACCTCTATACTCACAAGTTTACTTACTGTCCAAGTCGGCGTGGTGCTTCGGGTGGCGGTCAGACGGAGACTAACTTGATTGTAAAATCCTCATGCTACTAAACACTGCCAAACGCAGACGTAGGATGAGATACGGTAGTCATGCGCGGTATATTACAGCTACGTCACCCGTTTATCGACTTAGAATAATTCCACATGAAATTTAAATACCAATATATCCTTATACTCACGAGTTTACTTACTATCCAAGTCGGCGTGGTGCTTCGGGTGGCGGTCAGACGGAGACTAACTTGTTTGTTTTCATTCTCGGGCTCCTTCACGGCAGCGCGGGACACCATGCGCGCTCCGCGTTTCGCGATTCACGTACTGCCGGCATATGTGGAATGTTCATAAAAACATATCAATACTACCTATCTATAATTAATAATTAAACTGGTATTATTTAAAAGCGCAGTACTATAATGGTTAAAATATTTTTCAAAACAGACAAATAGCACATAGTTATCTAACTTAATTCTATAAAATAAAATCACTTCGTTACATGTGTATGTAAGACTATTAAATAAGTAATTACTTGCAATACATAAACTGACAGCTTCTGCTTTCGATCGTTTGGCATTATCAACTTAACTAACTGACAGCTGACAGGACAAAATTTAAAAACATATGATCATGTCAATGTACATGTCGAAAGCAGTTATATCAACCTTATAACTAAAAAATACTAATGTATTTTTTCAGGCAATATTAAAGTTTTACTTTGACACCACATTGCTTAAACAGAACGTACATTGTTAGAAATTTCAATCTATGTTTGATCATGTCACACCTAACATACTCAGCAATCTTTCGAACTACACACGCAAAATCGGTTTAGTTAGAACATCCGCTGCTTGGTCTTTACTCGGCATATGCTCAATCACTTGCTGCTTATGAAATTAGGGATCCTCCGCTGTGCTTGAAGAGGATTCCGTTCACCATCCTCGTGTAGTGGAGTCACTGGCATAGTCTATATTACAGTAGGCTTCCGGGTCGCCTACCTTTTTAGCAAATATGTAGTGGATACCCATCGTTGCAGATCCTTTGATGTACTTCCCAATTCGTTTCACCATCGTCCAGCGTCATCTCCAGCTTCTCAAGAAATTGCGACACATAGCTCACAGCGAAAACGATATTTGGTCGCGTAGCAACTGACAGATACATAAGATAACCGACCGCCTCTCTATATGGAGCTGTTGTCAGCTCAGTATCCCCCCTCACCCTGTCCGTAGATACTTCTCACTTGGTGTTGAAACAATATTTAAATCCAGCATGCTGAATTTTCGAAGTATGCCCTCAGGATATGTTTTCTGATTAATGAGAATCGAACCATCATCCTTTTGTTCGATTATCATATTCAGAAAGTAGCCATCTGGTTCAACAGTTATCTTGAATTTCAACCAGCTCACACAGTAACTAATTAATGTCAGATTTCTTTATTGAAGCAACAAGTTCATCATCAACATACAAGACAATTATCAATTTCTCCTTAGCAGTGATACGATAAAACAAGCACGGATCTGCTGTATTTTCACACAACCCAAAACTTAAAAGTACATCTTTAAGTCGCCAATTCCAGCACCTCAGCGATTATTTCAGTCCATACAAGTTCTTTCGAAGTCTGCATACACGATCAGTATCATCATCGTAACCCTCGGGCTACTTCTTGTATATCTCTTCCTCAGTCACCCCATTAAGAAATGCTGTCTTGACATCAAATTGTTCCAACTCAAGATTTTCGTTTCCTGCGATGCTCAATACGGTTCGGATTGAATCGAATCTGACAACAGGGCTAAACGTCTCATTGTAATCGATCCCTTCTCGGTGACTAAAGACCCGAACAACCAGCCACAACTTGTACCGATCTATTTCACCGTCAGCTTTCCGTTTGATACGATACACCCAATGATTCGAAACAAGCTTGCGACCTGCTGGTAATTCAACCAAAGTCCATGTCGAAACCATCTCCTCTCCCATCGCTGCTTTCCAGTGCATTCACACTGCCGACTTATTTGCCTCAGTGAAACTTTTCTATTTCAGCTAGCATCGCATTGATCAAATGATCAAGTGATTTAATTAATGTCCCTTCTCGTAGTTGTCGCCTCAGTGGCTCCGTCGATACATAGACTACGAACCAGTCGCAAGCTGAGTCTTCTTGTCGTCTTGCAAATCAGGAACAGATACATTATTTCGTATTTGAGTTATTAATCGTATCATATGTAAACAGCATCAGCATATTTCCAGCAGTCTCTGGCTCGAACACGACATTCCTACTGCGAACCACACGATTTTCGGATTTGTACCAGATACGATAGCCGTCTATCTCTTCTGAGTAGCCAACGAACACACCACATGTTCCTTTTGCATTCCACTTCTTGCATTGTCTTGCCGACATATGCAAGAAACACACAGTACCAAAAACGCGAAGCATATTCAGGTGTGTACTTTTTTTCTGCAACCAGCTCATATGATGTTTTGTCATTAACACTGCTTGGTCCCGTTTTGTTTAGGATATAAACAGCAGTGTTTACAACTTTCGCTCACAATGATTTCGGCAGATTCTTCGCCAAAAGTATCGTGCGAGCTAGCTCTACCACTGTTCTGTTTGTACGTTCAGCGCAACCATTCTGCTCTGACGTATACGGATTTGTGATGGTTAATTTCAACCCGTTTGCTTTCATGAACTTCTGCACGTCACTATTATCAAACTCACGCCCACCATCACACTGAAATGCTTTTGGTATTCGTCTACGGTGATTTTGAACGACTTTTAACATTTATACAATCTTTTCCACAGTTTCAGATTTTTCTTTGAGAAAATACATCATGCACATACGCGAATAGTTACATGTGAAGCACACAAGGTACTTCGCTCTGCCCAACGACGCGCTCTCCAATGGACCACATAAATCAGCGTGAATAATTTCACTAGGTTCCGTTAGACGTTGCTGACGTGACTGGAGGCTATTTCGATGTTGCTTCCCCTCAACACAAGCACCACAAAATGTATTGTCTACTATAATGTCGATTCCACGTTATTTCAAAATGTTCTGTACGCGTCGTTTGTTTTGAAGACCCAGCCGCTCATGCCAGATTTGCAGTGTATCCTTAACTTCAAGATTTGTTTCTCTGGCACATGACGTTTCGGGCATATGCCAATTCGAAAGTGACGTTTCGGGCAACTCCACACGTATGTCAATTTTGAAAAATTTACCGACGCGAACACATCGAGTCGTGACGATACTATTTTTCGTAAATTTGCACTCAGCTTTTGACGTACTGCAGTTCAAGCCTTTGTCAACCGCACATGTCACTGAAAACAAATTTCTGCGTGCAGTCGGCATGTATAATACATCCTCCATGTGGCACTGCAGCCACTTCCTTTTCACAGCAGCCTCGAACCTAAGCATTCCTTTACAAAGTGCATACATCGTAGTTTCTTTACCCATTCTCTGTGATACGTTATATGGGCCGTATTTGTTTGGCGAATTGAATATCAGTTTCACATCACTTACATATCACTTAGATCAGATCATAAGTAAAGTGTCAAAAAACATCATTATTCAGCTCAGTTCAGGACATTTCAGTTTGTCAACAAACATAACATAACCATAAAGTTGTGCGTTTTTATATATTTCTAGTTTTATTATTTAAAATGGATTGTAAGATTGTTTCTGTATGTATAGTTAGAATTTCAACTATGACAATTTTTTTTATAAAGGTTATTTGCAGGAATTATGTTAAAAAAAGAAAATATACATGTAACAGTAGTTCTACCGAGAGTTCTACGGATGATGATTTTCTGGAGTCCTCGGAATCGGATTCTGATTCAGCATTGGAGGAGAGGACATAGCGGACCAAAATGGAAGGGTTTATGGAAAAGGTCGTTCCAAAATATTCGGATACGGAATTCAGGTCGCATTTTCGATTCCAAAGAAGTGGCGTAGATTTTGTGGGGAATTTAGTACGCGAGGAATTTGAGAAAAAAGCAGGACATACAGGAGGCAGGGAAAATATCAGTGCTAAGAGAGGCATACATTTATTTCTCTGGTATATCGCAAACCAAGAAACGTTTCTAAAAGAACTGCCCATGACATTATAAAAAAAGTGGCAAAAAATTGGTTGATATTAGTGCTCAGTTTATTGTATTTCCTCAAGAATTCCACAGAAATCATGCTCTGCTGCCATGTTGAGAATATGCGAATTCACTTGTGCAGAATAACTAGTTACTCGCAATACATAAACTAACACTTTCTGCTTTCGTTTGACATGATTAACCTAACTAATTGACAGCTGACAGGATAAAATCTAAAAACATATGGTCATGTCAATTTTCATGTCAAAAACAGTTATACCAATCATATAACTAAAAAATACTAATGTGTTCTTTCAAGCAATTTTAAAATTTTATTTTAACACTTCGCATCTTCTGGAATATCACTTTATTCACTTTCGTTGCTCGTACGCAAAAAAGTTGTACACAATATCTCCACAAATAGGTTTTTTGTACCTGTTTTACTGAGAAAATAATATTGGTTAAAATATTTTGATTTATTAGGTACTTAATGAAATCATGTTAAACTTTTGTCAATTTGACGGCAACTAAAAAATTTTAATTTTAGTATATTTGTAATTTAA
Source organism: Rhamnusium bicolor (assembly GCA_029963845.1). Classification (NCBI taxonomy): domain Eukaryota; kingdom Metazoa; phylum Arthropoda; class Insecta; order Coleoptera; family Cerambycidae; genus Rhamnusium; species Rhamnusium bicolor. Next base: position 514,482 of record JANEYF010004223.1, read on the forward strand.
AAAAAATCATGTATGAACTCGAATATTAAACGTTTTTTTTTTTTGCATTCGTGGAAAATTCTCACTTGAACAAAAAGTACTCATTTTACATTCGTGTTGTATAAATTTGGTTGGCCTATTTTTAGTATTTCATATGAAGAGTAACCTAGTTTGCGGTGGAACTAGGTACGTTCGCTTTAATTAAAAACCTAATTAAATTTTATGTTTTGCAGTAAATGTATTTTATTATGGGTTTCATAGTTTTGTATATGGCTAAAGTCTTAGTGTGGTTACTAATTTGCTCCTTGGAGCATAATAGGGATGCATTGGCGTCAGCTTTTATTAATGTGCTGTAGCTAAAATACGATCATTAAAGAATAATTTACTTTTTTATTATGAAGCATTTACATTTTATTGCAGGGATAATAGACACGTTTTGGTGGAAAATATAATAAGGAATCAACCAGTTAAAGGCATAAATTTGTGGACAAAAAGTTAATTCCTATTTATAGTAAACATTTTTTCTCTGTTAAAGAAGTTAAAAATTGTTTAATTTAATTATTTATCTTCTAAAATTAACATAGAGGAATATTAAGCAGTTCTCTTTCAAATATTGTCACTTCATATTTGATTATAAAACTGAATGTAATTAGTACAATAAACAACAAGTTTAGAAACGCAAAGTTTTACTAAACGAATATAGCTTTGAGTACGAGCGAGCACAGCGAGCGAGTAACTTAAAAGCTACATGAGTTTAGTAAAACTGCTTTTCTTACGAGGTTTGTTTATACTATTTTTTCGCATTTTGTGTTAGTAATTATAAGCAAATAATCATAGATATAAAAGAATTACAAAATTAGAAATTTAAAAAATTTCATAGCAGGTATCTGGGTGGGATTTCTTGACACCGCTTTGTTCATTTACATAACAGTTAATAAGTTTCATTTTTGTGAGTCGAATTGAGTTTAAGTTACATATTAATTATAAAAATGAGTCTTGCTACTAACAACAATTTAAAAAAATTCTTCTGAAGACATTTTAAATGTTGCTCGAGAAGCGTCTTCGAGCTTACTTCCTTTAAAATGCAAGGAAAAATACGAGAAGGTATATGAAATATTTTGTTATTGGAGGATGACAAAAAACGCACTAAGAACTGATGAAAGTGTAATGCTAGCATATTTTTTTGAGAAGGTAAGCTATTTTATACATATTTTAGTGTTTTTCATACAGTGTCTTTCATTACTTTAGACAAAAGCTCTTAAGGCATCCAGTTTATGGTTTACATATTCCATGTGAAAAAGTACTATACAAATAAACGAAAATGTGGATATATCACTATCAATACAAAAAGCTACTTGCCTTTAAAACGTCAAAATGACACATACGAAGCAAAGAAATCAAAAGTTTTGACTACGGAAAACGTTACTATGTTTTTAAAAGAGGCTCCAGACGATAAGTTCTTATTTATGAGTGTGGTACTAATATTTGGTTTAAATGAGGCATGTCGGCGTACAGAATTGTGCAGCTTAACTGTAAAAGATACGAAGACACGGGGAAAATTTTGGTTATAACTTTACATGACACAAAAACCAAAAAGAAACGTGTATTTACCGTAGGATCAGAGTGCAACGGATATGAAATTTATTATAAGTTTTCACGATTGAGACCCAAACAAGTAAAACACAATAGATTTTTCATTTACTATAATCACGGTAAGTATACAATATAACCAGTTGGCATCAACAGTTTTGCAAAAATTACCCAAAAAGTTGCAGAATACTTAAAACTCCCAGATGCATCCAGTTACATTGGCCATTGCTTGAGGAGGATGTCTGCCATAGTCTTTAAGACAAAGCTTTCAAATTTGGTACACATGTTCGAAAGGCCAAAGACAATGATAAATTCGGTGACGAGCAAAATTGGCCAGCTGAAAGGAGGTCGATGGGACCCAGACTTTTTTTGTATTTAACCTCACAAAAAATATATTCTTGATGAAAGATTATAATTCATGTCTACTATATCAAGCCAATAAAATATATTTTCAAAATACTTATCAAATTATTGTATTGTTACCGGTTCTTCGTAAGTGTACAAAGTTTCAATTAAATCTGTCCGTTTCAAGTGAGTCAAAATCGAGTCCAAAGAGTCGGTTACAAACAAACAAACAAACAAGCAAACAAGCAAACGTACAGGTGAAGCTAATATAAAAGCGTGTTAAAAAAATACAGGTTTCTTCAAATAATTCTTTGGAGAAAAATTATAATAAATGCTCCACATGTTGCTTATTTTGATTGACACACATCTCTTTGGGCTTTTGAAATGAGGTTTCTTCTGTTCCTAAAATTGACCGTGTGATAGATCTAAATGCAGTTATTACCCTTTCCTTTATATTTTGTACTGTTGTTGGTGTGTCATTATAAACAATTTCCTTCACATACCATCATAAAAAGAAATTCTTTTTGTAAGATCTGGGGAACTAGCAGGCCATTTAGTGGGTTCATTTCTTCCAATCCATTGAAGTGGGTAAGTATTATTTAAGTGGTCTCTAACTGCATTTAAATAATGTGGTGGAGCACCATCTTGCTGAAACCACATCCTAACTCGAATCCTTTCAGGAAGATTCACCAATAATTGTGGCAGATAGTTTTCCAGAAAATGAATATAAATAGCTCCAGTCAATGTACCATCGAAGAAATGTAGTCCTATTTACATGTTCTCCAATAATTCCTCCCCAAACGTTTATAGACCATCTGTGCTAGTTATCAACTTGCCTAAATAAGTGAGGATTTTTCGAAGCATAATAATAGAAATTGTGCCTATTAATAAATCCATATTTATGAAAAGTTGCCTCATCAGTGAATAAAGCATTACTGAAGAAGGTGACATCTTGCATTTTATATCTGGCCCAATTACAAAACTATAGACGCCTTTGAAATTCGTCATCAGATTGTTCCTGGTGCATTTGAATATGATATGCATGAAACTTATTTGTTTTTAAGATTTGACCAACAGATCGTGTATTTATTCCTACTAATGAGCCCACTGCTCTCTGACTAATATGGGGATTCTCAACAGTTGCCAGCACTACAGAAAATTCATTTTCTTTGTTCAAGACACGTTTTATTCGTTCACTTTTATACTCGATATTTCTAGTTTCTACAAATCTATCAAGAAGGTTTTGGAAGCTGCTAACATTAGGAATCCTTCTTTCAGGATACCTTGCTTATAAATTCTACTAGCAAGCAAACAATTTCTGTCTGACTCGTTCAAAACAAAAGGCATGTTCCGCTTTATTAAAATTCCTTTTGTAAAACTCGAAATATTTTAAATTTAATTCAAATAATAATTGACGACCGGTAAGTGCGATAAATGTTAATTTGTATAAGACAATTTATATTAAACTAAGGTTTATTGCTTGTCGAATAATGAAAACAGCGGATGAACATAACCAACATGGTTGACAATATAGACAACTTTTAATGTTTGAATAACATAGCCACGTTATTACTTTTATAAAAATGTTGTTCGGAAAAGATCCTATTTTTATTATATTTGGGATATGGACCCTTGGGTCTGCAAAGACCATTATTTATTATCAAATTTCGCACTAAATCGTTATTTAAAATACCGATGTTATTGAAATTAGCAAAATCTGTTGGATTTACCTTGTTAAAAAAATCGTAGCCGTCGTTGTCAGCACTGCCAGCAGCGTTAATTGTAGTAGTCAACAATGAATCATCATCGGAATCGTCAATTTGCTCATTTTCAATCGAGGCGCTGAAAAAAGTTTTCATTTTCCTTATGGTCGCTTTCATTTGAATGATTTGATTCATTTTCTTGCTGAAAAATTAACATTTTTTAATATCTGAATTCAAATTAATCGAATTTAATTAATTTTAAGCTTAATTTGTTTTATGGCAACTCTTAAAAATACAAAAAAATTATGCACAATTTAAATAAAAATTAAACAAAATTTTCGCTTTTCATTAATCACACCGTATTTTATTTTAGAAAATAGGTATATTTTTTCTTTCATTCTTCATAATTATTTAATTATTTTGTGATTTGTTTATAATAATTAAAACTTACCTTTTTAAAATTTTGATTCCTACACAACACAAATAAATTTTGATTTTATTTTAAGGTGTCCAAGGCACTTTTACTTTTGCACTTTTGTTTTCTATTTTAATTTTAAATAACGTGTCTCATGCAAGTTAATTCTTTTTATATGTATCCCCCCCTCCCTTTCTGTAAAATTATTAAATAAACAAAGCCTGCCTTACCTTCTTGTTAGAACTGAAAAAAAATTGCATCCAAATTCGACGGCAATAAATAATTTAATATATGCGACGCGGCTAACTACTTTAAAAAAAATATACACGTGTTGCTTCGGCCGTCGGCGTCTCAAAACTAAGTAAAATATCTTGGCATATCTGCCATGGAATTAAAGTCGGATGTCGGGAAGAATTTATTATATTTTACAATGAAATACTTAAATGGAGCGGCTTTTCTTTTCTCTATTTTCTTTTGAACTTAAACTAGTTAAACTACATATTATTAAATTCCTTCATTTAATTAAATTAAAATGTTATATGCAGAGAACACGAGCGGTTAATTGTGGCCTATATAATATAAAAAACATAAAACCAAAAATCACCGTCACTGAATGATGCCGCCCGGTGCAGGTGTGATGTGAGAGCATAACAAAACTCTACGGCTGTGTTGTTTTTATATTTCTTAAACTCCGCAAATCGCAACGAAATGCACTTCTCCTCGTGGATATAGTGGGCATAAAAAAATGTCGGCTTGTTTGATAGCGATAAAGACATCAAAGATGCCGACCCCGACGTTTCTTTCATCCTACTATAATAGCGACGAGGATAATTTTTTTATAATAATGGTTAGTAACGCATCGGCCATCGGCCCTCATTAGACCACTCCGTAGAGATAAACAATAAACATAAAAAAATCGAGAAAGCTGCGACCGAGGTTTGACTTTTTTTATTTAGGTTTTTTACGTTGCACTCGACTCGGCCGGGCCCCTGATTTGGTCCCACCGCACCGCGGGGCCGGCGGGGATAAAATGACGCCACTGTTCAGAACTCTGAAGCCAACATGAAAATGTAAGAGAATCATGGAATGCTCCTAGAAATTCTGTGCGTCTTTTAGCTTCGTTCTACATGGATAGTCTACTTCCTGGAAATCTTATTCGCAACTAAGATGATATGGAAATCCATATCACCTTAGTTGCGTCTAAGATCTCCATGAAGTTGACTATCCATCTAGAATGGAATTCTGTCAGTGGCTTTTCAACAGTTTTATGACGAGCTCTTTGACAAAAACATCTTCCTCGATGAGGCCTGATATCAATGAGTACGTTAATTCCCAAAATATGAGGTTTATCCTTCTGAAAATCCACAAAATTTGTATGTCGAAACCCCTCTTCATCCACAGAAAGTCAGAAAGTTGCTGTTTAGTGTGTCATTAATAAAAGAAGAATTATTGATACAATTTTTTTCATGGAACTTCTAGACTCTAATCCTCTTCATTAATCGACTTAATGCCAGTGAAATGGTTTTTTGGCGGTTTCCAGCAAGATGGAGCGTAGGGCAGCCGCACTAGTAAACTTGTTGCATGACATTTTTCAGGATCGTTGAATTAGTCTTAATGTTGTACATTAATTTTCTGCAAGATCATGTGATATTACCATATGCGATTTCTTTTTGTGGCCTTTTTTTAAAAAATCTATCTTTCAAGTTCCCATTCCCGACATAAACCACCTTCTACTTAGAATTGCATACACAATCGAAGGCATCAACAACAATCCGATTCGTCTGCGAAATGTTTTCAATTTCGTTAAAAAAGAAGGCTCAGAAATGTTTGGAGCAAGTTGGTGGACACTTTCAGCTCTTAACTTGACGCTGTTTTTTTAACGCTCGGTATAATATATTTCTTAACGTTTGTATCAAGTTTCGTTTCATTAAGAATTAATTTGACATATTTCCTAATTTCCCTCAGGTACATACTGCAAATTAATTTAGAATTTAAACCTCTGAAATTTGCTGCAATTTCTTTGGTTACAGTATTATTATATTTTTTATACTGATTTTGTCTCGTTCCGCACATAAATGTCACATATGCCATGAAACATGCTGGTTTTTATTATGTTAGTAATTTAGTTCAATCAAAACAAGAAATTAAGTTATTCCTCAAATCGTAAATTTTGTGTAACTCACGCAAGTGTATAGAGCAGATTACTGTTGGCAACAATGTAACAATGGGAGAATTATAATATTGTGCTCAATGTTGTTTGGACCGCGCTAATGCTAAATTAATACCACCGGTATTCTACTGATAAATTATTATTGAAATTGTCCGATTGTTTGCGTTTTCCAGACCAGAAATTCAAATCGTACTCGATTTCAGAGGCTTATTTCTGGATACTGGGTAGTTTTAAAGGATAACCGGGAAATTTATATTATAAAATACACATCTAAATGCATTAAAATTGTTGGCGTAGTACCTACCTCTAATTTTACTTAAAATAATAATGCCATGAACCCCTTGAATTTATTGATAAAGAATTTATTTAAAAGCCATTTTCTGTTTTAATCTTACTTCCAAATTAATTATACATATTATTTTGATATACATTTTGTTTATCGATTTTTCGTTCTGTAGTAAATAATGGTATACCTTTTAACAGATGATAGAAAAATTAATTTTAAGCAAAAAGTTTCATGTGAACAAGGGCTTAGTTTTCGAGATATAGGGTATTAAAGTATCCAAAAAAAAAACCGGCAAATTTAATATCTTCGAAAGTAGAGAAGATATGTTAACCAAACTTAATGCACATTGTCACTGTATGAACTACAACGATCATTCAAATTACCAGGCTTCTAAAACGTCCAGTAGCGGAGATACCACCATATTCCACGTTTGACAAAATATGTTTACGAGTGACTTGCGGTTAGATAAAATCAGATAAATATTTGTAGTTGTTAAACTTATTAAACAAAATTGTATTTCGATAAAAATGGTTTACGATATAATTTGAAAAAAATATTTTTTGGCCATGAAAAATAAACCAAAGAGAAAATATTTTTTCTTCACCTATACACGGGATGTGTATTCTGCGGTTACCATTGTCCTTAGGAAAGTATATAAACTTGGGTTTGTTAAAATTTTAGGTTATTATTAATGTATACAAGCAGCATTAATTAATAGTAATCAATAATTTGCCGCTGTCAGCTGTACCTACGACAGTAAACAATGAACAATTTCAAAATTACTAAACGTAACATATGTGATGCTTTTATGGAGCACGGAAAACATATATAAACAGCGGAACGGTATGTTAAGTAGTATTTCGATCTTTCTGAAAAGCAATTGCAATGTGTTGTCATCAAAATTCAGAAACACTTATTGTCCGAATTTAAAATACGCTGGAATAAAGCCGGAAGAAAAAGTGATGTGTTCTTACGCAGCAACGAGAAATGGTTAGATGGCGAATTTTTTATACCATTCCAAGAAGACGAAGAACCATTGACGTCCTTATCTGAAAACCCATGAGGGAGACCATGTAAGTCATTTAACGAATCCGCACAGAAGACACAGAAACGAAAAGCAATAAAACTATTTCGAGACTCTGGACTTGATCAGATTTATCATTCTTAGACTCAGGGATTACGTTCAATTGGTGAGACATGGGAATCAGAAATTATACAGGAGCTACGTTCTGCATCACAAGAAAGGAAGGCTTTTATCCACACATTATTAAGACGTAATACTTCTGTTGAGCCTTTCACAAATCAAAAGGCCTTTGCTCTTTTCATTGATTTAGATTTAACGAAAAACCAATATACATACCTTAGAACCTGTTTACAAGACAAAGACTGTACTGTACTCCCATCATATACCAAACTTACAGAAGCAAAGCGAGAATGTTATCCAGAACACATGCAAGTAACTAAAATTGGTGCAGTCTCTTCTAGATCACATATGTAAGAGAATAATCAAAATTGATTCTGTGAATGTGGCCAACTTTTCACAATTAATATTATACAGTAAATGGGGCTGTGATGGATCTTCGGGACAAAGTGTGTACAAGCAAATATTGTCTGGTGCAAGTGACGTAATATCCGATACTAACTTATTTGTAACATCCTCGGTTCCACTACAAATTGTAGATGAAGTCACAAAAAACGTCGTTTGGAAAAATCCAACTCCGTCTTCTATTCGATACTGTAGGCCCATTTTAATAGAATTCTCAAAAGAGACTCCAGAGAAAACAAGATCTGTTGTCAATGAAGTGGAAACTCAAATGAGCACTCTTTTGCCTTCTTTTGTAGTGAAGAATGAACAGCAGATGTCTATTAAACATGAGCTGTTCTTTACAATGATAGATGGTAAGATTATACAAGTAGTAACAAATACTCCATCAAGTGCCACATGCCATATATGTTTTACAAAACCAACAGAAATGAACGATTTGGAACGTGTTAAAGAGAGACCTGAAAATGAAGAGCATTATAGATTTGGACTCTCATCTTTACATGCATGGATTCGATTTATGGAGTTAGTACTTCATGTTTCATATAATTTATCATTTAAAAAATGGTCAGTAACCTCAGAGGACATGAAAAAGCAAAAGCAATCTAAAAAAAGCTTATGTACAGGAGCAGTTTCGGAAAGAATTATGATTACTAATTGATAAACCTCGACAAATCAGCGGAACTAGTAATGACGGAAATACCGCTCGAAGGTTCTTTGCCAATTCTGCTTGCACTGCACAAATTACTGGAGTTAATGAAGAATTAATTATGAGATTTCGCATACTACTTCAGACAATGTCAAGTGGTATGGCAATCAATGCCAAAAAGTTTGGTGAATATGTTTTAAGAACAGCCGAATTATATGTGAGCAAATATCCATGGTACTATATGCCCTCCTCTGTACATAAAGTACCAATTCATGGAGAAAACATAATTCGATATAATGCACTTTTACCACTTGGCCAGTTGTCCGAAGATGCACAGGAATTCAGAAATAAGGTTTATAAACGTTTCAGGTTACATCATTCTTGCAAATGTTCCCGAAAAGCTACTAACGAAGATGTCTTTCATACTTTATTGTATACATTAGACCCTTATATAACGAGCTTAAGACAATCTGTGTCACGCAAGATTGTGGAACTTGCAGAAGAAGCCTTGTAACTATTACAATAAATATTTATTACATATAATTATATACATAAATTACACGCTGTATGTTATCATTATACAATTATAAAATGAAATGTATAAAAACAAAATAAAAATTATTTACCATCACTACTGAACGTCAGACCTTTCTGTATATCTGTATACCGAATTTCATGTGTCTATAGTAACAAAAATCTGTAACATAGTTACAGATTTTTGAGACGGCGCCTCCACCATCGGCCCATAGTGCAACGTTCGCCAGGTTAGTCGCGATTATGATGTTACTAAAACGTCAGTAGATACGGTATTAAAATTAGAAAAATGGCATCCATTTAAGATTCAGCTTGTGCAAGAACTAAGTGAAGTGATACAATTTTGTGAAACAATGATGAATATTTGCAATGATGATCCTCTTCTGATAAAAAATATTATTTTCTCCTATGAATGCACTTTTAAATTAAATGGTGAAGTGAATCGTCAGCATTGTAGATACTGGGCAAGGGAAAACCATCGATGGAAAATCTGCTATCAATTAATATCGACAACACTAAATTTATGTATTTCAACTTTTATGATAGATATCGATCTAACCAATTATTACTGATTTTGATGTGTTAAATATAAGTCTATGCTTGTATTCACACATAGACATAAAAGTATATTTGAATACAGGACATAACTACAATATGAGAAATAAAAACAAATTTAGTAATTGATATTCCTCGCTACTTTCACACTGCTATACAAAAGTGTGTTGCTTATTATAGTCTAAAATTTTACGATCATTCACCGTCGAAATTTAAAAGAATGAAAACAGTATTACTTTGTTTGCGAAGTAATTTACTCAACACATAAAAATTACCTAATATATTCACTTTTGGCAGACTTTTTATTATGAATTAATGTGTCAGATCGATATACAGGGTGTTTCAAAGTTAAATTTACAAAGGATACCTGTGGATAGAGGGCGATTTGGTGGTTCCAAATCACCCACCATTAATGTGTCCATCGTCCCTCGTTACTGAAATACAGAACGTTTTATTGATTTTGGCCAAATCTTTCTTCATAACTTTTGAACTACCTTGTAAAATCGATTCATACTTGGTACGTATATTTCACTTGACAAAACTCCATATAAACCAAGATCAAAATCCAAGTCTGTCTTTATAAAAAACAGACAATCTCTTTTCTTAAAAACAACACTCTGTATAGCAAAATTTAGTAGATCTGATTCAATATTTGGAAAGAGCAGAACAAATTAGACAAAATAGTATACTCATTACGTTTGCATATTTCATTAAACAAGTTTTCAATTTCATAAAAATTCAAGACAGTTAAAACTTAAAAAAATATTGTTACGCCACTGGACTGTGTAGATTGGTTAGATGAGACTGGAATTGTACGCTAACGGCCGGGAATATTCTGGACTCCTCTAGATCGTGTGAGTGGATGTATAAATAAGACACACGGTGTGCCGAATCTTAATCTTAAGTTGAACGTGAACGAGTAAAGAAGAAATAAGAAAGAGACTTATAAGTGTTTAACTGTGATTATAGTTGAGACAGTAATTAATCTATTGTTGTTAATTGTTAATTAGTAAATAAAGTAGTGAGTAAGTGTTACCTGCACTTTCAATCAACGAATCTACGAGTATAGGTGTTTGTGTGGATAGCAAACAAGTAACAATTTGGTGTCAGAAGTGGGATTGGAAGAGAAATTTCTGGAGTATTCGAAAAGGTTCTACAGTGTTCTTCTCAGAAATTAGTGGTAACACGGAGAATTAAGCTACTGGACAGTGTATGGACGACTATTTCTGGACTGAATAGTGACTTTAAAGTGGATTTTCGAGAAGTTTCTAGAACATTCGATTTAGAAATAGTTGCAAATACGCGAGTGCCGCTAGTAATAACGTGTTGTAGACTGAGAAAAAGGACTACTAGTGCAATTTCGGGAAAATTCTAGAACATTCTATTTGGAAACTACAGGAGATACGTGAATTGTGTCGACGGAAACGTGTTACAGACTTGAAAAACAAGACTATAAGTGACTTTTAGTGACAATTCTAGAACATTCGATTTGGAAACCACAGAAGATACGTAGACTGTGTTAACGGAAACGTGTTATAAACTCAAAACAAGACTTATTAGTGATATTTCGTGAAAATTCTCGAACATTCCATTGGACAATTAGTGGAGATAAGTGATTTTGTCAACACAAAAGAAGTATAGACTCTAAATAAGACTTTTTAGTGCTGTTTCGAGATTTTTCTGGAACATTCCATTATTAAAATAGACGTAATATCAACATTTTACGGATTTTATAGTGTAATAAACTTTATTTTGAACTGATTTACGTGTCGTGAATTAATGCCAACAACAAGAAGCATGGCGGAGAAACAAACACAAGACTTACTTGCAGCATTGGTGCAACAAATGCAAGAACAAAGGAAGATTATGGAAGAACAAGAGAGAAGACGACAGGAAGAAAAAGAAGATCAAGAGAGAAAACGCCTGGAAGAAAAGGAAGAGCAAAGAAAGGAACGCCAGGAAGAATTAAGAAAAATGTTTGAAGAACAAGAAAAATGGTGAGTCGAGGAAAGAGAAGATTTCAAAAGAAGCCTAGATCAACAGCAAGCAGCTATTTTCTCCCTCACGGAAAAATTTAAAGGAGATGTTATCGAAAAAGTCACTGAAGTCGCAGGGAAAGTCTGTGAAGTCGAAGGACAAGTCATGGAAGTTAAAGGAGAAGTCATAGAAGTTAGAAGAAAGTTTGAGGGAGAAATAACTGAAGTTAAAGGAAAAGTCGGTGAAGTTGAAGGGGAGATAGCCCGGTTGAAACAACAATTAAGAGAGAAGGGAGGCCAATTAGTACTGTCGTCTGGTGCTAGGTTACAACCACCTTCATTCGACGGTCAAAGTTCATGGTCAACTTATAAGAGACAATTTGAGGCAGCTGCACGTTCAAATAACTGGAACGATGAGGAAAAAGCAACAGCATTGGTTAATACCAGTGCTAATGCACTAAGGGGCCAAGCATTAGACCTGCTCCAAACAATTCCTTCAGCACAGCAACAAAACTTTACCATTTTGGAGGCAGCGTTAGAACTAAGATATGGCGACCAACATCTCGCCCAAGTATATCAGGCTCAGCTCAAATCACGCAGACAACGAGGTGGAGAAAGTCTCCAGGAGTTCGAGGCGGCGGTAGAAAGATTAGCCCATCTAGCTTATCCTGATGCACCAATGGAATTTCAACAACAGTTAGCAGTTGGTACATTTATTGATGGTGTAAGGGATCAAGAAATTAGGCGAATTTTTAAGTTGGCCAGGCATAAGCTTAGTAGTGAGGCTTTAGTACATGCACTGGAGATTGAGGCTGCCTATGAGGATACCACACAACCAAATCAGAGAGTACGAGCTGTGAGTGTGGAGGAAGACAAGCCATACAACACAACACAAAACCTGATATCTGATCTATACAAGATGATGACCCAACTACTGACAAAATCGAACTTCCAGCAGACACAAGACCAACAACAAAGTAGTGGGAGGCCGAATGGAGGCATCCGTTGTTATATGTGTGACAAATTGGGCCATATTAAGAGGAATTGTCATGAGCTCAGATCCGAGACAAACCCAACAGCAAAGTAGTGGGAGACAGAGTGGAGGACGTATGCGCTGTTATAAGTGTGGCAGAGTGGGCCATAATCAGAGTAACTGTCGTCAGCGCATCCCTGAGAGGGTCGCAGTAATGGAGAAGCCGCAGGAAAACTGGCGAGCTGGTACTTCGCGGAATATAGCAAATGGCCTTTCCAAAAGACCATGTCAGAAAGACTGCAAGCCTTGCCACCATAAGGAAGAACAACAAAAGGTACAAATAATGAAGACCGTTAAGATTGATGTTCCGGATTATTTGACAAAAGAGTCGTTAAGGGAAGCGCAGTTAAACGATAAGGAAACTGGTCCTATTCTGCAATGGAAAGAAAGAGGAACTCGGCCCGATTGGAAGGACATTTCAAATAAATCAGTGGGGCTGAAGGCTTTATGGGCACAATGGGACTCCCTTATAGTTGAGGATGGACTGCTAAAGAGAGCGTGGGAAAGTCCAGATGGGAGGAAAGTTACTTTGAAATTGTTAATCCCGAGGTGTCATGTAGCAAATGTACTTCAGCAAGTGCATAATGGAACGTCTGGCGGACATTTTAGCATCAACAAAACCTTGACCAAAGTAAGAGAACGTTTCTACTGGGTAAACAGTCGTCAAGATGTGGAGGCTTGGTGCCGCCAATGTGAAATTTGCGCGGCAAGAATGGGGCCACAAATAAGAAATAAGCAATATAACGCCAGTGCTCCTTTTGAGCGAATTACAATAACAAATGACCGTATGAAGGCTCGTTATGATCTTAAGGCTAATTCAGGAGGGTACCAGGTGGGAGAGTTAGTTTGGCTATATAACCCCCAACGAAAGAAAGGCAGGTCCCTGAAGCTTTACCATCCTTGGGAAGGACCTTACACTGTCGTCACCAGACTAAACGACGTTGTATATAGAATTCAGCAAAGTTCAAAATCCAAGATGAAGGTGGTGCATATAGAGAGACTAGCCAAGTATGCAGGGAATAATGAATTGCCTGATCGGGACGTTCAGGCTTAAGGAGGGGGCAGTGTTACGCCACTGGACTGTGTAGACTGGTTAGATGGGACTGGAATTGTAAGCTAACGGCCGGGAATATTCTGGACTCCTCTAGATCGTGTGAGTGGATGTATAAATAAGACACACGGTGTGCCGAATCTTAATCTTAAGTTGAACGTGAACGAGTAAAGAAGAAATAAGAAAGAGACTTATAAGTGTTTAAGTGTGATTATAGTTAAGACAGTAATTAATCTATTGTTGTTAATTGTTAATTAGTAAATAAAGTAGTGAGTAAGTGTTACCTGCACTTTCAATCAACGAATCTACGAGTATAGGTGTTTGTGTGGATAGCAAACACGTAACAATATATTTTACTGTTAAATTTACAAAACTACCGTCAGATTTTATCTTTGATAACGTAACTTGAAAATTGTTTAATAATCTTCCGGTCGGCCATCAAATGCTTCTTACTATTTATACATTATCTGCTTTGTCACGTAGGCAATGATGAAAATTTTAAAATTCTGACAGTTCGTATTGTAGTTTTGTATATTATTGTTTCAGTTTCATTATTTATTATTACCTTATGTTATACAGGGTGTTTAAATGTCAACTAATAAGCCTAAGTATATTTTGAATTTTTTTATCATTTGCTGAAATAATATACAGAATGGTACAAGTGAAAAAATTAAATTAATAATAATAAAAAAATTATATTTACTCATTTATTCAGCAGTGTATAAATTTTACAGATAACCAGCAACTCTTTTCTTTAACGTTTTTTCCCCTATATTTTGAAACAAGCTTGCTATATCGGTTTAAAATGTGGAAATTTTTGGTGGATTACTCGTATATATTGACTCACAATCAGATGTACAAAAATGTAATTTATTGTATACTGAAATTATAAATTGAATCGAATTGAACTGAATTAAGGCGGCATTTTCAATTACCCATTGCGTCTGTTTGAGTTTGTAGCTTTAATTCTAGAAATTGTAACCACAGTGAGAGTTTTTTATTATCTCTACAAATAGATCTGTCTCCAGCTTTTTGTGAAGTAATTTTTCTGTATGTTTTTTCTTGCATGTTTTTCTTCAATACATTTAATAATTTAAAATATTAGGCAAACTAGAGAAAACAATGGCATTATTGTAAGGTTTAATTTACACTCTTAAACTGAGAAGAATAACTGCTTTATATTTATTTAATATTAATCTGTAAATTATACTTCATATAAAGTGTCTTTAAATCATTAAAAATATATGATTTCTTCTTATAGCAGAAAGGTATGAACAACCTTTTACATAGATTAAAGTGTGAAAACAGGGAGCACTAAAGCATATGACGGGTAAAATTAATTAACGAAATAGTTTTAAAAGCCTAGTGAAGTACGTACCCCTTTATATATACAGTCACCAACTCGTGCATAAATCAAGAGATTCATTTTGCACACATGGTGCCTTACAATTAGAAAGATTCAGTAACATTCTGACCCACCCATTTAAATCTTGCTAATACAAATTTCCTTCATGGTAATAATAATAGTATGTACAGAATGTTAAAAATTTTAATGGATTTTAACGGATTAATGTAAAATTAATTTTAGGTAGAAAATGCCTTTGTTTTTTTTATAAATAATTTACAGATTCTGTAATTCATAAAAAAATTGTTATAAAGAACGTTTGGAATAAACACTATACACAATGATACACTGATTTCATCACCAAAACAAGAAAATGCTGCTAGAGCTTTTTTCAATTCTTGAAACTTATTTTATTAATTTTATTCCATACTTTAGAATAACGAAGAACTCTATAATGCTGCTTTGGACTTTATCTTTATTATGACAAAAATTGCAAAAAACGCTAGTTCCTTTATTGAAAACAAAAACACATTTTGTTCAACCAAAAATATATCTCCTTTACTAATCTTTTAGCCTGGATAAAAAATTCTAAAACCGTTTCGGGAAATAACTTCAATCCTCAGAATCAGCTAAATGAAAAAAAAATCTGAAAGTTCTGTAAATTTGTAACAGTTGCGGTTACCACTGTGGCACTATGTAGTTATTCGAAGAATGAGAATACAACGAATGCTGTTCGTATGTTTTATAGCCAATAAATCAGCAATCACGGTTTTTGAAGTTCGTAGATTATTTCCCATTTTATGAGCGATTGGGAATGATTTAAATTTCGTGTAACGCTTTAATCGTTCGTTACTTTTATTTTCTTATTTGTTGTTGATTATGATGGTACGTTCCCGTTGTCTCCTGTTTATGCCCTGTTACACATTTTTTTAAATTCATATTCAGTGTTTTGTTTGCCTATGTCCTAGTTTCCACACAACTTTGCGACAAAATCAGGAAATATGTTTCTCATATAATTACAATTAATGTAATCATAAAAATAATTCTTATTTGCTCAAAAATACAAACTGTTTACCAAGTCATACCTGATATATTTTCTATTTAATCAAATATATTGCAGTATTAATTACTGAAAAATAAATTATTGTATTTGAAAATTAGTTTAAAATAATTCATAATAGTTGTTCATGCACCATGGGAGCAAAGTGAGTGTGTCAGTCCCGGCATGCAGGGAACTAAAACACACTTTACTCCCGAGGTGCATACATTATTTTTTTAACAACCGGGCACAATTTTTACTACACAAAAAAAGTAGATGTAAAAACTAATGAATAACAACTGCCCACGAAGCTTTTGTATTTTATTCGGAATTTATCTAGGTATCCTTGTATTTAATTGTCTGTTTGACATTATCTTTTATCTATTTTTGTGTGACATTTAGATTACTAAATATTACTAAATTTTATTAATTACAAAATATTATGAACTGCTTTTACTTTTTATGGTTTATATGTTTGATTCTTAATTTTTTGCTCTCGTTACCAAAGTTTGACACAATAAAAATGTTGATGTTACGTTATGTTTGTATTGTTCATTGGTTTCCATGGCGAATTTAAATCCCTCAGCTCAGGGAATAAGAGCTCGTTTTACTCCCTGTCTTGAGGCAGTAGAATACTCTTTTATCTCGTTGGTACAAAAATATATTTATTTTTATTATGAATATTAATTTGTTTAATTAATTTTATAAAGACAGAATATAGATGTGTGTAATTAATTAACTTGGGCACTTAACCAAGTTAGATTCTAGAATGTCTTCCAGTATCTGCTAAACACGTATTATATTCCCGACCGCCCTCATAAATAACGCTTCAGTTAGCCACAAGAAGTTCTTGTAAACTACTTGGTTTCGGTCAAACTGAGACAACATCCGATGCCGCTACCTCAATTTATTGTAACAAGTGCCCCTAACAAATGTTACAACTCCACAAAATCTAAATTTACGACCCTAACTAAATCTATACCATAGTTTGTGTGTGATGACGACAAAAAATAATTAATGTTGCAAAAGTCAGAATGATTAAAAAGGGTGGATTTTGAATGTTAGCAATATAATATCTTACTTTAGAAAATACTTATTTTCTAGAAATGTTTAATATATTATGTGGCATAGTATGATTTTCTGACAATGAGTTTAGAAAGAGCATCAAAATGATTAAAATTTCGTTATCATTAGACAACGATATCTACCTCAAAATTAATAGTGTCTTGGTGCTTCACCCAATCTTACATATTCTCCAGTCATGCAGAGTACGCCTCGAATTAGGTGGCACATGTCTTCTTGAGGTATTGTGCTCCAAGCTAATGTATTTTCTAACTATAAATTTATAATATTTGGAGATTTTAATATACACCTAGAAACTGAAAACCATAAAAAATACAACTTCTTAAATGTTTTAAATATGTTTGATCTAAACATAACTATTACTACCCCTACTAGAGTACATAGTAAAACCTCAGCAACATTAGGCAATATAATTTCAAAATATTTTGGATATATATAATAAAGACAATGATCTCTCTGATTATCATGTTCAGATTGTTACATACACCGAATTAAATCTCGTACAAAACTTAAATCCCATATTTGAAGAGAAAGAGATTGTATAATCTCAAAAATAAAAAGCAATTTAGTTATTTACTTAATAAAGTAGATTGGACTTTACTGTATTATGAAACTGATGTAAATGCGGCCCATGACAAATTTTACGAACTCTTTAACAATTGATTTAATCAAGCTTTTCCTATTGAAAAAATTGACGTGAGCTACAGAGCCAAACGTAGTAGTTGGATCACAAAAGGTATAAAGGTTTCTTGTCAAAATAAAAGATGTTTATTATACGTAAAAAAAGTTTACAAGCCAGTATTTCATAAACTATTGTAACACTTATTGCAAATTATTTAAAAAAAATCGGGTCAAGCCAAACAAAATCATGTAAACAATATAATATTAAACAATGATAATAAAATAAAAGCCACGTGAGACGTTATAAATAATACAATAAAAGGAAATAATATTTCAGTTTGAAATAATATAAAAATAAATATTAACAACGAAGAAACATCAGACCCGATCACTATTGCTGCGAACTTCAAAATTATTTTGTAAATGCTTCTGGAGATTTGGTTAAAAATTTAACTAATCATCACTCATTATCTGAATAAAATAAATTTAAACTTTTTAAATTGATTTCAGTTTTTTCCAGTTATAAATTCTGATATTACTCGATTAATACATAAACTTAAACCGAAAAAATCAACTGGAATTGACGATGTTCCGATCGTAATTATAAAAGAAACGAGCAATACCTTAAACAAACTTCTTACGTTATTAGTCAACCTTTCATTAACTTCAGGTATTTTCCAGATTGTTTCAAATAACTATTATAAGACTGTTATACAAAAAATATGATAAAACGTTAATTACAAATTACATACCTATTTCTCTCATATCCGCACCTTCATAAATACTAGAAGCAGTTGTTAAAGAACAACTTTTAGGCTATTTAGAAAGGTAAAACATCCTTACAAATTTTCAGTACGAAATTTCTAGGTCTGCATATTGATGAAAAACTGGATTGGAAACTTCACATAAATGTTATCAATAACAAATTGTCTATTGCAGTTTTTGCCATAGGGATTATAAAAAATTGTATCCGTTTTGATGCAGCTAAAACAATATACTATGCGTACTTCTATTCCATCTTGCAATATGGGATTGAGTTTTGGGGAAATTCAACAAATATAAACAGTATATTTTTAATTCGAAAGCATACCTTACGTACCCTATGTGGCCTAGGTAGATACGACTCATGTCACAATTCCTTTAAAATTATTACAAATCTTCACTATAACTAACCTATACACATATCGCCTATCCTTGGCAATATTTAAAAGAAAATGTAATTTATTAACGCCATCACAAATTCACACACACAATACAAGAAATAGAAATATTTATCTACCTCCATTTTATAATTATTACAATATTAGCCGAAGGAGTCCTCTGTACATGGGGTATAGATGTTTAATCATTTACCACAGCATATTCAAACAATTATAAATCTAAATATATTCAAACGTAAATTAAAAACTATTGTCACCTCACGCATTTTACACTGTCACGAAATTTATTGAATCTACTTTGTAATTTTAAAGTTTGAATCTTAAAATTTAATTTATTTAGTTTAGTTTCGTACAGTATATCTACTGCTTCACGAGAAGCGTTTTTCATGTATGTATTTCTCCATTGTTATTTTTTTTGACCATTACCATATAAAATATGATAACAGTGATAATTATTGTGTACTTATACACGGTGTCCACCAGGAATTGCATCGATCGATATAAGGAAAAATACGCACAAGAAATTTTTGAAAATTTAAGGAGCTACTAACGGCAATATGGCCAATCCAACTAAAATAATTACAAGCATCTGGCACTTCCGGTTATACCGGAAGTCGATACCAACTTGCTTATAATTATTATTATTAGTGGAACACCCTATATATTTTAGACTTTTCGAAAAGAACATAAAAACAAAAAAATTTGATACCCTATGACTAAACCCAGCTGTTTCAGACATATTTGATATTTAAGAAAAAAATTGAAGACACTTAGCATAAACTAAAATAGCTAAGATAAAATCAACTAAAGACATGAGATTCCATATTAATTTAATAATTGTTCAAAATTCCGCCCTCGAACCTCCACACATTTTTCGCACCTTCGGATTAGTTCTTCATGGTTAGCTCTTTTAATTGAATCCTGTTATAAATTTTGAAATGCATTTCTTACTCTCTGCATACAATCTTCAATAGTTGTTAATGGGCTCTCATAAACTTTATTTTTAATAGTTCCCCAAATAAAATAACCTAAAATTGATAAATCGGGCGAGCGATTGTTTTTTTTTATTGATTTTTATTGAGTATTAGAGTAAAGAAAACAACAGTTCCCTTTTGATTACTTCTTGTGACAAATTTCTTATTTCGCTGTTAATGTTAAGCTACATAATATAAGATACTGCAATATTGAGTATTTTTAGTGGTATTGAAATCAATATGTTATTTAATATAATTATTATTATTATATTATTAATCATAAATTTAGTAAAATGCAAAAGCAACCGTTAACGATAATTTATTAATTTAAGTAGGTATATTACATGTATTTTGTCAAAAACCAGTGTTTAAAATAATAATAATTGTAACATAAATAATTCCAAAAAAATACAACAGAAATATAATCGTAAAAGCATGACAGCGAATATGAAATATTATTCTGTTTGTTGATGATGAGTGTATCTGAAGGTTGAAATCAGAGACTGTAATGTTTAATTCGGTAGATGGTGCTGTATCACTTACTTTTGACAAGCGTGTTTTTAACATGCTTTCTGACGTAATAATTAAATTAGTCAAAGTTGGCTGCCACTACTAGATATACAATTACTCCGTGGGTGATTTTAATTTAGTGTTCTTAGTAAAATTTGTTACAAAATAACTTTTTTTAACTACAATTCGCGTGTGTAACTTTTATAATGTGATTAAAATTATCCACCAGAGTAACTGACATTTATTTAGTAGTTTAATGTATTTGAAATGTATTAATTATTTAATTCACTGGTCTGCAACGAAATCCTCCTTTAAAAAATTATGCTATAAGTATGAAGATTTTAATGCTCTGAATCTATTCCCGTTGGCCGCTTTTTTCTATCACGTCTAGATTTTTTTATATGAATTTTTTTTTAAATTTCATAAATTTTTTTTTTTTTTTTATTTTTTTTTTTGTCAACATCAAGAACAGTATACATACATACAAAATAAGTTTTAGCGAGTTGTAAGAGAAAGAAAGAAAGTATTGACAGTGATTTTTATGGTAGTAGATATGCGCATGCGCAGTATTCGCTGTGACTTTACTTTCTTTCTCTTACAACTCGCTAAAACTTATTTTGTATGTATGTATACTGTTCTTGATGTTGACAAAAAAAAATTAAAAAAAAAAACAAAATTTATGAAATTTAAAAAAAAATTCATATAAAAAAATCTAGACGTGATAAAAAAAAATCGGCCAACGGGAATAGATTCAGAGCATTAAAATCTTCATACTTATAGCATAATTTTTTAAAGGAGGATTTCGTTGCAGACCAGTGTTATTAGACATCTATTTATTAGTAGAAAAGTATACATATGAACATAAGTAATTTTGCACACAGAAAACCTCGAACATATACAAGTTACCAAAACAATTACATAAGTTTATAATTGTTGATTAGATGACATCAATATGAGATTTTACGTACTCATAATAGAAAATTAATATAAACTGTGTGTAGATAAAATTATAGTACTTATATAAAGAAACTGTATACACATTCTTAATAGTTAGTTATGTAACAAATGCAAAAAATTAGTGTTTATTGCACGCGACGTGAAAATTGTCCAACGAGACCATTAAGCCGAGTTGGACATGTCAAGTGCAATAAAACTTTTTGCACGGGTTTGCATATAATATTTTTTCCACGATCATGTCAAAAGCCAAAATTTTATGCTGCCAACTAATGACAGGTTAAATAAAACATTAATAACACTGACATCCTGTACTTTTTGCATGATCGCAGAAAACAGTTATTTGCATAGTAACAGCGGAAAGTAGGCAAGCTGGAAATTTACAGGGCGAGCGCTAACAAGCCCAATGGTATGCCTGGCAACACTGATTAGGAGCGTGGTTAGATGTGTGAAGATCATAGGTTACATATGCGACGCTAATATCTCAGTTCACATTATGACGTGGTTGAATTTTTATCATGTAATGGCCTATCCCGAATAAAGTGCTGTTTTCTCAAGAAAAAATTGTCTTTTTTTGTAAAAAATGACGTATACTATCTTCCTAACCGTCCAGAGTATTATGGAGGGAAAAAATGCAAACTGTTAGGTATGACCAGTGTAAAAAGTGACAGAAGTGTGTGAAAATACTGCAAAATATTTTACATCACATGATTGTTATTGTGTTGCACCTTCAGTGTTTTATTATTAGAGGCCAATTAAAATAGTAGAGAGCTGATTTATTCCTTGAACACGTACACATTTCAAATTATTGTAATAGCAGAGGGTAAGTACCTACTTCTTAAAAATAATAATCCTTTTATAAACTTTAAAAAATGAGATGGGAACATTAAATTCCTCTCGAGATTCCTTAAAAAGTTTACTGTTCATCGGAAAATTTTGTTTTAGTTGTACATTCCATATGAAACGCTTAAAGGGAAATGTTGATTGGTGCAAGAAAAAATCAAAATTGTACATTTCTCACATTGAAAGGTATTTCAAAATGTTTAAAAATTATTTCAAGTGGAGAAATTAATCGTTTAAGTAGCTAATTATTTCATCCAATGTTATTATAAATTCGGGAATGAACTTAATGTTATGGCTCGGTTTTTCAATCGTGGGTTAGCTAAACTCGCACTTTTAGAATTCGAATTTTTTCAATATTACATTTGTTTTGGAAGTAGTTATAGCAACGTCTACAACTCAAATAAAATATCGGGATAATGATCGACGCAAAACTAAAATTGGATGCTCACGTGAATTATGTATCAAATAAACTAAGAAAACTTACGTACAGATATAAATGTTTAAGCGAAATTTTAGATTATAAACAAATTAAAATATTGTACCATTCACTTCAGTCGAGTCTCATCTAACATACGGAATTCTAGGTTGGGGAGGAGTACTAGACACACACTTGAAAAATTTAGAAGTTTTTCAAAAAAGAATATCAAAAATTATGTTAGGTAAAGAACGCACTTATCCCTTAGATATCCTCTTCAAAGACGCCAATATAATGGACATCAGGCAAAATTTTTTTTTCAATGTGCCTTATACCATTGTCAATCTAATATGCCAACCACAGCTCTACAAAACACAAGAGAAAGTATAAATAATAACTCGAGACTACCTAAAACCAAAACAACTTGTGGACCACGATGTTTTACTTACCTAAGTCCAAGAGCATACAATATGTTACCAAACAATATTAAACGCATATCATTATTTAGTAAAGCAAAAACAAAAATAAAGCAGTATACCCTACAAACATCTAGAGAAGAAATCCATAATATTATTAATCCTAAACAATATAAAATAGGTTATTTTAAGTTTCTAGGTTTCGGTGCTACTATGGTTGTAATTATAACTCTGACTATAATTATGTTTATATAATTTCATAATTTTGTAATATAATTGTTAATCGTTTAGCATTACCTATGTGTAATTTATGGTGTGTGCATGATTTATATGTGTGTATGATAGTACATTTTATATTCGACATTTTACATTTAACATTCTATAATTTACAAGTGTCTTTATTTTATATTTTACATTTTATATTCCAATAATGTATTATATTTTAAAACTGTATTCACATGTTTTTTCTCTTCCATGCACAGTGCTTTAGTGCACTTATATGAAATACTAAGTTAATTTACATATTTTGTCATTGTATATCTTATCATTGTATATCTTATACTTTTCGGATATATAAACTTTATTTTATTCTATTCTATAAATTCGGGACTTTTACAACCGACACAGCACCAATTCTGTTTTTCTGTTGCGAAATATTTCGCCACTCGTTCAAAACATTTAATATGAAGAACTACACTGCATTTTTGACATCTAATAACATTATTTCGAACAGAATCTTTACAGAAAATACACTTTTCCTTTTTAGAGTCATCAGACTTCACCGCCCAACATTGGACGGAATCCCAACATTATGGACGGAATGACGATAATATAATATGAATAAAATTGGAATTAAATGTGAACTTTTGTAGCCATTAAATTTATTAAATAATAGGTAAATTATTTCTATAAAATTTTGATATATTTTAATTTCCACCTAACAACTGGTCTTGTACTATAATTTGAATCATATTAAACAAAACAAAATTCAAATACTGTACACAGTGATCAATTTAGATGGCTCGCTCGATTTTATGACTTTTGTTTTTAATCCAGGGAAGAAATTCAAAGGCAGAGACTGTAAATTTTTCTCCAACGAATTAGAAAATGGAAACAAAAAACAATTGAACATCACATGAAGCAGAAAATCTAAAAGTGTTCAAAAAATGAATTTTGTTTTTAATCGTTTATAAGAATAAGGGGGGCCAACTAAGAGCGATTCAATGCATATAATAATTTTATACTTCTTGCTTAGATGGAAATGATGTTACACTTATTATTTTAAAAAATCTGAAATATTATTTACTTCGTATTTATGCATATATAGAAAAAAATAATAAAATAATTAATAGGTATTACATAAGCATCCTTTCAAACCTAACATGATAACAATAATAAATCCCTATAATTTTTTATATTTTATACTGTCATTCTTATCTGAATGCGATAGTATACAAGTTTTAGGTAGATAACAAATCAAACACAATACTTCCAATACATTTTATTTTATCATAGAAACTATCGAAACAACTACTCAATCTAGAAGCAAGAATTGCGTTGAATTAAATAATAGTATACTTAGTATTAGAAGTAAAAAAAAATATCGCAACTATTTAAATGGCTTTTTTTTCATGTAAAAATACTAACTGACCAGTAAAATAATTATATGATCAGTTAAATAATATTTTTCAGTGAAAAAAAAAACACTATGAGATATAGAAAACGATTTCGCTACTTCACTAGTAATTTTTTTTCTTATAGTGAAAAAGCAATTTGACTAGTAGTATTTCTATTAACTAAGTATAAAAAAATATTCTCGTCGAGTTCTAAATTTTTTTAATATACAAATACTCTCTTTACAAGTATATAAATAATGATACGAAAGAAAATAATACACTTTCCAAGTCTGTTATTCGATTGATAGAACAGAATCATGATTTGCAGTTTTACTTGCAAGAAACTGTTTGTCTGTCTGTGTGTTCCCGCGAACTTTTGAACGGTTAGAGATATTTACTTCAAATTTGGTTCACGTATTGAACGTAAGGAAAGAAAGGTACGGATTATCTTTGAGAAATATACCCCCACAGGAAGTGGGTAAGAGAGAGGGTGAATATTTTTTTTACATTTTTCGACTTTTATAAGTAATATTCGGTAAATAATTATTAATTAGACAAAATATGTTTGAATGAAATAGTAAAGTAGAGTAAAATGTATCACTTCAAAATTCTTGGATTATTATTTTAGGGTAATATACAAATTTGTATTGTGCAAAACACTATTATTTACTAATCATAAAATATTGATAATTTCTTTTATTGCATGTACAAACAGAATGAAATCCTCGATTAAGTAATACTAATTGAATGAAAGACAAACTAGTTAAATAGCATACTTACTGATTAAATAACTTTTTCAATCATCAGGGCGAAAACTTTACTGGCGATATAATACTATGCGAACATATTTTTTTACTGGTAAAACTCCCTTTTTTATAATTGAGCAATACAATAAAATACTGATCAGTAAAATACAAGCCAAAAAATATTGATATTAAATATTGACTCCCCAAAAAAGAAAAATTTGTACACTTAAATGATTCCCTCCAGTTACAATACAAAAACGAAAACCCGTAGTCCGATATATGTATATCGACTTTCATTCTTTCTAAACTCTTCAGGGGGTTGGTTAAATATTTTTATAAATAATATATGTTTGTGTTAATCAGCCCACTGAAGTCGAGAATAAAAGTCGATATACAGAGTAGGCCAGATTTTAATCGAGAAACTTAGAGACTCAACAGAATACACCAAGATAATATGGATTTGTCATATAAACTTATAGTTAAAAATGCTTAGTTTTTGAGATAAAGTGCGCATTTCTCTGGAATTCTTAAGATATGGTTATGAAATTCAGAAGGTGCCACACCCCTCACCGTTACGCCTCTGGCTAGAATGGAGAGATTAAAACTATCATGAGAGGTGTACTGATGTATGCAACGTTCACCTTTCGAATTTCAATACAATATTTCAATTATTCCCGGAGAAATGTGGGAAAAACTGAAATTAAATTAAATCTTTATCTCGAAAACTAAGAATTTTTAGCTATAGGTTTATATAACAAATTAACACATTATTACGGCATGTCCTATCGATTCCCTAAGTTTTCCGATTAAAATCTGGCCCACTATATATGGGACGTTTTTGTATTGTAACTAGAGGAAATCATTTAAGATTTTTCTGTTTGGTGAACCAATATTTTTTTTAATCTCAATATTTTTTTGCCTCTAATACTAAGAATACTATTATTTAACTCAATGCAATTCTTGCCTCTATATTGAGTAGTTGTTCTAATAATTTCTATGAAAAATGTATTGGAAGAATTGTATTTGATTTATTATCTACCTAAAACTTTTATACTAGCGCCTTCAGATAAAATTGACGGTATATAATATAAAAACCCTTTGGTAGTTATTATTGTTTATCATGTTAGGTTTGAAAGGATGCTTATGGAATAAGCAATAATTATCTTATTTTTTTCTAGAAATACACTTACTTATTTTTTCACAATTTTTTTCAAATTTATGTGTTTAAGTGTTGTTAACCCTTTTTTTTTGTACGGCTTGATATTTCGCCACATTTTTTTTTGCTTTAAGGGGAGATAAATATTACTTTTTATCTACATAAAAATTCTCTATCTGTCGTATTAGAAACGTCCATCAATTCTTTGCTTGATCTTGGAAAATTAGACAAAATATTGAATTTTAAAAATACGGAAAATATTGGGGGCGTACCATATCCTGTGGTCACCCGGTATACATATTTGTAGGTTTAATGTTGGACACCTGTCTTAATTCATTTGCATTATAATTTAGTGTAATATTATGGTTTATTTTAAGTATTCACTGAAAGGACTGATATACAAAGAATTTCTTTAAAATTGCATTTGTTATATGAATTGCTTAAAAAGTTTACAAGCATCTACTGTTTTATGGTGCCGTACCTAGATATATAATATCGAATTCTAATGATCGTTATCATAATAATAACAATTCGTGTTGACTGGAAAAACTATGCACGCAATTCCCTAACAAGAACTGCAAATCTTTACACGTTCACATATTGTATATTGTTCTAATAATAATCGGTTCAGTCTGTGATAATAAAGTATTTTAAAATTTTACAACAGAACACCGTCTCATATATTGTTATAAATGGAATGAAGTAATAAAAACAAGGACTTAGGACATTTTCCGATCCTACGTTAAAGAAAAATATTAGAGGTGCTTCTGTTAATGTATAAATAGGTCTAGTAGTTGGTAGTTTCATTATCAAGTTTTCCTTTCCGCAAAAAAAGTGAGAAGTAGAAAAATGGTAAGTTTCGGTATAGGGTGTCCCATAATTAAGTACCTTCCTTCAAGGGGGTGATAGAACTAGAAAACATAAGTTTCGTTTTATATATAAACATAGGCTTTAAATCAGTTCGTAAAGAAGCTACAATCCCTCAAAGGAGGTAAGTAGAATATATTAGTTATTTGCCAATAAATTCGAAAGGTTTTAAGTTGCAAAAATTAAATTTGGGCCGTTTGTTAATTTTATAATGTATATGTTTTGTCAACTTTTATCTAAATATCATGGTGTAGTTAAAGAGGGGATGAGGGTGAATTTTCGCCATAATTTTTTTGTCTTACTTTTTTTAGACACTTAAAACGGAAACCAATGTTAAAAATTATATAAAAAGTTGCTCTTACTAATTTTCGATAGAAGCTATCGTTTTGGAGTTATTTGTATTTAAATATTGTGATGTAGTCCATTTCCTAATATAGTAAGCCATGATAGAAAACAACTTTGCCTCTCAGTTTGGCAAATTCGTTAGTCCTTTCTATAGGAGTTGCCTTTATTTCATATTATTAGAGTAATTTTTTAGTGAAATACCGTTGAAAATGTTACATTGTTGAAATGTCATAATAACTGTGAATATATTGGGCGAATGCATGGGAAATTCAGAAAATATTGGAGAAGATATACATTATATATATATTAAAGTATTATACATAGTACTGAAATTTGGCTACGTATTTGGCCACTGTTGACTGCATGACAGCTAGATGGAAAATAAATTTACTGTCTCTGTTTTTTACATTGCAAAGTGGCTATTTAAGAGGCTCATGTCTAATAATTCAATACATATATGTATTTAAATTTGTTTCGATGATTAAAGCTAGACTAATTATTTGATAATAATTTAGTTCTTAAACTTACGGTGTTTCGAATTTATTAGCAAACCCATCACCAAATCCCTTATCAAATGCTTACTTTTTATGCTCGGCCATCTTTTGAATTCATGACACAAATATAAAATAATATTAATTCGAAAATTAATGTAAATTTCAGAAAATGAGTTATTTACATAACTGAAACTCACGGTATAACAATCATAATGATGATCGGATATTGAAACAGAACTAGAACACAAGCAGAGGTTGTTACTCTGTTTCGTGACAAGTTTCCTGATGTACCTCGTATATCTCAAGGAACAGTTAGAAAGATAGAAAAACAGTTTTGTGAGCTCGGACATGTGAGACATGTACCTAAAAGGGGATATTCTCTTATTGATGAAGAAAATCCTACGATTTCTGCATGAATTTGTTTAGAACAAATAACTGGCTTTCTTACAAACTTCATCCAACACAAGATTTATGTGAATACGATTCTGATGAAAGAGTGGAATTCTGTAAAAAAATTATGAACAAATTAAACCAAAATGAATTATCTATAGACTATAGATAGATAGATAGGTAGATAATTTTATTCAGCAATTATTAAAGAAACAAATGTTGTACATTTGGCATGTCATTATATAAATTTATGTATAGTAAAGGATATTAAAAAAAAAAACAAAAAAGAACCTAATATGTACCTATATAGTACGAACTCATTCTATAAAAATTGTCGATAAAGAAAAACACTTAAATAATAAAGACAACAAAAAAATAAATGAACATAACAAAATAATTATTACAAATAAATATAAATATAGTACCAATGTAGAAATCATTGCA
This sequence comes from Rhamnusium bicolor, assembly GCA_029963845.1. NCBI lineage: Eukaryota > Metazoa > Arthropoda > Insecta > Coleoptera > Cerambycidae > Rhamnusium > Rhamnusium bicolor. The sequence continues at coordinate 543,729 of JANEYF010004223.1, forward strand.
AGCATTTTAGAACGCATGAACTAATTGGGTCTTTCTATAAATTCATTTATGCTATAATAACAGTTATTTGTAAGTATGGCTTTTATTTCAGATTTGAATGTTATTAATGGAAGATCCTTAATATTTGTGGGTAAGCTATTGTACAATGTAATACAGTTCTAGTAAAGAGAGCTTTTAAAAGCAGTAAGTAGTCTTGTGTGCTGGTATAATCAAATTATTGTTATATCTGGTTTTGTATAAATGACAATCCGTAATTATAGGAAATTTATTAATATTATTTTTGGTATATATTAGGCACTTGTAAATATATATGCAAGAAGGGGAAAGTATTTTATTTATTTATTTTGTTTTTTGGTCTACAAATATTCCTTAGATTCGTGTTAAAGACTTACGATTCGTTTTTGAATAACGAAAATTCTGCTAAAGTCAATGGCCCTAGCCCAGACCAGAATGTTAAAAGACGTGTGAGAATACACTAATGCATAGTACACCTCCATGAGTCCTGATTCATTTAAGGTAGATTTTAATTGAAGTATGGCAAAATATGCCTTATCTAACATTTTGCACACATGATCAGTATAAGATTCCCATGTCAATGTGTCATCAATATATGTACCTAGGAATTTTATTTCTTGTTAAAAGAAACAAAGAAATATGCTATAGGTCTTCTAAGATAAAAATTTAAAAATGTGGTCTTGTTTTCGTTGAGTATAAGGATATTACTTTGATACCAGGCACTAATATTATCAAGTACATTTTATACTTTCCAATCCATTTCCTCAACAGAATTGCCGATTATTGTGCAACTAACATCATCAGCGTACATAACTGTCAAAGCATCTTTGATGAAACTAGGTGGATGATTAGTGAATATCATGAATAGTAGTGGCCCCAAAATAGAACCTTGTGGGACACCCAAATTAACTTTATATTCCACAGAATCCACATTATTATATTTGACCCTGATATTCCTATTATCCATATAGGAACATATCCACAGTAGTAGATGACCGTTCATGCTAAGCTTTGACAACTTAGTTGAAAGAATGGTCTTATCCACCTTATCAAAAGCTTTAGACGAATAATATAGTAACCACATATTTGCCATCATCTATATTAATAGACGAATAATATAGTAAGCACATATTTGCCATCATCTATATTAATATAAACATAATCTAAGAATTGATTAGATGTAATTTCTATAGATCTTCCTGGTCTAAAGCCATGTTGAGATTCAGTGAGCAGGCCCTGCCTTTGAATATAGTGTAAAATACTGTCATAAACTACTTTTCCAAAAATTTTGAATAATACGCTTAATAGGTGAATTTGCCTGTAATTCTCAATATTATCAGTATCTCCTTTTTTAAAAATAAGAATAACAGACGCCATTTTTAAGAGATCTGGAAAACAACCTTGAAATACAGATAAAATAATGAGATAAACTAATGGATCTATAATATGAAACTTTACAAGTTTTATTGTTTGTACTGTTAGGCCATCAGAGCCACTAGATTTTTTGTTTTTAAGGTTTTTTTACTATTTATGAAACCTCTTCTTTAGTTACAGCAATTAAATAAAAAATATGTTATTTCTGATAATTCAACCTTTACTCTTCATTGTCATGTAAATCGTCAGAATTGCAGATACCAGTTCCGGGAAAATCTTCACTGGATTACGTACTCAAAAACAAGAAAAAGCTAATGTCTGAGCAGGCATAGTGTATATGAGGTTTTCGTCTTATTTTTTACCACTAAATTATGCTTTAAAATTTACCGGATGTTTTTTTGAAACTCCCTGTATAATCGTTACAAAACATTTTTCCTAATTTTTAATAAAAGCGTTAATTAATTTTCCACATATATGAAAATAAAAATGTTAAGGTGGAATATTTAATACGTAAGTTCCTTCCCTAGTGACTGGAATCATTATTTTGATATTGATTACTCCCATATCAGCTGATATGGCATTTGCAGGGAACATGTTTGTCCAAGTATTTATGCAGATAAAGGATTGATGGATGAGGATCAATCGATATAGTCACGTCAGCTATAGTGAACAAATAAATCCTGTGGGAGTTTATATCATTGGATCACAATACATATGGGTCCTTAATATATACAGACATAAAAAAATAGCTTATTTCACTTTCTAAAGAAAAAAGTTCTTTCTAAATATACTTAATAGCATTACCTCTAAACAAATTAAAATATATTTTTGAATTTTAATATTTTATTATATAATTCTGAATTTTTATGTTTCTGGCAATTATTACGGTGTTTATTCATAGTTGGGAAAAGTATAGAATATCGTATAATATACTCGTATGCTCCGCAAAAAAAGAAAAAAAACTGATTGTTCCTTTAACGTAAAATCACAGGCGTATAGGGTTATTCTTCCAGAATTAAAATGGGTAACCATATTTTTTAGATACATCGGGTGTAACAGGATCATGGTACACCCCCTTTTTCTCCTTTAGTTTTGAAGATAATTGATTGAAATTTGGGATATCCTATATACATAATAAGCGGCACTTATTGACATACAAGTGATATTTTCACTTCCGGTTTCGCCGGAAGTGACACTAACTTTCGATTTTTAAATGGAACACCCTGTATATTATTGCATTTTTGAATTCTGCGTAATTTTCTGATTCCAGCGATACCAAATAAGTGACATTTCAAAAGTCAGTATCTTTTATAATATTATTTTTAGTTTTCCATTACAATGTGCCATGATGGTTCTGATTTATTCTAAATGACCCGTGTAATAAATAAATAAAATACAATTTTGTTCTAATTACCTTGTTATACATAAGATGGCTTTGGAATACAAAAAGTGAACACAAAACATTACACAGTTATTGAAAATGCTGTCCATTAAGGTCGATGCACTTCTGAACTCGCATAGCTGTTTCTCGAAGAACGTTCGCCAATTGCTGGGCCGTTATGCTATTTATTGCGTGTCTTACTCGTAGCTCCAGGTCTTCATGGGTTGTAACGGCAGTTGCGTAGACAATATTTTTTAAATGACTCCAAACAAATAAATCAAGAGGTGTTAAATCAGGTGACCTTGGAGGCCACCTCACAGGCAGAACGTGATTAGCTACTGTCATATCTCCTGAGTTCGAGTGTCAGCTGCGGCATCTGGTTGTTGTATGTGTGTCTGGTGTCTATTCTAGTTGCGTGGTGGAGGAGTAATGTGCAAACTCCGCCTGGACCATAATATAAGTAAGGCAAAAAAAACCTATTTTCACTGGATCTTACTTTAGAAATATGTCTAAATATGAAAATGGTGACTGGATGTATTCGCACTGTGACTGTTACGAGAAGTTCAGGAAGCATTATCCAGATTTTGCCGTGCATATAAAACCATTATAGAGGTTACATCTAGGATAGTGCAGAATTTTTGAGAATCAGGCACTATTGGAATAAAACAGGATTCTGAAACACCAGGTAATTGCACACTGGAAGTAGTCGACAATGTTAGTTAGAGGTATGATGGAAAGCGATCCATCTAAATCTATGAGGTTGAGCCAACAGATAAATTTGGAGTTGTTTCATCGGCTTTAGAGAACTAATATAATTCTTAGATATACATTTTTTTTTTTGAAATAATTTCAAAAGCCTGGTAATACAAACAATGACACCCGTGATGATCTTGCTTATAAATTGTGAAATATCTTTAATATATTAGTCGAATTCTTGCCAAAGAATAATTTTACTCTATCTATAAATATTTTGAATTAATTTTAAGATTTAAATTACTTAAATTACCCACTCTCTTTATTTGTTCTCTTTTCGCTACTTGTATTAGTGTCAATTAAGTGAATGGTCACACTAGTGCAACTGAATCAGTCATTTCAAAACAACATAAACTAAAATTTTACAGAAATCAATAAAAACTGTATAACTCAATAAATAGCAAAATTTTTAAAACTTGCCTACTAATTATTGTTTTTGGGATTTAGTTGTGGCGTATATTTTGCTCAACTGTAATGTTTCTATAGCTCAATAGTTAAAAAAAAAAGAACATATTTGACTCGTTTTTGAAGGATAATTGATGGATAAACATATAATAATTAAGTACTATATTATATTACTTATTTTTAAATATATTTTTAATAAATAGAACTACTGCTGACAACTGAAACCAGTTTTCTGGGTAATCGGTTGTTGTTTTGGATTATTTGCGGTTTTGTATAAAACCAAAAACCGGTTACTCGGATTACCGGATATTCGATTTACCGGTTCTCGGGGAAACCGATTACTCGGATAAGCGAATATTCGAATAACCGCTTATCCGAATAACCGAATATTGGAAAAATCAATTAATATGCGTTTCTTTTCTTTCAAATGTTGTTGAAATCTGAAATTACAGATGGGCAGATGGCCGCCGATGCCTGTTTAGTTTAGATTTACATAAAACCTGATATATTTTGTATTTCGTCATTTTTGTCGTAATTTGCGATTATTAATTAGACAACACAATAATACACAACCACAACACTAAAAAAGTCTAGCTAGACTTTTGTCATGACATGATTCATGCATGGCATGCGCCGTGTTCGTGCTCTAAATTAAACGTAATGTTTAGTGTTTAGTTTAATTGTTTAATGTTTACCTACACTTAATTAAAAAAAGTTATATAAAATTGTTTTTTCGAGTTTTCTTATATCTGTTTTTTATTAATCGATATTTTAAATATCCGATTATCCGGTTTTTGGATAACCGATTATGCAGGTTTTTGGATATCTGATTCGTCGGTTATTCGGATAACCGATATCCAACAAACCAATTAATCGAATATCGGGTTACCCTCGTCATCGGATTTGACCATTATTTGGATACCCGGTTTTATACGAAATCGGTTTTTAAGGAAACCGATTAACCAGTTTCATTATTTTCCGGTTTTTGCCAGTACTAAACAACCCATTAACACACAAAACTAAACTAAAATAGAATATTTTATAATGATACATAATCATATTCTCCATCAGCTTCGACATATTCTCGTGTTTCCTCTACTTCTATTGGCCAGTTGAATATTTCTTGATAAAACTGCTGATGAGCATCCTTGATGCTGTTTTCAACTTTTTTTTCGATTTTTTTTAGGATTTATTGACATTTTGTTGCTATAGGCATTGATATATTATCTATTGTATTTTTTAACAGCTGGAGGATATTTGTAACCATGGCATCGATAAAATCCTGTAGCTATGGTACATTTTTTCGTTGCATCATGTTCAAAACTCAGTTAAGAGGAAGGAGTGACTGAACATTTTTGACTTTCTTGTATGATTCAACAGACAAACAACATATTTTTAGAAGGACGGCCACTACTTTTTAAAATCATAGCCTTGATCTGTTTGGAGCAGTTATTGAAAATTTTTCATTTGCTTCATTTAATATCTCAAATTATTCACCTGGCACGTAAACACGATCGCGTTTTTTTATTTCAAAATTAATGAAACACACAAGTTCTTGTACCTGTAATCACGGGGGTTTAGGGTTGTTATATATTTAAAAGCGTTCAATGACAATAATAATAATTATCCTTAGTAGAGTATAAATTATAAATGATACAAACTGAAGTGTTTGTTCAAATTTAAGATCAACAGCTGTATGATCATTAGCCAGCAATGTCTCAAGGAGTGACTGCAAAAACGACTATAATTTATTAACTAATGTTTTTGAAATGATTTCAATATAGAATTACAAATTTCTCATACTTGACAGTATGAGATTAATGTAGTTTTTATAGTGAATGCGTAACTAGCTTTCGGCATAATAAATCCTATGCAATCTCATTTTAAGAAAAAGGTTGACTTAGTTGTTTTTGAAATGACCGATTCAATTAGAATAATTTTACATAATTTCTTCCATTTTAATTTATGCTTTATTTTGTCTCAACTTTCAACACTTTTAATTAGGCATGCGATAAAAAAATAACGTCATACAGATAAGAATATTAGATTTTTCTATATTTTCCGAGAAAATTTTGTGGACATGTTTATAACATGTATATTGTAAAAAAACAAGGACGGATGGCTATTGGCCAATATATCAAAGATTTAATGAAAACATCCTAGACCGCCATTTTTAAGTTACCATGATCCAAACAAATTATGCATACCCTTAGTCCCTCCTGGGGAGACAATAATAATAATAATCCTTAGTAGAGTATAAATTATAAATGACACTTCCAGTCTTGGACTGTTTCTCTTTTGCATACATTTTTTCCTCTCCAGTAACTGTATTCCTTGTCTTTAACTTTAGAGTTTCTTTTGTATTTCGAAAAATTACAGGTAATTTTCTTTTTCGGTCCATGATCACTCTCTGATTAACTAGATCACATTATATACAAATTTACCCCGTAAGACGTTACAACAAACTGAAATGTTTGTTCAAATTTGATATTAATAGTCGTAAGATCATTAGCCAGCAATGTCTCAGGGAGTGACTGGAAAAACTAATGTTTTTGAAATGATTTCAGTATAGAATGATAAGAATATCAGATTATTCTATATTTTCCGAGAAAATTTTGTGGAATTATAAACATGTATATTGTAAAAAACAAGGACGGATGACTAATGGCCGATATAAGTAAAAGATTTAATGAAAACATCCTTGACCGTCATCTTTAAGTTATCATGATCCAAAGAAATTATGCATATAATTAGTTCCACTTGAGGGAGAGGTCACGTACTGCTACTCGAAAGCAGGCATATTGCATGAACATTTTTTAATTATCTCTGGAAGATGCCAATTTGGCAGGCGAAAACGAGTCGAGTATGGAATCTAGTGTTACACCGTCTTTTTTTACTTCTTTTTAATCTGCACTTTATTTTTGTTATTTTGTAGCTTTTTCTATGCGAACAATTTGAACTACGTAACGAAACTATACAGGGTGAGTCAATAGTGTGTTCTCCTTCGATAACCTTTGAACCGTTAGTGATACAACAATTTATTAAATACAAAAGTTTTTTGGGTCGATAAGATCTATCATTTAAAATTATTGTGAAATCTACAGGGTCCTTAAATTTTCTGTTACACACAAAATTCTTTTTTAAAAATGGAACACCCTATATATTTTGTCACCATTTTATTAAATAAAAAGAGTATTATACAGTGATATTTTGTTTTTTGGATTTGCATGCAACGTTGCCAAGTTATTTAACATTTTCTGGAAATTTAAGGATTTATAAGGGTCCCTTTAATAATTTTTATTTACCTATGAAAACAAGCTGGGTAAGCAAATATTATACTATTCGTAGTTCATACAACACGCTAAGTATTAGTACCTTTTTACATTATTCTATTTTACAGGGTGTCCATGACGGCATGTCAATTAATGCGAATTTCAAATGGGAAAAACTCTTTTTTAAATCGAACACCCTGTATTTCTTTAAGTGGTTGGATTCCTCCTTCAAATTGCTTTATTTTTTGCATAACACTTCCTATACCTAACTGTTGAAGTTTTCGAGAAAATTAAGGTTTTCTCTTTAACCTTGCGATCGTAGTAAAAATTAATACAATTTTATCAAGAATGGCTTTGGAAAAACAAAAATTGTGCTGTCAAACTGATATTTTATGGTTTATATGTAATTAATTTTACTTGGTGGTGATTCTTCTGCATTTCCTAGTTGAGTTAATTATTTTTGTTAAATGAATTTTTCACACGAAGAGTTGATCGACATGGTTTATACATTGGGAGAAGGGGGAGAGAAATCCGCTATTGGTATCAAAAATTTATATTCAGCGTTAGGTATCCAGAATGAAGACATCTCACCATTCTGTATTTGAAAGGTTGCGAGAAAGGTTTGAAGGAACTGGACATGTAAAATATGAAAAACATGAACGTACAAAACTAGCAACAAATGAAGAAAAAGTGTTTCAAGTTATATTAAGTGTCGTTGAAGATCCGCATAGAAGTACGAGAGAAATTCATAGACAACTTGATATAAGTCAATCCTCTATAACAAGAATATTGAGGACACGAAACTTTCATCCTTATCATATCAACTGCTTCAGGAACTAGAGTCAAATGATTTCGAACGTAGGGTAACATTTTGTGAGTGGACACTCAATAAGATTCACCAACAGCCGCAATTTTTTGATTTCGTGCTATTCACTGATGAAGCCACATTTCATAAAAATGGTTGTGTTAATAGACATAACTTACACTACTATGGTACCATGAACCGAGAACTGTAGATAATCTACACCGATGGTCACTCAATGTGTGGGCAGGAATAGTAGGTGAATATGTAATTGGACCGCATTTCTTTAATGGTAACTTGACTGGGAACATGTACCTCGATTTTTTACAAAATGGACTGGGAGGATTGTTAAACGGGTGTCCTCAAAATGTCTTATAGAAGCTGTGGTTCCAGCACGACGGAGCTCCACCTCATTATAGTATTGCCGTAAGAAACTTTTTAAATGTTACATTTGGTGACAATTGGATAGGTCGAGGAGGACCAGTTTAATGGCCACCATGGTCGCCAGATTTGACAAAATTGGACTTTTTTTTGTGGGGGTACATTAAAGGATTGGTGTACAAAACATCACCAACTACAAGAGAAGACATGCAGCAAAGAATTCGACTAGCGTTCGATACCATTACACCTAACATGTTGCAAAATGTGACTCATTTCTTCATAGAGTCAGAATTTGTAATTTACAACTAGGAGGTCACGATGAGCATAGTTTGTAACTTGTTTTATTTTTTCTCTTCTATTTACTGTTTACGTTCAAAATTACACTTTTATTTTGTTATGTACATACCTAAGGTGAGGTGTAAATTTTGTCACTCAAGTTCAATAAATTTGCTACTTTTACTGTTTCCTTTACGATTTTATAGAAAATAATTTTTTGTCTGGCCGCAATTTTTGTTTTCCAAAGTCATTCTTGATAAAATTGTATTAATTTTTAGTAGGATTGTGAGATTAAAGGGAAAACCTTAATTATCTCCAAAACTACAACATAGGAAGTGTTATACAAAAAAGAAAGCAATCTGAAGGAGGAATCCAACCACATAAAAAAAATACAGGGTGTTCCATTTAAAAACACAGAGTTTTCCCATTTGAAATTTGCATTAATTGACATGCCGTCATGGACACACTGTAAAATAGAATAATATAAAAAAGGTACTAATACTTGGCGTGTAGTATGAACTAAGAATAGTATATTATTTGCTTACCCAACTTGTTTAGGTAAATAAAAATTATTAAACGGACCCTTATAAATCCTTAAATTTCCAAAAAATGTTAAATAACTTGGCAACGTTGCATGCAAATCCAAAAAACAAAATATCACTGTATAATACTCTTTTCACTTAATAAGGCAGTGACAAAATATACAGGGTGTTCCATTTAAAAAAAAGTATTTTTTTGTATATAACAGAAAATTTAAGCACTCTATAGATTTCGCAATAATTTTAAATGATAGATCTTATCGACCCAAAAAACTTTTGTATATAATAAATTGTTTTATCACTAACGGTTAAAAGGTTATCGAAGGAGAACACACTATTGTCTCACCCTGTATACATATTTTTTTATTTAAAATATTACAATATATTATATGGACTATGGACGTAAAACATTTTCTTCAAGTATTGCCATTAATTATTTATTAGTGTCCACAAATGAAGTTGTCAATTCATCTCGGTATCTCAAAACTTTAATAGATAAACAATACACATTCACTTCAAGTCTATACACACCCTTTATTCTTGCATATGAATTTGTCATGTTTTCCAACAACCGGAATGATTGGTAATAGAAAATTAATTGTAGAAGCAAAGCGAAGCAAGGGGGTGATTTTCGTTTTATTTTGCACCCAATGAAGCGGCAGTCACACATGTGCTTCAAGTATTATAAAAGAGGGTTTTTAATGAGTTCATGGTGACTCATTCATACTCCTTTATATTTCAATTTAAATAGCATATTACGGGATTTTAATTTCGCTGCACTATCCAGCATTAAATTGAAATATGCTTAGCCTTAACTGAGTTTCCTGTCATTTTCAAATCCACATAAATGTTGGATGAAGTGCTTTATTAACTCTTGAACTAATATGCATAACGAAATTCTCTATTTTAATTTAAAACTAGGTGCGCATAATTAAATTAATAAAGATTTTTATTTAACTGAGAACTAAAGATGTGACTTATATTCCATTACAATTTGGGTTTCATAAATTATTTCCCACTTATATTTAATAATAATTATAAGTATTGACAAAAAATATGTATTTATATAACAGATAATAATTATTTTAAATAAACAAAGAAAATTTGCTTTTAAATGTTTCAAAATTATATTTTCACTCTACACGTGTTTCGGCTTTTTAGGTCCTTTTCAAGAGTACAGATGAGAGGTACTAAATTAAAATTTGTGTTCCTTGCTTATATATTGAATGTTACATCTGGCAACTTATACAGATAAAAATAGTTTGAAAGATTTGGAATTTTTTAGAAAAGTTAAATTACTTTATCTAAAATGTGGTGACCTGCGAATATTTGTTGTTTATTTGTAACCTTTTTTTTATATTTGGAATCTTTCTTAATTTCTAATATTTCTAATGAGTCTAATTTTTTGCTTTTCTTTTCAGAATGAAGTAATTCTAAATTATCCATATTTATGAAATGATTGTTTTTTATACAGTGTGTTGACATGGCGGTGTTATATACGTTGTTTACAATAGACTCTTTATGCTCTTCAAGTCGCTTTTTTATGTTACGTCTAATCTGGCCAATATATATAGCGTCGCAGTCACTACATTTTAGTTCATACACTCCTGTCTTTTGTAGTTTTTCTGTTTTATCCTTATTGTTTATTAACATTTTTCCTAGGTTATTTTTATTTACAGATATTGTTTTGCAACCTAATTTACTTAATTTATTGCTGACTTTATCACTTATTCCAGATCTATATATTGGCCACTCTGGCCAGATATTGGCAAGACTGGACGTAACATAAAAAAGCAACTTGAAGAGCATAACAAGTCTATTGTAAACAACGTATATAGCACCGGCATGTCAACACACTGTATAGAAAACAATCACTTTATAAATATGGATAATGTAGAATTACTTCATTCCGAAAAGAAAAGCAAAAAATTAGACTTACTAGAAATATTAGAAATTAAGAAAGCTTCCAAAAAATAAAAAAACGGTTACAAATGAACAACAAATATTCGCAGGTCGCCACATTTTAGATAAAGTAATTTAACTTTTCTAAAAAATTCCAAATCTTTCAAACCATTTTTATTAGTATAAGTTGCCAGATGTAACATTCAATATATAAGCAAGGAACACAAATTATAATTTAGTACCTCTCATCTGTACTCTTGAAAAGGGCCTAAAAAGCCGAAACACGTGTAGAGTGAAAATATGGTGTAAATATTATTTTGAAACATTTAAAAGCAAATTTTCTTTGTTTATTTAAAATATTTAATAATGTTTCACAAGGAGCCAACCGCAGAATCAGTACAGATAATAATTATTAATATCTAACGTCCAAAAGCGACAAGGCTAAAATCAGGTATAAAATAAGTGGATCTCAACGACACTGGGAATATTATAAAGAACTTAGAAATTACACAAATACGGGGGCGAGCGTAGCACCGATTTTGCATCACTAGTTTAAGGTTTTAAAATGTAAAACATGAAATATTAAATAAAAATGATAAAATAGTAATGGTGTAGAATGGTAAAAAAATTAAAGCAACGGGTACTGCGGTTAGTAGTTGGGTGGGTATCAACCAGACTGTTGTAGAACTGAAATTCTACAAAAAACTTAATTAACTCGGAAAAATAATGAAAAAATCACCCAGTTCACATAGAAGGCCCTCCGCCATTAGAAATATTCAAAAAAATGGGTTCAAAATATCGCATGTCACACCACTTTCTTTTAGCAAATTAGATAAAGAATAGAAAACCATATTCAAAAACGCAATTTTATATCTCAATTCTTCGATTTTTAAGAGCCGAAAGAGGAAAATTAATTTTCATTAAAAAAACCGCTCCGCAGTATAAGCGCGACGTCAAGCGCCTCGGTGCACACACACATTAATATGACCAAAACTTATAAAGACGTTCATAAGAAATAATTACAAATCGGTCCGAGAGGTCCCACAAAATTTTAATTTTAGTGGTCGACAGAAGTAAATAATTATTAGAGGCCAAAGCCATCATCAAATAGTAAAAGCAAAATTTCTGTATTTCTATATAAAAATTTTAAAAGATACTAGTAGCACACACCAAAAAAATTAATTTTTATAAAGTCAATTAAATAAATAACAATTAATATCAAAGTAAAATAGTTTAAGACAAAATAATAATAATAATTTCAGGCAACAATCATTGTTTCCACAACGCCTTATTAACCGCTAGATTTATTTATACGAAACTTATACGTACGTAAAATTGGAGTTTGGTACACCGTGTAGCAGACAAGCCGTATCGGGAGCTTTCAAGCGGGGTAGATTTTATTTTTACTACGCACTTTCAAAACATGACATCATATTAACATCGCAATAAATGACGACACAACCCCTATAAATATAAAATTTTAGACAAGTTAAGACAATTCTACCACACGGTTTCATCGCAAGAACGTCGTGGTACTCAATTTATTTTTTAAGTAATACATTCATTTTAAAAATATAATAATTCTACCACTCCACACTGAAGAGCAAGCATCGTGGTATTAAATTCATTTTTTAAGTATAATTTTTCAATTTTTGCATTCATACAGGCTTGATGTCCCTCGGCGAACGACAAATAATTAAATTAAAACCGGGTGTGAATCCCGTTATTAAACACCAACTGATCTAGAGCCCGACACAAAATACAATATGGAGCAGCCCATTTGGAATGATGACCAAAAGAGGCAGTTATTTCAAACAGATTAAAATTTGTTCAAGATTCAAGAAAACTGTTTCTTATAGTTCATCTAGTACCAGAGTAGGTACTAGTCAGATACCGTAATGGAATGGAATTTCATCCAGTCTTTGGTAGGAATAGGTACTGATATCAGATTTTAATCTGTTGCCTTGCCCTTATAATAATTATTTTAAATTGAACTACACGTGTCTTATGGGTTACTACAATTGTTACTCCTACAGTTTAGTATAGTTTTTATATTCTGTCTGAAAGATTAGTAATAAAACTCAAATTACGGCTATTAGGCCCTGAATAAGTTTATACACAACTAACGAAACCCGCGTCGCGGTCGGTAATGTATATAGTATGTTTCTCAACCTTTGGTTCTGTTTTCAACAATTGTAACTGTTCAGGTTACTGTCAGGGATAAAAACGTTCAAATTAGACTTTTTACATACATGTGTTTGATCATTTTATCGAATTACATTTTAATTCAATTAGACAAAAAATTTAAAAGTGTCAATTTATATCCGACAAAAAATCAATTTCATAAATGATTAGGAAAGTTATCTAATTAAATATTTAAATCATTCATCTAGTACATTAATACAAATAATTTTGTCATCCAAAATTCAAAGAGTAACTAGGATTAATGCTAATATATGAATATGGCAGTGTGTCTGGTACATTATAACAAATTAAGCTTTCAGCTGAATTTTAAAATAAATGAACTGGAATATAATATATGAGCGCACAATGAAGTAATCAGCAAAGTAGGCTGAATATGTCAGTGAACACCAAACTACCCCTTTACCATCAACAATATCGGCTGTCATTCCAATGAACGATCACCAAGAGTGAGTCAGATGATTATGAATCTAATTAAATTTGATTTTTTGTTACAGATTGTTGTAATTAATTATTATTTTTATATTATGGATGCTGTATTTTGTTAAGGTGTCTGTGTATGCTATGTTAAATATACAGAGTGTCTATTTTACGTGGCTCACTTGAAATATATCTGTTAATATTAATGCAAAAAAAATTCTTAACAAAAATTGGAGCACCATGAACTATCTTTTAGCAAAAAAACAAAATATTTATACAAAGCCATTGTTAAGTCTATTAGAAAAAATACAAGGAATTGATAATATTCAATCGCTTATAATTCTTATATTTTAATAGATGGAAAAATAAGTTTAGAACGAAAGTTAATTGCAATTTCTAGAAAAAAAGTTATTATTGGGTGTTACAAACCTAATAACAATAGTAAATACCTATAGTTTCTTACATTTTATACTGTCATTATTATCTGAATGCGCCAGTAAACAAGGTTTAGATAGATAATAAAGCAACCCCAACACTTATTAATAATAATGATAAACGGTTTCTATTGGCATATGGAATTATAATAAATTATAAAGATTTATAAAAATAACAAAAAAATAGTCCAAAAGGCAGAGTTTAGGACAATAGATTTTATCGCGGAAATTATTAAAACAACTGCTTCATCTAGAAACAGAATTACATTGGATTAAGTAATAGTATTCTTAGCATTAGAAGCAAAAAAATATTGATATTAAAAAAATATTGACTCGAGAAAGAGGTAAATGTTTACATTTAAGAAATGATTTCTTCCAGGTATATTACAAAAACGAAAACCCCTAGGCCGCTATATAACGTCTTTGTTTCTTTATATCTAAAACTTTTATACTAGCACAATCATACTATTCATACTATTTTACATTTGTAATTTCCAAGCTTTCAAATGCATCCAGCTGTCTAGTATATGTTACATTTCTAATAAATTTTTAATTCTATCATATTTGAGACGCACTAACTTTCCTGGTTTATATATCTTAGGCAAACAGTACAATTTAGGTACACTTGGATTAGATACAAGTAACACCTCATATTTAAAACTGTATTAATAAGGTTGTTACAGGATTTAAGTACATTTTTACTTCAGCAATCATTTTTGATAATGGAATGAATTTCTAAAAAGTTTTTTATAGGGACCATTACTAATCATAATAGTCTTCTTTATTTAAACCAACAACCTTATTACTCTTATCAGCTTTCACGCAACCGTTTGATAATTTTTCTATCCTTTGTGGCTTCTGACTTTCTATTTATTTTAGTGACAATATTTGTGAAGATTTTATTCCTGCAAGCTTCTCTGACAAATCCTTTAGAGGAATCAGGAAGGTATTGAATTGAACTTTCAACACTTGCAACAATCTCATCTAGAATGCCTTCAGTGGCAGGTAATGCAAAATTTAATCCCTTGTTAAGGAGATAAATCTCTTTTTTTATCAAATGACAGTGGGGAATGGGTTTCTACAATTGTGAGAATTATGAGAAACATTTTTTTTATGTACTCTTGATTAATCTATTGAGTTTTCTATTTTGTGATATTTTTTTAATAAATTTAGTGTTAATTGATAAAAACATGTTCCTCTGACAGTCACATCATTGTTCATGTTCTAACTTATTTAACTTATAGGTAAGCTTTAATTCCATATGTAATTCAAGTATACTTCGTTCACTTTATACATATTTAATTTCTAATCCAGCCATTTCTGCTTTGTAAACATTGTAAATTTAGAGTGGAATGAAAAATAGTGTTAACTGAAAATTTTTTTGCTAATTATTATTTACCAACTTTTACAAATCTTATCACAGATAAGTATAACATATGTCTTTTTAAACAATTATTTTCCCGGCTATTTGCCAAAACGCTGACACTTGGATTACAAAAAAGATAATATGCACATTATGTTCAGTACAACTGACTCAATAATGTTATTTTTAATTTCAACTATTCTGTCTAGTAAAACCAATGTTTATTACATTAAGGTTTACAAGTTTTCTTACTTTGGATTTTTTAAATGTGTTGGCTACCCTGATGACGCAATGCAAGCAGAAACACGTGTCGGTAGATATTTTAAAGTTTTTTAAAGTGAGTGTCAACTGGTGAGTACCTTGTGTTTTATTTATTTTTGGTTTTACTAGTCAGAATAGTTGAAATTAAAAATAACATTATTGAGTCAGTTGTACTGAACATAATGTGCATATTGTCTTTTTTGTAATCCAAGTTTCAGCGTTTTGGCAAATAGCCGGGAAAATAATTGTTTAAAAAGATATATGTTATACTTATCTGTGATAAGATTTGTAAAAGTTAGTAGATAATAATTAGCAAAAAAAATTTTCAGTTAATATTATTTTTCATTCCACTCTATATTTTAACTTTTACCAAGAAGAGGAACTTAATTTGTTTTTAAATTGTAAATTTATCTGAAATGCATGTAGAATTTGAAAATCTAGTTTGAACAAAATCTGGAAAACTGAGTGATATTTACAGGTTTTTAGAAACCAAATATATGACCTTATTAACTTAATTTTAGCACTAACTTTATTCAGTTCCATTGCCCGTGAAGCCATCTTAATCGTGAATTGAGTTGGAACCTTTGATGTGAGCTAACACTAATGTGGTTTTCCACAAAACACAATGAGGTGTGCATTCGATGTATGTTTCTCCAACCAAGTCCAAAAGACAAAAATGAAACAAACGAAAAGGTGGGGTTTTACGAAATTAGCTGTAAGGACTATAATCAAAAGTATGTTGGACAAACTAGACGATTAATTCAAACTAGATTCAAGAAGAATATGGCTCATCTCAAATATGGTAGAATAGATAAATCTAGTATTGCCCAACATGCGTTTGAGAACTATAGCAACTACTAGACAGCTAGATGCATTGAAAGCTTGGAAAATATAATGTATAAAAATAGTATGAATAGTGCAGAGGGACAATTCCATATCGTCCACTCTATTGGTTAGTGAATCGTAACAATAGTTTAGATATAAACAGGATACATTGTTGATGATGCCAACTTGGTTGGCAAATGCGCGTTGTTTGCAGTATGTGGTGTTTTGATGTTTTGTGGAAAACCACGTTAGCGTTAGCTTCACATCAAAGGTTCCAACCCATTTCGGAAGTATTCAAGGGATACAAAAAAATGAACATCTGATTCCGAAGTAAATAACAACAAAATAAGACCGAACCTACGACACTGATAATTTACTTTTGATAACAATAGTTACACTACGTCACTATTAGTCACTTTTCACTTGATCACCAGATGTATACACATAACTAGGTAGTAGGTAAGTTTCCATCATAATAAGATGTATTTTTCAGGTTTAAGATGTTTTAAAATTTTTATGCCATTGGTAGCTGAGACTAATTATCTGTTGGATAAAGTTTGAATATACCTGTATCTTGTATGAGAAAAATCTGAAAATAAGTTCTTATAGCTAACTACAATGTATTTTTGTCTGTTTAATGTACTAACTTTAAAAATCGACTACTGTTATTAAACACTGTGATGGAACTTATTTTATCTGTAACGACTTTAACTTCTTCATTATATGGTTGTCATATTTTCTTAGACATAATTCTCGAATGACAATAACAGTGTCTATCATTCTTAGCGAATATCATTTTTGAAATTTACGCGACACGTCAATTTTAATAGAGATTCGAGAATAAACCCCCAATGCGAATATTTATTATGCCATTTCGATTATCATTTTGTCACAAATTTATTATTATTCTTTTCGACTCATTAAAGTTAAGAAAACCTCAAAATCTTTCTGCATTTTATTAGTCATATATTCTGATTTATTCCTTACATTTTTGCACAGTTTTCTAAATATTTGCCTTTATAGGTTAAATGCAGCATTTTACGTTCTTGTTTATTACTGGTGTTTTAGTTCATCCATCAGTTAAAATGTTTTGGTTTTCTTAAGAGCAAATAATTCAGTCACGCAATATAATTAAAAATCATTTTCCACATTGATTAATACTAAGTCTTAAAAAAACATTCTTATTGCATTTTAGGTATGGCAATACTAATGATTTAGGTAATACAGGAAAGCAAAAGACAAGTAAATGATTCTTGAAACAAAACAAAATGGACGACGCACCAGAGCCAAGTAGGTAAGAGCACCTTATAATTACTTATTGTTACTTTTACCCACCTCCGTGCACAATGAATATTTATTTATTTGAAATTTGTTTTCAACGCGTGTTTCGGAGTTATTAATCCTCGTCAGCGCAACGTAGCTAAGGAACTGGCTCTATTAGTTTTTGTTTGTGATATATCCCATCCAATATCTGATTCCTTACCTACGATATGCCGACGAGGAGCAATAACTCTCAAACACGTGTCCGTGGCTGTGTAGTTGTTTTTTGGGGTATATGATTCTAGTTCTTGCTTTATTCTATTTTTTGAACCCCACTAGCACTTTTTTATTTTATAAATAATGCTTCGAAGGGATCGATGCCTCCGTCGTATTCATCGTGATATTTTTCTTGTAACATTGTTGCCGTTACATTATATAATGTTTTTATTACATTTTCTATATTATTTGTAGATCGTTCTTGCATCAGTTAAATGTCCAATTTTTAAAATATCCGCATGCTCTTTAGTTGAAATAGATTGATAGTTTCTCACAATAAAGGAAACTAAATGCCCCATATAAATTTTTTCGTTTTCATTATATTTAGAGATTAACTTTCTTGTATCTCTATAAATCAAACTCAACCGTATGTGGTTGTTAGTAAAGACTAGTAGAAATTTTATCACGATTTATGGGTGTAAAATCATGCAGGTGTCTAAATAACTGATTCTAATTGGTCTTTATAGGTGTGTATAAAATAATCTGTATTATAGCAAAAGAGTTATTTTACGAAAATTTAGTCAAATAATAAAAACCTGATACTGGGAAGTGAGGAGAAGTTTTTACTTACTATAAAGAAAGAAGGATGGAACGATATTTTGAAGCACCTCAGGTGTATCCCCTGACATGGCAATTATCCTATCATCTGGAAACATTATCACATGAACATATTTCGCACGGATGAAAAAATCATTAGCTGAGAGCGTGAACAGTTTTAAGCCTGAGAAACACCAAACGCAACGTTATGTACATCCGATTTCTCCTCTTACAAGCTTATAACTGTGACGTACTTACCACCACAATGCTTATTTGTGTGTTTGTGTGATGTGTTACTTTGACACCCTTCAGTACAGTAACGGTACTTTGAACTTTTATTACGGTAACGGTCTCTTGAGCCAGTTCCTGTTTTAAAGTGTAGGAACACCACTTTATTTTATCAGCTGTGTGATAGAAGCTAGGGCAACTCACTGAAGAAGCAGAATGTCCAGGCGGTCTGTGTGTGTGTGGTTGTCGGTTGCGTAGCAATGGATAACTTCACCTTACCTGCCTATATCTTAGACTCGCTACTAATATCCCTTGTTAGGACTTCTTGACTACGTGTAGCAGACAGATCGGTTCATGCATTACCTTCCGGAGCACCTAATGACATTCTTTTCACAGATCGAGAATTAAAAACTCACTTGTAACACTTCGAATGCACCTGTTGAAATCCTTTCAACAGATCGAGGATTAAAGATTTCACTGGTACTTTATTGCAATTACAACTGAAATGGGACTCTTTCCACAGATCGAGGATTCAAAGTCCTATCTTTACGTCAATACTGAATAAAAAAAACAACTGAATATTCCCGATATTTGTCTAACTATACAGCACAAAAGTTCAGTTATACTACCTTTGATGTGAGGATAACACTGACGTAGTTTTATAACGATCTTTTCCTCACCAGTTAGGGAAAGTTTTACTTTTCCCAACTGGTGATGAAAAATCGAAGGTTTTGACACTTATGACAGTTTTGAAAGGTGTCATTTTATATGTCAAAATTAGAAAAAATATTGCTTGGTTTCCTAAAAGCAATATATTTTGTTTCGAAAAAGAGAACGAATTTGCGATAATCTTTAATTAAACGAGTTGTGTTTGTTAATATTATTACTTAAAAAAAGCATTTAAATAATTATTTATTGTAAATATTAATAATAATCGTTACAGTTGAAGGGGTGGATTGATAAATGTGTTAATTAGGAAATTGCTAATTTGTCAGAAAAACATTTTTACTAACTTTTATTTACCAAAGACACGAAGTTATGTTGTTTTTAGCTCCTTCAGGCCCGGTATATCCTTTTTGTGGTAGAGTGGTTATTAGTTAGCAACCACATTTATATTAATTATTACGTCTCTACTTTTGCAAAAGTTTAGAACAGATATTAATAATATACTTTTATTCTTGAAACCGGCAGTGAAAAATACATGTTAAATACATCCCCCTATACCTTCGGTTTTCTTTGAGTGAATGTGTAAAATAAATTTACTTTATCAACTTTGGATAATACGAGATTCGCTAAAAAAAATTTCAAGGTAACATATCGTCTCATATTTGCATGCAAATCTAACACATGACCACTTAAAGCCGGCCTTGGTTTTACGTCATATCCGATTGGTAAATTCTATTATACCTTTAGTTGTAACATCACAACATTGAATGGGATACTCCAATTTTTTAAACAATGTCCGTTAACGCCTCTATCCATCCACTCCTTCAGTTATTAAATGTAGAGTATCATTTAAATTTAAGTCCTTTTCTTTCTGTCAAATAATGACATTTCAGTTAATCTATGTATTAATTTACTTTTGGTAACTAAGGAAACAAAGTCACAGCCGTAGTGCATTTCAATATTGATTAAAACTACCAATAACAAAGCGAAATACAAAAACGAAAACACAGGCTTATATCCAATCAGCAGCCGAAACACAAAAACGATAACACCATAGTTTATAAATACACGTATTAGAAAAACGTTATTTTTTACGTTGAATAAAATAATCAGTAAAACAAGTTAGGTCTTTCTTTCGAAATCTCTCCTCATTTGCACATTTCACCGACAAAGCAACATTGGGAGAACTGTACATTAAAATCAATATATTTAACACAATCCAAATCATAAATTATCTAATTTAAATATCAAGAAAGGGGCATTGTTATCGTCATTATTTTTTAAAATAGATATGTACCCAAACTGCTTTAGAAATTACAGATCAAACAGCCGCCTCAACAGCCTTGGGCGAACGGTATAGAAACTAAATGCAAATTTACAAGCATTTAGCAGTAACTTCGGGGCAATATGTATGAGATTGTATTAATTTGTTTTCACACGTTAAAGTGTAAGTTGTAAGAGAGTTTAGCAAGATTGTAAAGGGTGATTACACAGGCACTTGAGAAACTTAAAATAAGTAGTAATGCGATTAGAATAATCTTTCACTTGGTAAAGTTAACCAGTAACCACCTTTCATGATTTAATCCCCTCACTAGTCTACCTGTACGAGAAACAACTTTTAACTTTATAAGCGAGTCCGCCAACTGTATACAAACATCTCATTAACAAAATTTGTATACAAGGTAACCTCATTTTCGAGTTGGCAAGACGGTTAGATTTATCAATCTTGCCAACTCCGGAGCGGGCTTAATCCTGAGAAGATAGGGAAGCATCCAGAGCTACCTAAGTCGCATGAATCACATTTAGCAGGCATTCGTACAAGGGTCCCAAATCCCAAAAAACGTGACCATCTTATGAAGCTGTTCTTCACAATAAACTTAAACTGGTATTAGTCTAAGATCCGAATTAAAGACGACCTTCACCCATCCGTTTAGTGGATGAAAAATATTTTATATTAATTTTAATATGTTATAAAATATATCGCGAGTGGGTTGGCTAAAAAATTCCTGGCAAGACTATGATTAATTAAAAATTCAAAAATAATTTTTTTTATTCCAATCGAAATTATGAAGCCTATAGAATATGCAAACCTTAGGTTGTCTATTTTTTTCCATGCGTAACTATTGGGTTGGCAGGTATAAACAGGTAATTCGATACTAGTAATTTACATTCATCTGTTTAATGAATAAATCTTATATCAAAATAAAGGTAATTAAATTGCGAACAGAATGATAAAGGGTTGTCTGCGAAAAATCTGGTTTAAATTCCGGTTGGCGAGCTTTCAAAAGCGAAATATTGGTGAGAATGAAAATGTGCGACAAAGAGGTCCGAGCAAACTATCCGGGGCGATAGAAGAGGACGCAGCATTGCAGATGCGCGCGCCCTATATCATTCTGTTTGCAATTTAATTACCTTTATTTTGATATAAGATTTATTCATTAAACAGATGAATGTAAATTACTAGTATCGAATTACTTGATTATACCTGCTAACCCAATAGTTACGCTAGGAAAAAAATAGACAACCTAACGTTTGCATATTCTATAGGCTTCATAGTTTCGATTGGAATAAAATTTGTTCCTTAAACAAATGAGTGCAATGTTTAAAAAAAAGTTATTTTTGAATTTTTAATTAATCATAGTCTTAACAGGAATTTTTTAGCCAACCCACTCGCCATATATTTTATAACATATTAAAATTAATATAAAATATTTTTCATCCATTAAACGGATGGGTGAAGGTCGTCTTTAATTCGGATCCTCTACTATATACTAAGGTTTTCCAGGTCGTTGATTACGAATTAAAAGTAAAAATTACAAAAAACAAAATGGCGAGTCTAATATGGCACACATATCTAAAAATTATGTATAGAAATAATAGCCTTGTATCGATGTAATGTTTACATTTAATGGGGATAGGCCAAGTTTTATAGAGAAACCAATTTTTATGTAGTCGAAGTTTCAATTAAATCATCCTCAGGACTCTATACAAAATATAACAAAAAAGAAGGTAAAATGGCAATTTTTAACATATTCTAAAACAAACAAACACAGTACTATAAAATAACTAATAGTTGATATTTAAAAGAATTTGAAGATTCATAAAATTAGAATTTTTTTAAATTATTATAAAAAACATAAAAATGTGTGTATAAAACACAAAACTGACACAGTACAAATGATTAAATTAAAATAAACAATTACAAGAGGTATCAGGTATTCACATTTAAAGTAGGTTCTCCGTATTGTTATATTACTAACAGTTTGAACAATCTTTATGTATAAGAAAAAAAAAGAAAGATTCAAAAAACCACAGTCACAAAATATAATTTTTAAATATTTGTCCAGAGATTAACCTCTGACTTATTCATTTCACAATAATTCAGACAGCAATAAATTTGTTCTTATTGTAGCAAGATACACAGGAACAATAAAAAAAGACGTGATGTAGGTAAAAATGTATTATTTTCAGTTTTTTATTTTATCAATTTAATTAAAATACGCAGTGTTGATATTTTCAATGTCTCATCTTTTGTTTACACTATTATTGTCTTTTTTATGCATATCATCTTATTTAGTAACCGATTTTTTTAAATTGTTTATTTGTCTATAATCTTCGTATCTATATATAATTGGATTGATGGAGATTGTTTAGGCTATGTTCCGCCAAGACAATAGGATTTTTTCTTTAAGGAGTTATGTATATTCTTTTGATCATTTTTATGTTCTTCCACTCGTGTTTTTAGATACCTACCGGTTTGAACTATATATACCTTAGTACAATTGCCGCAAGGAATTTTATAAATAACATCAGATTCTAGATCTTTTGGTGTTTTGGCTTTGATTTTGGTAAAAAGTAATTTTTTGTTTGTGTTTTCACTTTTAATGATATATGTGTGGAGACGTTATTAAAAGTTTTACATAACTTCTCTGAAAGGTTCTTAATATATGGTACTTTGTAATATTTTTTTGTTTGTACATGTTGTACATGTCTTTGAAGGTTGTGTAGTGTTTTTATTTAATATTTTTTTCACCAAGTTTAAAGGGTAATAATTATTCTGGTTAGATATTGTTGAATTAAGTGTAAATTTTTTCCCAGAAATTTTATGTGATAGATGTAATTCTATAATTTAAATTATGAATAATATTAATTTTTTGTGCCACTGGATGTTGAGAATGATAGTTTTGAAAATCTTTCAGAGAAGGTAGGCTTATGATACCAATCTGTTGTTAAAATGTTATTATTTCTTACAACAATTGTATCTAAGAACGGTAGTTTGTTGCTTTCTTCTATCTCTATTGTAAATTGTAATCTGCTATGGAAATTATTAAAAACTGTTAAAATATCTTTTATATCTTCGGGCAAGGTATGGAAAATTGTTTATCTCCCATTTATGCATATATTGGCCATAGTGAGTGATAAGTGGATCCCTCTGGTGGTCAGTGCTACGACCAGTCAGACATCACTAATGTCTTAGTGACTGATAGCGACCTGCAAGGCAGGTACCAAAAGCTTCGACCTCTAACTCGGGTGGGCTAAACTTTATACTGAATAAAATGTGCAGGAAACAACTACTCAGCGGACAAAAGCCCCGACCTGCATTGAATTACACCTGGAAATCTTGTTTGGTAGCTAAGATCATTTGTCAATTCCTCACTAGACAAAGACCGGTTTCGAAATTTTACGTTCTCGTCAGTATGCCATAAGTAATGGAAAAGAATAATAGCAAACCAGGCTAGCCTAAAGTAGACTAAGCAAAACAGACATAGTGAGTGATAAGTGTATCTAGTACACTGAAAAACCGACAAAAACGTTTCAAAAAATTTTTTTTAGGTACAACCACATGGGACCTTCACAGAATAATAGATTAGGCCCTTGGCCATCTAAAATGGCCAATTACAACATTTTTTGGGAGGTCCAACTTTTTTTTATTATGAAGAATGTCATAAATCTGTCAAAATTAATTTTTCGTACTTTTTCACACATCCCTCACGATATCTCCGGAACCAATTGAGATAATCAAGTTTTTTTTTTAGTCGATAAAGGAAACGTGAGCGGAGGTAACTGAATTAATTTAGTATTTATGGAAAACATAGTTTTTTATAAAATTAGGTAATACTTTAACATTTATTTTTCTTGCAGTATTTTTTTCAGTAAGCGAAAGACTTTTTTTGTTTTAAGGAATTTTGCCACAGTATATGCATACGGAATAAAATTAACACATCAAGGAAATTTAAAAAAAAAACGCAATACTCTACGACTTATACGTTTCAAATTATTGTTATTTGAAATTAATTTTCTGCGGGCAGGATATTTCCCCCGGTTCTATTGTGCTTTAATCAGTGTGCTATGCGTGTTGTGGGTGCATATTATAAAGTATTATTTTTGACATATCTTTAATATAAATTTTATTTTCATAAGCACTTAGGTTTTACTTATCATTATTTACATTGCACATTATTTAAAATCCATTATATTTATACATTAAAACCTAAAATTGAATTAAAGAAAATACGAAATAATTATTTATTTTAAAATATAAATTTAAAACTTGTTATAAAAATATTTTAAAAATCGTCAACGTCGGTATCTAAAAATATCTAGACAGTTCCTTGGTTGCAGCAGTTTGCATATTTGCACTCACTGCAGCATTTCAAACCTTGAGCAAAACAGGTACATCCGTTGTTACAGACCCTGTCGGAACATCTTATTGACAAACTTTGCCTTACAATATCGGGCACAGATTCTTGACTAGAAGAAGTTGCCTTCCAATCATTTTCTTCAAATGTCATGTCATGGATCTTCCATCTGCATGTATTGTATATGGCTATTGTACTAAATTTTTAATTGATATAGACACCTGGCTCCGTGGTCTAGAGGTAATGTACTTGCTTCAAAACTTCGGGGTCCCGGGTTCGATTCCCGGTCGAGGAACTGGCATTTTTCTGTGAGAGAGATTAATCGTAGTATACTCGGACATTGGGTGTGTGTCCATTGTCTCTAAATGTGCAGCCCTCTCCCACACAAGGTCATTCCGGACCTTCAGGGATAAAGAGGGTTGTAATTTCATGTGGTGTTATTATTATTATATTATTATACCTAAAAAGAAAATAATTACATGTAGGTGTTTTGTTTCTTTTTTAATAGGTATGGGCGATCTAGAAAAATAATTATTACCTTTTTAAATGTTGTCTAAAAGCATGGTCAGTAGGAGGCAGCTCAGAAGCTGGCCGATTTGTACTTGCTGTTAAGTCCCATCGCAGTTCATTTAGGGATTTTATATTTTAATTTTTATTCTTATATAAATAAAGCGTATATTTTACCCCTAATTCCATCGCTTTATCCTCTGACAGAAAAGGAAGGTTTTCTAAATCTTTTAAATTATTTAAATTTTTATATAAAACATCGAATGCCGTTTTCTTCCCTATTTTATACATGGCATTAGTTGTGTCACAACCAGTTACGCAATGAATCGTTAATACTTTCTTGCAAATTTCCTCTCCAGCATTTGCCACAATATTGTTAATTGACAAAAAATGTATATTCTTACTATGTCCTAATTGTATAAATATATTCCTTTGGAACGTATCCGGTGTTTCACAGTAATAATGTAAAAGCAAAATCAGGACATCGGTATCAACAGATTTTACCAGAATTGTATTACCTGATTTTAATTCTGATAACATAAAATAAACATTCCATTATTAAGCATTAAATAATATGTAAAAACTCAATAAAAATAATACTCATTCGCATTCACATTACACAAAGAAAAGTTTGTTTCTAACTGACAATATATGTATAATATAAGATTACTTGTATTCAATGGTCTACACTCTACACACTTGAGTGGCGCCGCAGTGAGGCGCATCTAGGATCGAAAAACTCGTAACTTTAAAAAATACAATCTCGAAAACTATAAGTCGTAGAGAACTGACTTTTTTTTAAAAAAAACTTCCTTGAAGTGTAAGCTTTATTTCATACACATATGGTATGACAAAATTCCTTAAAATAAAAAAGTTTTTCGCTTACCGAAAAAAATGCAGCAAGGAAAATAAACGTTCCAGTTTTACCTAGTTTTATAAAAAAATTAAATTTTCCATAAAAACGAAATTAAAGCAGTGACCTTCGCCCACATTTCCTTTATAAATTAAAAAAAAAATACCTATAATTATCTCGATTGGTTCTGGAGATATCATGAGGGATGTGTGAAAAAGTAAGAAAAATTAATTTTGACAAATTTAGACATTTTTCGTAATAAAAAAAGTTTGACCTCCAAAAAAATGTTGTAATTGGCCATTACAGATAGCCAAGGACCTAGGCTATCATGCTGTGAAGGTCCCAAGTGGTTGTACCTTAAAAAAAAATTTTCAAGAAGGAAGCTACTTTTTCCCCGTTTTACGGTGCACTAATCCCTAAGACATCAGTGATGTCTAACTGGTAGTAGCACTGACCACCAGAGGGTGACTTGTTATGTGTTTTCTCGACCTCGGTCGCTGATTACGAATCTATAATTAAAATTACAAAATTAATATGTCTAAATTTCTTTTAAGGATTTAAAAGCAGATTTTCAATTTTTCCAAATGCTACATCAAATATGCTACTTAAATTGTCTTTTAGTGCAATAAAAACTCCTTTCTGGCCAACTGCATTTCTCTACAGTCTGAAACAAAAATATACGCATATTGTTACATTATATCACATGCATACCAATAACTTTATTAAATTATCTTTGATAATCATTTTAATTTTATGAGAACAAATTATAAAATAGCAATAAATTTAATTTTCCACGTTATACACTAGAACATAATAAATAATATCTTGTGATATAAAATTTTTTATATATTTTGAGATTTCCCTAAATCCCATATAAACACATGCGTAACCTCCAAAGGCAAAGTGAAATTGTATGAATTATACACTGGAAATACTTACATGGTCCATAACATAAATAAGTTTACAAAATAGTGCTACAACTTTATCAATGTTTGTAAATTACAGATCATTTTTATAAAAAAATGCAAGCATTCAGTCCAGAATTCATACAATTTTAGTTGACGCTTGTAGGCTATGGGATTCAGGGGTTATCTCAAAATAAATGAGACGCCATTAGAAAAAACCATCAATAATTAACAATTTAACAATTCATGAAAAATAACAATTAGGTACTTTGCAAGAGACTGTGATACAACGTTAACTTTATTTGTAGAGAGTAAAAATAAAAACTAATATTAAATTATGATTCTGTGTATCTGTGTTATTGCTGCTATTACTTATGATTTACTTTGTATTTTAAGGATTAAAAATTGCATAAAACCAAAATGCATTGAACATTTTAAATATCTCAAGAACAGATAGAGGCATCGAAATTAAACAAGACTCACTTTTTTATGCAAAGAAGGACGCTCTTTCAGATTCTCAATTCATTTTGCCCATAATTTTACAGGGAACAAAAATTCGATTTATCAAAGAACTAGAATATAACTTGCGCCCTATATGAGCAACGTAAAAATTAGTTGCAAATTCGTATTTGTCATGTCAAAAAACGTAAAGTTGCCAATTTTTAAGTTGATACTATGAAAACATTCAAAATTATTGAGAAATTTCAAAATAAAATTCTTTGAGCACTGTATCTCTAAAACCAGCAACATTTGTATAAGGCATGTTGGGCTCAATCGTCATATTTTGATTTCTAGTATCTCCAGTTTCGAGATTTCCCATTCTTAATGAATTACCCTTTATAAATTAACCAGCTGTGTTAAGATGCACTTGCATATAACAGTTAAAATTTTTTTTATTACAATTAGAGGGGCACCTAGTGGCAGCTAAGTTTGT
Source organism: Rhamnusium bicolor (assembly GCA_029963845.1). NCBI lineage: Eukaryota > Metazoa > Arthropoda > Insecta > Coleoptera > Cerambycidae > Rhamnusium > Rhamnusium bicolor. Next base: position 572,139 of record JANEYF010004223.1, read on the forward strand.
TGATTATGTTAAATTATAGTATTAACTAAATGCCTGAATTAGTTTTTTAACGTAAATCTACGTAAATCATAAATATGTCTATAACTTGTCAAAATTTAAACATTATATATTTTACTGGTATTTTCATAAAGAAATGTATCTTAAATAAGTAATTAAATATTGAAAAGGTTTGTCTGCGTATATTTATATATGTATATCTGTTGTATGCATTTATAATATTACAATAGACAGATTCTATGTGCAAAAATAAGAAGAACAGTTCATGCTTCCTAATAGATATAGTTTAAAAAAACTAAAAAACACGCTTCTAAAGCATATCAAACTAAAAAGTGAAAAATAATTATTAATATAAACTGAAAACAATAATGAACGAAAAATACTAGTATTATTGTGAAAAAAGCGTGGGTTGCTCGATATACGAAAAATATGGCACAAAGCGCCCCACGCTTTTTTTCACAATAATACTAGTTATTTCGTTCATTATTGTTTTCAGTTTATATTAATAATTATTTTTCACATTTTAGTTTGATGTGCTTTAAAAGCGTGTTTTTTAGTTTTTTTAAACTATATTTATTTTTCACTTTTTAGTTTGATGTGCTATGAAAGCGTGTTTTGTAGTTTTTTTTAAACTATATTTATATTGCTTATTGATGCTGATATTATAACATATTACGATCCAACAGATATTTCTGAAAAAAAAAATATTTTTTTATTTCAGCCATGGGATTTGAACTCACGCCCGAGGAGTCCGTCGTTTTGCGTCGATTAAGACTTGCCCGCTCGGCCAACGACCGAACTGAGAATCACGGAATATACTTACAATATTAAGCCTCTTGCTCTCACGCAGAGGATACGTGAGGATAGGACTGGCGATCCTGATCAGGATAATGATATAAACTTATCAAATTATTGTATTGTTACCGGTTCTTCGTAAGTGTACAAAGTTTCAATTAAATCTGTCCGTTTAAAGTGGGTCAAAATCGAGTCCAAAGAGTCGGTTAGAAACAAACAAACAAACAAACAAACAAACAAACATACAAGTGAAGCTAATAAAAGCGTGTTAATAAAAGCGTGTTAAAAAAGCTACGACTACTTGAAACAGGGATAAGAAAAGTGATTTTTAATATATCAGCAACCTGTCAAACTAGAGTTGTGAAATTTGGTAGGTAGTTTGTCAATTTAATTATGTAATTATTTAATTACTTTAATGTAGCTAGATAGCAGGGCTGGAGGAAAATAATCGACTTATCGATAAAATAATTGTAATCGATTAATCGATCATTTCATTACTGTTCTTTAATAACTGATCAATTGATATATTAATTGATCATCGATCAATAATCAAGCAACGAAAACTCGATCATCGTTAATTTACTAATCGATCTTCGAAAACTTGAATATCGAATGTTCGGTAAACAAATAATCCATGATCTTCAAACAGTTATTACATTATCGATCAATATAAGGCACGCCCGAACCTGGTATCAGGAATCATATCGCCCTAGTTTATATATGCTTTACCACCTCGTAAAATGTTGGCAACAATGCTCTCCAAGTTTTCAGTGCCGCAGTGTCAGTAGAGTAAGTTCTATGCTGCCAGCCTGGGACTGTGTATTGTGTTATGTTGCTCTATGAATGTCGTTAGACGTTGAGTTGAGTATTAAACATTGTGCTAATATAATAAGTAGCAATTAGGGCCGGGAAATTAATCGATTAATCCGTAAAGTAATCGATAATTAATCGATCACTTGATTACTGTTCTCACGAGAATCGTCTTATCTATTATTACTGAAAATTGAAAATTTATTATAATCGAAAATCGATTATCTATCATCGAAAAATCAATCGTCGATCATCGAAAAGTCGATTAGCGGATAATCGATCATCGAATAACTGACAATCAATTATAATCGATTAATCATAGTCAAACTAATATTTTTAACAATTGATTTTAAATTATTATACTTCACAATCGTTCAGCCCTACTAGATTGACGTGCGAAACTGGAGGATTCTAGCACATGTTCCCTATTTTTTGTTCGTTAAAATTTTTGCCACTTTGGGACATGAACTAGAAATTTTTTTTGAAAAATACGCAAAAGTATTCTTTCCGTTTTATCTCAAAATTAAACGTTTTTTGAGTAAAAGTTATTTATATCGATAAGTTGAGAGTCAAAGAAGAAGCTCTTTGATTTCCACAAGTTTATTGAAGCGATGCACTATTGATTTTCTGACACGTTAAAAAATTCCGGATTTGTTTCTGATAATTTTACACGCATATCAATCACGTAGCTCCATGCCTCCAAGATTGTTCACGGGTAATGTATAAGTTATTGATTTCAAATAACCCCACATAACATAATCTAATGGGTTTAAATCTGGTGACCGAGCAGGCCACAATATAGATCCACTCCGGCCTATCCATCGAATGGGAAAAGTATGGTTTAGTTTTACCCGGACTAAAATATAGAAATGGGGTGTAGCGCTAATTGTGCATAAACCACATATTTTTCCCTGTTCTGGCAGGTATGTCCTGTAATAGATCTACGAGGATGTTCTTCAAAAACCGAGATAGATCAGACCAGTCAATTTATTACGTAAAACAAACAGCCCATTTAAGTGGTCTCCAGTTATTCCTGCTCACACGTTTAATGAGCATTTATTTTGATGTCTTAATTCAACTTATACGAATTTTGATCTAAAGAATTAATGTGAAAGTTCATTATACCTTCTTGTGAAAATCCTGCTTCGTCAGTAAATAGAGTAATCGGTTGAAATAAAGGATCCTCCAAATTTGTTTGTAACAATCGCTGAAAAATGTTAATCTGTTTTGGATATGTCCATCATGATGTGCATAAACTCTTTGCAGATGGTAGGCATAAAGCAGTTGCTCATGCAAAACTCGTAGAATAGTGGTTGCGGAAATTCCCTAGTAACTGTCTATTTTTTTAGTGCTGGTTCGCGAATCTAGTTTACCTGTATTTATATTTAAATACGGATTTTTTTAAATAGTTTTATGGATATTTGTAGTTTCATTTTAAGCTTTTACGCCCTTCTGTTATGATTCTCTCGACATGGTATAGTATCGATCGAAAATTATCCGGAAGAAACCCAAAGAAAGCCGAAGATAATATCAGAATCAAACATTTATTACCATTATTATCTAAGGGAGTTCCAAATCAAAATCGCATGCTTTTTCTTATGGAGGATAATTTTAAAAGTTATTGTTAACCATACCTCCTTCATGACTGGCCATATACGGGCATGATTAGGAGGTATTTACGCCTATTTACATGTCCGTGTACTGAGCCATAATGGGTTGGACATTTTGTTAAGTCAAATAAAGTCATTATTTAGTGATCCTTCTACATCTGCTTTTAATTATTTTTTCTTAGTACATTATTATGTGTACAGTTAATATATATAGTTGCTGCCAAGAAACTGGGTTTTCAGATCCAGTCTACCTTTCCTATTTTCAAGAAGGTCTAAAAGTTTCTAGCGATGTTTAGTTTCAATCAATATTCAAAACAAAATAATCGTTAATAAATTATGATTCACGATTCGTCGTAATGTTGGTGATACGATCCTTTTCTCTCGCAATTTTCATCGAGATAGCCTTTTTGACAACAGACCTATGCGCTTATTAGACATGGCATAAGATACGCGTAGTGTTAATGTCATTAAACTCTGTAGATTGTCACAATATTATGTATATTTTCGGCCGCAAACAGCGAAATTACATAATATGTTGTCCAATAATCATTAGTCATGTTTTCCTCAGACAGGACTCTGGGGTTAGAGTAATTAAGTAAAGATAAAATTGTTATTTTGGGTATGCACCTAAAGTTTTAATTTATTTTCAAAATATGCCTACAATTTGAGTATTAACATAATTATTGAGTATTAGCATAAAATATAAAGATTACTGTGCGTGTGATGATATCTGTGTGGAATATCTAAAGAAATATAACATTGCAAACATGATAATATGAGATATTATGAGAAACTACACCTGTTCTTTAATCTAAACTACACGAAAACTGTTCTCTAAACTGAGACTTCGTTTCGATGATTCAGCTGTTTGAAATAGAACTACTGAAGCAGATTACAAAAGTACAGGATCGTGCTTTGTTTGTTTATGATAATTTCGATGCTAAACTGCAGTCCGTAGGGCAAATTGTTTTGCAATAACTATTTCAGTTCTTTACAGCAAAATACCAATTTTATCATAACTTATATCAAAGTTGGAAGATGGAATGTATTTTCTGCACGATACAGTATTGAAATAAAATGATATGTCTGAAAATAATAAATGTTCTAAAAATCAAATTTAAATAGGAATATAGCAAAACGATAAAATATTTTAAGAGATGATACGATACTTCTGGAACTTTTATAGTTTAATTGTAAAATCTATTAGAAAAAGATATACCTATCCACTTATCTAAAACGAAACACAAATTGTGGGTGATCTGTTCAAGAAAAATTGAAAGAGCACTATTAAATTAAATTAAACTCAGTCATAACTAAAGCTGCAAATCGTTTCTGTGTATCATGGTCGTAGAGTGCAGATGTACTTACTGTCACCGGCATTCACCTTGACCGCGAAACTCTTTCTCCAGTCCAGTCTATTATTAGCTTTCGAGTTGTGTACACGTTGTCACTTGGGCGTATTGCATATTGTTTTTGTGTTTTTATAGCAAGTGTCCCAGTATTCCAGAATCACCACAGTCGATTCTTATACATTGGGGAACATGGTTGCAGGCAGCTTTTTATTATGTTGAATATTTTCAGCAAATAAAAGCTGTGATACTAAATTCAATCCAGATGAGGCTGCAGCTATGAAGGAAAGCCAGACATTCGAGGATATTTCCGTTGAAACATGTTTAAAAAATATTGTGAAGAACTATAAACCATTACATGAAAGCATAAAAAAATTAGAAAACAGTGCGTTGTCGTTAGCGGAGTCACTGCAAATAGCGGACGATGTAAATCTGCTGCTACACGCTATAGGTGAAGCAACAAATGAGCGCGTTAAAGAAAAGAATAGTAATTGATTACCTTCAACGGAGATTCGGAGAAAACGTAATTTCGACGATTGGTCCTGTGAGGTGGCCTCCAAGGTCACATGATTTAACACCCCTTGATTTCTTTGTTTTGGGTAATTTAAAAAATATTGTCTACGCAACCGCCGTTACAACCCATGAGGGCCTAGAACTACGAGTAAGACGCGCAATTAATAGCATAACGGCCCAGCAATTGGCGAACGTTCTTCGAGAAACAGCTATGCGAGTTCAGAAGTACATTGACGTTAATGGACAGCATTTTGAACAACTGTTGTAATGTTTTGTGTTCAACAAGGTAATTAGAACAGAATTGTATTTTCTTATTTTCTTCTAGCTGTAATTTTGTTTGTATTTATCGCACATTTTAATAAGACATATGAATAAATTCCTTATTGATAGTACTAATAAGTGGTCCCACGGTACCAATATGGTTCTATTTGAAAAAATTGAGTTTTGCCCGAAAAACCAGTTTGATGAACTTTATTTGCTCATAAATCACGTAATTTAGTATTTTTGACGGGATTTCGATTTTTCTAGCATTACACGTGTCATTTAGAATAATTCGGAACCGTCATGGCACACTTAAATGGAAAACTAAAAATTATATTATAAGAAATATTGACGTTTGAAATGTCACTTATTTGGTATCGTTGGATTAAAAAAATTATGCAAAATTCAAAAATGCAGTAATATACAGGGTGTTCCATTTAAAAATTGAAAGTTAGTGTCACTTCCGCCGAAACCGGAAGTGAAAAAAATCATTTGTATGTCAGAAAGTGCCGCTTATTATGTATATAGGATATTCCAAATTTCAATCAATTATCTTTAAAACTAAAAGAGAAAAGGGGGTGTACCATGATTCTGTTACCCCCGGTATACGTAACAAAAATTTTAACATTCCCCGCTTTAATGTATTTGACGTTATTTTACAAGTTTGCCGAAAATTGCGTGACATCGAAATACAATGACCGTTGTGTTGTGTTTTAAATGTTTACGTTATTGCTATTATATGTACTAATTTCCCGAAATAATTTTAAGAATATACGTCTTTTATAACTAACATAACATACGTTATGCTGAATAATCTTTTCAACGCAATTGTAAATTTACTAGATCAACGTATATACAGGGGTTCCAAAAATGCACGGCACAAATTAAGGAGCATATTCTGTATGTCAAAATAAGAAAAAGAATGCCATGACGGATTCGATAACGCATCATTTCCGACATACAGGATGATAAAAGGGCCATCAGAAAATGGACATTTCTCCATTTAGCAAAAGACGATTTTTTGATATTTGGCATAATTGATTAGAGGTAATGGTTTGGCATAATCCCAAATATGGATAGTAATTTTCCTCTCCCAAAAATCCGAGTCTAAAGATGCGTACAACCTAAAGTGTTAATGACTCTTCGAGAATAAACATGAAGATATTTTTTTAGAAAATATCATTAATTGTAATTATTTTTGCCATATCTGGTTTACTTTCCGAAATATTCAATCGGAGAGCTCAGAACTTACATTTTTTTATATTTTCGATTAGTACATTTATGCCATATTATTTGGTGAAGAAAAATGAGATCCTTAATTTAGGAATCACTAGGTATAAAGGTTTTTATATTCTTTATAAAATTTGTGGAACGCTAAAGCCGAACATAATTTTATTTGTCTGGCCTAATACATACCATATTTTTAAAATTTTGATCAATCTTTGAGGAAACTGACATTTTATTATTTGACATTTAAAATGAATATTAGAAATAATTTCGATTGACACACGATTGAAATGATTACATACATATACTATATATATATATATATATATATATATATATATATATATATATATATATATATATATATATATATATATATATATATATATATATATATATATATATATATATATATATATATATATATATATATATATATATATATATATATATATATATATATATATATATATATATATATATATATATATATAATATATATATATAATATGTATATATATATATATATATATATATATATATATATATATATATATATATATATATATATATATATATATATATATATATATATATAATATGTATATATATATATATATATATATATATATATATATATATATATATATATATATATATATATATATATATATATATATATATATATATATATATATATATATATATAATATTTTCTGCGTTTCGTTATTTTATAAGTAGTATTATTATAATAATAGTATATTGGAGTAATATTTGCATAGTAATAGATGAACATGGTTATATGTATGTAGTTTACAAGAACTATATTTTTTGCAGTTGTAAGCTACAGAAAATAAAAAAACCTGATGTTTAAATTTACATAATATATATAACCCAAAAAGTTAATAAATTAATAAATTTGCTTCCATATTGATTTTATGTCATATAAAGAAGATTGATTGATGATATTTTATAGAGTTTGAACAGAAGGACTGATGTAACAAATTCTCTTTAATATCAAATATTATCTGGACTATACTATATGAAATACAATACATATAAAAAGGTGGCTACACGGGCTACGTTCCCTAAGCCAATAAAACAAAAAAAAAACGTGAAAGAATTCTCAGTCTGTGTAATTGAAAATAATCAGAAAACAGAAACTTTATTTTTTCAAACTGAGAAATATAGAATAACAACCCTTTAAATTAAGGATATAATTTTGCTATGTAACCTATGTAATGATATATTTTATTTTTATTCAGTTATTTTACGTAGGACCATTTTTGCTACCACGGCCAATCACCGATGAGACGAGCTACCCCCAATCGTGATAGGTTACCGAACCTTTTCTCTGGAAGAGTATGGATCTTTTACCTGCTTAACATCTAATAAACAAGAAACCGACTGTTTTACATCTCCTTGGATGGATGGTATATCACCTACACAACCCTCACCTAAGATTACATATCTTCTACGTATATGCTGAATACAACCCGCTAAAAAACGGGACGGAGATGCCGAGTTTCACTTGGGTTACCCATTCAAATTATTGACTGTCATTACCCTTGAGTAATAGGATGGTACCAAAATGAGGCCACCTACGAACGTCACGTCTTATGGGACTACGACATAAATTCTTTATGGTTCCGGAGGGATGGTTCTAGGTGCACGGCCCCTGGGGGCGTGTACGTGGGCGATCCTAGAAACTGGAACCTAAATGTGAGCATCGGGGGAGGGACAGCTAAGAGGCTTTGGCTAATAACATTGGTCTTAGATTTTAATATCGGGGGGGGGGGATTTTGACTAACACTATAGACTTATATCTAAGATGGTAGCTAAGAGGGAGGAGTTAAAAGGCTTTGGCCTATAACAGGGACGTAGATATGGGGCTAAATGGCCGCTGGAGGCGTAGCTGGTATTAAGCACGACCAATGAGAGCGTTTAAAAAAAATAATTAATTATATATCAAAATAATAAGATTAAAGATGGCCGCTGGTCATCATGACATGGGGTTGCTTGGCGTGCGAGAGGGTATTGAGAGCCCCAAAAATAATATAGAAAATAATGCAAACAAGAATTAACTAGAACATAATTTATTGAAATTAATAAACGGAATATCAACACCACATACAAATAATAAAAACAATAAAATTGGTATCTTACCAAGATATAAAATTTTGAGAAGATGTGTCTATACTAATCTTCTTTAATTGAATAATCCCTACCCATCCTTCTTTGGGCTTATTTATATTTTTAATAGATGCTCAATCAGCAATTTCCATATTGATTTTGACTTCCGTTAGGTTCAACAGTCTACTATTGTGAATGAAACTTGACAGCTTGCATTATTCTTTGTCTTTAATAAATAGGTAGTAATGCATACTGGGTGTTATTTAGATTTTAAGTTAATTTAGATTTTATATTAACACAATTATTTAAGTTTAGCATTATTTATTAAATTTATTTATAGGGAAATTGTTGATTGATATTTTGTTTATTTATGAATATTAAATAAGATATGTAAAATATTCTCTATATGACAATATATAGAGAGTGAGTTATATAGAGAGTGAATTAGACTGGTTAATGTATAGTTACAGATACAGTGGAAGATAGTCAATTCATGTTGTATACTGGTTCCAATCCTGGAAATTAATGGGTACAAAACGGTGGGATTTTTGATGTAAATATGAAGGTTTTTTCAGCGATATACTGCTAAAAACTCTTTTAGAGTTGAAAATTGTAGTTAGAGTCATCAAATTTGGGATTAGGATTGGAGAAAAGGAAATCGGTGCATAGTTTAAAATTTAATTTATAACTGAGGGGTTTTTATACAAAATTCAAATTCTTTAATCGGTAGAAATTTGATAGTTATTCAAATAAATGTCTAATTAGCTCCGAAGGCAAACAATCTCTAAGGGTGAGTACGTGGAATCAGAATTAAACCCATTTTTTTTATTTGGTTTCATGTTGAGCGTCACCAGTTTTTATTTGTTTATTCTTAATAATAATAATAATTTGAGATTATTTAGAATAACGATAAAGTACATCCCATGGTAAAACTAGAAAACCGATGGAGCTGGTTTTAAACTGAAAAGACTTAAGTATCTTATTTGTAGCATTCCACATAACTTTCAATGCATTAAAATTAGGCTACATAATAATTACTGATACTTATTTTGAGTTTCACATAAAGTTTTTGCACGACCTTGCTTATTTTCGACATTGGCTTTTTCTCCTCGCCCCTTGGGAATAGAGGTATTCATTAAAACTGTCGCCTATCGCGTTGTAGACAACCTATTTAATTATGTAAGTTAGAAATTGCCTAACTAACAGGGTCGTAAATAAGCTGAAATTCTCTTTTATTCCAAATACGGGACGATCAAAAAGTGGACCGTTACAAATTATAAAATATAAATTTATGACACTTTCCCCCAAGTGACCAACATAAATCTATAAATCACTCTTTTTCTAGCGATGATAACCAAAAACAGAAACAATTATCTCATTTTAAATAAAATGCATCTTTATTTAGTAGGTAATATTACTCGCAAAACTAATGACTAATTTTTCTATTAATAAGAAAAGTGACAGAAAATTCACCAGAAACAAAAAAACGTTAAATTCGCATTTCGAACAAATAAAAGACCCAAGCTCTTAAACCCCATAACCCACTTAACTAAAAATCTATCATTTCCAATTCGGATTCGGATCAGCGACCCCAAAAACATATAGTAAACGTGGTCAGACCCCCAGATCAGAAAAAAAAAAATTTTGTATGGCTGTGTTATGAATACTGTTTAATTTAGAATTACTTTCTATAAAGACGTATTTAGATTTTTTCATATTCACATATAAAACATTATCACACAACCAATTATACATGTTATTCAATTCATCATTCATTATATATATCATTTTCTCGGGATTTGTACCTATTGTATATATCATAGTATCGTCAGCAAACATACTTATACTACACCTTTTTACATATTATACAATGTCATTTACTTATAATAGAGAAAAATAGGTCCTAAGATCGTACCCTGCGGTACACCATTTAAATTTTCTAATTGATTCGATACAAAATTTGTATATTTTACTTTTTGATAGCGATTAGATAAATTAGATTAAAACCACTCTAGTGCTGTATTACGAATACCAATTTTCTCAAGTTTTCTTATCAACATTTCTCCATTAACAGTTTAAAAAGATACTTGGAAATCCGAGAAAACTGTCAATATTATTGTCATCAATTGCCTTAACACATTTATCACTCACCGATTCACAAGAATGTTGTTTACGAAACCCTGACTAATTTGAGACTATCACATTATTTTTATCAGAATACTCTAAAAGTTGGATTTTTAGTAAAATTTACAAGAGCTTTTCATATGTATACTGGCATGGTATTTATTAGTTTAAATTCTTCACAGAGATACTTTGGACACAGATACAACACATGATGTTTTAGGGTGGCAACGCACCGGCCGCAACTTTTTGTAGCGCAACGTTTCGCAACATTGCGCAACGTTGCACGCTCCAAATTTGCTTTGGAATCAGATGGAACGGGCGCGCACCGCGTGCAACGGTGCCATGCAACGTTTTGCATCGTCTCGCAACAAGAGGGCGATGTTGCGCTGCCGAAGAGGGAGTCGTAAGTTTCTTCGCAACATTCGTGGGGTAAAGTACATTTTCTAAAACAAGTGTTATTATAAATGGAGAAAAAGAACTCATTCGGCAATAGTTGTAAAATTTTTCAGGATCTTTTCTTAACTCACGAATGAAATCAGGGAGGGATATTCCTTTTTTGGTTAATCGGGTGAACCCAAAATCTATTTTTCTTTGTTCATCCAATAGCTCTAAAAATTGCCACAATAAAATAGTCGTCTCTCTTTGCCTATCCATTTTGTCTGTTCAAAATCTGTGATGAGTTTGGGAGAGCGTCAAAATCTGACCAAAAAACACTTGTCACTGGACGATGCTTATGAATAAACTGAATTTATTACCTGTTGCGACCCAAATGTTGCATGTAGAAAATAGATCGACTTTATTGTATTATTTCGTTGCGCAACAAAAAAGTTACGAAACGTTGCGCTACAAAAAGTTGCGGCCGGTGCGTATACAATCTTACAGTCACTGGGGAAAATTCCACTCTGTAATGATGAATTTACAATATCCAGTAAACGATTCCCGGTAACCATAAACGCATTCTTAATTATTTTTGTAGATGTGCTATCTTCTGTTCCAGCAGTATAATTTAATGTGTACATAATTGTTTTTAATTCATGCAGATTAATGACTGTAAATGCATTATATACCTCATGGTTGTCTATGTTTGCTATTATTGTATCAAAGTCTTTTGGAATTATTAGTTCACTGTTTATAATATCGAGATTTTCTAAGAAATATTTATTAAATTTATTTGCTACAATTTGCTCATTTGAAATTTCCATAAATAATATATTTTCTCCTACAACTTTCCTAGAATTGGGTATTAAGGTTTTTAAATTCTTCCACATTAGTTTGCTGTTGTTTTTATTTCCATCCATTATTTTATTAAAGTACTTTTCTTTTTCACTTCTTATTGTAGCTGTTACATTATTTCTTACGTATTTGTATTCTGTCCATATATTAATATCCTATGTAAAAGTTGCTTCTTCATATTTTCTATCTTATTCTCTTATTATTCGTTTGTTATCTTGATATTTTTCTGCAATATGTAAATAACAATAAAAATAATATTCAAATACAGTTTTACTTTTTATAATCCTTTATCTTTTGAAAGAAAAGAATGTAACAAAACCGCGCAAGTTTAAAATTTATTACATAATGCAAAGAACTAAATCCGAAAAATCAACAACCAATACCTATATTCTTGAAATGGGTTGGAACCTTTGTTGTGAAGCTAACACTGACCAAAACACCAAGACACCAAATACTGTACTCGACACGTGTTTTGACAACCAAGTTAGCATCATCTGGATATGATTAAAACTCTCCAGATGACGCTAACTTGGATGGCGAAAAGCTCATCGAGTGGTGTCTTGGTATTCTAGAAAAAATCACGTCAGTGTTAATACCTATTTTACCCACTTGAAAGCAAATGTTGCATAGTCATTATTTTAATTACGCGAAATAGTTTTAAAATTAGTAAAATTTTAGGGTAAATAAAAAATATATTGTGAAGAATCTTGTTAGAAACTGTACTCCAGTGATTTAATTTATTGGCATAGATAATTTTAGATATTTGAAACGAGCCTAGGGTAATATAAAAGGAACTAAAAGCCGCATGCAACTGCTATAAATAATGAGCCTTGGTGACGTTCGATTGTTGTTGCTCAGCACTCTTTGATCAGTTAGTTTGGCACTTGCGAGGAATGCCTAGTGTCGCGTGTCAAACACGTGGGTCCCTCTTTATGTGGCCGACGTGAGTCACTGAACGGGTCGCAATTTAGAATTTATAGTAGACCTAGTAATTAATAGGGTTACATCGCCACTATAGTTGGGTTTAAAGTAAAATGACACAGTGTATGTGGTTAAAAAAGGGGTGGTAGAATCGTTGATTTGGTGAATTTTGTATTAAATAGAACCCTAATAAAAAATAATGATTTATAATATATGTTTCAAGAAAATGTTAAATTTAAAATAATTTTTACAGAAATAAATTAAATATGTAATCATCAATATTAAATGTATTTACTAGTTGAGCAAAACTCAGTGTATTCAAGATATGTCAAATCGAGATCAGTTTGTTCAAGTATATGTTTATATTTTATTTATATGTGTTCTAATGTTGATCAAATATAAATTCGAAGGACCTTCTGTTCTATATGTCTACTAAATTAACAAGCCATCCTTACCTAGGATTCTCGATATTAAATTGGCAGCTGGGCCTAGCAGATCTATCTTCTAAAAGTTCTAAATCAATTCAATACCCCTTTTTTAACGTTTTGTGACAACTCACGCACAAAACACCAAAATTAACAATTTTTCTTCTGTCACAAAGAAATAACAAAAAAACTGGACCACATGATTATTGTCCAAATATATATAAATATTTGTTCTCCGTAAAGTGGCCGTCAAATTATCAACTCAAGAAGTAAAATGTTTTACATGGTAAAATACGCGATGACTGAACATACCGCCCACCAAAAATAAGGTCAACATGAGCTTTTTTTTTTAATATAGGTACTAAAAACAACTACTAACACTAATTAAGGAAAAAACTAAGAGTACCATTACTGTTACAGCAGAGAACACAATTTGGTACAAGGACGTTGCATTACCCCCTGCGTAGTTTGGATCTACAAATCCCATCTTTTCCCGGATGGACATTAATTATTCTGCCCAGTCTCCAAGCAAGAGGAGGGGTCAGCTCGTTTTTAATAAGAACAAGTGTTCCTATGTCTAAATTTTTGAAGGTGTGAGTCTTATACCACTTAGATTTTTGATACAGTTGATGCAAGTATTCATTGTTCCAACGGAACCAAAAACTCTGTTGCACGCTTTGTATTAATTGTCAACGAGAGAGTCTATTAATGGGGATATGAGACGATTCTGGATTTGGCGGAGCAGTGAGAGGCTCTAACGTTAGGAAATGACCGGGCGTTAACGACCTAAGATCATTGGGGTACGCACTTGGGCTGCACAACGGACGGGAATTCAGTAAACCCTCAATTTAGGTCTCTAAAGTTAACAACTCTTCAAAAGTTAAGATTTGGGCATCAATGACTATGGATTTTCCCTACCGTTATACCACTCCCAAATTCCTCCAAAATGTGGTGCAGAAGGTGAGTTAAAATGCCACGTGATGGCTTCGCTCTCAGCGGCCATTTAACAGTCTTGCAATTGGTGGCACGCTCCAATAAAATTAGTGCCAATCACTATAGATGTCTGAGCACCTACCCCGACGAGCAATAAAACGTCGTAATCAAGCTAAAAAGGCATCAGAAGTTAAATCTGACACTACTTCTAAATGGACTGCTTTCACTGATAAGCATACAAATAAATACAAATAAGCTTTTGAAGCTTTTGCACCTCTAGGTGTTTTGTAATAATTGAAAATGAACCTCCAAAATTCACACCAACATGGGAAAAGGGTTTTGCTTGAGAAACCCGAGATTTAGGTAAATCACCCATGGGCATACAAGACTGTTAGGTCTAAACCTAAAACAACGATAGAATTTTGATAAACAACTACGAATACGGCTACGCGCACCAAGAATTCAAAAATTTTGTTGTAGCAAATATTGAGTGGTGTTTACGCCAGAATGTAAATTTTGATAATGAATTTGAAAACACAATATTTTTGAAAGAACATGAGAAAAAGGAAGTAACGCTGGATGTTCAGCTTCAAATGCTAAATCCGATTGAGAAAGTCTACTTCCAACACGTAGAGTACCGTTCTCATCTAAAAAGGGGGCTAATTTCATAAATGTTTTAGGAAGTTTCATACCATGATGAAGAGCCGAAAATCTTGTGCAAAGGATTAATTTGACCAAACATAAGAGAGCTTGATGAAGTTACTTTTGAGACAAAAGTCCCAAAATTTTGTCAGAACATCTAGCATTTCTAACAAAACGCAAACAATAAGCAATACACCCTGTATTTTCTGAAGAGATGAAGAACGCGTGAACAACGAAGCAATAGCGTTTGGAACAATTTGAATTATCAAAACACTTTTCATTTCTTCTAAGTCACTATTTTCATACACTACTCTTTTATCAGAATCCACTAGAGACCATTCAATGGAAGATAAACGAAGCCACGCAGGTCCCGCCCACCATGAGGAAACGCCATAAATTCTTCTGGGAGGAAACCCCGAGATGCTAGGTCGCGGGGTTCTCAAACGAACGTATATGATGCCAACATTTCGGTGGAAGCCGGTCTTGAATGAAGCTCACTCTGTTTGACACAAAGGTTTTCCACTGATGTGAAGAGGATCGAATCAAATTTAAAACAATTGTGGAGTTAGACCACGCAAAAATACTATTTATTGTAATAAGGTGTTGAAACGTTTTTCTCACCCAGTACACAAGAGAAGATAACAACACCGCAGCACATAACTCAAGGCGAGGGATCGCCAAAGTCTTCAAAGGTGCAACCTTTGATTTGGCACAAAGTAACGAAACGATAACTCTTTCGTCTGAGTAGGCACAACGAAGATACACCACACTGGCGTAACCTTGCTCTGAGACATCGCAAAAAGAATGAAGCTGACACAACACAGACGTGTGATCTGACACTACAGCTCGAGGGATTTGCACCGAAGCAATACTTGGTAATTGAGCCTTATATTGCTGCCACTTGTTCACCAATTTCTGAGGGAAGAGCATCATCCCATCCAACACCTAAAATCCATAATATCTGTATGAGATATTTCGCAAAGAATATAACGGGACACAAGAACCCAAGGGGGTACAATCTATTTCCGATAAAATCGAACGCTTAGTACCACTCACGAGATTTCACAACAAAGGAAAACAAATCTGTCAAGAATTGCCAATGAAGGCCAAGAACTTTAGTAAAAGTATCCTTTTCAAGGTCAAAAGTTAAACTATGTTTCGAACAATATTCATCAGGGAGAGTTTCTAACAGAGAAGAATGGTTGCTTGACCATTTGCGTAATTCAAAACATCCTGAACCACATAATTCTAAAATTGTATTAAAAGTTCCACGGCATCTTCTATCGCACCACAAACTAAATTATCTACATACAAATTATTTTCAATAACTTGAGAAGCCAAGGGAAAGAGCTATCGTCCTTCGTCCGCCAACTGCAACATGGTACAAATGGCGAGAAATGGAGCCAAAGAATCTCCATGCGTTACTGTGTTAAGCTGATAAATTTGCACAGGTTGTGTACGAGAAAATCTCCAACATATTAACTGATAACGCCTTTGATCCTCGGCAATTAAAATCTGGCGATACATTTGCCGAACATCACAAGTAAAAACTAATGAATAAACACGAAATTTAAGAAGAATGGCAGCCATGCCGATCCCTGCATATTTTTTTACATGAAATTTTAATGTAACTGAAACAGGATTTTATTATTGCCAATCATAATTCCATACAGCAAACAAAATTAATATTCTATAATTACTATAATTAAATTAAGGAAGAAACATTCCGCCCATCAAAGTACAACCAAAGACGGTGTATTTTATTGACATGGCAATGGACAAACCTTAACCATGGGCCGCTGGAAAATTCCATGGGCCGTTCGAAGCGTTACAACTCGACAGATTTCATCTGAACCCAGATGGATTTTGATAACTCGACCTAATCCCACCGAAGTGGGGGGCAGTAGGTCATCTTTAATCAAAACCAATTTTCCAGTAGTAATTTGAAGTTGTGCTCTCGACCATTTGTTTCGCTGAATCAACGTATTTAAATATTCAGAGTGTCATCTTTTCCAGAAATTCTTGTGAAGCTTTTGTAAAAGTTACTACCGATTCAAATTATTTAATTTTAAATGCGCCAAATCTGAATCAGCAAGTTAAAGAATGTCCTGGAGTCAAAACATTAAGGTCATTGGGGTCGGGGCTTAATTCTGAAAAAGGACGCGAATTTAATCGTGCTTCAATTTGTACCAAAACTGTATATAGTTCTTCATATGTTAGAATTTGTTCGCCGATAACTCGGGCTAGGTGACCTTTTACCGATTTTATTCCGGCTTCCCACAAGCTCCCGAAATGGGGAGTGGAAAGAGGATTAAATCTCCACTCGATTTTTTCAATATCCGCAGCATTTTGATTTGCTGGCCCGTGCTTTACCAAGAGTGACAAGAAAATGCCCTCCAAAATCAACCCCTACACAAGAGAAGGGTTTAACCCAACTTACTCTAAGGGTAGGAAAATTACCCATGTAAGGAATTATATATTTTGGACGAATGTGGTAACATTTAAAACATCGAAAAAGTACAGAAATAATTGCTTCCTTAGCATTTAAAATCCACTAATTTTGCGAGATCAAATAACGAAGGGTTTGAAGACCAGGATGAAGGTTTTGACTATGAATGTTTTGAATTATTAGTTCGGTTATACGATGTTTACGAGGTAATAAAATTTTATGTTTTTGATTATATGCGATTTGGGAGTTCACAAGTATACCGTCCACCCTAAGAAAACCTTCTACATCGAGAAAAGAAGAAAGTTTACGAAATGATTTGGTGATTGGTTTACCATTCTGGAGATTGGCGATTTCCTCAGAGAATGTCACTGTCTGGGCCCGTTTAATTAAACATAAAAGAGCTTCATTAAGTTCCTGTAAAATAAAAAAAAGAGGATTTATTCTGACACGAACCTTTAAGAAGGTGAATAAAACGAAAACAATATGCAATAATTCTCTAAATCTTTGATAATGATGAAAACTTGTCTAACAAGCTGTCCAAAGCTTCTAAAGAAATGGTGGTAGATAAGACAACCTTCTTTTCCTTCTCAGGCAGAATAAGCGATTAAGAATCATTATATGACAAATTTGAAACGGGCCAGGTATGTTAAGGATTACACAACCAGGGGGTCCCGGCCCCCATAGCGGGTGTACTAGTAATTTGCTGGGTAAAACACCATGTGAAGCGCAATCAGTAGGATTTACTTTTTACCGAATATAATGCCAACAAATTTTCAATGTGGCTTACACGATTGCAGGCAAAGATTTTCCAGCGATAAGGAAATGACCCTATCCAGGATAATGCAATTGGACCAGCGAATATTTGTTCTATGTGAAGTTTTCCACTAAATGTTCGATAAACAAAGTCAATGAGATTTGAGGGAAAAACGACTGCACAAAGTTTTAATCGAGGTAATGAAACTTTCTTCAATGGAGCAATCTTCGATTTTACCGTTATCAGCGCAGTTTTAACGTTACGACTGAACGAAACGAAAATAAATTACCGAAGAAAATCCTTTTTCCGACGCATCACAAAATACATGAACTTGACAAGTATTTGGATCTAACTCGAAAATACGAGGTATATGAATTAAAGACTATTTTGAAAAATCACTTTTATACAGTCTCCAATAAGTCAAGACGTTATCAAGGGATTCTTGATCCCAATCTAATCCTAAAGTTCATAAAAACTACATGAGATATTTGGCAATGAAAATTACAGGTGCTAAGAAGCCTAGAGGATCGATAATTTGCACTGAATCTGAAAGAATTGTCCTCTTAGTACAAGTTCTTTCTTCTATATCTACTCTAAATGAAAATACATCACTAGAAGGAAACCATTCCAAATTAAGTATTTTTATACTCAAGATTTCCTCTTTCGAAAAGGACATTGACTGCTGTTGACGAAACTCAACCGGAGTAGATTCTAAAATGGAAGGGTGATTACTTGCCCATTTGCGCAACTCAAAACCACATTTGTGAAGCAGACCAATTAGATAATTTTGTAATAAAAGGGCTTCATCTAAAGTATTGCAACTATATCATCAACGTACAAATCGGAATTTAAGATTGCTGAGGCGCGAGGAAAACCAGATTCTTCATCCTTAGCCAACTGCAGTAAAGTACGAATAGCTAGGAATGATACCGACGATATACCAAAAGTCACAGTAGTTAAGCGAGATTCTTAAACAGAATCGTTAGGTAAAATCTCAAAAGAATCCTTTGATAATCTCTTTGTTCAGGTCTGATTAAAATTTTACGATACATTTGACGTATATCAGCAGTAAAAACGAAGTGATGTAGACGAAAATGTAATAAGATTGTGCAAAGGTCGCTTTACAACTTAGGACCCATTAAGAGAGTGTCGTTAAGCCACCAGGTGGTGCTAAAGATGCGTCAAAAACCACACGAAGTTTAGTGGAGCGGTTGCTGGGTTTTATGTTTTATGCAGTGATGATAGTAACATTTAGTTGAATCACGAAGAGGCATTAAAATATGCTCCATATGACCAGATTTTTAATAATCTTCCATGAAAGATGAATATAATTCATATAAATTTGAATCGCGAAGCAAGCAATTTTCTAAAGAGAAAAATCGATGAAGAGCAATCGAACGAGTTTGACTGGGGGTTGACCGTGTTTAAATGAAAGAGCGACGATATAGCGACCATTCAAATCACGTGAATAGTTTTCCAAAAATAGGTTTTCACAAAGTGAATCCTCTAAAGAAAGAAGAGGTACCTCTTCAAGTTCCCAAAACTTCTTTAGAATATTATCCAACGACGAAGTGAAAAAATACTAAACGAATGGAACGATGAAGATTTTTGACATAAAATTTTACCTATCAGGACTTATCCAAATATTGTATGAAACGCAGATGGTTGACTTTTGCTACCTTGTATTTGCCCATCCAGCATAATCAAAGGAAACACATCTGCACCAAGTAATATGTCAATGTTAACAACATTAAAATTAGGATGTGCTAACTTAAGGTCATACAGATGCAGCAAATTGCAATTGGAAATGTATTCAGTAGGCATAGGAGCACAAATTTTGGGTAAAATAATTGCATCTATAGTCAAACTTGAAGAAATTTGATTTCGAGATTGAATAGTGCATGAAACCCCAGCTGTTCAGCTGACATGTGCCCTAGGCCATTGATAGATATATATAAACGAGATTGGAGTAAACCTAAATGATTACAGCAACTCGAAGTGATGAAATTTGCTTGTCTTGCACTATCTAACAGCGCACGAACGATTTGGAAATTTCCATACGATTTTTGACTTCTATCAAAGCGGTAGAAAGAAGAACAGTATTATTAACTGGCAAAATATTAGTCAAGGTATTAACAGGTTGCGAAGTTGAAGGAAAATCATTTTGGCTAAAGAAAACAGGAGAAATTTTAGTTTCTGGTTCTACATGAGTTGCCGAAGATAAGTTAGACAACGTGATGGCGGACTCAGCTGTATTGTTAGTAAAATGTAGTAGAGTATGGTGTCTTGAGTGGCAAACTCGACAAGTAGATTGTGATTTGCAAATAGAAGAACGATGGCCAACAAGTAAACAATTTAAACATAAATTTTTCTGTTTCGGGAAATCGTATCTCTCCATGAGAGACTTATTTGCAACCGATACACATTTATATTTGATTTATTACAAAATATGCAGGAATATATTGAAGAATTAGTAGCATTAATAAAGCATGAAGAACTATCATTAGAATTGGTACTACGAGGCGAAAATGAATTGTGCGAATTTAGTGGTTTTTTGAAGTTATCGTTTTGACAAGATTTTCCTGTTGATGTAGAAATAGCCACCGACTCCAAAGCAGTACGTGACTGCAATAAGTTGGTTAAATTTCCATAAGAAGGCAGTTGAAGCATTTTGTAATTCGAAACGTTTTACGGTTTCACAATCAAGTTTCTTTATCAAAATATGAAATAAAACAAAACTCTAGGATTCAACAGGTAAACC
The DNA here is from genome assembly GCA_029963845.1 of Rhamnusium bicolor. Lineage (NCBI taxonomy): Eukaryota > Metazoa > Arthropoda > Insecta > Coleoptera > Cerambycidae > Rhamnusium > Rhamnusium bicolor. The sequence goes on from JANEYF010004223.1 coordinate 593,076, forward strand.
TAAAATTTTTAATGCATATGCTGTTTTCTGAAAAACAGTTTAATAATTTCCTGAGTGCAGGGGCACATTTATAATTCAATTTAGGAGCATCAATTATTTCTTGCCAGTACGTACTTGCTAATAATCTAATATTTTGAAAACGACCTAATAAAGTTTTAATAGCTATAGCATAATTTTCTGTTAAAGGTATAGCCTTGAACATAGTAAGAGGACTTTTCGATAAACAAGATAAAAGATACTGATATTTTTCAGAATCCGAAAAAGATATATTATCATGAATCAATGCTTTGAATAAAAATTTAATTGAGGTAAGTAAAGAATTAAACACAATGATTTTTTTTAGATCAGGATGATATATACTAGTATAAGAAAGTTATGTGCTGGCCACACAGATATTTTTTTTAGTAGAACCGATGCCGAATAGTTCTCGCATGTAGTGTTAGGAAAAGCGAGTATTTAAAAAAACCGTTTTTTTAACCGATTTATACCGATTTAAAACCGGTTTTTATATTTAAAAATATATACTGTAATAAGTTAATACGGATTAGAGAGTAATAGGGTAAAAATGTAAAAAAAACTATTGCAGTAAGCACTAAGCGGTCACAACATCAGAATATAAATGTAAAAAAACAAAATATTCTTATCCTCTAGCTAAATATTAAAACTAATATTTTTTCAGGTAAACTTATTTTTAAACATAGTGTTCGCTGCTCGCTATTCAGTTGTTTGTTCACATAATTTGTTTTTTTTGTTTGCCATAATAAGTTGCAATAATACGCGGCTAAATTTAAATATATTACTTTTTTATTTTTTGTTGTCATCGTGCAAGTACTGGGCAATTGGTAACTTAATTCCCAAATCCACCAATCCCATCATTTCCCTCCAAAACTTTACCTCCCGACAGATAAATTTAACGGTCTTTTACCAGAACTCAGATTAACCACGTCGTGCGTGCTACCTGACAACGTGCCGATAAAACCATTAGTTTGCACAAAACAGAATAAATATTACGGATGAACAATAGTATCAGTGCCAGGCACCTCTTTCTCCATTCCGGCGCAGGAAAATATTCGAAACTAACCGAAGTAGTCGTAGCAATAATTCATGCTAAACGAACCAGCCCTCCACTTCATGGTAAGTTAATTTTGCCCAATACGTTAAAATGTTCGTCAAAAACACATAATACTGTAAGATTATTAATCTGAAAGAAGCCACTTATTTTGCTGCAGAAACAATAACATATTTACACTTTCATTTTTAAATTTGCTTCTTATTTCGGAAATAGTGTACACAGCAGCAGAGAAAACACGTTCAGGCGACACTGAAGTTGCCGGCACACACAGATATTTTAAAACGATTTAATCTAACGAAATGCGTGTGGGTTTCCTTCCCAAAACTTTGTTACATCGGACTCCTACACAACAATTATTAAATATGTAAAAACGTTTAAAACCACTAAATAAGCTACAACGAGCAGCAGAGCAGATGTCGACGGTAAACCGGAAAAGTACTTGACAATTTGGAAGTCACTCGTGACATTTATAAAATAAATTTCAAACCTCGAAAAATCGAATAAACACGAAACAGGTTTCTCCAATATCGGTAATGGTTGAATTGCGACACCTTTGATTATTTTTTTAAACGATACAGATTAAATAATAGGTTGCCTAACGCACTGGGTGTTACTGTCAGCCAGTGCAGTATCGTATCAAATATTTTATTTCTATTCCACTAGGTGAACGTGGGGATGGTTGCGATTAGTACGAATATGTAAGAGGAACAATTACACCGGCACACAAAAAAAAAGTTGTTTGTACATTTGACGCCACCTACCTCCCGACATGTATTTCGACCCGCTGAATCCGAATTTGAAGTCAGTTTGGACCGTACACCCTCAAATATCGAGTAAATTGAAAAACCGTAAAAATAGCGAAAATTGGGTGTTTTGGTAATAAAAAAAATTTTGTGGATCTAAACCAAGCCTAATTTTTATGTATTTCGATCCGCTGAATACGAATCTAAAGTATATTTAGACCATACGCCGTTTTAAATCTAAGTAAATTGTAAAAAACCCTCGAAAATTGCTAAAAATGGCAAAAAATTGTGATTATGTTGATGAAAAAAATTTTCATTCTGTTTATACGTCATTTTTTATAGATTTTACAATTTTTCACATTTTCAGATTCTAAACTTGTATTTTATGCATAAAAAAAATACAAGAAACGTATTTAATCGTGTTTCATAGATTTTTTTCAATTTTTTCAACTGCAATTTTTTGCTATTTTATCGGTTTTTTGCGATTTTTTGAGATTTTGAGTGATTAATGGGCCAAATATATTTCAGATTCGGATTCAGCAGACCAAATTACATAAAAATCCTCTTCGATCCGGGTCTACAAAATTTTTTTCATCAACATAATCACAATTTTTTGCCATTTTTAGCAATTTTCGAGGGTTTTTACAATTTACTTAGATTTAAAACGGCTTATGGTCTAAATATACTTTAGATTCGTATTCAGCGGATCGAAATACATAAAAATTAGGCTTGGTTTAGATCCACAAAATTTTTTTTATTACCGAAACACCCAATTTTCGCTATTTTTTACGGTTTTTCAATTTACTCGATATTTGAGGGTGTACGGTCCAAACTGACTTCAAATTCGGATTCAGCGGGTCGAAATACATGTCGGGAGGTAGGTGGCGCAAATGTACAAACAACTTTTTTTTGTGTGCCGGTGTTTATTGTTAAAATAAGTGATTTTGATTAAAATCTCTGCTGATAATTATCTATAATATCAAACCGGAATTTAAAAATGGTCTTTACCAGTTTTTCAGAAACCGATTAAAAGCGGTCTTAGGACCGGTTTTTCGAAACGTTAATCTCGCGGACTCCGACATCTTACGGGAGCAACTCCGGCAAATTAACTACTCCCCACATTCCGCAGAGTTAGTAACTGTAGACACCAGAATCCTGTGCCTTAAGCAGGTGGAAAGAACCGAGAATGACCGCCCTTTACTTTTGAGCTGTCTGATCACTCTGATCCTTGGCAGGCGGGTATGATCCTCAGTACCGAGAGCAGCATCAGCTTTGGCCCTCCGAGTACGCCGATTATTAGGAAGACCATTTTGACTGAGTAGCTGGTGTTGATAATACCATCCTGGCAGACTATTATGAATCTGTCGTTCTCCGACTTAAATCCGAATGACCTTAGAGAAACGAATGTCAACCTGGTCGATAAATCCAGTGTTTCTATGTTCTTGGTGAAGACATCATGCTGGAGTTTATCGACGTGCTGCTGAAACAGATTTCCTTTTTCAGCAGCCCTGATGAAATTTAGTGACTGACTCTACATCAGTTTCATGATGTTTTACAAACTGCAAGAGGCCTGAGGATGTTATCTCAGTACTACTCTACCATACGTATACTTCAGGGTTAAAAATCCCCCCCCTCGTTGACATGGAAAGTACACAAGAGGAACGGAAGATCTAGGATGAATACTTCTATGAATATTCATCATCTTGCAGGTATCTTTGTCTAATTGGCGCAACTCATCCATCGTTCACTTTACTACTCCGGAGGAGTAAAGCAGTGTTTTACTTTTCTATTATTATTTTTATTATTTTTTAACTGATACTATTGGTAGAAAATAGTATAAGGAAAATAAATAATTTAGAAGGGTTGCTAATTGAACGTGGTCATTTTAAATTGTTTTAATAAAAATGAAACCTGTGTAATTTTTGATAACATCGCTCAACCCACGTATAAATAGTTTTATGTAATAAATTTCATTTTATTTTATTTTCTAAAATATTAAATACAGGCCCTAACAATTTTGTGTGACACACCAAAATACACTGAAATATTTATATTGTTTATTGAGTAGTAAATAATGAAAATGCAAATATATTTATTATCTACAAGAAAGGATGGAGTGAAAAATAATGCTATAATTTTATTTGTTATATTATTAAACTTGATGGAGATGTCAACAAGAACCCTTATTGAACGGACATTTTAGCTTTTTATTTTTTTTTGTGTGGAGAATATATATATATATATATAACGACGAAAAGGTAGGCCAATCAATATAAATTATGATAGAGAATATCAAGGCCAACGAAACTGAAAGCAATTGTGTTCAGAGCTTGTTTGATCCTCTTAAGTTTGTTAGTAGATAATTCAGTTATGACTTCAGCGTATAAGACTCGACTACTAACTAGTTGACAACTGGCCAAGATACCGAACCTTTATTTACAGAATATCAGTTTCGTTATTCTATCACAGAATTTATTAAAACTGGCATTAATATTTATCACTTCATATGCTAGGAATTATTTTCAGTAACAGTGGAAAGCCACAGTGTAAAAAAAAATAATATAAGTAATACATTTGAAGTGGAAAATAATTAATTAATCCGGCGCGGCGCGGCGGTAATTCAGTAAGTGCTGCAGAGCTAAACATAACTGCATTACATCTAAACAGTTAAAAGAATAATGGAAATTTGTTTAGTTATTATTATGTTTATAAATAAAACAAAAAAAAATAATAGTATATTTTTCTAAGTACAGTCAAAATAAATTATGACCTTGGCAAAATTGCAACGCATAGTAGCGGCTGGTGAAATTTGACACCAATTTATATTTAAACCTTAAAGAAATTATCATACAAAGATTAACTTCTGGTAAAGAAAAGCGTTTGGATGATATGTTGTCCGGCTATCAAATGGGCGAACATGAACCATCTGAATTTTATCGTTCAATGTTGAATACTGTCGGTGGTCTCAGATGATGAGTCAAGAATTATTAATTAAACTTTGAAAAAGACGTTCACCAAAAACGATTTAGGTAGCAATCACGGCATTAGGTAAATCAGATATTCAAGATATAATTGGTACTGCTAATAAAATTTGGGAAACATCAAAATCCTAATGTTTCTCAAATTTAACAATTTTTAACAAGTTCAAATGAAGTAAAAACAAATAATTTATTAAAAGACTTATTTAATGCAATTCAAAGTATATTTAGTCAAATTACGCAAAAGCAACGAGCCATGGAATTACAAATAAATTCTTTGCAAATGCAATTATCATTTAACCAAACTAACTCTTCAAATTCAAATTATCGATGTAATAATTGTCATATTAAATAACGTTCAAGAACAAGATCCTCAAATCGGATGAGCAAATTTGATCCTTCCAATAATACGGTATGTTATTTTCACCAATTATACAAAAATAAAGTTTTCAAATATGGAGAAACATGGTGTGTTTTTCATTTACAAAATAAATCACAAAATCATAATCAAAAAAACTAACAGAAACCAATGTTCTGATGATGGACAATGGTTTGCAAGACATTAATCGTCATCTTTTTATTTATGATGCTACTAATAAATTACGTTTTTTGATAGATACTTACCTAATAAAAGAATATCTTTCCACAACAAATCAACAAATATTAGTTGTAGCCCAAAATTAACGGCAACCACTCATTTGAACGTTCAAAACACGAATGGTTCTATTACTAATAACATTAATAAAAAACTACCTAAATCTGTAAATGAAAACATTTTCATTTCAACAAAAATTTCTAAAATAAAAAAGGTATCTTTTTGAAAATTTTGAAAAGAAGATTTTGTTCTCACAGAAGCAAATGGTATATCGAGTTCTATGATAACTAGAAACTTGATTTAAAAACAAAATAAACTAGACACAACAGTCTATAACCGGAAATTATTCTCGAATATACAGGGTGAGCCAAGATGATTCTACAGGGTCAACTAACTTTTGTGATTTTTTTAATATACACATGTAATGGGAATAATTTCAATAAAAAAAAAATCATTACATCCAAGTGATTAGGAGAGAGTTAATAATAATACAAAAGTGGAAGGAGGCTACGAAGAAGTTCCAAAAAATTTTCTGATATACATTGCATTCCATTCAAAAAAAGTTAGTTGACCCTGTAGAATCATCTTGGCTCACCCTGTATATTCGAAAATAATAATAGAACTCGATATATCGAAGTCGGTAGCACGATTGCCCCACCCTGTATGTCTAACATGTTTAATAGCATACATATAAAGCTAAAAGTTATTTATCAAAAGTTGAATATTTTTGTTATGCATTATTAAGTTTTCGTGAAATGAAAGCAAAAGGCTTATCATATTCGATGTGTTCTTGTAATACTGCACCCATAACAATATTAGAGCAATCTACGGAAAGAAGTAACATTATATCGCTATCATTTTTATGATGTGAAAGAGTGATTGAATTAGCAAATGCTTCTCTTGCTTTTGCAAAATTGTCAGAATATTCATCTGCCCAGAGCTTATTATTTTTAATCTTATTACGTTTGTAATTCAGTGCTAAAAATATGTAATGGATTTAAAATTTCAGCAAAATTCGGAACAAAACGGTGATAAAAATTAACCGTTTCAATAAAACTTTGTAGCTGTTTTAGTGTAGAAAGGCGAGGGAAATTTGTATTACTTCTACTCGTTCTTCTATTGAAAGAATACCTTAAAATGAGATATTATGTCCAAGAAAATTTGAATTTTCCACGCCGAAAATACATTTGGATAGTTTATTATTATACATTGTACTGATTCTGCGGTTGGCTTCTTGTGAAACATTATTAAATATTTTAAATAAACAAAGAAAATTTGCTTTTAAATGTTTCAAAATTGTATTTTCACTCTACACGTGTTTCGGCTTTTTAGGCCCTTTTCAAGAGTACAGATGAGAGGTACTAAATTATAATTTGTGTTCCTTGCTTATATACTGAATGTTACATCTGGCAACTTATACTAATAAGAATGGTTTGAAAGATTTAGAATTATTTAGAAAAGTTAAATTACTTTATCTAAAATGTGGTGACCTGCGAATATTTGTTGTTCATTTGTAATCGATTTTTTATTCTTGGAAGCTTTCTTAATTTCTAGTATTTCTAGTAAGTCTAATTTTTTGCTTTTCTTTTCCGAATGAAGTAGTTCTACATTATCCATATTTATAAAGTGATTGTTTTCTATACAGTGTGTTGACATGCCGGTGCTATATACGTTGTTTACAATAGACTTTTTATGCTCTTCAAGTCGCTTTTTTATGTTACGTCCAGTCTGGCCAATGTATATATCGTCGCAGTCACTACAAAAGACAGGAGTGTATGAACTAAAATGTAAAGGATATCTATCAGGTATAATAACAGCATTTAATTGTCTGTAATCACCACATGGCCGCCAATCGCTTGGTTCTTTTTTTTGCAACCATATGTAGCGGTGTTGAAACATGGTGAAGAAGACCTACATATTTCTAATTCCATCATTTGTCTTAATTCCTCCAATTACAAAAATAAAGTTTTCAAATATGGAGAAACATGGTGTGTTTTTCATTTACAAAATAAATCACAAAATCATAATCAAAAAAACTAACAGAAACCAATGTTCTGATGATGGACAATGGTTTGCAAGACATTAATCGTCATCTTTTTATTTATGATGCTACTAATAAATTACGTTTTTTGATAGATACTTACCTAATAAAAGAATATCTTTCCACAACAAATCAACAAATATTAGTTGTAGCCCAAAATTAACGGCAACCACTCATTTGAACGTTCAAAACACGAATGGTTCTATTACTAATAACATTAATAAAAAACTACCTAAATCTGTAAATGAAAACATTTTCATTTCAACAAAAATTTCTAAAATAAAAAATGGAATCATGAATTTTAATATCTTGCTTTAAACATCCAAAGTATTCGCAATAAAGTAAATGAGATTGAAGCGTTGGTGGAAGAAAATTCCATATTTTATGATTTCCTGCTTTTTAACGAACCTTGGTGTACCCAGGATGAAATAAAATTTGTAACCATAAATAATTATCATCTTGTCTCTGAATTTTCCAGAACTAATTATTCCCATGGGGGTGTAGCAATATATGCTTTAAGTAAATACAATTGCTCTACAATAACACAGGTAAATATTCTTTCTGATGAACTAAACTGTGAGGTATCTGCAATTGACTTAGAAGATGCTAGAATAATGACAGTCTATAGGTCCCCTAATGGGGACCTTGATATATTTTTTGAAAAAAATCTTAATTGCATTAGAAATACTTGTAAAAGGTAATAAATTAGTATTCATCTCAGGCGACTTTAACATTCAGTTTTAAATCAAAAATGACCGTAACACTCAAACGCTAATAAACTTATTTAGATCCTTTGGTATCTCATCTACAAATCAAGAAAACACCAGGAAAAATCACTGTCTAGATAACATTTTTACTAACGTTTATTCAAATAATTATGAAGTGATTATTATTGATACTCTATTTTCAGGCCATTTAGGCATTCACTTAAAAGCTAATATTAAAAAAATGAGTAACGACTTATGAGTGAGTTATCGACCTTTAAACGATGAATGGCTTACCAACTTAAACAATTATCTACTCTATAAAAAGTGGAGCTTTATATATAACCCTCATATAGACATAAATAAAAGATTTGAAATGTTCATTGGCGTTATAACAGACGCAATTGATAATATATTTCCCCTAAAGTCAAAAATAGTAAACACAGCTGATCGTGATCAAATTAAGTGGTTTAGTGATGAACTACGCAAAATGAGAAATCAACTTAAATTTGTGCAGAAATATGCAAAAATAAATCCAACTGTGGATAATATTTCTACTCTCAGTTTAAATCATTGTATAACTCAGAGTTACGAAAACACAAAAATTCAAGCCCATGATAATTACATAGGCTCACATAGCAATCCTCAACAAGCAATGTGGAAACTCATAAACAACAGTAAACACGTTTCTCACCAAGTTACTGATAAGATTACGTCAAATGACTTTAACAAATACTATGCTAATGTAGCTGAAAATATAGTGAAAGAATTACCACCTAGTAATAATATCTACACCAATTTTCTGGAAAACTTCATAACACCCAATATTTTCAACTTCACTATAGTTTCCACAGAGTCCGTACTCATGACTATAAACAACTTAAAAAATAAAAAATGTAAAGATGTCTATGACATGAACACAAAAATAATAAAGGCAATCAAACACTCCATATTGTTAACCCTAGATAGATAGATTATAAAGAAGGAGCTGGCTGGTTGGCCTTGACCACCGTGACCCCCTGTGGGTCTATTGTGGAGCTTCTATTTATTTCCTTAGAGCACCTTATCCAGCTTTGTCCTTTGTATCAGACACCACAGCCTTGATAAGGGGCTCTTAGTATAGCTGTCAGCTCTTGGTTTTTGTTCCCCAAGTAGTTGGAACCTAAGTCTAGCGAGGCCTTCACAGTGGCACAACACATGAACTGAGGATTCCTCTTCCTCTTGGCAGAATCTGCATGTTGCATCCTGTACCATACCCATCAGACTCATATGTTTATTGAGCCGACAGTGTCCTGTTAAAAGACTCACTATTATCCTAATGGCCTTTCTATTTTGGCATAGTAGATCTTTCGTAAATTTAGCCGATCTTTCTTTAATGAACTCTTTGGCCCGTTTCTGTTGTGGGAAGCCCCTCCACCATTCCAGAGATTTATTTTGCATCCATTCCTCAATGGATGTTCTTATGCCTGGCTTGGCCATGCCACAGAAGGGTTCAGGTCCTACTAAGGCTGTGGATGAGCCTTCTCTGGCCAGTTCATCCGCCTTTTCGTTACCCTTATGTCCCTCGTGTCCTGGCACCCACACCATGGTCAGTTTATTTTGACTTCCTAGGTTTTTAGGGCATTCACACAGTCCCACACAAGCTTTGAGTCAACCTGCATGGAACCGATTGCTTTTAGTGCCACTTGGCTATCGAAGAAAATGGCTATCGACTGATTGACAGTCCCTTGCCTTATTATTTCCTTTGCACACCACTGTATCGCGGCTACTTAACGAGATTTCCATTTTTGGCCTTATCCCATAAATCCCAGCTCCCACTCCTTTTTCTGTCTTGGAGCCGTCCGTATACCAGATTTTTTGCGCTGTTATTGAGGGACCGTTTTTCCAGTCTTCCCTGTCTGGTATTATAATTTGAAAGTTTTTATTGAAGTTATACTTCGGGACTAAGCTATCCGTAGGCATTCCTAGTATAGGATGCGCCTTTAACTCTAAGTATAACCTCTGGTGCTCTGTTCCGTGCTGCTGCCTTATGGGCGTTGAGCCTTGCAATAGTCTGTGTACCACTGAACGAGCTTCTCCTTGGATAAATATATGTAGTGGTGACAGGTCTAGCAGGACCTCTAATGTGGCTGTAGGAGCGGTTCTTATGGCCCCCGTGGCGCACAGGCAAGCAAGCCTTTGTACGCCACTTAACAGCCGTATAGCTCCCAACTGCAGTGTCTTAGTTCACCATACTACTGATCCGTAGGTTATCATGGGTCTCACTACCCTGGTGTATAACCATAGGGTCATTTTTGAATTCAATCCTTAGTTTTTCCCACACATTTGTCTTGTTACCCCTAACAACATTAATAAATATAAGCGTTAGCAATAACGTATTCCCCGCTTGCTTAAAAATATCAAAAGTTGTTCCCATCTGCAAAAAGAAAAATGACATAGATGATCCCACTAATCATAGGCCTATCTCAGTTATTCCATCTTTAGCGAAAATCTATGAGTTAATTTTAAAAGCTCAATTAACCAATTATTTTGAGAGTCAAAACTTATTTAATCCAAATCAGTTCGGATTTAGAAACAATTTATTAACTACTTTAGCGATAGACAAATTAACAACTATAATTAACTCAGGCTTTAAACAGAAAAAATTCACTTGCTCTAAGTTCTTAGATCTCATTAAGACATTTGATTGTGTATCACATCAAATCCTCATAAACAAATTACATTTATATGGTTTTACAACAGACAGTGTCATGCTAATCGAATCATATTTCAGCGACAGACAATATGTTATTTACAATTATATCAAATCAATTCAACTTAGAGTGAATACTGGTGTCCTACAAGGGTCAGTCTTGGGGCCAGTTCTCTTTCTAATTTATATAAACGATTTGACTCTCTCTATAGTAATTCAACATTCAACAAAACAGAATCTAAGTTGCAAAACTGATTTCTTTCGAATCAATTGAATCTTAATACTTCAAAGACTGAGACAATGGTTTTTGGCCTTAAAAATATGAACCAAATAGAAAATCCAGATTCAGTTAAGTTTCTCGATGTTTATATAGACTACAAACTATCTTGGGAAAATCACACTGACTATGTTTGCAAAAAAATTTCAAAAAATATATACCTGCTTCGCAGTTTGGCTCATCGGGTATCAACAGAAACATTAGTCACGGCCTATCACAGACTCATTCACTCTGTGATATCTTATGCTATCCTTGTATGGGGACATGCTAGCTCAACGTCTAGAGTGTTTTCCATGCAAAAGCGAGCAATAAGAGTAATTGCAGGGGCTAAAATTCAGAGACGACTGTAAATCCAATTCTATAGAATTTAAAATTTTAACCGTCCCGTGTATGTATATTCTACAATTTTTAATATATGTGAAAAATAATTTAAGCACATACACAACTCATGATGAAATTCATTCATACCAAACGCGACACCGAAATAACTTGGCTACTAACTACTTAAGATTAACAAAAAAGAGATGGCACTGCACACTGGGGCCTCAAGTTCTATAATGCTCTACCTCCAGAGATTAAACTTCTTACGGAGACATCCTTTAAATTCAGAATTAAACAGTTTCTTGTACACAACGCTTTTTATACCATAGAGGAATTTGTATACAGTGACATAACTACAATATAATACCTAATATGAAACTGAAGATGACAATGTTTCATGTTTTCGTTTAATTTCATGTATTCCTTTTAATTTTAACTTAATACTGTGTTAAAAAAATTATTTTATCTTATACCTATAATTTTTTTTTTTAATATAATATAGCAATTATTTTACCAAATTGATATAATAATTTCAGTGTACGTTTTTTTAACTATTTATATTTAAAATTATATGCATCATTTCTACAAATTTTTGACTTGTGTAAATACTTGTGTATAATCAACACCAATAAAAAAAATATTATCAATTGTTCCTAGGAATCTTTTTGAAAATTTTGAAAAGAAGATTTTGTTCTCACAGAAGCAAATGGTTCAAAAGAATATACTTACAGAATAAGACTTTTTAAGGTAAATTTAGGATTTCGAAATGAATATTCTTTCATTTTCACATTGCTAATATTAATTTTCCTATTATTGGAGCAAGATTTCTTAACTCATTTTGGCATTATTGTAGACTTAACAAGAATAAATGTTTGATTGACAACAAGAGAAATCTGTTAGTAAATTGTTTCATCATAAATTAATCTTTTACAACTCCAAAAATCTTTTCCATTAAAAATGAGTGTACAAGATTGCTTCGAGGGTATCCAAATTTAATAATTTCACCGGATTTCTCATTAATTGCCAAACATTCAAACTCAAGATTATCACAAACGGTCATTTACCTTATGTATGCCCACGTAGGTTAGATGCTAATAAATTTATAATTGCAAAATAGGAATTAAGACAAATGATGGAATTAGAAATATGTAGGTCTTCTTCACCATGTTTCAACACCGCTACATATGGTTGCAAAAAAAAGAACCAAGCGATTGGCGGCCATGTGGTGATTACAGACAATTAAATGCTGTTATTATACCTGATAGATATCCTTTATCTCATATTTATGATTTTAACTCGCGATTATACGAATGTACAATGTAGTTCGAGCATACCGTCAAATACCGGTAGCACAGGGAGATATTTTTAAAACTACAATCACTACACCTTTCGGTTTATATGAATTCTTACGAATGCCTTTTAGTTTACAAAATTCCGCACAAACATTTCAAAGATTTATGAATGAAATACTTTCAAACTTGAATTTCGTTTTTATTTATTTAGATAATATATTGGCAGCAAGTAGAAATGATAAACAACATCATGAATATTTAAAGATTTTATTTGAAAGATTAGACAAATTTGGAATTAATAATAAACATTTTAAATAAACAAAGAAAATTTGCTTTTAAATGTTTCAAAATTGTATTTTCACTCTACACGTGTTTCGGCTTTTTAGGCCCTTTTCAAGAGTACAGATGAGAGGTACTAAATTATAATTTGTGTTCCTTGCTTATATACTGAATGTTACATCTGGCAACTTATACTAATAAGAATGGTTTGAAAGATTTAGAATTATTTAGAAAAGTTAAATTACTTTATCTAAAATGTGGTGACCTGCGAATATTTGTTGTTCATTTGTAATCGATTTTTTATTCTTGGAAGCTTTCTTAATTTCTAGTATTTCTAGTAAGTCTAATTTTTTGCTTTTCTTTTCCGAATGAAGTAGTTCTACATTATCCATATTTATAAAGTGATTGTTTTCTATACAGTGTGTTGACATGCCGGTGCTATATACGTTGTTTACAATAGACTTTTTATGCTCTTCAAGTCGCTTTTTTATGTTACGTCCAGTCTGGCCAATGTATATAGCGTCGCAGTCACTACATTTTAGTTCATACACTCCTGTCTTTTGTAGTGACTGCGACGATATATACATTGGCCAGACTGGACGTAACATAAAAAAGCGACTTGAAGAGCATAAAAAAGTCTATTGTAAACAACGTATATAGCACCGGCATGTCAACACACTGTATAGAAAACAATCACTTTATAAATATGGATAATGTAGAACTACTTCATTCGGAAAAGAAAAGCAAAAAATTAGACTTACTAGAAATACTAGAAATTAAGAAAGCTTCCAAGAATAAAAAATCGATTACAAATGAACAACAAATATTCGCAGGTCACCACATTTTAGATAAAGTAATTTAACTTTTCTAAATAATTCTAAATCTTTCAAACCATTCTTATTAGTATAAGTTGCCAGATGTAACATTCAGTATATAAGCAAGGAACACAAATTATAATTTAGTACCTCTCATCTTTACTCTTGAAAAGGGCCTAAAGAGCCGAAACACGTGTAGAGTGAAAATACAATTTTGAAACATTTAAAAGCAAATTTTCTTTGTTTATTTAAAATATTTAATAATGTTTCACAAGAAGCCAACCGCAGAATCAGTACAATGTATAATAATAAACTATCCAAATGTATTTTCGGCGTGGAAAATTCAAATTTTCTTGGACATAATATCTCATTTTAAGGTATTCTTTCAATAGAAGAACGAGTAGAAGTAATACAAATTTCCCTCGCCTTTCTACACTAAAACAGCTACAAAGTTTTATTGAAACGGTTAATTTTTATCACCGTTTTGTTCCGAATTTTGCTGAAATTTTAAATCCATTACATATTTTTAGCACTGAATTACAAACGTAATAAGATTAAAAATAATAAGCTCTGGGCAGATGAATATTCTGACAATTTTGCAAAAGCAAGAGAAGCATTTGCTAATTCAATCACTCTTTCACATCATAAAAATGATAGCGATATAATGTTACTTCTTTCCGTAGATTGCTCTAATATTGTTATGGGTGCAGTATTACAAGAACACATCGAATATGATAAGCCTTTTGCTTTCATTTCACGAAAACTTAATAATGCATAACAAAAATATTCAACTTTTGATAAATAACTTTTAGCTTTATATGTATGCTATTAAACATGTTAGACATACAGGGTGGGGCAATCGTGCTACCGACTTCGATATATCGAGTTCTATTATTATTTTCGAATATACAGGGTGAGCCAAGATGATTCTACAGGGTCAACTAACTTTTTTTGAATGGAATGCAATGTATATCAGAAAATTTTTTGGAACTTCTTCGTAGCCTCCTTCCACTTTTGTATTATTATTAACTCTCTCCTAATCACTTGGATGTAATGATTTTTTTTTTATTGAAATTATTCCAATTACATGTGTATATTAAAAAAATCACAAAAGTTAGTTGACCCTGTAGAATCATCTTGGCTCACCCTGTATATTCGAGAATAATTTCCGGTTATAGACTGTTGTGTCTAGTTTATTTTGTTTTTAAATCAAGTTTCTAGTTATCATAGAACTCGATATACCATTTGCTTCTGTGAGAACAAAATCTTCTTTTCAAAATTTTCAAAAAGATACCTAGGAACAATTAATAATATATTTTTTTATTGGTGTTAATTATACACAAGTATTTACACAAGTCAAAAATTTGTAGAAATGATGCATATAATTTTAAATATAAATAGTTAAAAGAACGTACACTGAAATCGTTATATCAATTTGGTAAAATAATTGCTATATTATATTAAAAAAAAAATTATAGGTATAAGATAAAATAAATTTTTAACACAGTATTAAGTCAAAATTAAAAGGAATACATGAAATTAAACGAAAACATGAAACATTGTCATCTTCAGTTTCATATTAGGTATTATATTGTAGTTATGTCACTGTATAAAAATTCCTCTATGGTATAAAAAGCGTTGTGTACAAGAAACTATTTAATTCTGAATTTAAAGGATGTCTCCGTAAGAAGTTTAATCTCTGGAGGTAGAGCATTATAGAACTTGAGGCCCCAGTATGCAGTGCCATCTCTTTTTGTTAATCTTATGTAGTTAGTAGCCAAGTTATTTCGGTGTCGCGTTTGGTATGAATGAATTTTGTCATGAGTTGTGTATGTGCTTAAATTATATTTTATATATATTAAATATTGTAGAATATACATACACGGGACGGTTAAAATTTTAAATTCTATAAAATTGGATTTACAGTCGTCTCTGAATTTTAGCCCTACAATTACTCTTATTGCTCGCCTTTGCATGGAAAACAATCTAGACGTTGAGCTAGCATGTCCCCATATAAGGATAGCATAAGATATCACAGAGTGAATGAGGCTGTCATGGGCCGTGACTAATGTTTCTGTTTATACCCGACGAGCCAAACTGCGAAGCTGGTATATATTTTTTTTAAATTTTTTTGCAAACAGTGTGAATTTCCCAAGATAGTTTGTAGTCTATATAAACACCGAGAAACTTAACTGAATCTGGATTTTCTATTTGGTTCATATTTTTAAGGCCAAATACCATTGTCTCAGTCTTTGAAGTATTAAGATTCAATTGGTTCGAAAGA
Organism: Rhamnusium bicolor; assembly: GCA_029963845.1. Lineage (NCBI taxonomy): Eukaryota > Metazoa > Arthropoda > Insecta > Coleoptera > Cerambycidae > Rhamnusium > Rhamnusium bicolor. Next base: position 609,169 of record JANEYF010004223.1, read on the forward strand.
AATCAGTTTTGCAACTTAGATTCTGTTTTTTCCATTCCTTCCAATTCCAAGGCCTGTAAAAATCACTACAGTCACATATATATATATATATATATATATATATATATATATATATATATATATATATATATATATATATATATATATATATATATATTGTAATTCAAGAGAAGATATTATAAAAAGTGCTCCATATGTTGCTCATTTTAATTGACACATTTCTATGCGCCTTTGGAATGAGATTTCTACTGTTCATAAATTGCCGGAGTGATACTTCTAAAAGCAGTTAATATTATCATTTCCTTCAAATTGTGGATTGTTGTTGGTGTGATGTTTTTATGGGCATTATGTAACACGCTTATTATAATACCTTCTCATGAATTTATTTGAGAAAAACCCCTCATTTTCAATTTTTATGGCTGAATTTTGCGTTATTGTTCATTAAATTGAAAATGGTCACAAATAGCCATAGGAATGTACGTACAAAAATGTTCGTTTTTCAATCCTACATCACATCGTCCAAAAACACACAGGGTGAAAAAATTAAGAAAATTCAGTTCAAAAAGTTGTAAATTTAAAAATTCTTTTTGACCACCCTGTATACTTTTAGGAAGTGAAAATGGCTGAGTGTAATCACACAGATATTTCATAATTGGTATTAACATATTTTTTCTTAAAATCTATAGTTGTGATTTTAGTAAATGGTATAATTTCAACAGAAAAAATCATTACATCCAAGTGGTTGGGAGAAAGTCAATAATAATACAGGAATGAAAGTAGGCCACAAAGAGGTTTCAAAGAATGTTCTGATATACAAGGCATTTCATTTACTAAAATTTTACTTGACCCTGTAGAATCGTCTTGGCTTATCCTGTATATTCGAAAACATTCCCGTTATAGACTTTTTTGTCTAGTTTATTTATGTTTTTAAATCAAGTTTTTAACTATCATAGAACTCGAGATATCGAAGTCAGGCCGGCTATTGCCCCACTCTGTATATTAAAAGGCAGAAAATTTATTTGTTTTACTGACCATAAGCTGTTGACAACAGCTTTGTTCTCTAAGGGTCGGTCTTTTCATCTCTGGGTAAGTTGCTGTCAACTAACTAGATGATTAAATTGTGAATGTAGTACAAATAAAATGTTGAAGTAAAACCAATTCTAATCTTATAGTTAGTTAACAGTAACTTACCCAGAGATGAAAAACTGGCCCTATATGACAGAGAGGAACCCTAGACAAATTCGATATATGGAATTTATTGCATAGTTCACAAATGACATACGATATATTGAAAGCAAACAAAACTTAGTTGCTGATACCCTGTCACGTATAGATGACATATCTTTAATAGTCAAATTCGATGTTAAAACACTAAGCAATGAACAAGTAATAGATACCTTTTATATATAAATAATATAACTTCCGTCCATTCTTGAGATTTTAATTTAAAGATATTACAAGATGAACAAAAGGGAGATTTGGAATTAGAAATATTGTTAAAAAAATCAAACTTCTGAAATAAGAAAATTAAATTTAAGTTACAGAAATTTAAAATTCCAAATTCAAACGATGAAATTTAATGTGATATTTCTACTTCCAATATTCAACCTTATATACCTAAATCAATTAAACGAACAATTTTTGAAATTTTTTTTAACTCACTCCGGTGTACGGAAAATGAAAAAAATTAATCACTAACAAGTATTTCTGGCCTAAGATGAACACAGATTGTACCTTATGGACAAGAACTTGTATTAAATGTCAAAAATCCAGAGTAAATAGACATACAAAAACACCTATAGGTAAATACGAAATACCTACAGGGAGATTTGAACATATTCATATAGATATTGTAGATATATTACCACCTTCTGGTGGTTGTTCTTATATACTCACTATAGTTGAACGTTTTACATGTTGGCCAGAAGAGTATTCGATAACTATCATAAGTGCAGAAACTGTTGCCAAAACTTTATTTTATCAATATATTTATCGTTTTATATTATTACTGATGAAGATGTCCAATTTGAATATCGCTTATTTTCAAAATTCCTTGGTTTCCATAAAATTTATACAACCACATATCATCCACAAAATAACGGGATGGTTGAAAGATTACACAGAACTTTGAAAACTCTTTAACAGCCAGAGCCAATTCACGTAATCGGAAAGACATTATACACGTGTATGAAATTTTACTATATGTATGTATGTTAGTTATATCATTATTTGAGAAATGGCTCAAATATGTTGGAATCAAATGCTTTAACTAACTGACAATTGAACTTAAGTCTATGAACATAAAATTACTCAAAGGGGACCATTTTAAATATTTACATGACAGCATGTTTTATAGTGTTGCAGAATTTATTAGGTTAATGTGATTTTAGGCCAGGCGACAGGTAGTTCAATAAGGAAATAATTAGTGGAAAGCTGGAAATTGCTTTAATCGCTTTATTTGGACCCAGATATTACTCTCCCAAGTTTTCCCCCTCGAGCGAAGTCGGCGTTGGCCCTTCTGGCCCTAAGAAGGTACCATTTTTCGGTTTTTTGCAAATATCTCCCAAACCATCAACTTTATCAACAAAATACTTATTATAAAAAAATAATCTAGAGTAAATTTGCTACAGAAATGTTGTTTACCGTTTGTCTCTAAAGTGAACCGTTACGATGCTACGACCATTCAAAGTGGAACCCTTTTTGATTCTTGCGGAAAAGATCGAAATCATATGCCATATCAAAGTTTCTACATGTTATAAGTACATTCAGTTCAGATTCAGTACATTTTACAAGTAGACTTCATTACTTTCTCACTGAGGGTGCTGGCAACACTGTGTACGTGGGGATAGTAACACCTGCAGATGTAGCTGGCTTGCCGCGCTCGGCCTCCCATACAGCTGGCAACGCTGCTCCCATACCACAGCAGTGTCATGACGATATGGTTGAGTGTATACGTGTTTACGGACAAAATAATCAACCAAAATTGTAGTTTGAGAAAGTGCGGCAAAAGCCGCGGCTGGTAATCCAACCGTTTGTTTTATTTGTGAAAAAGGTTTAGAAGATGGAGACACTATTATAGTGAAGGAGAGAGGATTAAGAACCTTACGTGAAAGTAGTGTGAAAAGACGTGATAATAGACATGTGCAATTACAAGGATTGCAGAATGTTACGGTTCATGTTAAGTGCCAAAAATCGTATACCAAAGACAAAAATATTGCCGCGGCAATAAAATCTTGAGAAAGGGCAACAACGGACCGAAGCTCGCGATCCTGTGAACAGTTCGATTTCAAGGTTAATTGTATTTTGTGCGGCAAAAATGCATCCGAAGAATTTTTAAAATTGTTATTAAAAAACCCATTGACAGTCGCGATACTGTTCATCGCGTGGAAACACTCCATTTCAAAAACACACTGATAGAGACAGCTGGTAAGCGTGACGATGCATGGGCCAAGGCTGTTACTAGGAGAATTGCACATGTAAATGATTTGGTCGCTGCAGAGGGTCGATATCACGGCTCTTGCGCAAAAAACATTCTTCAAGAGTTCTTCCACATCGACAAGGCCACCTGGTCGGCCCGAAGATGAAAACGTCACTGCTGCTTTCGAGTACGCTTGTTCTTATATGGAACGAAATCGAGAAGAATGTCAATTCACATTCAAAGAGATATTCGAAGATTTTGAGGGCTATATTCCTAATGAGAAAACGTTGAAAAACAGGTTGCTTGGTAAATATGGTGCTGATATCATTGTCACAGCAAGAAAAAACAATGAATCGGTGATTTCTTTTCGTGACACAAGCTACAAAATACTCACGGAAAATTGGTACCATTGTCGAAAGATCGATGATCAGGAGGAGCGTCTAAGAATTGTAAAAGCCGCAGCAGACATAATAAGAGAAGATATAAGATCCACGATCTATGATACAGAAACCTATCCTCCATCCGATTCATTTTTTGACGATGCTGCAAGTGATGTTCCCCAATTTTTAAATTATTTCCTGGGAGAAGTCATTCTAAAAAAGAAACGCGTAGCGGAAAACACATGGAAGAAGTGCACATCAATTGCACACGCTGTTGTAGCGGCAGTCAGGCCGAGATCATTTCTGTCTTTCGTGCAAATAGGTCTTGCGGCTGTTCTGTCACAAAAGTATGGTTCTAAAGCTCTTCTCAATATCCTTTCGGGCCTAGGATATTGTGCTTCGTATGATGAAGCCAGGCTGTTCGAAATCTCCACTATACAGCATCCTCAAAGCAATATAATTCCTCAGGCATTCTCGCAATTTGTTTTTGATAATGCTGATGTCAATATCAACACTATAGACGGCTGCAACACCTTCCATGCGATGGGGGGATTCAGTGTATAACGCCTGCCCCAACCATCTCGAATGGGACTAGTCAATAATAATACTAATCGTAGGTACTTTGCCACAGCTGTTTACATTGAAAAGCTCTTATACTTGTAACAAGTTAACAGCTTGTGCACCTGGAATGCTGACAAATATTTATAACATGTAGAAACTTTGATATGGCATATGATTTCGATAACTTTTCCGCAAGAATCAAAAAGGGTTCCACTTTGAATGGTCGTAGCATCGTAACGGTTCACTTTAGAGATAAACGGTACAAAACGTTATTGTAGCAAATTTACTCTAGATTATTTTTTATAATAGGTATTTTGTTGCTAAAGTTGATGGTTTGGGAGATATTTGCAAGAAACCGAAAAATGGCATCTTCTTAGGGCCAGAAGGGTCAACGCCGACCTCGCTCGAGGGGGAAAACTTGGGAGAGTAATATCTGGGTCCAAATAAAGCGATTAAAGCAATTTCCAGCTTTCCACTAATTATTTCCTTATTGAGGCTTTTTTTTCGACCTGCCGCCTGGCCTATTTATCAATGTAGTTTTTATTTTATATTATATATCTATCATTTTAGGTTTGGCGATTTTTAATTTTTATTTTAGTTCTGCCGATGCACATATTTTGTATTTTAATTGATTTAACTATTTTCGTATTTGCTATTTTTTTCTAACTAGCGTGTCCTTATGTTTGTCGATTTTTCTTATTCATTGTTCGAAACATGTGTTTTTATATTTTAATTATTACTTTTGTTAATTTATTACTTTTCCTAGACCTCTGTACACTGGTCTTTTTGGAATAGATAAGTTATGATTATTACTATTATTATTATTTATTATTACTAACATTGTGTAAAGTATACGGTAACAATTTTAAATACGCCCATGTTACGCACCTCAACTTTTCAGTTCTAATTATAATTATTATTACTTTTATTACTGAAATGATGAAAAAGCGTTAGGCAATAAAACAGCTATCAATTGAATTACAATTTCGAATATATCTTGTATCATATCTAAATAAACAATGATATATTCTAATTTATTAGATACTGTAATGTTTTCGGCACGTATATTCTCGATTTCAGCAAGCTAATGAATACATATGGCCTATTCTTCTTCTGCTACAGGAGTTATTTATAAGGTGAATCAGAAAAATAATCCCATCAACAAAAAATGTATCTACATACACTGTATGTCATACAGTATTTCAAAGGTTAACCAACATCTGAAATATTCATGGTGACGGGGAAAGTGGATTGAAATGGATGAAAATGACTTGAGAACTTCTGATCCTTGCCAGAGTTGTTGAGAAGGACTTACGGCTGCTGTGTTTTTCTCTAGCTTACCTACTTTAGATTACTTCTGGGGAAAACAAAAAGGGATTTAAACTATATTCATTATACTTTACACAGAACCCCTCCATGGTTTATTACGTTATTCTTTGCAATTCCGCAAACTTTCACGGGCTTAAATTTTTATCTGGTGTAAATTCATTAAAGCGGACACATTCTAAATTGCAAGGTTAAAGCATTATAAAATGTACAAGGAAATAAGTAGGGTTGCTATGAAATATCTGATTATTGCTATTTTTTTTTAAACATTTCATTTTCAAATCTTGTATAAATTATACAGGTTATAATTATAGTATCCTTTCGATGTTTAATTTTTTCAGAGAACTCAAGATTTATGTCTAAGATCCACATTTTCCCTATTTTACGATATAAATTATAACTGGAATATCCTGAATGAAACAACCCGAAATTTGTCTAGTTTGTTACGGGTTATATATGTTGTTCTTAAATCACTGTACCGAAATAAACGTTACTTTTGTGTTTCATTATTTTATTCCTCGTGTGAGCAAAATTGTCAGTAAACAAAAATTGTTGATATATGAAAATGCACGTTAGATTGGAGAACATTATATCACTATTACTAGTGTCAAATATATGATTCAAATGTATTGAGAATATCTTAAAAATGACAGAGCAGAAAAAATCACTGACTAAAATTTGGTTAACGTAGATTAAAGCGTTATGGACATTTTTTAATTTAAACCGAAAAATTTACCCATTTTTAACACATTTAGTTTTGCGAGAAGTTATTATTACATTACAGATGTACCATACTCATTAGCTTAAAGTTACCACTTTCTAATATGCTCCTTTTCTAGCACCATTTGTAGTGACGCGTGCCAGAAAGAGAGCAGTGAGGAAGGTGGTGCCTTTAGGTTGATCAGTATTGTTCAACAGAAATCCAGATATTGTTAAAAACACTCTTTTCCGACGATACGGCTTTCTGTTTAAGTGACATCGTCAACAGACAAAATTATTGGTATCGATCACATTGGTGGAAGTGCACACACAACGTCCTCAAAGGTGAATATATGATGCGGTATTGTAGGTGACAGAGATGTGGGTCCTTATTCTGACTTGTGAAATTTACTTACAACTTCTTCAGGAGAAGTTGCTTCCTGCGATAGCAATCCTGTTTTAAATCGAAGAAGATGCTGATGTTCCACATAACAATATTATTTTTCAACAAGACAGTGCACCCCTACACTATGTGAGCTTATTTGAAATTACTTAAACATAACTGTCCCCAACAGGTGAGTAGGAAGAAGAGAGGGTATCGAATGGCCTGCTTAATCACCGGATCTAACTTCATTGGATTATTTCCTATGTGGCTATTTGGTAATGGTAATGGTGGGGAAAGGTGACGCCTGGTAAGTAGGCTACAAATTGGCCCTTTTTACCAACCCCCAACTGTCCCGTCAGCCATGTACTACTCCTGCTCCCTCGTCGATTTGTTTCGATCTTCCAATGAAGGTCACGATGTTACTCAGTACGAGGGAGCTCATCTCCTCCCTTAAAAGCGCCTCAGTGCCGAAGATGCTATGCTTCAGGCCCCTGAATGCTTCACATTTCCCCAGGAATTCGTAAGACGTTTCTTCATCACTCTCGCATCCCGGACATGTAGGGTCTTCCTCAATGACAAATATCTCCTGAGTCTGCAGTGGCCTGTCAGAACTCCGATTCAGTCTTCCGACTCCTGCCCAGTAACCAGGCCGATCTCAACTTTTTCGGCCCTGTCACAAAATCTCGAGTTTGCCTAGCGGCCCTGTCTTTCTTCCAATACTTCTTCACTATCTCGTAGGTCCACTCATTGAGAGCCGTTGTGATCTGTCTTCTTGTAATGCCTAATATAGGCCGAGAGAGGGTTCCTTGGCTCCAACTCTAGACAATTCAACAGTCTTCTCGTTGACTGGAACCCCGGTATGTCCCAGGACCCACACCAGTCATACTTGTTTATGCCTAGCAAGCTCTTCTAGGGCGTCCTCGCATTCCTGCACGAGAGCTGATCTCGTCCTGAAGGAGCACACCGCTTTTAGAGCAGCCTGGCTGTCGGAGGAGATGTATACTATCTGTTCCGCCCCGTTCCTTGCCTCATCATTACCTGCCACCGCTAGGATCGAGTAAACCTCTGCCTTCCAGATACATTCCCACACCGGAGGACGAACTTGCGATTACACGAGAACCGTCTGTGTAGCAGATCAGAGTCCGGAGGGAAGTCAATCTTCCTTCACTCCACTCCTCCCTGCTAAGAAGAGTAAGAGTATATTTCTTTTTCAACCTTAGCTGTTCATTCCCTACTCTCATCTTTAGAATAGAGATGGGGATATTCCTCTCCGCCAGTCCAGCAATTGCTGCGTGACTTTCAACTCTACCTGAACTTCGCCAGCTCCCAGAATCCCACATTCTCATATAGGCCGCCATAGCCTCCCTCTTTATCCAAGAGAGAAGCGTTGGCAGGTCTAGCAGAACCTCCAGAGCAACTGTTGATGTCGTCCTCATTGCGCCAGCAATCCCTTTGCAAACTAGTCTTTGGACTTTTGCCAGCTTTAGAGACGTGGTTACTCCACCCACGCTCGGCCACCAGACTACAGATCCGTACTGGAGTCTTGGTCTGATGACCGCCGTGTATAGTCAATGTAGGTACCGTGGGTTAAGACCTCAGTTCCTACCAACCACACGGCACAATTGCCAGAAGGCTGCAGTCGGTTTTTTGATGATGTTGTCAATCTGTGTCCCCTACGACAATTTATAATATAGGGTCACTCCCAGGCTAACCACCTACGCGAGTGTAAGAAATATATGATTGGTGCCCTAAAATCCTTTATTTTTCTTCTCATGGTAAGAAGGATCATTTCAGTCTTGGAGGGATTGACTGAGAGACCTGTTTCTACTCACCACTTTTCAATTATGCTACAGGCTATCTGCATTCTGTTGTAAATGACTTTTAGAAAGCGGTCGGTCACTAGGATCATCCCGTCGTCCGCATATGTCTGCGCATAGAATCCTTTAGAGGGTAGGCGCTCCATCCATTATTAGACACCATAGATGGGATGATAGGCAGCTGCCTTGTGGACAGCCGTCTCTTATCCCGATGTCCAATTAACTAAAGCAGCACTAACTCGTCTCTCTTTCAGCTAAATTTTACCCATCTGACCAGTGCTGGAGCAGATAGTAGTAGTCCTTGCTTTATTAAAGGCTCCCTCAATATTAAAAAATACTGCCAGGGTGACCTCCTTGTAGAGGATAGCCCTTTCTACCTTATACACGACGACGTGCAGGGCTGTCTCTGTGGATCTCCCTCGACTATTTGCGTGCTGATTCTTGTGGAATGGGTACTTGGCTAGGTCCCCTTCCAGCATATATCTGCCCACTATCCGTTCCAGTATTTCTAGCAGGAAGGACGTGAGACTGATCGCACTAAATGATTTGGATTTGGATTACAAATTTTAGTAGCATCTTCTACAATACTTCATAACTATAACCACACTTTGTAGTACAAATTTGAACATCGAAATTGAGCCAGTCACTCTTTCTTTTGCAATTTTTTGCAAACTTATGTTGCAACTAACCTAATAATTTATAGTTTAATTTCAATACAATTTATACTTGGAATTTAGTACAATTTGTTGTTACCCCTATGTGTATCGTAATTTGTGGTAAAAGTCCATACAATTGTAGCATTTATGATAATATTTTTTTTATCCATGTACTTGCCGCGAAAAGAATCCTTTATTTGTTTTACATCTTGGATGTGCCTTTGTTGTACAATGAGGTATATATACATCACACCGGCATCCTTATGTCGTATGATGCTTCGATCAGAGAATTCCTCACATCATCCTCTCTTTAGATGGACGACTTGATATTTATTCAATCCGAGTTCCATTTCAATATCCCGCATGTATTTCTCGACCATCCTTGTCTTGTAGTTCGCTCTCTCCGGAGGCGTAAAGTTTTAGATCATCCATATAAAATAGATGGGTGGCCTTATACCTTTCTCTCCAAAATGTTATCTGCTCTGTCGTGACCCGCTTTGACTCGATGATGATATCGTGAAGCGATTTCTCCAGAACGGCAGTAGCTGGAATAAAATATCATGAGATGTTTTGTCAGATGCCTTACAGTAATCGATTCAGACCATTCATAGATTCTGCTTGTATTGCACAGAATCCTGGGTGATACGGCGGTCTATCGTGTATTTACTTGAAAACCAGATCAATAGACATTAGTGTCCTGGCATACAAGATATGTGTAAGTATCTAGTAGCAGGGGTTGAGGCAAATGATAGGCCTAGAATTCCTCGGGTTGAAGAGATACCCCTTTTTAGTACTCCCCAAAACAACCATGTCTATCGTTCAACCATGTATTGAAAACTTGCGCCAGGCGGCGGTGAATGAAAGGAAATTTTTTTCACCACCATGGTTTCGGCCGTCTGGGCCTGGGACAGTGAAGCTCTTAATGCTAACATGAGTTCTTGTACTTCCTCTATGCGCAGGGAACTCTTCCTCTGAATAACGTGTTTTGTTCCATACACCATATTCACCTTTTCAGCGATTTCTTATTATCCATAAGCGCTCGGATCTTATCTAGACAGTGGTGTATAGTGGTATGCATCACTGGCAGATTTAGTGTGGTGTTAGTGTCTTAGTCCAGTTGTTATTCGCCGAATTTTTGTGGTAAATTATTGGCCCGTTGTTATATAATCCATCACAATTTGGATGCGAGAAGCATATTGTCTGACAGACTGTACCTTGCCCTCTATATTTTCTACACATTCCTTAGCATTCTTGACCCGGCTTGATGTGTTATATGATCACTCGTGGGGAACGAGTTCCTCATTGTTGACCACGTCTATTCTAGCCAAGTCATGTGTCTTTAGGATAACCCTGCGTTAAGGCATCCTTAGGACAACTTCGGTATACTTTATGAAAAGTTTCATGCAACTGCTATTTGCTGCATTGTAAGTGTGGCTGGCACTTGTTTCTGCTGACGGAGAGGCTCTTACGTAACTTCACCTACGTAAAAAAATACTTAAAATTTCGATATTGTTGAGAGAAGGCGCGATACTCTGGATGCGTTTCGCATCAATCTGAATGCAGTCACACCATATATACGCTGTGCTAAGATTCGCTACTGTCCTAGTAGTTAGCAGATAATCCTGAAACCCCCTTGTTTACTAAAAAACGTCCTTGTTGATTGTCACGGTTGTTACCAATGAAATCATTTGGTAAGACACTCAATGGTCTCTGACCCCCATCCAGTTGGGGGTCGATTACGTCGAGTCCTTCCTCTGTTTTGTAGTAGAATTAGAGATTTCAAGTACCAGGATGGTAGCTCTGATGTCCATGATCGAAATCTGCCAGCCAGAGTTGCCTCAGCATGTCCAGAGGTGGAGGTTGCCGGTCTAGTTTTGCACCCCTTATTATTATTATTGTTGTTATCCATATTATTATTCAATTTTAAAACAAAATTTGTAGAAAGAGATGAACTTTTATAATAAAAATTAGGGTTAATATATGTATATGTCCATCCAGGCCTGTAATCTTTTAAAATAAATTTTATGTGTGTAGTTTAATATAGAATGTATGTGAATATTATACCGTTTTTTATAATAGCAAAGTAATTATTTTGTATAGGGGTGTTTATCGTTTTTTCAAAAGTTGCACCAGTAACGTATTTATAACCTTCATAGTTTTCATGCTATGTACATAAACGAATAAGATAAGTGACGAATCAAAAAGAAAAAAAATGAATATCTTGTAAAATAAGAAATAAAAACACAACACTTAAATTAGACAACCGCCAAATTCAAAAAGTATAAGTCGTGCTGGAGAGGATTTCATTTTGAAAAGATGTGTTTACGACTATTCCCTCCGACATTGCCATATGCCAGAGTGGAAATTCGAACTCAGGAACAAATAGACAGTGAGTAACTAGTCGAGCTTGTCTAAAAGTGCGCTTTTGCCAATTGCGCTACAATGTAGAACAAAATAAATCACGACAATTAAATCGAAAAAATTAGGAATATCACTTTATCGTATCATTGAAAATTAAGGTTCCTTTGAGTTAAATATTGCCTAGCAACATTATTTTTCAGTTCGATGGTCTCTTTAGTACATGAACAGTGTTTACAGAAACGTCTCCAACTTGAATTTTCGCGCAATGGAAACCTTCTTACTCAAGTTATCTTCTAAATACCCTCTTGCAACATTGCTCGATTCCCAACCAACAAGGTCTTGTAAATCTAATATGTCTCCACCAGCATTAACAAGAAAAGTTGCTGAAGATCTTCTAATATAATGATCAGTACACATAGTTGGATTTTCAAGTTTGAGATACATAGCAATTTTCTCAGGTATTTTAGAAAAGAAATGGATACCACAAGGCTGAACGGTGCATTTTCCGTTTCTATATGATACGAACAATCTTCTATACGAAGTATGAGTTGGACGTAATGCTATATATTTTTTAAATAAAGCCACAGGATTAACGTCTCCGTCAGATATCACCACAGAAAACCTTTTCTTGTGTGTTTTTGAGTCAGGAATTGTGATTACTAGCTTGCTCTCTAGAATTTCAACATTTTCCGTGGACATTTTCGTTAATTCATTGGTTCTACAAGCTCCGCCAATTCCAATTAAAAAAGCTACTTTCATCATTAAAAATGTCTCGTCTGGGGCAGTACAAACAAATTAACTAACCTGCTCTTTCGTGAATTCTTTAGATTTTTTAGCTCTATATCCCACATTTTTTTTCTTAATGAATCGTATCAAAGCGCCACTTGTCGATTTCCACTCACAAAGATGACGGGAAGTACTGATTTGAGAGTTTCACAAAACAAGAAAATATTACCGTTTTTGCAGCACCTTGAACTTGTTCTCTATCTCGCAACTCACAAAACTGAATAGATTCTTTTTCGTAATGGATTTTTGATTTATCCGGAAGCAAATCTAATCTTACAGTGTTAGCAGTAGCAAGTATATTTTTAGGAATATCAATATCTTCCATGATTTCGCTAAAGTTTGTCGTAATTAAGACTATCTTAATTGTTATGGCACGCTAAAATGACAACCAAAGTTGTTGATTTTTTCACGTCATCGTTGTCAATGATACGATAAAGCTTTGAATGTAACTCGATTATTATTTGATTTAAACTATCTCGGACGTTGCCAGGCTATGCGACGTCCTCGATTATTATAAATCACTTAATAATCTCGTTACATTAATAGCTATAAATATTATTTCCCTTCAGGAAAGATGTTTTGAAATGAGTATAGTATGTAGTTAGGTAAAATGCTTTAGTTCTTAATGTATGGAGCTTACTTAAATATTTAAATTGATATGATCTAGAACGCACAGATTAACATCTACACATTGGTTCACCCTGGTTCTTTTAACGAATTGTGAAGTTATGAAAATTGTACGAGAAAATTCAATATTCATCGATTTATCATGAATGCGTGGATACATCTTTAAAGATTAATTTCATGAAACTTTTTATATCATTTTCTAATACTTTATGATTTATTTCGGTTCTGGGAATATGTAAAACCGATGCGTTGAAAAATAGAACACTTGAATTTAAATCTCCAAATCCAATTTTATATGGCGCGAATATAACCATTTATCTTAAAAATGTTGAAAGAACTTTGAAAGAACTTGCAATATATGTCTGAATGCTAGCTTTTGCCATATTTCTGGCGTAGGTAATCGATTGTCCCTTAAAATAGTAATAAATAATGTTTGTATTGAAACTTAAAATTGCGACTTTCAGAAATTAAGGCAAGTGCATCACAGTTAATAGCTCGTTAAATTTTAGTAAATCATGAACATTATTATACCTAAAAGTAAAATAGATGTTAACTGGAATAAATAATGTTTTAATAATGTTCGAATTACGAAGGTTAGAACTTTCAGTGCTTTGTTTTATTTGTTACTTTTTAAATATTTCTACCAATCGTTTACAATAAACTTATATTTCACATCAGGTTAAAAGCAAATAGAAATAAATATATTGGTTTTTTTTCTCCGGTGTCAAATAATCATTTATTTTTGGTGATCATAGGGAGCTTTATTTTAAATCATTACATATTACAAAACTCTGTTGCGAAAATGCAAAATCATTATTTTTATATCTAACTTTATTACCCGGCTGAATAAAATTCTGGCAACACTTCATTCAACAGTGCTGAAGAATGAAGTCACCGAGGATAAAAAAATGCGTATAGAAGCCATTGTTGCCAACTGAGCTGATGCTAAAATCGTTAGAATCGATATATTTCATCGACAAAAATCGGTACATATCTGAAAAAAATGGTAGATGGTCAAAACAGAAAATAAATATAGTTTCAGGTCTTCATTCAAAAAAGAAAAACGTCTTCATTTACAAAAAAAAAAGGTTAAAAATAAAATTGACTAAAAAATAAAAGTATTTCTGAGCATGACAGTATAAAAAAAGAGAGATGACAAATTGACAAAAGAAGTGACAATAAATGATGTTATGCAAGCCCGTTCATGTCCTTTTATATAACTTCCGCAAGTTTTGTTTTCAAATGATCCCTTCCTCCCAGGTTTATTAGTTATTATTAAATTACCATTTTACCGTGGGGAATCACCGATTTCAGGTATGCAAGAGTAGAGGGAATCTCTAATATATTTATCCTTTCGACTAAGCTCTACGCTTTATTAGTACCCTGTCTAATCATAAGTGAGAGCAAAATGAAAATAAATACATGTAAATAACTTTATATTAATATTTACTTATTTAATTTACAAGATAGTAATAAATACTAGAAATAATACCTAAATAGGCACCAAAATCGAAATCGTCTCAATTTATTTGATTGAAGATTAAATATATTTGCCAACACACACTTAATGATTTATAAAGTATCATACTAACAGAAATAATTAAGCCTTAATTTCGATTGCCCACTAGTAAAAGAAATCGAAAATATCTCTTGCTGTTCCTGAGATTGTTGAAAAAAGTAAAATTTTGAATTTTCGTTTTTATTTTTTTTCTGGCGTTATTTGAAGAGATATCGAAAAAACTGAAACCACATCTTCGTTGGCGTTTTTTATCCTTTAGAATTTATTTTTAAAATTAAAAATTAAAATTTTTTGTATAAGACGTTTTGTCTTTTCACAATTATCATCAAGTACATTATTTAAAATATGAACCTGTATTTTGTATTGCATTTTTGCAATTTTATGTTGCTAACGTTGCATAGCTGTAAACCATCATCAAGGAAAAAATCACATTATATGATGGTTTACAACTACAATTCGTTTGGCAACATAAAAGTTTAATACATCCCCAGTAGCACACCAATATTGTTCCAATCTTGGGTCAATGTCGAGGATATATTGGTCCGACATAGTTTCCCCAATAAAAAATGTGGACATTCTGATATATTGGCCCAACATCATATATAAATATTGTCTCACGACCACATACCAATATTGGACAAACACCCTATACTAATATTGGCAGTAAATATATAAATTACTTTCCAGCTTCCCATTTATATGTAGGAAGTTGGAAAGTAATATAGTTTTTATTTTAAAATTTCTTCCATTTGCTTCAAAAAAAGATCATAAAATATTCCCATTTAAAACCAAATACCACATGCAGGATCGTGTGCTTTGCTCTAATAACGTAAGTTTCTAATTCAATAAAATGTCACCACATTGCATTGCTTGTTTAAGAAAGACATTAATTCTGTAGTAAATGTTTATAATAAATAATTTGTTTCACTTTTCACCACTTGTTGGAAAAAATAGTACTTTTCCTAACTGAAATGAATTAGGAAAAGTAACAGTTTTCGATGCTAATTTAGAAAAAACTGTACACTCCCGTCCATTTGAAGTGGATCAACAGAAATCAGAGTGATTTTCAAATTAATTTTGTTTTTGAACTACCCCGTGTATTTCCATGATCTTTTTTTTTTAGATTTTATTTCTTGATTCTTGCTCTATAAGAGAATTTTTAGCCATTTATTTCAGATTGTTTTTTATACAGGGTGTTTAATTCCAACATGTTTTTTTTTGCCAAGTTTGTCTTTATCTGTGGGGTCTGCCAGAAATGATATGTTCTGTCGGTATGTGTCACCCTGTAAAGTAACAGAAGTCCTCCTGAATTTACAGCATTTTTTGAATTTTGCATATCTTGGGTACGTTAGAAAATACGATTTTTTTATAATGCCATACATCTTCTACTCTAGTCCTCGTATATTAAGGGGCCTAGTCGGGAAAAAGCTTCGGATAGCTGTGTCACTCTCTAGAAAGTTTTTATACATGCGCCGCTGAATAATTTTGCTCTTGACTATACCTTCACTGGACGTTTTATTCACCGACTTAATTGAGGTGCGATTCCCGATAGAGGTAACACTTCCTTGCTCCATTTGTAGTGACAAAGATACTTATTTAGAAAATTCTTTTCAACCAAATAGTACGAAATAAAAGTTTAAAACTTGCTGAGCATAATTATGAAGATTCATTCTAGACGACATGTATGAATTTTACCTCGAATTTTACCGATTGATATCATAATTCAGGAGCTAATCACGTCGAAATTTCACATATTTACAGTATAAATTTTCCCTATATAAAGAGAAAATTAATTAAAATAGATATACATGTACCCTCTAGTACACTTACAACTACTGATCCTCCAAATTTGGTGTAATTTGACCAAACCGTATGGAAGAAATAAATTTTGAAAAAATTACCTTACAAACACACATATTAAAAATAAACACTTCTACGCAATAAATAATTGCTTTTACTTTAATAATAAAAGCATAACAGAGAAACAACAAAAAATGAAGAAGAGTAAAAGAAATTAATACCTAGTACAGGACCCCCTCGGGCTCGTATGATGGCCGCATGCTAACAGCTCAATTTAAATCTCAATGCTTTAGCGACGCAAGGTCATTTTATTTTGTGCAATAATACTTAAGAAATTTATTTAAAACGGTCGGTAATAACAAAATTAATATAGAAGTATAATTTTTCCATGGTTACCGAATACTTTATCTCTGCTGTTTTAAAATTTTTTATTTCAAAACTGTGTTTTTAGTGTTGTGGAAACAACTTCAGAGACAACCTCACATCGAAGGTTTCAGCCTCCCTCTAGATTTCAAATAGACTTATATATTTTGTCGCACATAAAATTTGGCTATGTTAAAAATATTTTTCTTCACGTACCAACTGTTTTCAAAAATAGAAGTTTTTTACAAATTAATAATAAAAAAATCTATATGTCGCCCACTTTCTGCCTGTCACTGAATATTGACAAACTAATATACAGCCAAAAATGAACCAGTATTGACTATAAATGTTGGCTAATAAACTATATTAGAACAATCTCGTACAAACGCATTGCACCAATATTATGAAACATTGTAAAAACCATCTAGGGCCAATAATGATAAACCCCAACTTTGGCGGAGACTAGAAAATAAATGTTGGAGTAATATTGGTTTACAACATTTCTGAAAACAATATTGTGCCAATATCGACTTGCTATTGAATTAACAACGGTACTGGATCAATAATGGGCCAAGATTAAAACAATGTTCCACCAATATTATGTGCTACTTGGAATCATCAATGAAGTCTGCGATTCAAATGCTACAAAAAATGCAATAAAAAATATACTTAAATACGGACCTGCCGTATTTAAAACAACGTACTTCATGATGGTTGCAAAAAAGACAAAAAGTACTATAAAAAACTTTTTAAGCTAAATTGATAAAATGATAAAAAAAACGTCAATGAAAAAGTGTTTTTAGTTTTACGATATCTTCATATAACGACAGGAAGAAATAAAAACGAAAATTCAAAATTTTACTTTTTTTTTCAAAAAATCTCAAAAACATTAAGAGATATTTTCGATTTCTCAACGGCATAATCCTGATCGCCAAATTCTTCAACTTTGTCCAAATTTAAACGATGCTGTATCTCTTAGCGTTTCCGAGATCTCTGTAATGAAAAGCGAATTTGTTACAGCCTGTATGCACAACGACAGCAAGAGAAATTTCAGATCACTGGTCTCTACATGAAAGCAGATTACCAATGAGTTGAAGTCAAGTTCATCTACCAGTGTTAATCGCAATGTAATATAAATTGGAAAAATGCCCGACAAGCGAAATTTACTGATAAAGGGATAATAAAAATTATAATACCAAAGTATTCCAACAGAGGGGGTAAAAGTTAATACAAGATAGTAATAAATCCTAGAAATAATACCTAAATAGGTACCGAAGTCGATATTCTCTCAATTTATTTAGTTCATTTAAAGGTTGCTAAGTAATTTGCCTAGCAACCTTTTACCAGCTCTGATACTGTAATAACGTATTTACCGGACTGAAATTAATAACGTAAACAAGGATTTACCGTACAGTATGAAATAAACACACTTGCGTAAGACGAAGATGATCTTGCAAACTTGAAACTTTCCAAACCACTTGCAGGATATTTTTCAATGAGACACCGATTAATACAACGTAACTTTTCATATCCCGCATTTGTTTTTAAAATGACATTACAAATACGGGATCGATATCCACCATTGTCATTTCAATATTCGTACGTTTTTCTGGAGTGAGTGTCGAAATTTATGTTTAGTTGACTTGCCTTGAAATCCGTCTTGGTTCTTTCCTATCTATTTCTGCATAGAATCGGATGCGACTGCAAAATATTATGGTAGAATATTCAACAGGGTCATTCCTCTGTAGCTTGAGAATTCAAGTACATCACCTTTTTGTAGAAGGTGCAAAGTATATCTATATTCCATTTATCTGGAAGGATTCTTTGCCTCCAGATTTCTGTAAAAGTTTTTACACTGCAATTATATAATTCTTCACTGCCGTTTTGAAACTCGTCTGGTAGATTATCGATACCTAGAGATGGAAGCTTATTGTTTGCTAGATATCTTATAGTCTGATTTATTCTAGTGTTGCCGATTTTTAATCTTCATTATCCTTTAAACGTTAGTTCATTTGATGCCCATTTTGCCACAAGCAGCTACAAACACAAAAATAAAGAGAACATAAAGTGATAAATTAATCTAATTTTTTTGTGCATTCACAACAGTACATTTAAATAATAGTCTTTCATACCCTTTTAATAGCGTTCACTGAAATGTGTAAAATATGGAGTTCTACAGTGGGTCCATAAAGTAACGCATAAATTCATTATTAGGTAAATAAACAATATTATTGAAAATTCCCGAAACACGTCTATTTTTGATTTTAATTTACTGTTTTTTCAAATAATAATTTAATATACAAGGTGATCTACCTTCGAGTAATGACGTCATCACCGGTTTTTTAAATGGAACACCCCACTTTTTTCCTAATTTCCGGATGTCCCTTGCTGAGCTGATTCCAAAAATGTATCACAAGTTGCTTCAAATTGGTACAGGGTGGGCAACAATACCAAAATTACAAGTTATTTACAAATGAATAAACGTACTAAAAAATTAAATGAAATTAACGTTTTGTGATACAAGTACTTTGATAAACTATTAAAAAACACCCCAACCACGTTTATTAGTGATCTTTGTCCCTCAACTATACCGTACTATTTTTATTGTTTGTACGTATTTTTTTGCCATTTGTCTTTTTAATTGACGTTAAGAACTGTCATAAAAAGTTCACTTCTGTATTGTTAACGCTTCAAAGTAGGTATGTTTACGTGAAATCTAAATCTAATTTATCATATTAAAACTGTTTTTTGAAAATGCCTTTAACTGAAAGGGAGAGGATTGAAATTTTAATGATGATTGGTGTTGGCGATAGTATGCGGACTCAACAAGAGGTATGTACCCATATCGTGTACCTATTTCACAATCTGCGGTAGGCAGAATAGAGCGAAAATACAGAGAATTAGGGCATGTGAGGGATGCACCAAAGCAAGGTAGTCCTCAGGGGCGTGCGGTGAGTTTTGATACAGGGGAAGCAGTTTGTGATATAGGGTGATGGGCAGTGCGAAGCCCCGAGCGAAGCGACGCAAAATTTTTTTTAAGAAAAGGGGCGTGGCTTCGGTATAATCATTTTAAAGTAAATGTCGAAAGCCGCAAAGTTATCATATCTAGAAAAAAAGTACACTTGTAGGACCACCACTCCTCAATAAACATAAAACATAAAAACACCACAAAAATTAGACAACCCCCGATTCCAAAGCCGAAGCTGCACGGGCGAGGGTTACACTTATGAAAAAAACGCAGACATACAACCATACCCACCGACATTGCCAGTGCCGGTGGCGGGGATCGAACCCGCAGCGAAATAGAGAGTTTGTTCAGTCACACTTGCCATCGTGCACTCTCTAGCCAACCATAAATCGAGCCGGCTAGTTAAGTAGTTAACATGCACATACCTACCTATTTATAATGTAGTTTAATCCGCCTCTCCTTTTTTGCGAAGTCGGAAATAACTTCGTCGTAAAAGTTTGAATTTTGGGACATCTCCTTCACAAAGTCCCTTTCTATTGTCAACAGGGACAATTTTGAAAGCCGCTCTTCACTGGTTGAATGTCTTGAAAAAGTTTTTATTCTTTTTAAGGTCGAAAAACTGCGTTCAACCGAAGCACTAGTTGCAGGTATCATCAACACTAACTTACACAATTTCAACACTTCAGAGTAGGCCTGATCCAAACTATTTTCTTTTATAAAAATAATCAGTTCGTTGGCGTTATGTTTCTGACTAATATCTTCTGTAGCATAAATAACTGAGAGTTCCAATCGTAACCCAACTATATCAAAAAAATTTTCGTAGTTATCACTCAATGACTGAAGTGCGTTTTGTAGAAACTGTTTATTTTTAAATTCATTAAAATTACACAATTCTAAAAATTGTATGTCACTAAAATTTTTAAATCTATTATATAGTTACCCTGTGATATTGTCCAAAATTTCGATAAAAAGTCTTCGATATGAAGTTCTACGATCCACTATAAATTCAGTTCGCATTCTTTTTTCTTTGCGGCTCTAAACTGTCATTACTAGTATTTTTCCCAGAACTTTTCAAATTCATTTCTTTTGTTATAAATCAAATTTTTGAATTCTTCAATTTTGTTTACACAAAATCTAACGTCATTTGATTTAGTTTGCAAAATATTGAATAAATTGTCAGTAAATGGGAATATTTCGGAGAAAATATTTAACAAAAAATTTAAATCAAAGTCTCTTTTCAATGAATCTAAGTAACCTCTGAATCCATTCAAAGTCTCAGTGTCCCAATCATCTTTGCTTTGTAAAATATTTTCAAATAAATCAATTAGAGGCTGTCGATATTCAGATACAGTTTGTACTAGCCTCCCATTGTAATTCCATCGTGTTGGAGCAACTCTGGGTAGTCTCTTCTGTACTTCCAAATCTAAAGCTCGTGTCCATTTTGATGATTTTGAAAAATAGGCAGCCATTCCACTAATACTTGAAATAAATACTTTGCTCTCTTTAAGACACGCTGCAGATTGAGCAAGAACTAAATTTAATCGATGCGCAAAACAATGTACAAATACTGCATTCTGAAAAGTCTCTTTTACTTTGGCCTGCAGGCCCCCTAATTCACCAGCCATTACAGCGGCCCCATCATAACTTTGGGCGATAAGTTTAGCACCACACTGTAGATCATCGACTATCTGACAAACTATAGCATATAAAGCTGCAGCCGTTCTCTGCGTTGTTACTTCTAAAAATCCTAAAAAGCGCTCTTAGACTTTCCCATTTGGATTTATGTATCGTACTACGATTGACAATTGATTAATATTCGTAATATTGGTTGTTTCATCTAACATAATTGCAACAAAAGGAGCTTTTTTATTTCTTGCTTGATCTTTTTTAAAACAATATTGCTTATCGACTGAATCAAATCATTTTGAATATGATTTGATGTACCGCGAAATACCGTGGAGTGTTCCAGATGGTTACTTAAAATTGTATCGTATTTTGCTAATAAATCAACTAAATTGATGAAATTGCCCCTATTAGCAACGCTCCGAGATTCAGTATGACCTCTAAAACTAAGTTCATTTTCGCCGTGAAAACAAACAATGTCAATAAGTCTTTTTAACACTTCTCGATATTTTTTACAAGTTCATTATGCTTACGGTCATTTTCTTTCAACTGCTGATCTAATGAATGCTCAATTCGTGATTTTCCAAATGTTTTTTTTTAGAACTGCTCGCAAATGAGTTTCACACTTACCATACCTCTTTGTCACTTTGTGAATGTTGCTTAAATCTGAAAAGCCATTTTTATTCCAAACACCTTTTTCATTTGTGAAAAGTACACATGGCCAACAAAACAATTTACACAAATTTCCACAACCCGTTAACCACTGATTAGCACTGTACATTTCAATATTAAAGTACCTATAGCATGATTTAACTTTCGTTTTTAAAAGTTTTAAATCAGGTGTTGGTATCCCGTTTCTAATAATATCCAGTTTATCTTGAAATGAATATGTTGAAAATCCCTTTTTCAACAAATTGCACACCATACAAACGCAAATAATATTTTCCACAGTGCTAGGACCAGCTTCCATATTGAATAAGCAATTCTAAAACTGCTTATACGCGCACTAATGTTCAACGTTTTAAAAATCACTTGTCGCCACACCACAGGTTTAGAAACACCAAAAAAGTTTTTACAAATATAGCACAAAAGCTGAGAATAATACCACGAAGATTAATATTAAGTATAATATTAAAATCGATATTAAAATCTATAAAACAAAACGCATTACTATGCTATACAGCTCAGATATCAAGATTATGAAGTGGATATGGGATGCATTTCAAGAAGTTGCTTAACAGTTATGTAAATCGAAGTCGCGCGAGTTCGTGTTGGCTCGATTAATCGAGTGCGTCATCGTTACGGTTTTATCGTGCAACATCTCGGCTGTTGAAATGCAGGGCCGTGTCTATTGAAATTGGGTAAAAGTAAATTTTAATGATTAATATATGTGATAAATAATAATTAGGTTCTAATTATGTGTTTGTTTTTTTAATAATCCCAAGGGAAGCACTGCTTCCCTTGCTTCCATGGACCGACCGCCCCTGGTAGTCCTAAAGTTAATGAAAATATTCAACAAGACGTAATTTTGTCGGCAATAGAAAATCCACATTGTACAGTGCGGGGAGTATCTAGGGATTTGAATATTGGAAAGTCTTCAGTGTCGAACATTTTTATAAAGGTAAAATACCATCCTTATAAAGTACGTCTCATCCATGAATTGGCTGAAGACGACTTTGACCGAAGAAATAAATTCTGCGAGTGTATGATGGACCAAAATAATCGAAATAACAATGTCATTGCAAACGTTTTATTTTCCGACGAGGCAACGTTTTACTTGAACAGGCATGTTAATCGGCAAAACACCCGTTATTGGTCTCAGGAAAATCCACACTGGATGCAAGAATACCATACGCAACGACCACAAAAGGTCAATATGTGGGCTGGTATTGTGAGAAATACAATTGTTGGTCCATATTTTTTTGATGAAAATTTGAGCATTGTATATGAATTTCTTACAAAATATATTAATTCCTGATTTGACCCGGCTTTTTCCTGATATTCAAATAGCCAATACTTTAGACAGCAGAATCTGGTTTCAACAGGATGGCGCACCGCCACATTTCGCTGCAGCTGTGCGCGAGTTTTTACACAGAACCTTTCCAGATCGGTGGATAGGAAGAAAGAGAACAGTGGAATGGCCCGCTAGATCACCTGATCTTAGTCCACTAGACTTCTTTTTATGGGGTTATTTAAAATCTAAAGTCTATACCTACAGACCTGGTAATATCCGTGAGCTAAAGACCGAAGCAGGCAAGAAATGTTGAACATAACAACCGCTGTGCTACAAAATGTCAGAGACGAATGTATTGCCCGGTTAGGTCATTGTCTAGCGGTCAATGGAGAACAATTTGAACATTTATTGTAAATTGTCTTTTGTAAAAATACAGTAACGTATAACTCTCTAATTAAATTTGTATAAACACCTTTTGTATTGTTGTCCACCCTGTACCAATTTGAAGCAACTTGTGATGAATTTTTGGAATCAGCTCAGCAAGTGACATTCGGAAATTGGGAAAAAAGTGGGGTACTCCATTTAAAAAACCGGTTATCACGTCATTACTCGAAGGTAGGTCACCCTGTATATTAAATTGTTATTTGAAAATACAGTAAATTAAAATCAAAAATCGATGTGTTTCGGGAATTTTCAATAATATTGTTTATTTACCTAATAATGAATTTATGCGTTACTTTATGGACTCACTGTATTTTAATTTTCTCGGTACGTTCTTATAGTATCAGCAGTACGACCCTGAAATTTTAGTTAAACAAATTTAAACACAAATGAAAATGATTTCAAGAGTTTTATTAGTAATGAACAGACGTTATTACAGTAATTAGTCATTTGTGTTATAAACATCAGCACTCATTCACACACAATAAACATCCAATGAATTCATGAATACATACATATACATTTTTACATTCTTCTCCTGACAAATTATTTTTGCAGGATCCAGATTTATATTGGCATGGATTTAACTTTTCAATATTTACATTACCAAATGTGCACAAATAGAGTTTGATGAATTAAAATCCTAGTGACATTTCATTGCTATACTACGGCATGCCAGATCCATCAATCCCATCAATTCTAAACGGCTGTTGTCGTTTTGTAGATTTCGCAGGGATTTCTCGGTGCCTCGTTTAGTGAAATATTGCATTTTCCCCTTTTCTACGTGTTTGTTATAATCATTGTGAGAAAAGTAGTTAAAGGCGGAAATAGATTAATGATGCTCCGGCTAATTTCTGTTTGTTTCAATATGCCATTTTGAAGAATGCAGCCAATCCAAAAGAAAGAAGGAACCATTAATTAGATAACGTTGTGTGGAGAAACATTTATTGTGGAAGCGATTCTATAATAATAGTTAAGGGATTTACTAAGTTTTATTTGAAAAATATGCAAATTTCATGTACGGGGTTTTCCTTTTATTTGATACACATTGTACTTAATTTGAATTTGTGACTTTATTTAAGAAAATATAAAACACGTTTTATACTTGGTGTCCGAAAATAACATCATAATTGGGGGGGGGATTCTTTACTAAAAAAATAACAGTAAAAGTTCAAACCAACAGGTGTTCGAAAGTGTTTCTTGAGAGAGCTACGACAATTTGAAGATGTCACCCCAAAATCTGGTTTCCATTTTCTATTTCAAAAACTGTTTTGAGTAAAACAATGAAATTTAGTGCAAGGAGTACGTTTTTCATGAGGAATATAATGGGTTTCAAAATGCCCAACAATATTTATGGGTGCTACTAAACGAGGGATTTAAATTTACTCCAAACAAAATAATCCAAGTGATTCAGATCCGGTGAGCAAGCAGGCTAGGCTACTGGTCCACCTCGACTAATCCATCTTTCAGGAAAGACATCATCCAAATGTTGCCTTACACGAAATTATTGTGGAGCCCTATCATGCATAAACTACATCACTATAGTGTCTGGTAACCACAACATTTAGCAATCCTTTAGTTCATTTTGGAAAACTTAGGCGATTCGGAAAAGCATAGAGCCCAATTAAATAATCATCAATCACAGCCACCCAAACGTTAATTGAAAATTTGTCCTAGTAGCGTAATTCAAAGAAGACATAAGGGTTTTCATCTAATAACACATTGTTGTTGTGAAAATTCATAATTCCATCTCGACTAAATCCTGCTTCATTAGTAAACAGTGTTTTTTCAGGAATTGTTGGACTTATCATGTGGTTTCCCCAACACACCCTAATTTCGCTTTCCAAAATTAAAAAAAATATAAATTGGGCTTCAAAACATCGGACAGTGAAACTCAATTTTATCCTTGGAATGGCAAATTCAAACTGAATCTTATGCAGGCGAAACTATTCTTTTCATCTCATGCAATGTGTCCAGTTTTACCTTTACTGCCATTCGCATTTCAGTCTGTTCCATGATAGGATCTTTTTCAAAGATCTAACATAGGTGTTATCCCCGAGGTGGTGAACGCCTTGTCGTGGCCTCGGGGCTTGAGCTTCAATTGAATATTAATTGATCTTTTTTGGTCGTTCCAAATTTTTAATTTATATTCTCTTGGAGGGACCAAGTTTCATCTATGGGCTGGTACCCAGAAAAAAAACATCATGAAGAATGCTAAAGGAGAAACATCTTACGCGACAGGGCTTCGGAAACCCAGAAGGGGCAGGTTTAGAAGTGTGCAAGCGGACTTCAACCAGTCCTCATCCTGCAACCGTAATGCATCAGAGTTGGGTAACTTGGCTCTCAATGCAGCTAATGTAACAAGCTGTCACAATAATTGCAGAACGATAAACAATTTTTTTTTTTCATTTTCGGCTTTAGCGGAAAATTTTACTAAAGATAGGTAGGTTTTTCTCCCAGTTTGCATTTTATAATTTTTGGGGGGAATTGGGGTGTGTGGGCGGTAACCCACACGATAAAATGTTTCTTTTTTAATTTTCGGCTTCAGCGGAAAATTTTACTAAAGATAGGTAGGTTTTTTCGCCCAGTTTGCATTTTTTTAATTTTTGGGGGAATTGGGGTGTGTGGAGGGGAACCCATACGATAATTTTTTTTATTTTTGGCTTCAGCGGAAAATTTTACTAAAGAATAGTATGCTCAGGTCTTTATAACAAAATTTTTTTTTGTAGACCCGTGTATTGTTGCGAAGTCTCAAATGGATAACCCGGACGGATTAAAAAAACGCATATGTGTCAATACAAGGATGACAATTTATAGTTATTTACATGCAATATGAGACCACTTCACAGAAATGGAGCCTTGTGATTCCTGACGGATCAACTCAAAAAGCATAACGCAGATCTAATAGTTGTCCAAGAAATGCAATTGACTGGAGACGGTATCCTTCATAAGATGGATTATGATGTATGTTAGAGCTGCCACCCAACCTTTCACCCGTTTGGAATTGAATAAGATCTAGAAATTTGATTTAAATCAATAAACGAGGATATTCATACTTACAATAAGAGAAAAATTCTTCAACACCAGCTTTGTAAATATACACGCATCAACTGAAGTGAAGCTAGATGAAAAAATGGCCCAGTTCTTTGACGAGATTGAAGCGCTTATGATAGTTATATAGTATAAGACCTCAATGGCTCATAATTGTCGACATAAATTCAAAAATTGGCAAAGAAAACTTGAAACCAAAATTATATTGGTAAATTCAGTCACAATGCAACCAGTAACAATGGAAATCGAGTCATCAATTTTGCCGCCGCCAAAAACATGGTGATAGGTAGCACGTTCCTCAACCACAAGACTATGCATATAGTCGCATAAATATTTACGTATAGAGAGGCAGAAAATCAGATAGGCCATATTTTAATAGAGAGCAGACACGTCTTGAATTTGATGGATGTAAGGAGCTACAGAAGGACAAAACAAATATAAATTCCGAACATTACTTGGTAGGCATTTGGTTAAGTAGAAATTTTACGAAGAATAGGTACAATTTTGAAGGTGAAAAAGAATTTGTTTATTTAGGATCTTTGATAAAAGTGAATAATAATACACCAGCAAGAATTAAACGACGAACCCTTCCAGCCAATAAATGTTGTTTTGGTCTCTCAGAGTACTTTCGTAATCATAAGTTCTCCAGAAGAACAAAAATTAGGCTATATATAATTTGTATAGTGCCTGTTTTAATATACGGATTAGAAACCTGTACAACTATTAAAGTCGATGAAGCACTACTGAATACATTTTTGAAACAAGCATTATCTTCAAAATATTCAGTGCTGTTTGTGAAGATGGAACTAGGAGGCGTAGGTACAACTTCGAATTCTACAAAATTTATAGGGGCACAGGCAGCAAAGGTATAATTACCACGATTAACACCAGCAGGTTACGGTGGGCCGGCCATATTATCAGATGCAATGACAATAACCCGACGAAAAAGGTTCTAAATGATGAACCGGTTGGCAACAGGAAAAGAGAAAGACTGAACTGACCGAAGCTCAAGTGAAAAGATGAAGTTCACAGGGAGAATCCATGCAGCAAATTGGAAAACTCAGGCAAAGAACAGGATCCAATAGCGGAGGAATTTTGAGAAGTCGAGGCCTCCTCTCTATACGACTATCGATGTGATGAATATATGGTAGCTCTTTGAATTAACCTTTCAGAAGCACCATGTAAAATATCATGACTTGCTGAATGGTTTAACTATTATATCTAATGAGCTTTTCACATATATTTTCATTTATACGGACTGTTAAAAGTGAAATTTTTTTGTACTTGCTATTAATGCATCCACCTCTGGAAAACTTTTTCGAATATATTCTGCCACAAGATGTAAAGCATGTACTTTACACGTAACATGTATAAACGTACAACCTTGTTCTTACAAAGAACGGCCTACCGAACGCATTGTCATGGCGCCATCAGTCACAAACATCAACACTTGAGTTTTTGACAGTTCAAATTTTTCTAACGTCTCCAGCACTACTCTGGTAATTGTTTCGCTAGTACACTGACTTAGTCTTTTGCTAGCTAGTAACAGTGGAACTGTCGGTTTAAAAGGGTCCAGTACTCGTACTATTACATTTAAAATAGATTTTTTTTTACAATCTGTTGTTTCAACAGATAACCACAACCGTGTATTTTTTAATTCACATTTCATCTTATTTACCATGTCTACGTGTATAGTTGGTAGATAGTTACATAACGTTGTGCGACTTGATAACTTCACCTGGGCATTGTATTTATTCCATAACTCGAAATGGTTCTTTATCGAGTATGTGCAGCGAAACATCACAGGCAATCAGCATTAATAGTAAATCAAACATAAACTGTGTTGTCGAAGGCACGCCATTTTTTTTATTTTTATGGTGTACACTATTTACGTGAAGTTCACAATCACGCTTATTCCAGCACATCAAATCTTTCTCGCACACTTTACAAATTATTTTAGCACCATCATAGAATAAATCTGGGAATTCACTTATGAATTTATTCACTTTGTCAGCAAATGGCCGTTTTCTACCCCTGCGTACGTCTGCCATGCTTTATTATTAAATTAATATCAACAATACAGTGCAACAAATAAAATAAAAACACAAAAACAATATGCAATACTCCCAAGTGACTTAACGTGTACACAACTCGAAAGCTAATAGACTGGATTGGAGAAAGAGTTTCGCGGTCAAGGTGAATGCCGGCGACAGTAAGTACATCTGTACTCTATGACCATGATACACATAAACGATTTGTAGCTTTAATTATTATAATGTGAACAATGACTGGCTTTTTGTCGCTTTGTTTTCAACTTATGAATATTTTTTATTTAAGTGTCTGACTGAATTCAATTCAAGATATTTATTTAGCACCACAGTTTAGATTTAATTTTTAGTTTGTAATGCAAATATGTTATTTATTCTTACACGTATTTCCAGGTGATATTATTTGACATTTTCTACTTATTTTATAAAAATTAAAAGACGTTAAGAATAAATTAATGTCTTTAACGAAAAAAACTTACTGTTCTTGATTAATAAGAAAAAAAGCCTAGTCGCACGGCGTGCCCATAGTTTTTAAACCAATGGATATTATTGTTGAACTTATAATTAACATCTAGAAATATTTTTAAATAAACAAATATCCAATTAAAAGTTAAGAGAAACTCATGATCAAATGTGAATGGAAAGAATAAAGAAGTAGCCCATTAGGAAAGTAAACTTTATTTACAGTGTAAGAGACCTGACAGCCAGAAACATATCAAAACTTTAACATTAAATTGAAAAGTGAGATGGTGAACACTAAAAGGAAACTTGGTTGAAGGAGCAGGTAAGAATAGTGCTGTAAAGGTCATATAAACTCGCAATCCTGTGGGAGGAAATTCAACCGCTGTAACTAACTAGCTGTCACAATTTAACAGGCCATGTGACTGAAACAGACAGCAGAGGGATAGATTGATATATACTGTCAGATATGTTTGTTTCAGTTACGTTCCTATCTGGTTTGTATCAATAAAGCATAAGCATACAATTGATATCAGCCAATTTTTGAAATATAAATGTTACTCCTAAAATGAAAAATGTTTTTTTTTAATTATATCGCGTATGGTTAGGACTGTGCATTATTATGTTCATTAACTAAATCATGTACATAGGTGCCTATACCGTAGATTTCTCTATCTGAAGCATTAACTGAAAAATGAATACACAAAAGAAATATAAAAAAAATTATTGGAAATTCCTAAAACAGAAATACACATCTTAAAACAAAAACTAAATAATTCGACACTTGACCTTGTGTGTAATTTTAAACCTGCCATGTCATTAACTGAAAAATTAGACTCATCATACCATTGCTGTTCGTCTGTTTTCATCAATTTCATGTATTTTTTGAACCAATTAGTATTTATAAGGATGCATTTTTCTCTTATGAAGAATTAAAACTGATTTCTTAGATATGTTGAATCTAGCGGCCAATTCCCTTGTTGAGTTGGGATCTTCAGTAACTGCAATCATTACGTTCAATTAATTTCCTTCATTATTAATAATTAGTTTATTCCTCACTAGGTATTTACTTTTTTTCAGTATGAACATTTTGTAACAAATTTGTCACACCAGATTCGAAAGAAATTACGACTGACACTTTGTTGGAATATCGCTCAGCAAATTTCTCCGCCACTTTAACGATATTTTGTTTACATTCTCCATAAATTAACGACATATTTAATAAAGTCTTCATTCATTATTGTAATTCATTTTTATTTGTAGTTTGTAATTTGCTTGTTAAATATTTAGTTTAGTAACTTATAAAAGCTAAACTACATAGCTGAGGTAAGTTACAATTAGAGTTGGCAGAAATGTGCGGCGGGACATAGGCGTACACATCATAATAAGCGTAATAAAAGAAATTAACTAGTAACAATAGCAATAAACTGTTACAATGTATAACAATGTATGCACAACTTAACCTCTTAACCAACTTGATGAACTAGCTTGCTTATCATAAACTGGAGAAGATCTGTAAAAACTTTGCAGCATCAGGTATGTTTCTATGGTTGTCTCTGTAAGTAATATTCGCTGTGATGAAAAAATAAGCGTATATTTTGAGAACGACCGTTTGACATCTATTGATGTAATACGGGCATACTTATAATAGTCTTTGAACGCACTTAACGGTTCTGGGGTTGCACCATCAGTACCACCACAAATTTGCCTTAATTTGGTAAAACCGATGCCTTGCTTTAACACACGTGCGAACTTTTCTCTCATTTTTTGCGTCACTTATAGAGTGTAGTAGTCGATTTACTTCGTCCACTATTTGCAGTGACTCCGCTAACGACAACGCACTGTTTTGTAAGTTTTATATGGGCGTCATGTAGTCTTTTATAGTTCTTGTGAATAGATTTTAAAGCTATGTTCCCCAACGTGTAAGAATCGGCTGTGGTGGTTTGGAAATACCGGGACACTTGCTGTGAAATGCGCAAAGACGTTTAGGAGATTTAAGGAACACTTTTTTTGTACTTACTATTAATGTATCTATCTCTGGAAAACCTTGTCGAATAGTTTCTGCCACAAGATGTAAAGCATGCACTTTACACGTAAAATTCATCAACCTGCAACTGTGTTCTTGAAGAGAATGGTCTACCAGATGCATTGTCGCGGCAGCATCGGTCACAAACATCAACACTTCACTTGTTGACAAATCAAATTTTTCTAACGTCTCCAGCACCACTCGCGTAATTGTTTGGCCAGTACACTCAATTAGTCTTTTGCTAGCTAGTAATAGTGGAAATGTCGGTTTAAGAGGGTCCAGTACACGTACTATAACATTTACAATGTAATTTTTTTACGATCTGTCGTCTCGTCCACAGAACCACAGCCATTTATTTTTTAATACACATTTGATCTTATTTACAATGTCTTCACGTACAGTTGGTACATACTTACGCAACGTTGCGCGAC
The DNA here is from genome assembly GCA_029963845.1 of Rhamnusium bicolor. Lineage (NCBI taxonomy): Eukaryota > Metazoa > Arthropoda > Insecta > Coleoptera > Cerambycidae > Rhamnusium > Rhamnusium bicolor. Next base: position 640,868 of record JANEYF010004223.1, read on the forward strand.
TTGGTAATGTCACCTGGGGATTGTATTTTTTTCCAGAACTCCCGAAATGATTGGTTATAGAGTATGGTCAGCAGAACATCACAGGCAATCAGCATTAACAGTAAATCGAACATAAACTGTGTTTTCGAAGACACGCAATTTTTTTTAGTTTTATGCTGCACAGTGTTTACGTGACGTCTACAATCATATTTATCCCAGCACATCAGGTCTGCCGCACGACTTGACAGCCCTAGTTATAATTACTATAAATGTCAAAATTGCCATTGTTTTTTTTTCACGGCCTGTGATTGATGTGATAACTTTATAAGTTAAGAATTATTCTAAATCAAAAAATATGCAGTTTTAATTCAAAGAAACAATTTTTTTCTAATTTTTAAAAATTATTTATAAAATTTGTTTTCTTAATGCCGTAAAAATCTCAAAAAAAAAATATTTACAACTTTGATATTTAAAGTTTTCTGATATCATTAATAATAAAGAATCCACGGGATGTGTAAAGTCTACAGGACTCACCCTGTATAGACATATCGAAAACCAAAGTGTTTCCAACATTATTTTACTTTTTAATTTTTCTACATCTACTATTAGTTTGTAAAAAAGGTATTCTTGTAATTTTTCCATCAAACAGAAAATTTAATTGTAAATTCTGATATTCCCCACGAACAATTTATGCATGATGAAGTTTCAGCCCATTTTCCCTAAATGTCTGTGAGTTTTTAGTTTATACATATTGTCCAGGCCATTGTCTAGGCCGAAGAGGACCAAACTGTGGCCTCAAAATCACCAGATCTAAATTCCTTTGATTTTTCGCCATGGGGCCAATTTTTGTGTAGAAGGGGAATTCTTCATAAGACATCCCATTAATTTCTGGTATAAAATTAGATTTTATAGCATTAGTCAATGACAAACACCACTGACTAATATTTTAATTAAGTAGTTGCCATTAACTTGAAAGATGATAAAAAAAAAATAAAACACTTAAACTTTGTTGTTTGATACGTTAATCGAATCGAATAAAACGTTTTGTTTATCAGAAGTTTCCTTCGGTAGCTTGTGGATGCATCCAAATAATAATGAATTTTTTGCTCAAAATCAAACTTACGATTTTACAAAGTTCTTTTTTATGTAAAATTGAACAGGGAACTGAAATATATTGGAAAATTTAACCAAAATGCATTGGCGTCGATGTTCTGATTAAAATAGGGTCTCCGTTTACCCCTCTGTACGCCGCTGGTGAATGGATTTATGATTTCATTAACTATTTTTATTGGGCCAGATACCGTTATAAACAGCACAAAATTGGAAAGCGATAGTAACCATTCACTACAAGATATAATGTGAAAACCTTAAAAAAAATTAAACTTGAACACCCTGTAACTCGGCTATAAAGCTTTTGCAGGCATAGGTTCATAGGAACTTTTTTCTCAAAATCATAATTTTTATTAACGGTTACAGTTTGTCGGTGTAAAACTGGGACACCCTGTATATATATATATATATATATATATATATATATATATATATATATATACAAAATTTAATATTTAATTAATAAACATGCACTTGAATTATGTCTAATAACTTCTAAACGTAAAAATATCAAAACTGCAAGAGACAAGAAAATTATGAATTTAACCAGGGAGTAAAACAGTCAATGACGTACTTATTATAAAAAAAGTTGAGGAGAGGAAAATTGTACATGACACCCCAAAAAATATCATCCTAATCAAAATTTCTCTCGGAAACGAAAATCCATAAACAAATATGTTCATATGAACTTTTCTCTATGAAAAAATATTGTGAAATAGAGAGAAATAAGTTGTTATGCAAATTACAAAAATTTTTAAAAAATGCTGTTTCTAAATAGAGAAGGCATACAGGAAAATACATATTTTTATGATGAAGTGAAACAAAAATGTTTGTTTTAAATTGTATTAATAGTATACATTGATCTAAATTCACTTAGTTTCATGTTGTTGAGTTGATAGTCTTGTTCTCGAGGTGCAATATTTGTTGAACTCGTAAGAAAATTCATTAATATTGATTCAATCAAAAATTAAGAATAGAGAATAATTTCTTATATTCTATTAAATAAATGAAAATTTGAAAATATGTCCGTATCTGGAAAAAATAATAAAACCTTGGAAAAAATAATAAAACCTGAACAAATTTCAGTTTTAATGTTCTCCATTACATTTTTTATTTATCGTCGATAATGAACATACTTGTTGATCAGAAGAAGAATTATTGATACAGTTATAAAAGACTCCCGTATATAGAATAAGAAGCAAGTTAGAATAAAGCAGGAACTATTTATTTTACGATAGCTATAATAAGGAAAAGCCCGGTAAAGCGATGTTTTCCGGTTCTTTCTCATTCATCAAATAGATAGCGTCAGGTAATGGAAAAATTCAACTGATATCATCTATTGGATTCGATTCTTTTTAAATCGTACTGCGATATGTCTGCGCACCCTCACGAATTTCTTATTTATTACAGAACCAATTTAATTTAAAATGCTGTTTAAAATTTTCACCTTGTAATAATTATAATCGTTTACTTCTTTCACTGTATATTTAATGTAATTAACTCACTGCTCTTCCCTTACTCTCAGACGATAATAAAAAAACATATAAATATTTGTAATTGTCTGTACAGTTGCTGTGGGGTTTAAGAGGCATCAGGAGCGTAACTAAGTATAAGTGTGAGACAGCAGAGAAGGAGCATCTAGGGGAATAACTTAACTCATAAGTGATCCTGGCTCATTTATCACAAGGCGAAACCACAACACACCCAGTCTACTTGCCATGCTCCTTAATCCTCCTTGCGACTTACTTTCAACATTCCTGAACTTCTAGTTGGAAAGTTTACATACAGCTTAGCTTAACTTCTAATATTTTATATTGAATATAATTATATGTTGTAAAATTACTAATGTCTATTTACATTAAATTTGTATTAGATAGGACTCGAACATACTATTACAATGTTTATAATATATATTTAAATCTTGAAATAATATTTATTATACACTCACTAAATTCAGTTTCAATTAACGTTCTGTTTAACATTAGCTTCTACCAAAACTAACATAACCTGAAAAAATACAATAATTATATCTCCAAATCATTGAGTTCATGATAGAAAACAATTTAATTTGCAGGTTTTAGTTGAATTTTCGAGGTCATAGTTGTGTTGCAGTATGTGATTAATGAATAGAAAGAAACAAATGGTCAATGGTCCACGCAGACTGATTGATATAATTATCTTGTTAATTAAAGCATGTATTTGAAACGATGGATAGAGAAGGATTCAAGGGAATGATCTTTTTTATGTTTTTGTTATTTTGGGGCACTAACAAAGATATTTTCCATCGTGGACTTTGTAAGCTGCTGCTGAAAATCATCGGATACAGTTGACAATTGTCCCGCTTGCGGCGAGACTCATTTTTAGCAAATGTTATTATTTCAATAGATTTCAATCGCAAACTCATAATTTTTACTTGAAAACAAAAAGGGCGTCCTCAAATATTTTTTCTAAAAGTATATACATACAGTGTGTATATAAAATTCTTACACATATCTAACAAAGGTAAGTTATATATATATATATATATATATATATATATATATATATATATATATATATATATATATATATATATATATATATATATACATTTCATTATCGTCAAATAGGAACAATTTTCTTGCTTCCTCACGTTACATATCATCTTACTTAGAGTCTAGGTTAGATTTTAACTGCAATTTTAACTTATTTAATGTAAAATACCTGGTATTTTACATATATATATATATATATATATATATATATATATATATATATATATATATATATATATATATATATATATATATATATATATATATATATATATATATATATATATATATATATATATATATATATGTATATATATATATATATATATATATATATATATATATATATATATATATATATAAACATTGAAGCATATAGATTTGGGGGTTTTAATTCTGTCTATAAAGAAAAAAATATTTAGAAACCAGAACGGCATAAGATATCTCCAGCCCGTCATGATTTATAAGGAAAAATATATCGTGACGTTACCCCCAGCTGTGTAAGAATATAATTTCTTTCCTTTTTGTCATACGTTTTTTTGATAAAATTACTACACTTCAAATGTATTAAGCCTTTAACGGCGAATATCTCGAAAACGTATGAGGGAAAAAAATACCGCCAGAAAATTTAACCTAAAACTAATAAATGATTTCCGAAACCAAGTTATTAAAATTTTAGTGAGTAGTTTACAATAGGCATATAAGGAACACACAGATATTCGCGGATAAAGTGAGCGCTCGATGCATTTGAATCGTATAGTAGGTAATTTACGTAATCACATTTTGAAATGAAATAAAATTCACTTCATCATGGTGTACGAATTTCCGGTTTTCTGTGTGCGAATGTTTCAGTAGGTGTTTACAATATAATATTATGTCTGCATAAATATATCAGGCCATAGACTACAAAATAATTTTAGGAAACAAGCACCCATACTTAATACATGAACTAGATACCCTACCGTTCACCACCCGGAGATATCGTAGCTCGTGATGTCGCGCCAATGGGACAGCGTTCTCAGACACGATATTCCCAGAAGTTCAATTAATACGTTAAACATTTTCCAGATAGAAATTATTAAAACAGATTTGATAATTACTATTGTTTAATAAGACTGTATTAAAATATATGAATTAATTTAAAAAATTCGTCAAGTACAAGGGGTCAATTGTAGTAACTTTGGACAGTTGGCAATACTGAAGTAGATAACTAGGTATTTAAATTTTATTGAAATAATTTACGGCCCGTATGCATTACGAGTAGTTTTTCCGTGGTTACGAGGATTAAGGTCGTAAAAGAAGGAATATGCTGCTTTTACGGCCAGTACCCAAAACGAAAATACTCCTTCCTTTCCCAAGCTCCCAACATGACATTAATAAATCTCTAGGTTCAGCTGAAAACCTGCAAAAAAGTTTTGAAATATTGCGTTATATTTTGTGTATTTTTCAACAAATATAATAGGCGAATATTATTAAAGTGAATGTGTTGAAACATTTAAAACTATTCAAAGAATGCCTATTGACACTAATAAACAAAAAAGAAAATTTGAAGAAATACTGCAATAGGCAATGGGAAAATGAGACATTTTGGAGTTTTGCGCCATAGTATGTCGAAAAGTATAGCCGAGCAGGAATTTTTGACTCGAAATTTGTGTTCAGCAGGCGAAGTATGTTAGGAAAAAAATTTCAAACATCGGACGTTTTCTAATACAGTATTACCAAAAGTATTTATATTTTCGAAACAAGATCTATGTGAATTTTCAAAAAGTATTAAAATTTGGCGGCCCAAGGGGGAGGAATTGCACCGTTGCCCCTTAGATTCGCGCTTGCAAAGATTGGTGGGATAATTGAAAGGATATGGACTGAATGGGGCTGTAAAGTATGGAATAAATTCATTATATTTAGAAAAAATCCTCGGACAAGTCAATTTTTAATTTCAATTATGCACCTTATCCCTTTTTTGGTTATGACGTCAACACTGTTTCCGTTATGACGTCATCGATATTTTTACTTAGCATTTTTGGATTCTGCTTCATTGATTCCAAATATGTATCACATTTAGGGCCTAAAATTAATAAGTTGGAAGATACAACCATTTAAAAATACCAAGCAAAATGTAAAATAAACACGTTTTTTATTAATTTTTGAAGTAGGCTAACTTTTGTTTGTTTTATCATTATCCTCTTTGAAAGTGAATCACTTAATAATACTTTACCCCAGTAGTGGTATCTCAATAATTAATTGTTGTCGATTTATTTTAATTTATAACATGAGTGTAATTATGGTGATACGATGCGAACTCAACAAGATGTACCTAATTTATTTAATACTAAATATCCAGAACTACCCATAACTCAGTCGACAGTGAGCAAAATTGAAAAAAAAATTGAGACTAGTACGTTGATAGAATTACCCAAAACAGGTCGCCCAGGTGTTGACGAGGATACAAAATTAAATATTTTACTGGCTGTTGAAGAAAATTCACATACCAGTATTTGCCAGGTTAGTCAGGATTATAATGTTAGTGAAACATCAGTACATACAGTATTAAAATTGAAAAAATTGCATCTCTTTAAGATTCAGCTTGTGCAAGAACTAAGTGATGATGATCCAGATCGGAGGATACTATTTTGTGAAACAATGATGAATATGGGCAATGGTGCTACTCTTCAGGTAAATGCGTGGGCAGAAATTGTAAGAAATAGAATCATTGGACACTATTTTTTCGATGGAACTGTAAACGGATCCGCTATCTCCAGTTTTTAATGGGCTATCTCATCCCAACGGTATTAAATTTATTCCCCAGTAGAATTAACCCTGGAAATGTTGATGAAAGCCTGTAGTATCAATAGGATGTGCACCTCCCCATTATGCATCAGATATTCGAAGGTATCTTGACCAAATATTTCTGAACAGGTGAATTTGTAGACATAGACTCATCGAATGGCCACCCTGATCACCGGACCTCAATCCATTAGATTATTTTCTGTGGGGTCACCTAAAAAACTTAGTTTATAAAACCAAACCGGAAAACTGTTGAATTAAAAGACAGAATTAGAACATATATAAACAACATCTCTCAGGAAACTACAAACAAGATTCAGCAACACTTTATTCGTCGTTTAGGGTACTGGCAGCTACAACACGTAGTACGGTTCAAACATTTTCTATAAACTGTTTTTATTATTAACTAACCGTTAGTTCTAGGGACAATTATTTCTTCAAACAAAACATGAAACATTAGTAAATTCTTATATTCAAAATGGCCGTATCTTTTAACTTATCAATTTTAGTCTCTAAGTGTATACATTTTTGGAATCAGCTGTTGATTCTGAATCCAAAAATGGAAAAATATACAGGGTGTTCCATTTAAAAATATATCAATGACGTCATAATGGAAACAGTGATAACGTCATAATCAAAAAAAAATTAAGGATAAGGTGCGCAACTGAAATTAAAAATCGACGTGTCCGAGGATTTTTTCTAAATATTTTTGTTTTAAGAAATAATTAATTTATTCCATACTTTACAGACAACTGTATATGTATATGTATAAGTAATTATTTGAATGGTAGAATGCAGACATGAAGTATTATGAGTATGTGTCGAATACGAGGAGTGTAAATGTTGAGGTATAAAAGGAAATATTCTAGGATCGCTTTAATTCATTTTATACATCAACGACATAGCAAATCTATTTGGTAACTGCTGTGCTGTTATCATTTGCTTGCAGATCCTACAATTATTTATGTGACAGAAGAATGCGGCACATCATTGGTAAATAGAATAAATGAGGTTTTGAAAGTAGTAAATGGTTAGAAGTTAATAAATTAAAGATGAATGTATCAAAGACGAAAGGTATGATTTTAGGAAAAAATAAATTTAGAGATTAAATAGAATAGGAAGGATTAGAATTTAGAGCTTGTAATAATTGATGTCGTTAAGGAAATTAAATAGCTAGGAATAATCATTTTCAAATTTAGTAATCATGTTAATTATGTGTGCAAAAGGATACCTGAACTAAAAAGATACGTGTCTTAAAAAGAGTTTGTTACTGTTTGTCTATTGAAAGTAGAAAATTGGTATATAATACTATTATTTTACCGAATTTTAGTTGTTATTGTAGTGTTCTGTATCTTGCACAAAAGTTGAGATGGGCAGTTTTATACTGAGTGAATAATATTATATTAAACGTGTTTCTAGATAAAATAATAAAATAATTAATGGTTAATAATCGTCATATTGACGATAACAATAATAAATACTTATAATCTCTCACATTTTATACTGTAATTTTTATCTCAATGCAATAGCATACAAGTTTTAGGTAGATAATAAATCAAACACGACAGTTCAAATATATTTTATTACAAAAACTATTGAAATAACTCCTCCATTTAACACTAAGAATACTATTATTTATATTTGTGGTAATCTATAACCACCATAGATCTCAATTTTTTTAATACTATCTTATTTTAGTGAAAAATAATTATATACTAGAAAAAAATGAGTGTATGTGATTCTGATTTTGCTAATTATAACAATAAATTGTCTAACACATACAAAATATTATTTACCGAATATTTGTTTTAGATTAAATAAAAATATTTTGCACATTTCTTGACTTCAAGAGTTGTAAAGCATTTTATAAGAGATTGCCAGCAAAAATATGTCAATTTTTTTCTAATAATTCTTAAAGCTTTCATTTTTGTGTTCCTTTTCCCCTATACTTCATATGATTTACAAGGCAGCGGATGCCTTAAATGAGTTTGGGACTTGTATACCGTATCTGCTTTCATTGCTCCCAGTGCTATATCATAATAGAATTATCATTTAGTAAGTTTTGTTTCACCAATGGTGTGTACAAGCATGTACATGATTATTTCTGTACACTTCTTACGTTACAAAACAAAAACAAAACAAAACTTGCTTAACACTTACATTTATATGTTATCTAGACATGACTGATTCCTTTAACAAGTTTGTATCAATTTCTAGAAAAAAATTATAAAATAATTATTGGGTAGGGGCGAGCATAGATCTGCTCTAACAATACTCGTAATCGATTCGAAAGTTAAGTAACGGTAGCCGCAGTCAGTAATTTGATGGTATCAAGTGAAACTCGTCGACCTCGTCCGGTCTCCTAGCGGTTTGCATATCAGCGTATACGCAGAAACTATGCAATCTTAGGCGAAGGTTGTGTAGGTGATATACTATTCCTCGAAAGGGATGTAAAGCAGTTGGTCCCTTGTCTATTAAATGTTAGGCAAGTAAAAAAAATCCCTACTCTTCGACAGAGAAGAGGTTCGGCAAAATTTCCTGGTTGGGGGTAGCTGGTCTCTTGGCATCTGTGATTTGCCCTAGTAGCTGATATAGGCCGACGTTAAATAAATAATTGAAACAAAAAAAATTATTGCGTACTGCATCAGCATCCTTTCAAACCGAATACGATAATAATAAATAGTGATAGTTTCTTATATAAATATATAAATACGAAGCAAATAAAATGTCCGATTCTTTAAATTTAAATCAACTTACAAGTTTTAAGCGAAAGAAGCCTATGTGTTAATTTACAATAAGTAAAAATATGTAGCTTCTATGGATTGTTACATTAAACATTTTCGATAAACTATAACAATATTACGCCAGTTCTAAAAAATTGGTTACATGTATGTATATAACATCCATCGGTATCTAAATTATATTGCTTGCCAAAGATATATAAACAAAGAAAGTCTATGCGTCCTATTGTTTCAGCAGTTGTAACTCTTTGTCACCTTTCGTTGCTAGTCTCTTCATAAACAGATTTTAAATAGTAGCAAAATAGGCATTAAAATGTTTTCCTAAGGTTTGGCTGAAGTATGCCGATGAAATATTTGAAACAGAAATTGCAAATATAGTCGTATCAGAGTTAAATAACACTAGCCAACACACATTTTGGTGTTCAAAAAGTTAGACCCATTCTTGGACATATTTGGGGCACTGACTGCAAAAATGGCATCAGTTTTGTCCCGTCAGGTCTAATTTTGGAGATACAGCATAACCTTATATACTGAATCAATTGGTCATCTGGCAAAATTCAGAATCCTTAATGAAGTAACCATTATTTTACAACTAGATACATATTTCTGATGCAGGTAACAAAATACAAAGTTTTACTATGTGCATACGTGCGTGCGTGCGTGCGTACGTGCTTACATGTATGCATGCATGTATGTATGTATGTATGTATGTATCCGCGATAAAAATTCTAATGGGAGAATTTCAAATTTGGCAATTAAGATTTTCAACATTTTAGGTGACACAATAAATTTGGTGAATGTGGTACCACCAGAAGAGACATAATGAATGAAAGAGGAAGAAAGGTACAATTTCGGAGAAAAACAATAAAAAAATTTATTGCATTTCTGGACGAATTTCGACGAATTATAATAAAAAAACATCTTTATGGAAAAAAATCTGTCCGCATGTCTGTAGTATCGCGATAGCAACCACAGTTTTTGATATAAAACTTTAAAATTTGGTACACTTGTTCTAAAGGTCAAAGACAATGAAAAATTCGGTGATGAGCAAAATTGGCCAGCTAAAAGGAGGTCCACGGGATCCAAACTTTTTTGCATTTGTTTACAAAAAAATATATTCTTGATGAAAAATTATAAATCATGTCTACTATATCAAGCCAATAAAATATATTTTCCAAGTACTTAAATAAAGCTTATGTAAATTGAAATTTTTTACACATTTGACCTCATAAAATGGAGTTAGGATAAATTTGGCAGTTTGACATTTGTAATGTCTAATTTAGTTACAAAAATGTCAATGTCAATAAATAGAAATTATTAAATATATGACATGAATTATTATTGACAGTATCAAACGACGCTGATAATTAATTATTTAAAAATTTGAATGAAACATTTCAAGGTACGCTATTAAAATTTAATCGAGGTAAGTGAATAATTAAATAGAATGATTTTGTTAGATCAGGATGATATATACCGGTATAAGAAAGTTATGTGCTGGCCACATCAGGTATTTTAAATTTGCACAATAAAAAAAATGAATCTAAAATAAAATTTCGAAACGGTGTAACTTTATAAAAAAGCAATATTTTTTGATAAAATTTTAGATCTCTCGATATATTTTCTACCTGATTCTGATAAAAAAGTTTTGCAAATAATTTATAAAAAATAACCTGGGTAGGCACATAATTTTTTCAATTTTTTTTCGCAAATTTCAATCGCATTTTTTTTCTGCATAATTTCTTCATTTAGTCACAGTTTACGAATCAGATATCCCACTTGCCGGAGAATTACGTACAAAGTTTTATTTTTTGTTGCTTCTGCGCGCATAAGTTTTATACCGACGCGACAACGCACATATTATATATGCGTTGTCGCGTTCACAAGAATAAGTAAACAGATAAGGACTGGCACATTTGATTATAACGAACTGTGATGAATTGAGTATCAAGTATTAAGTAATAATTTTAAACAATTATAAAATTTCAAAGCAAAACGTTATACAGTTTTACACATTTTAATTGGGCATAATACTTGTACCTTTTATTTGTCCAGTATAAAGATTTAGTTTAATGATTTTGTTGGAAACGTATCAAGTTTATTCAAAATTATAACAAAACATCGGTAGATTGAAATAAGCAAACAAATAAACTTAAAAAAATTCTAAAATGAATTACATCATTGACAATATAATATACAATTTGTGGATTTCACATTTTGAAATTGTGAAAAATTAAGAACATATTCTCTTACAAAACTAAAAACATTGTGTCATTTAATAGTATAATTTTTTGTAAATATGTTTTACAAGTGAAAAAGTCTAGACGCGTAAGTTTGTTTAGGAAACCTTCGGACCTATATGTTCTAAAAATTGAATTACATAATTATTGATAATAAAATATACAATTTATGGATTTCACATTTAGAAATTTTGAAAAATTAAAAAGATATTCTCTTAAAAAACTAGAGACTTTCTGTTATTTAATAGCACAATTTTTTGTAAATATGTTACAAGTGAAAAAGTTTAGATGCGAGTTATGTGATGCCACCCTATAATATTTCATATTATAATATAACGAATATGCACTGTTATCTATTCTTCTACTCTAGTTAAATGCTGACATTGTAATTCTCCAATTCTCTATTGCATCTTGCTAATTGTATTCAGTTCTGATATAGCTTTGTACTAAACAACACAATAAATTTTATTAACGAAAATTCCGTTTTTGGAAAAGTTTGTTTTTAAAAACGTGCATTCGGCTTCGAGGTATTTTAGTGGCGCAGTCGTACGGATTTTTCGTAGGAAATCCATTAAGGACAATCCTGTGAGTTTCAACTCTTAAACGAAAAAGTGAACCTTTGGAATAAATATACCGAGTGCTAACCGATAGAACTCCATCGAGGAATACTGTGGATTAGCAGCCGACGCAAATGCACATTGTGCCGATGTTGTAAGTAGATTTTATCAGTTCATGTCAGACTCCTTTTTATCCGTTGATTCCTTTTGCGAAAACAATTTGGATTTAGGGTTAGATTTAGTTTCAATTTTTAATAATCTGAGTATCGACTCAAATCATTCAAGTGACAATTTTATTAATAGTGTTTCAAGTACTAGTAATTTAAAAATGTCTGCAACTGCTCTAGACATGAAAAACGTATCAGTTATTCCAAATTTTAATAGTAGTCCTAACAAGCTACATAGATTTATAAGTGTTTGCGAGTCAATATTAACTCATTATTACGACACACAAAACACCAGTAATTTTCAAAATACTCTTTTAATGAATGGTATTCTAAATAAATTAGAAGGACGGGCGGAAGAAGTTGTTGCTATTAATGGTAGTAATAGTTGGGACGATATAAAAAGTGCATTATTGCAAAATTTCGGAGATCAGAGAGACGAAAATTGCTTAAATCAGGATTTAGTAAATTTAAGGCAAAAACCAAACGAATCGCCTTATCAATTTCACGAAAAGGCAATTCATTTGTTAAATACAATTTGTAATTACATTGATCTGCACTTCGACGCTGCAGAAAGACAATGTAAACGAAATTTTTTCACTAAACAGGCATTAACAACATTTTTGGCTGGATTAAAAGAGCCATTAGGTTCCACAATTCGTGCAATGAGACCAACTACTCTAGCCAAAGCCATACAATTCATTACAGAGGAAGATAATATCAAATATCTGCAAAGATCGAGTCAACCAAATATTCAAATTAGGAAACCTTTAGTTCAACACCCACAAAATTATTATAACCCAAATTATTCACAAAATCATTTTAACCCAGCATTTTCTCAAATGAATATGCAATCAAGATAAATGCCTTTTGCGCAGCAACAAGGGCAGTCGCGATTTCCTCGCGGTCCCGTCAATATTCAAAGACACCCAAATCCGCCAACTCAAAAATTCCCTACTAATTTACAAACATTTGGCAAACCCCAAAATGTTTGGAAACCAAATTCTAATGTTCCACAAAACAAACCAACACCTATGAGTATTACTACTCGAAATACAACCTCGCAATTTAGAAGGCCCTATCAAAATAATGCGTTTCAAAATAATGGTCAAAGGTCTAATTTTGCTGCGGAACAATTATTTAATAACGAACATTATGATAACCAATATGATGACGAGACACCCGAAAATTTGTGTGACGACGAACAAACATACGAATGTTCATACCCCGACGATGAACAAGGTGAAAATTTTCAGGGGGGCCTGAATCCGACAACCGAAATATAGTAGAATATCATAAATATGTCTACGGACAAAAAAGAGCTACCATATATCCAAATTTCTAAACCCCCTTTAAAACTTCTTATTGACACAGGTAGCACCAAATCATTTCTAAATCCCGAAATTGTCTCAAAGTATTATTATAAAAATATTTTATATGAACCATTTGTTGTGTCTACAATATTTCAAACATCTTCTCACAAACATTGTGCGGAAATTCCAATTTTCCCGGAATTTAATCAAGACGAAAACTTAAAATTTTATTTGTTTAATTTCCATAATATTTATGATGGACTTGTAAGACTTGACAATTTAAAACTTTTAAATGCTCAACTAGACTTCGTAAATTCGAAACTAGTAACACCTAAATGTATACTACCTATACATTACCAACAATCAGGTCAACAAATTTTATTAAAAGTACAAATTAGTCCACATACTCGAACTGTGACAAAAATTCCAGTTAATCAAAAAAACGGTGACGTCATTATTCCTCATCAACAAATTGAAAATTGTGAAATACCCGAAACATTGTCAACTGCGATAAACGGATTAGCTTTAGTCGAAATTTCCAATAAAACCGACAAAGAAATTATCCTTACCTTATTAAACCCAATTAAAACAATACCTTTTATAGCAAATAATTACGAATTATATCATGCGGAAATAACCACTAATATTAGCGATAAAGTACCTGATATTAATAATTTAATCGAACTTCATATATGAATGCGGAAGAGAAAGAGCATGTGTTAAAATTGTGCAGAAAATATTCTGATATTTTTCATATAGAAAACCAGAACTTGTCTTTCACTAATCAAATAAAACATTGTATTAAAACTAAAGACAAATTACCGGTATACACAGAATCATACAGGTATCCATTTGTACATAAACCGGAGGTCGAACGCCAAATTACTTCAATGTTAGGACAAGGAATTATACGTCCAAGCAATTTCCCATGGTCATCGCCGATATGGATCGTTCCGAAGAAGTCGGATGCATCTGGTAAGAAAAAGTGGAGAATTGTCGTCGACTATAGAAAGTTGAACGAGAGGACCATAGACGACAGGTACCCTCTTCCTAATATCACCGACGTATTGGATAAATTAGGAAGGTGTAACTATTTTTCGACACTCGACTTGGTAAGCGGATTCCACCAAATCGAGATGAATCCGGAAGACATCCCAAAAACCGCGTTCAACGTCGAAAATGGACACTATGAGTATGTCCGGATGCCATTTGGTCTGAAGAACGCCCCCGCAACGTTTCAGCGCGTAATGGACAACATCTTACTTGGTTTGCAGAACGAAATTTGCTTGGTGTACCTGGACGACATCATCATATACTCTACATCTTTACAAGAACACATCGTCAACCTTTCAAAAGTATTTCAACGCCTCAGAGAAACCAACTTTAAAATACAATTGGATAAATCCGAATTCCTGAAGAAAGAAGTAGCCTATCTGGGTCATATTGTTACACCTTAAGGAGTGAAAGCAGACCCAGACAAGATCGCCGCCATCGATAAATTTCCAATACCCAAAACGGCGAAAGAAATTAAAGGAATTCTAGGTTTACTAAGTTACTACAGGAAGTTCATAAAGGACTTCGCGCGGATTACAAAACCATTAAATCTCTGCTTGAAAAAGGACGCGAAAATTGTACATACACCACAGTTTATAAGATGTTTCGAAGACTGTAAAAAATTACTAACTAACGAGCCAATTCTACAGTACCCGGACTTTGCTAATGACTTTGTTTTAACAACGGACGCCAGCAATGTAGCCCTTGGAGCTATACTCTCGCAGGGAATAATAGGAAAAGACAAACCCGTGTCATTTGCATCAAGAACACTAAATGACTCTGTACAGAACTTCAGCACCATAGAGAAAGAGCTTTTGGGAATCGTGTGGGCGACGAAGTACTTCCGGCCGTATATATACAGACGAAAATTTCAAATCGTAACGGACCATAAACCTCTAAAATGGTTGATGTCCCTAAGAGATCCAAATTCAAGACTAGTTCGCTGGAGGCTCAAACTAGAAGAGTTTGATTATGAAGTCGAATATAAAAAAAGGAAAAAGTAACACCAATGCAGACGCCCTGTCTCGCGTAGAGATCCACACGAAGGATATTTCCAATATATGGATGAATTCAATAAATCACTGGCTGGTAATCAACATCTAGAAGAAAATACCCATAATTTATCAATAATTGGTAACGCAAGCGAACGACCCATAATGGACGACGTCAGAGAAGAAGAACCAGGACCATCCTCACAAAGAAGAGCTACAACCGACACAGAAGAGACAATATCTGCCAAAGAGGTCGAGAAAGTCATCCCTGAAGAACTCACTCCAGAAGAAGGAGACACGGTTCACACAAGTCACGAAGAACCGATACAAGAAATGCCATCGACAGAAAGATCTCTTAACTCATTCGATCACCAAATAGAAATAAACTTTGTTTTGCACTCCCCTGCAAAACCCAAATCTAAACAAATATTTCCATTAAAAAGGCGACTTTATGTACAAATATCAACACGTAACTTAGAAAATGATATTATTAACTTATTCAAAAATTATTTAGATCCAAGATTTACTTATGCAATTCATTTTAGTAATGAATCATATGTACCGCAAATCTGTGAAATTTTAAGAAAAACCTTTAAAAATTCGGCATACAAATTAGTCAAATGTAATACCGTTTTACAGGACGTTACTAATAAGGACGACCAGAAAAAAGGTTATAAAAAACTACCACGAGAGTAAAACAAACCATCGCGGCATTTTGGAAACGGAAGCACGCATAAGAAGGTCAAACTACTGGCCTGGAATTAAAAATGACGTAACAAACTATATAAATGCATGCGAAATATGTCAAACTAATAAATATGATAGAAATCCGCCTAAACAAAAATTGATGGTATTCTCCTACACCATCACGACCTTTCGAGATTGTTCATATCGACACTTTTCAAGCACAAGGACAAAAATTTTTGACAATAATTGACACATTTTCTAAATATGCTCAAGCCTATCCCCTTACAGGAATGGTAGGTACCGAAATTGTAAAAGCTTTCTTAATATTCATGACACACCATGGTTTACCTTCACTAGTAATAATGGACAATGGTACTGAACTAAAAAATTCCGTGGTCCAAGAATTTCTAAAAACTCACCAAATTCAAATGCATTATATAACGGTTAACAACCCCCAATCTAATGGTCCCATTGAAAGATTCCATTCAACCATTATTGAACACCTACGAGTAATTAGAAATATAAATAAAGGTAAAATCGATATTTTAATCCAAATGCCCTATGCGATATTAGGTTATAACAACGCTATACATTCGGTAACCAAACAAAAACCGATCGATATTATAAATGGTCATTTAAACTCCAAGGACCCATTTGACATTGACATAAACCAAAAACTGATAAATAATTACATTCAAGAACACCGCGAAACAACTAAAAAAAAATTATAAAACATTAAATGAGCAGTTACTTCAACAAAAAGAAGACACCATTGAGAGCCATAACAAAAACCAAAATCGACATGATCCCCTGACTTATGAACCTAACTCGGAAGCGTATAGAAAAATTACTACCAAAACTCGTAATAAACTAAATCCGAGGTTTACGAAAGAGAAAGTAGTTCGCAATAAAAATGTAAAAATAAGATCCACTTGTAATGTTCTACATAAACAAAATTTAAAAAGACCGCGGTCTAACAAAAAAGAAATTGTTACAGGAACCACGTGATCCTTCTAATCCTGGCGATGCCGAGGGTTATGCTTCAGTAAATAACAATAACCAACCTCAACAAGAACCCCGGAGTCCTTCCTTATAAACTAGGTACGGCAAAAATGAAATTTAAAACACATACCTTCATTCACTACTACGACTTAAATCCCATTGGAATCGAAATTAAAATACTTAAAGAACAATATAAAAATGTCACACTTGCTATAAAAAATAGTTTGTCATCCTTACTTTTTTGAATTAGAAAATTTTAATCGAGCCCTAATATATCAATTAAACTCAGCTGAACAAAAATTTAATTCTCTAAGTCCAACTGCCAGAGTTAAACGTGGTCTTATTGATGGATTGGGTACTATAATAAAAAGCATTTCAGGTAATTTAGATGCAAACGATGCTGCTCATTATGATCAAGCAATAGTCGATCTCGAAACCAATCAAAAAGAAATTGTAAAAAATTAAACAAGGAAATCTCTCTTACCACCGAAATAATCGATAATTTCAATAAAACAATTACATTAATTAAAAATAACCAAGCTGTAATAACTTCTGGCCTGAATAAAATATGCAGTGATTTAAATAAATTTATTTTTGAGTTTAACGACTATTTAGAAACCAGAAATGTCTTAGATCAACTTAGCACTACACTACTCGAAATGTAATTCTACAGTTATTAAGTGACATCGAAAACGCAATAACTTTTGCTAGACTAAGAACACTTCACAATAGTATCTTAAAAATAGGCGAGCTTGAATCTATTTTACAAACTATCCTAAAATACTATTCAGCGGATCAATTAATTTATTCACATATTTCAAATAATACTCATAGATATTACGATTTATTAGAAATCGAAGCTTATTATTCAGGGACAAAAATTGTTTTCGTAATTCATTTTCCTATTGTTTACCCAGAAACATTTTCTTATTACCACCTGTACTCAGTTCCTACACAAAACCACACAACAATTATTCCAAGAAATACCTATTTGGTTATGAACGAAAACTTCTACCAGTATACCATCGGTACCTTGTATCGAATTGCACCCCAATTACTACTGCCCTGATAATGACTACTTGACGTATGGAATTAAGAATGGAGATTGTATTTTTGAACTCTTACAATTAGAATCCACTTATAAAAGCTGCCAACAAGTACCAGTACAAATCACACGAAATGTGATTCAACAAGTAGACGATACTCATTACATTGTCATATTCCCAAATCAAACAAAAAATCCGAACTGTTTGTGGACGTACAGACTTCACGACACTCGAAGGAAACTATTTAATCAGTGTTCCACCAGGATGCTCATTCGAAACCAACGATTACAACTATGTCAATGAAAAACATATTACCAGAGGTCAGCCAATGCTCCTGCCAGAAATTAATATTCCCCACAAGTCATCTGTGGCCACCTTACCCAAAATAACTATTAAAGACGTTCAACTGGACAAAATTCATGAACTTCAAATGGAACAACGAAAACTTGGACCAGTCCAGCTCATACATACCGAAAAATCATGGGCAAACTATTGGATAATCCCCGTGTATGTTATCCTGATTTCCATTGGACTCTACTCCATTTACATGTTCATCCAACGTAGAAGACGAGGAATCCCCCCAGACGACTACCAGTGATCAACCCCAGGCAAGCCCTCGAATATTTTTCACTCCGTGAAATATGCCTCAATTTAGGGATGGAGGAGTTATGTGATGCCAACCTATAATATTTCATATTATAATAATAATATAACGAATATGCACTGTTATCTATTCTACTCTAGTTAAATACTGACATTGTAATTCTCCAATTCTCTATTGCATCTTGCTAATTGTATTCAGTTCTGATATAGCTTTGTACTAAACAACACAATAAATTTTATTAACGAAAATTCCGTTTTTGGAAAAGTTTGTTTTTAAAAACGTGCATTCGGCTTCGAGGTATTTTAGTTGCGTAAGTTTGTTTAGGAAACATTCACAATCTATTTAAAAATTTCACACAAATTGTAGAAACTAACTTAATCTATTCAGACATTTGTTCCTTAAATGAAGTAAAAATAATGTATTTTTATGCAACCGCGTATACAAAATTTGCAAAGAATTCAATTTAGGTAATTTCTAAGTTTGTACCAAAGTTTCAAATAATGTTAATGCATAAAGTGTACAAGATAATTGCTCCGAAAATATAATATTTATTTACACAACTTATTCCTGTCATATTTTTAAGATCAATTTGGGTTTTTTTTACAACTGGGACAAAATGTCACACAATCTTTCCTCCGTGTGAGTAAAAATCCAGTTGATTGACAAAATAATTCCTTAAAGAATTAAACCTATCAAAACAAAGAATGCGAAACGAAAAACTCAGGACATGTTAAGTTAGAGTAGGTAACTAAACTTGATAGGAAGTTTTATTAGATATAGTCTGAGATTAATTTGATGCAATATGAAAAAAATTAAGATGGGAGGGCTTCTTTAAGGGTACTGGGATGCCCTGAACTTTTTTCTTAGAAACAATTATTATAATGGGGGCAAATAAGGTTTAAAATGTCTTTTGTCTCTTTGCCATTTCTCTCGCAGGAGGAGCCGTTTCCGAAAAAAAATAGCAAAAAACAATATAAATTAAAATATACTTAATAAATCAAACAGTTATTTATTCTTAAGCGTGTTTAATGATCAAAACGACTTGCACGTAAAGCCAAAGGTGTTGTTTCAGCGTTAATACCCGTAAATTTTTAATATTTGGATATATTACAACATATCAAACTAACTTCCGACTCTTGATAAAGAGCGTATTTTATTTGAGAACTAAAAGAAAAATGTATGTAAAGTAACTTCGAAAGTAACCTAGACAACAACTGTCCATTTGTATTGAAATTTAAATTTAGTAGAATAAATGAAGTGTGGAAAATTAAGTATTTAACGTTATAACTTACTAACTTAGACTTATCTTTCGTGTTCTTTGGGAAATGAAAAAAAAAAACATAATTTTATATTATATTCTGTGTTTTTGAGACAACCGTTTGCACAACAATACTTTGGAGCCATTTGCAAAAGTTTATTTATATATAAATAACTAAAGCTGGTAACTGTCCTATCACAAACAACACTATTTATTTAATAACCTAGTTAGAGATAACACTAAACAAAACCACACTACAATACCCGCTTTAAAAGGCAGGTTCATAGCACATTACTCGTGAAGATGGGGACTGAAAATGAAATGCGCATGACAAAATCTCATGCATTGAAATTGTACGTGATTGTACTGACAGCGCGCATTCAAATAAAAATTGTATTTACCACATGCTTCAAAGCGTGCCGACCACAAGTAGGATATCAAAAATATCGCTTAGGTCCCATGCTCTAATACAAAAAATATGACACAACCTAAATTTCACCAGCCGCTACAGTACTTCATTGTTAGTGCATCACATCAAAGGTTCCAACCTACTTTAGGAAACTCTAAGACGAAAATCTACTTCTGCATTATTTGTTATTCTACAATTACACATTTTAAGAACTATAATATTCAGGCAGTTCTAGTTACAGCAAAGGAAACATTTCATAAAATGTGTTATCAATTCACTCATTTAATTAATTGATTAATCAAAAAAAAATTAAATTGATTAATTTTACGAACATTAATTAAGCTACAATTTATGTAACAAAAACAATATATTTACATCGAATTATAATGCAAATAATTCTCTGTAAAATACAGAACTAAGGCCGGATCTGCGTAGGGCAAATATCGGCGTTATATGATTTAGTATCTCCACGTGGGAGTCTGAAAGCTGCCCGCTGCTCCCAAATGAACACATCCATATTTTTTTAACACATGCTGGTGGCAGGTCTGCTTATTAATATGTCCCTATCGCATAAAAATATATTTATTCAGAAAACAATAAAATAACACTAAAATCAAATTTTGTTTGAAAATATTAACTTTCCTCCGAAAGATACACGGAAAACGAGATTTCATATTTCTATATTCATGGATAAAAAAATCAATTTTAGCTATCAAAATATTATATAGCATATAGTGTGTCACCAGGGAAGATACACAGGAAAAGTGGGATTTGTTGAGGGACTCTGAGGATAAAGACAACATTAAAAAAAGCAAATTGCTACATGAATTCTACCACAAAAGGCAACAGTGACACAACTTTTGAGTTACAGAATTTTAAAATTAATATTAAAAACTTAAATAGACTCTAATATCTATTAAATGGATGGTAATATTTATATTTATATTATAAGGTAAAATATTGGTAAAGTATTTATATTTTTATGTTAAGAAAATTTCTGAAGATGTCCAGTGGCACCAAATTAAGGAGTAAGGACTTCTTTTTTACATCAAATTTTCTTTTTATCCATTACATTTTTTATTTTGAGATCTGAAAAATAGGCGTTAGATCTGATAGTGAGGGGAACTTCCCAGTAGCATTTGGCGACTTCCAGAGTGAATTTGTTCCAAAAATTTCATACAACTGTGCTAAAATAGATGTAAATTCATGTTTCAGATATCTGATGCCAAAAAAGCTCGTTTTCTCTTTTCAACAATTTTTTTTATAATTTCAACTGTTTTAAAGCACAAAATTTTGTACAAAAAATTCTTTAATATTTTTAATATAGTTTACATTAGCAGGACTCGCCAATCGATAGAGGACCTCATTTGAAGGTAAAAAGTTCGATTTAATGTGTCGAAAAGTTCTTCTTTTCGAGACACAATGTGCTGAATTTTTCCAGCAGGTACTAAGAAATTATATAAGCTTTCGATGTGAAATTTGGCAAGTGTTTTCGCCTCAATAGTGCTACCTTTTTGCCAATACGACACATTTGTCTCAATATCCATTGGCGCAGAAACTGGGGTCTGAAACTCTTTTTCTGCCTAGAACTTTATGAGTTTTTCACAAAAAATTATTTTTTTAATTGCCTCTACAAATTTTAAAAAAAAGCAGTCTTCACTGTTTCCGTACGATGCTCGATTTTTGAGAAAAATGCCAACAAAGTTGGCAAGTGTTGTAATTTTATTCAAGAAACACTAAAACTACTGTTGAATCAAAAAAATTTGCAACACAAATTAAATAAAATAATAAAATTAATGAACGTCAATTAAATCTAGGGAAAATGTTTGAAATGGAGGCCATTTTGTTGAATACATAAATGACAGCGAACTGCAATGGATCATCTGATATGAAGTAAATGATATTCTCGTAGTTCCTTGCAAGCATTTTGTATTATCTGGATTAATTCGTCCCTCGCATTTATTGGAGTGGTATAAATTTTAGCTATTTCAGTTTTTCTAGGAATTGACTCCTCAAAGCTAAAGTCGAAGACTTCCATCTTCCATGACGTTTTAATGTTAATATGTCTGCCCTCGATTTCACAAGCAATGTTGCAGAAGAAACACTGTCCTGTAATTGCATATTTAAGTATTTTACAATTTCACTAAAAGTATTTACACTGATGACAGATTGAACTGAGGATTTTCCGTTATAATATCTTACAAAAAATCTGGCGTGACTGGTAGACTGGGGACGAAGAGATGCATATTTGCGATACATTTAAGCAAAATTAAAACTTCTAATTTTACCGCTTATTACAAATGATCAAGGTTTGTTGGTCTTGCTATCAGGAATTCTGACAGTTAAGATAGAATGCGTGTCACTAATATCATTTAATGTCAGTTTCTGCAACTCGTCCCAGCAGTATGCTCCAGCAGTGTTAAATACTGCAACTATCTGTAACAAAAGACAAGTAAATAAAGTTAAAAATTAACATTATTTTTGTTACCTTAATCTACCTTAATTTATTATCTGGGGCTTCAATTTAAGATGTCAAATTCTTCTTGGGTAAAAGTTTTAGATTTTTTAGGACGATTTCCCACTGATTCCCACTCATTCAGAAATGGAATTAATTTTGTAAAATGTCGAATTTCCACATTATCATTAATTGAAAGTGTAGCCTTTAACATTGAATATTCTGACCATAATTTCAATAGCTTTGGTATTTCTGATTTTTTTTAAATACGCTAAGAGAACATTTTCAGTAATGTTCCTAACAAACATTGTGTTACACCAGTCTTTAAAGCATCTGTAACAAACTATGCACTTTTTTAGATTTATCTGGTAATAAACCCGCTGTAGCTTCATTTGCTGTTTTTTTATCTGGAGGAGTACAACTAATTTCTTCCTCACTATCAGACCTCAACATTTTTAACAGTTTTATAACAAAATATTAAGTCCTCAAACTGGCAACTGGAAATTAATTCCAGAAATTGTCACTGTCAAGCGCCATCCATAGATAACTGAATAAAATTTCGTTAGTATCAATGGACTTGGACCGATCAAAATTAGAGTAAAAAATTATAATTACACAATACCTACATATATAAATATTATTTAATTACAATTACATATTATATCTGTAATATCAAACAATAAAATTTTAAGGAATATTTAATAGTATAGTTACATACCACGTTCATATGTATACCCAATACAAGAAATAATGTTATATTTTAGATCAGACTCGTAATCAACTAAATTGCAAAAAGTAATTTCTTTTTAGCACTAGTGCAAAATAGTATATTGTTTTATTAGGATTAAAAGTGACACTTTGTTTGACGAGCAATTATGTTTGTATTTGCGAGGCGAAGCGCAGCGTAGCCGAGCGAACGAAAAAATTATGAGTCAAACAGACACTTTAAATCCGAATGAAACATGTTATTTTTTCTTCAAACGAAAAAAAAATTCGAAATATTTAAACATTAAGTACATACATAATTATTTTCGTTTATACGACAGTTTCATCGTGTTGCTTGTGACAAACACTATGTGATTGCTATGTATATTGTGTGGTTGCTAGGGATGCCAATAAATATAAACAAACATTCTATTTAAGCAAATAAATTGTGATTTATTATAGTTCATTATTAGAAAAAATGTCTGATTGTGAAGATTTGTCGAGTATACCAGCAGAGGTGGTTGAAATTGCTAATGAAGTGACTTTAAATCTTCTACCACCAAAGTCGCGTGAAGTATACGAGTGCTCATATAATCGTTTTATGCAATGGTGCTCTGAAAATAATATAAAATAGTATTCGGAAAGTGTTTTATTGGAATATTTTGCCAGTCTGTCCTCAAAAATGAAATGTTCCACTTTGTGGTCACAGTATTCAATGGTGAAATCGACACTGACTCTCAATAATGGCGTAGATATAAGTAAATTTTCCAAGTTGAATGCATTTTTAAAAAGGCAAAGTAATGGTTATACCCCTAAAAAAGATATGGTTTTAACGAAGGACCAAGTTGAACAGTTTTTGGATGCTGCTCCTAACATACATTATTTAATGATGAAGGCAAGTATCAAAATGGAAGATGTCAACGGTCAGTAGTCGGTATTCATAAAATTAGTAGTGTTGCAAAAGAAGTGGCAAAATATTTAAATTTGCCAAATGCAAATGAATATACTGGACACTGCTTACGTCGAACTTCTGCCACTTTTCTTGTAGATTATGGTGGTGATGTCACTTGTCTTAAAAGACATGGGGGTTGGAGGTCGAACACTGTTGCAGAGGGGTATATAGAAGAATCTATAGAAAATAAAAAAAGTACAGTAAGAAAAATATTTCAACTCGATAAACCTAGTACTAGCACCAATGGGCCTAGTACGTGTAATAATATCAATCCCTTGAATCTCGATAATAAAGCTGCTTGCAATAATGTAGAAAATCAAGGAAAAATTAATCAAGAAATGTGTTCCCACGATACCACTAAGAGTGTAACAGTTTCAGATATTGCTACCACCACCGTTAAAAATGTTAACAGTGTCGATTCTTCTGGTTTGTTTAATTTTTATTCAACTTGTGCAAACTGCACTTTCAATATTACTATCAATAAATAATAATAATTGAATGAATTTATATATCTAGCCTAATCAATAAGTTTTGTATTTCATTTCATTGTTTAATAATTTTGGATTTAAGAATTTCATATTTTAATTTAAATAAACTGAATTAATATGAAAATGCTTAATTTTTACCTAAATATACTTTTAATACTAGGATTAAAAATACTTTTAATCCTAGGATTAAAAGTGTTGACATTTTTATATTAGTAACAAAAACATCAATTTTTGTGTCAAATTTTACCATTAAAAATGATTACTTTTGTGACGTTTGAAGAAAAAGTAATTTTTTTCTGACCGTAAATAGTGTTAAAATTAAATACTTTTTGTATGATCGTAGAAAATTGCTATTTATGATAAGTGTTAAAAGTTTCATTTTATTTTGTTAGTGGGGAAGTTTTTGAACGAGGCGAAGCCGAGTGAAGCAGCCTCACTGACAAAATAAAATCACGTTTAACACGTGTTTCATTCACTATTTTTTCTACGACAGTGATACTGATAATAATTAGACAAATTATAATATTTGAATTTGACATATGACAATCAAATGAAATCAAATAAATATGGCAGTTGTCAATGTCACTTTAATAATTAGAAAATTTATAAACATTTGTTGATTTTACGAATCCAGTTAAATCATATCAAATAAATATGACATTTCTCAATATCACTCTAACAACAATCCAAAAGAGCTTTATTTAATTACATTGGTTGAACAATTGAATATTTTCACTTTTAACACTAATAATATTTAACAGTCTTCCCGATAATAAACTGTTTTTAATAAACTAATGTTAAAAGATTTACTTTTAATAGCGGTCGATTTTAGCAGACCGGGGCATTCGCCAGAAATCGCCATATTAGTGTTGAATTATATGATTTATAAAAATTTAATTCGACTTAAATCTACCGTAATTTATAAATTTTAACGATTATTTATATAACTTATGTTTATTTATCTCGTTTTCTGGGTGACGAATATAATTTTTGCTCTGTTATTTATTTCGACGCTAAATGTATCTGAAAGGGCCAGGGGAAAAATCTGTCACATTTCACCAGTGCTGAGACAAATCAAGTTTAAATTTTTTAAGACATCTCTGAAGATAACGTACATAGATATCAGACAATTCCTTCCTTCATTTCTGACTTAAAATTTAAATTTAATCTTTCTCAGCACTAGTGAAATGTGACTTACATCGTTTTTCCCTGTACCTTTCATATGTATTTTGCATATTTTCCATAGACGGTTTAGTTTTCTATATGCATGAATTATTCAATAAAAGCTTATTATTTTTTATGTAATTTAACTCAATCGCTCTTACTGCTTTATTTCTTTGTTCAAATTCAGTACCTACGGATTGCGTTTTGTGTACTGAAACTACGCTCAGTATGTGAAGAGGTATATATTAGGTAGCGAGATAATCCTCGTAGCACATTTAGATAACGATACTACCCTGCAATATCCCTTTCACCATAAAACTGCATTTCGTTGCTTAAAATTTACCACAGAAAAATGTCATTCAAACTACCAGTTTCACAATGTAATCTCCTCAATTAGTTGCAGCATCAGGTCCAGATTTAGACTTTACAGGATCCAGACCCAATTAACAAGAGCGGGTCGATTCCCAAAAAACATAAATATGTATACGTTTACAAAAACAAAAATTAAAAAAAAATTACAAAAAACAATTTTACTATTTACAATACAACATTTACAATACAAAAAAAAATATATGTCAGTAAACACAGGGGTTGTTGCATTACACGTTAATTACTCGTTAACGTAAACACGCCGAAGACAGGTATGTGTTTTTATTTTATTTTATTTTACAACCATTCAGCAATCAATTAAAAAATGGAAACAATTAGATAGTTTAACATATTTTAAATATTATACAAAAACATACCATAAAAAGATGGCCAATGAGAAAAATTTAGGAGATACTAAGAATAAGAAGAAGAAGAGAAGGGTTATTTTATGGAGGGTCCACAGCAAAGCCGGTCTTGAATAGAATTATACTTGTCACATGGTTGATGCATAGGAGAAAACTTTTTAATATTTGTTGTCGGTATATGAAAAGTTAGAGATTGTTTAGAAGTGAGTAGGTACCTGATCGTTAAAAAATCAGAACAATTTTTGTGATAAAATTTTGAGGTCTAAACTTTTGAGAGATATGTTCACATGAGTATGTAATATCTATGAATAGGTATTTAATCTAATATGGGTACAGTAATTAGTTCATAGTAATTAGTAATTAACATAAAACATTTGTTAATGTGGTTATATAATATAAAGAAAAGTGGCTTATGTTTGCAATATATATTATACATCGATCTGGTACTTCTAAAAATAAACTTCAAAATTATCAATTTCATCGTTTTAGGAACAAAATAATTTGTTAATACAAATTAAAGTTGTAATCGAATTTTATTATTTTTAACAGCAGTGAAGAAAATCCGGTCGTACGCAGCACATTTTCATTTAAATTATTAATATTAATAAAAAACAGAAACCTGTGTGAAGTCAACAATTGTCCATTATGGTAATTTATTATAGACTGCCGTCTTTATTAACCATTTATAGGTTTGTGGTTAGTATAATAACCACCGCCATAAAACCCTTTATTTTTTAAATAGAAAAAAATGTTACAGTGACTTTAATTATACGTTAAATGATAATAAAATATTTGAAAAAATATATCGTTACTAATGTTGCTATGAGGTGGTCAATAAACTGACCACAATGCATTTAACGTCACTGATTTCTGCTAGTAGTTTGTGGTTAAATAAATAATCACAATTCTGTATACGTTTTATTTTGAAAAATAAATAATGTGACAATCAAATATTATGAAATGGAATCAAATATTCTACACATAAAGCTACTTGACACTCCTGACACTGTATTGTAGATCGAACGGCCTTTTGTCTGGCACTACAATTTGTACACCGTGATCTAGTGCTAACGAGATGTATAATCCGTGGTGTTACAAAGGCCAATATCTTCAATATCACTGTCCCCACCGTAATCTGATTTTATGGCATTTTCGTCTTATATGCCATCAATTATCATCAATTTATAAGCATCATCTGAACTTAAATTATTTAGATTTAATTGCCCGGAGAAAGCCATAACCTAAAAAACAACAATAATAAGTTGCAATTTTGTTTTGTGGTCGTAACAAAAATCGTAATATTTTCTAAGCGCTAACGTGTCATGAATAACCAATTGTGGCATTTATTTACAGAAATATTAAGAAAATATTATAGATAATATATAATTTTATATGTATTGTAAAGAAATTAAAAATTAGTAAATAATTATGTTTAAATCATTTAGTGTCAAATCACTATGAACGATTTGTGATCACTAAACTAACCACATCTTAAATAATATTTAAATCACTGTTACAAGCAACCAACATTACGCCTCTGTGTATTGATTACGGCATAATGTTCATAATCGTACAAGAATCCAAGTGTTATTGTATAACGAGTGGCCATAATAAATGTGGTTATTATACTAACCACATAGCTATAAAGGGTTAAACACTACCGTCGTCTCCACACATTTTTGATGTTTAAAATTTAACGAATCAAAAATGAATTTCTGTAACACACAGAATACCTTAATTTTCTTAATTTTCTTTTTGCTTTATCATGAATACCTTAATTTTTTAAATTACTGTATTTTCTCAAGTATAGGGTGAGTTTCATTAATTTGAACTATAATTTCCTAATCTTTATGTTAGAAAGACATCAAGTACCCTATTCTTTAACAGTTTTAAGGTACATTTCGATTCCAGAGTGCGATTTGCGAATACATGCGAGTGTAATCGGACATGGTGCGTCGTACATAATAATAATTAAATTATTCGGTCGAATATAAAAGTTTTCATTTTCAAATCCTATTTATTTAATTATTATATTAATATATTTTTGGCCACCCTGTATACTTTTAAGAAGTGAAAATGGGAGTGTCATCACACAGATGTCTCATAACTGGTACTAACATATTTTTTCTTAAAATCGATAGTTGTGATTGTAGTGACATTTTTAATATACACGTGTAAATGGTATAATTTCAACAAAAAATAAATCATTACATCCAAGTGGTTGGGAGAAAGTCAATAACATTACAGGAGTGAAAGAAGGCCACAAAGAGGTTTCAAAAAATGTTCTGATATACATGGAATTTCATTGGTTCGCCCTGTATATTTGAAAACTATTTCCGGTTATAGACTTTTTTGTCTAGTTTACTTATGTTTCTATCTATCATCGAACTCGAGATATCGAAGTCGGACGCACTATTGCCCCACCCTATATATTAATCTGAAAATATTTCAGTAGGTAACTATGGAAACCATAAATGTTATAATGGTAAAACAATCTATAACTCTACCTCCTTAACACACTTTCCATTGATTTAAGTAGCATATAACGGGTGTAATAGAATCATGGTACACATCTTTTTCCTTTAGTTTTAAAGATAAAAGATTGAAATTTGGAACATTCTATAGACTTAATAAACGTCACTTCTTTACATATAAATGATTTTTTTGTTAACCTTCTATTTGACCAGTTGGTCCAATAATAATTGAAGGGACCTTGACTGGTGCCAGACTCCTGGAATTCCTGCAAAATGAGATTAAGGACATTTAAATGAAGTACCTTTGGATTTGGTACAGGCAATGTATTTCCAACAAGATGGCGCTCCTCCACATAATTCAAGAATAGTAACTGATTACCTTCAACACAGATTCGGAGAAAACATTATTTCGACGAATGATTCTATCAGGTGGCCTCCAAGGTCACCTGATTTGACCCCTAGATTTATTGTTTGGAGTCGTTTAAAAAATATTGTCTACGCAACCGCCATTACAACCGTAAAAACCTGGAACAAATATTGATGTTTGAAATGTCACTTATGTGGTATCATTGGATTTGGAAAACTATGCAGAATTTAAAAATGCAATCAAAAGTTAGTGGAAAAAAATCATTTATATGTCAAAAAGTGATGTTTATTAAGTATATAAGATTTCAATCGTTTATCTTCAAAACTAAAGGAAAAAAGGGGTTGTACCATGATCCTGTTACACCCGGTATAGCCTGTTTCATGACGAACTGTACTTATACTATAAGATTGATAGAGATCCCTTGGCTATGCGGGAATGGCTGCAGAAATTTGTCGGTTCCGCTTAAATTACTGAAATATAGGGGCTGGGGTAAACTACTTTATCCAAAATTCCTTTTGACCAGAACTTCCTCACAGTTTATCAGATTTTGTTTAAATTTTATATACTTAGACGTCTATTCTGTAACTCACAACGATGTCATTAACCGTCGTTAACAAACGACTTGTCGTACGATAACGGAGGAATCAGATAATCGTATTCTGTAATACCTAATAGTTATATCGTTATTAAACGTTTTATCGTTAAGAGAATGTCGTTTGGAGACGACAGTCATTCCAGGCATCTGTGGCTTTCGTTGACGATTATTTGAGCGACAGTGTTGTGTTTTGTAACTTCATTTGTTTTACTGACAAAGACTATGAAATAAAATGTATTATTATTGGAATTTTTGCAAATTTTACAAAGAAGGTATTGTCCTTGAAGGGTCACCCGAACTATAACAACTGAAAAAATACTACTTTGATTTTAAATACTTTTCGTTCCTTTGGATTTAACCCTATAAATAACAAGAATACCAGGAATAATTTTTGTCTTGATAATATTTTTATTAACTTGAACAATAACCAATTTAACTGTACAGCATTAGATTTAAAATTGTCAGACCATTTAGGAATTGTATTAAATATAAGCGATTTTCAAACTAAAAAAGAATATAAGAGAATTAGTTACATGCCAATTACTGAGATGGGTTTATATTATCTAAACAATTGTTTACAAAACACGAATTGGAGTTTTATAAATAACGCTAACTTAAATATTGAAAAAAAATTGAATTGTTCATTAATCATATAACAACGGCAATCGAAAAAATAATTTCCTCAAAAATCTAAATTAATAAATAATAAGTCACCTATAATTAACTGGTTCAATGATGACTTACGACACATGAGAGATACACTTCATCTCTTAGAGGATATATGTAAACAAAATCCCTCAAACGATTTAAAATCATTTGTAAAGTTCCATAGATAAAAATATAGGTCAGAGCTATCCCAAGCAAAACAAAATTCTATGAAGCAAGTTCCGATGAATAAGTGCTGAATTAGAAGTTCCTCAGATGCGTGTATGGAGGGCCCTGAAGAAAGAAAATTTACATCTGTATCATATTCGTAAAGTGCAACGGTTTGAACATGGTGACAATATCAATACAATTTTGTCAGTGCATTATTGATCACAAACCTATAATATACGAAACTTTATTTACATACGAAGCCCAATTTAAATGGTATATTTAATGTAATTAGGCCAAAGAAAACCAGCATGCTATAAGGGAAGAAGACCATTCTCAGTTTTCAATAAGTGTTTGGTGTGCTAAGAAAAATAACTACTTAAACAGCCCACATATTTTTCTGGGAAGGTTATTAACTGCAGAAGTTAAGTATTTAGATTTCTTAGAAAACGTTTTACTTGGTTTAATGCAAAAGATTCATCACAGGGCAATATTTCCACGTAGTTTCTCCTCACTTTGGTGTTAACGTTAGGAGGCACTTGATTAATTACGAGTAGTATCCAAACAAAAGGATTGGACGTAGAGGACCTCATACTTGGCCGGTTAGATCACCAGATATCAACCCCATAAATTATTTTCTATGGGGACACCTCAAAATCTATAGTGTCCCATAAATAGCACAGATTCTTCATTATTGTGAAAATCGATTAGATATTTAAACAAACGCCAATAAAATATGGGGAAACTGGTGGTTTTCATTTTACTCTAAAAATATGTAATCATGCGACAAATCAAATTAAAGGTATTTTTTTTTAAGATTTATTTTAGATATAAAAAAGATATATACTGAATTTAAATTGACTATTATTAGTTATTTAGACAATTTATTTAAGCAAATCGTAATTTTTTATCTTTCATTTCCCTATTTTGCCAAAATCAATCGATTGTTAAAAAAATCAATAGCGGTACGAGAGAAAATCTGTTAACGTAGTTTTGTTTACTGATGTATGGACTTTTATAATTACCTATTGAAAGTTGAAAAAATGTATATAGGGCAATCGTTTTTACAGGAATAAGAAAAATCTAATTGAAAAAGTCTGGAATTTTTAAGTAATAATAATAGTAAAATCAAATGCGATAAGTATGTATACTAACTAAAAGTTAAACAAATTCTGATAAATAGTAAGGAAGTTCTGGCCAGAAGAAATTTAGGACAAAAGTATTTTTTCACCCTGTATCTCAGCAATTAAGTGGAACAAACAAATTTCTATAGCCGTTTCTGAATAGTCAAAAGATCCTTAATCGTATGTACAATTCGTCATGAAACACTTTTTATAGTCCTTTTATGTTATATTGAATACTTTGGTTTTTCTTTGTGAATTTGCTTATTGTTTCCTTGGTGGTATTAAATCTCGTCAAAAAAGTCATTACCCACAAGTCTTATTTTTGTTGACATTATGCCATGAATATCGAGTTTACCCATTTTCCTGTATAATTCTGTTATTAAATGAAATACAGTTTTATCATTATATTTATATCTCAGATTATAACAATATTTGTAAACTATTATCAAAGTTAAAAAAAATTGGTATTACATAGATATATTGATACAATAATAATAAATAATTTTAAACTTTAGGGTTTTTATTAGATATAGTTGTTTGTTACTCTCGCTATATGTGTATATAAAATGAGAACCGCAAACTTTGCCTAATAATAATCTTTACATTTAATAGAAATTGATAGTTTTGCTGCCACAAAATTCGTTCTATATAAGAATGAGTTCTTGTTATGAGATATCGTATTTAACCTAAGAGATCGTTCAGGATATTTGTCAGCCATTTAGTTAATGGATGTGACAATAAATAAGTCGGAAATAATTTAGGCAATATCGGATTAGAACCGGGACCCCAGTAAAATATATAGGAAAGTGACACAAAAGGCTAAAGTTAAAAAGTAACCTAATAAAGTATTTTTATTATAAAGATTGGTTAGTACGATATGGCTTCCTCTTGAATACAGGAAATGTGATTATTAAACTTTTAAAGTGTATAAAAGTAGATATTGTTTACAGATTATTTCTGACGAAAATAATTTATTTCTTATATGTCAAATTTAAAAATAAATCAAAAAATACATATATTCAATAATGCGTGTTGCACTTAAATTGGAAACACTTAAATAAGTTCAATATATTTTATCGTGCCCAAAAAATTGTTTTTTTTTTGAAGATTTTACGGTTCTAATAGATATGTCGCCACGTACGTTTTGTTATATTCAAATAGGGAATCTTCTAAAGTCAACAGAACTATCGGTTAAAATATACCATACAGACTTATACAGTGAATATAAGCCTGAAACTAATTTAAAAAAAGACAGAATAAATTTTTTTAGAGAGATTATGTATAGTTATTTACGTAACAAGGCTAAAAATTTGCTGGACGAGTGGGTAAATTCCAACAGTAGCCGCCTGCGAGGCTAGTACAATTTTTCTGCGACCGTAAA
This sequence comes from Rhamnusium bicolor, assembly GCA_029963845.1. Classification (NCBI taxonomy): domain Eukaryota; kingdom Metazoa; phylum Arthropoda; class Insecta; order Coleoptera; family Cerambycidae; genus Rhamnusium; species Rhamnusium bicolor. The sequence goes on from JANEYF010004223.1 coordinate 674,593, forward strand.
TTGTTTAGTAATAGTGGAATTGTGAATATTGGCAACGTTTAAAGACGATGTACTTGCAAAACCACGAATTACAACATCACCAGCGTGATTAAAATTAGATTGTGATACACTTAAATCTATTCTGGAAATTTCAGCTTTATTTTTTTTCTCCATTTTAAATTATATACGCAATTCGCAGTTTGGTTTCTATCGAATCCTCTAGGAATCATTCTGCTACAATCGAGATTTCCATCCGTCTTTAAGATTTGTGATATTTTTCCACCGCCTTCAACTAATGAGGTTGCCGAGCGTCGACGGAAGCAATGAGAGGTAAATTCTTCTGGTTTTGGTAACCCAAGATATTATGCACATTATATGTTGTTATTTATTTATAAAAGACAAACTGTCGAAATAAAAACATCCTAAAAGCAGCAGCGAGGATACACCTAAGGGGCGGTGATAAATCTATCGTTAATATTTCACAACTTAGCTTAAATGGAGCATTCTGCTTTAGATGAGATGGAACAAAATGATTTAGTAGAGATTGTGGCTAGACCTGCAATACCTGCGCCATTACAATCTAAGAAAAAAAGGCACTACGTGAAATAATTACCCCAAGACTCGTAGCAGTATTGGAGAAATGTGAGTTAGCGACAGCAATGCGGTCCATCTTCTATTCGGGGTAGCTCACAATGGGGCCAAATGTAGATAAAGTTCAAAGTTCAAAAAAATCAAAAATCAGAAATGGCGATAAGTGTTATATTTCATTTCAAAACTACAGTTTAAAGTTCTCTGCATTATATTCCGTTAAGAAACGGGCAGGGGAAACACTCAAATCGTCACCACACCAGTCGAAACTTGTGCGTCTTACTGGCCATTTGTTCCACAGCGTATTTCGAGTTAGTATAATTTATTCTGTGTTCCATTTGTGAATTGCTTTCATCATGGAAGCTTTTCCTACAGGTTAGTATATTATTTTTTGAATGTTTCTGTGGATTTATATTAATGAAAAACCTTAAAATCTAAACAATCACACCACGTGTTAAAATAGAGTAGACATTTTGATTATCTTTATACATACTTATGATTATAGTTAGGTTCCGAGCATTTCCGGGTTAATATTTTTACTTATTTTGGTAAAAACATTATTGGTTTTCCAAAATCTTTGATAAAAGTTTGTGCATGTTTGTACAAATTTAAATATTTACCATGTGGGTAGACTAGTTAACCTTTTTCATTTAGTTGATTATTTTTCTTAACTTCGCCTTCCAGGGTCTGGTTCTACTAATATGTTTTTAACAAGACGGATTATGTACGATGTAATGAACGACTGTAACAAGAAAAACATAGAAGATTAAATTAGTTTCTTGAAGATATACGTAGAAAATCGTACTGAATGTCCTAAAAAATCGAACTTAAGATTTAAAAAAGGAAATTATCTTATTTTATGGCAGATTTTAAAACGAGATGGATGGAATCCAATAGAAAAGAAGATAGATTTCTTAAAAAAAATAGAGTATGACTGGAAACTTACATAGAATTCACAAAATATTGTTCTGAAAATAAGGAAAGAGGTCGACCTGAGAAAACGTTCGAAAACGTCAGTGAAAGATTGAAACGTCAGAAAACTAAGAAGTTGCGAGCTCAACATTCTCCTGGAGAACTATCATATGCTGCCCAAATGAGTCAACGTTCTGCTGGCCAGATAGATGCTTCTAAAGCCATCAAAGATATTACGACGATTTCACCAAAACGTGCTTTAAAATACAGAACTGCGTACAAGCAATTGGACATCGCACAGACAAGAAAACTTCAAGGAACTGAGGCTTTATCTATGTTTATCGATGCAGCATTTACCAGAGAACAATACAATAAAATTAGGAGAAAAGATTCATCTCGATTTCCATCATATAAAAAAATTCAGTTAGCCAAAAAGAAATGTTATCGCAAAAAGGAAGTAATTATTGTCACGGAAACTTCTGCTGAAGTAAAGGTACAGCTTCTGGATCGTACAGTTTTACGTATTTCGAAAGTCCAGGAAGATGTTTTAAAGAGTCAGGGACTAGACAAATTGGGAAAACTATGTTTGATTACTAAATGGGGATTCGACGGATACAATCAGTTGGAATATAAGCAAAGATTTACTACGAATCCTGAGGCAACTGATGCAAATATATTCATTGCATTATTAGTGTCCTTGCAACTTACTATGGAAAACCATGGAAGAAATGAACAAGTTATTACATGGCAAAATAAGAACTGTTCGTCGACGAGATTTTGCATACCCATCAGATTTCAGTTTGCTCACGAGACTGCTGACCTTTCCAAGTCTGAGAAAACTTATATAGATAATTATATTATGCACCTGCAACCAACAAAATGCACTATTGATGACACATGCTATGAAATAAGCCACAAAATGCTATTTGTGAATGGGAAAGTTTGTAATGAAAATTTTTCAAGAAAAATTTCTCGAGAAAAAACAAATGAAGATGTGCTGAACAGGTTACTGATTGCATCCGACCCGTATATTTCGAGTATGGAAGAAGCACACACGAACCAAAAGGCACTGAATAAACAGGTGTTAAATATGCTATTGCCTCCAGAAGTTAATGAATCTTCGAGACACGAGATGAGTGATTCCATATCAGATTCTTCTGGATACGAATTCAGCAATTCCCGTTCTGATTCCGACTAGACAATAATGTTTAATTTTTTATTAGGAAAACTGACAACTTCTTTCATAATTAAACTATTATTATATACCATCTATAAAATATTTGTTTTTATCAATTTAGAATTATTTTAATATTTTTTTGTTAAAAGATAATATAAAAATAAATCATAGATTTTCAGGATTTTTCAACAATTTTTTTCTACCCTTACAAACGACCCCTTTATAAGTTTAAAATATTTTTCCCATTATTAGCTTTACAGAATTAATATGGTTGTAAAATTTTCTAATTTTCTGTTCATTGAAACTGTCCAATAAATGTCATTTTAGGATATGGCGTTACAAAAAAGCATTTAATATATTTGGAACAAAATTGGTATGTTTAAAAGCATGAGGCAATGACATTTTGTTACAATTCTATGAAGAGAACAATTTTAAACGATAAAAGTAACCAAATTTCCGGATAGATCATTTGAATTGTTGAGTAAATACTTTAGTTCGAATATTTGGCATACGTTTCATTTACATTAAATATTTTGGAAGAACTATATTTTGACTTTATTTAACGGTGCCGTTTAATATTTCTTTTGCACGATCATAATTCAGTAATGAAGTGGTAATAAGACGTAATCTTGGCTTCTATTGTTAAGAAATCTCTCTGTCAAATAGCAAATCTCGCATAAGACACGCTCAAGTTAATGGATGATTTTAAGTTGATGCGTATAATCCAAGGTGAGCTATCCTAGTATCCACTTAATAGGGTGGGAATTTTAAGCAGGCACTGTCTTGGGACTGGCATAATTGAGTTAGGGATGATAGTCGACGTTATACTTGCTACCCTCACAAGAAACAGAGGGTTTTACTCTAGAAACTTCTCTGATATAAATCGTCCAGGTTATAGTACATTAATTTTAAGCGCTTAGTGGTATAAAAGACAAAAATTCTAATTACTTAATTATACTGCCCATTTACTTCACAGGAATTAAAATATTAGTGAAAGCTGTATGAAGAATAATGGAAGTAAATAGGATTTTATGAATTATCCGGTTTAAGACAGTAGATATATTGGTATTAAAGGAATACAAAATATGTTTGGGAACACAACTATCATCACAAGGTGATATGAGATATCACGAAATCACATCTTTGTGAATCATGTTTTCGAAATGTTAATGGATTAGTTGATTTTTTAGAAATTTCGGCGATAAAAGACTTTATAATGTATCAAATTAGTAAAATTCTTAGAATAATACAAAATGACAGCAATCTATATGAGCCAAATCTGATAGCCAAATCAACCACAAAAAGTTAAATTTTGGAAGTTACGCTCGGATTTTGATCATTTTTGACAGATTTGTATAACCACTTGGTAGTATGAAATTCATATTTTTTTTACAGCTGCTTTCTAAGATATCTAAGTGCCATATCTTAACTAAGGCTGGGAATTTTCCCGATTTTAGTATTCGAATATTAGTTCGAAAAAATATTCGTATATTCGAACTATTCGCATATTCGAATATTCGGATTATTAGAATTATTCGAATAGGTATTCGAATTATTCGGTTATTCGAATATTCGGATATTCAAATTATTCGAGTAGTCGGATATTCGAATAGTTCGAATTATTCGAATACCTATTCGAATAATTCGAATATTCGAATACTCGAATAATCCGAATTATTCGAATAGGTATCCGAATAATCCGGGTCCTCGAATATTCATTATTAATAGGTATTCACTGAATACTAGTGAATAGTGAATACTCTATTTGAGTATTTGGTTGGATAGACCACAATAATAGTCGTGACGTAATCCACTAAGCAGGCAATTTGATTTGCTTTCCATACCCACAATAGGGTATGTCTCCTGTACATGTGCTTTAAGGGTCAGAATTATTTAGTTAGTATTTTATTTTAGGATAAAGGCGCTATTGTTCACATTTAACTATTGAAGCTTAAATAAAATGAAAACAGAGCTAGTTTATTATACTTCTGTGTCATAACTATTTTTCCTTTTCGAAAAAAATAAAAGTGCTCTAAAATTAGAATGTTTTTAAAAAAGACGCAGATTGTGAAGGTAAAACAAATACATGAAAAAGTTAATAGTTAAATATTTACAGGTCTTCTAAAATTTAAAATTTAATTTTAACCCCTGCCTTAGTACAGTAAGAATAAGGTCGAGGCGAGAAAGAGATGGAATAGTTTGACTGGGAGTAAAACGTGCCACTAATGTGGTCTATTTATATATTTGGATTTTAGAATAGGTACCTACCTATACCTAGTATCTACCTACTTTGGTTGGATGCATACTGCATACCTATTCGTACATAATTTAATAATATATTTTAATATTCAAATTTACTCAAATGTAATAGAATATTCGAATACTCGAATATATTCGAGTAGTCGAATATTCGAGTATTCGAATATTCGAGTATTCGAATATTCGAGTATTCGAATATTCTAATATATTCGAGTATTCGAATATTCGAATATTTTCGAGTATTCGAATATTTCGAATATTCGAATAATTTCCCATTAGAATAATTCGTATTCGAATACTCGAATATTCAAATACTCGAATTATTCGTATTCGATTCCCAGCCTTAATCTTAACCTTTTACGAATTTACGAAAACATAAGGGATATTTTTTTTTAAATATATCGTTTAATAAAGCTTTTTTTTTTAAACAAAAAATTCCTCATTTTAAAAATTTTAACGTATCAAAGAAATAAAGTATTTTTTTTCAAAATGCAAATTTTTGAAAATTCTAAAAAAATATATTTATTTATTCCTTCAAAATTTGTATTATATACACTTGTACCAAATTACAAAATGGGATCACGATAGGTTTAAAAACAAACTTGACCACTTGAAACTGGTAGAATAGTATGCAGAAACATGATAAGGAAACTAAAAAAAGTTGCAAAAATATCATGTACTGAAACTATTTTGGAACATTTTGGGCTCAATCCAAAATTGAGCTATACTTACTTGGCGACTGGTGTGAATGCGGGTTTACAAAATCAGTTACCTTTAAGGAGCATCATTATATTGTTGATGATTTCAGTCTCTTTTATTTCCATAGGAATTGCTCAGCAAAAATAATGTCGTTAATACCACCGCAAGCGAATTATATCCGTATTATGCGATGGCACATTCCTTTGCTGTTAAGCCCCACCGTTGGATATTCTCTTATCAAGAATCTCAAGTATCTCATATTAATTCGTTAATTCATTTTATTCCTAATAATAAATATTTATAAATAAAATGTTATATAAACAAACTATTGGCATAATACAATTTTTCTTATTCGTTTGAATTTCTATCAAAACATCAACATTCAAAGACCTCAATATTTTTATAAGTTCCAAGTTATTGATATTATTTATCAATTACAAGGAGCATTTTAACGTTGTATCAACGTCTCCCGATGCGTTTTGACAGTGCTGGATAATGTGGCAACAACGATTACACTAGTTTACAAATTTAAGGTTGTTTGCTGAGGTTTGAATTTCAATAGGTCCTACTGCCTAAATATTGTTACGCCACTGGACTGTGCAGACTGGTTAGATTAGGCTGGAATTGTACACGAACGGCCGGGAATAGTCTGGAGTGCTCTAGACCGGGAGAATGGATGTATAAATAAGACGCACGCTGGGCCGAGATTTAGTCTGAAGTTGAACGCGAACGAGTGATGAAGAAATACGAAAGAGACTTATAAGTGTTCAGTTGTGATTATAATTAGGACAGTGATTAATCTATTGTTGTTAATTGTTAATTAGTAAATAAAGTAGTGAGTAAGTGTTACCTGGACTTTCAATCAACGAATCTACGAGTATAGGTGTTTGTGTGGATAGCAAACACGTAACAATATGTTGCCGTAATTTTAAATATGACTTAGATTTCTTTCTATTACATTCAAATACATCACAATTTAATAAATAAAACAGTACTGTTTTATGCGAACATATGTATCTATTATATTTAATAGTGACAAATTGATAAGATTACATTTTCATATATCAAATAAAAAAAAATAAAAAAAAATTTAAAACCTGCTTAGTCTTACTAAAAAAGTAAAAAATAATTTTTTTTGCCAACAAAAAAGCAAGGCGAGCGCACTCTGTATAATTGTACGCAGATTGTACAAAGTGCGCATGCCTTGCTTTTTTTTGGCAAAGAAATTATTTTTTACTTTTTAGTACCACTAAGAAAAGCAAGTTTTTATTTTTTTTATTTTCTACTTTTAGTCATACTTGAATTAAATTGTTATACATTAAAATTATTATCATACTTTTGCAGATTTTTCAATTTTCACCCCCCGCGACCCCTACGTGGGGATGTTTGCAAAAATAACGGTGGAATGTTGTATTGTCATCCAACCTTAGTAACTGTGCAAAATTTCATCAATTGGTTATATCAGGAAGTGTGTTAAATGAAGGATTCAAGATTTGAAGACAAAAAACATTGTGACTACATTATGAGTTAAAGAAAAGCAAGTAAAAATACGTAAATACTAACAAGTCTTAATCAAAATTTTGAAACTTTAATCAATCATACCTTTGTCTCTTTGAAAAGAAATCGTTTTTTCTTTTATGTGCAGCGCGAGGTTTCTCTCTTTTAAACACCAGAAAAAAGTGGGCCATCATTCTTGTATTCCATCTTCCCTGGTACCTCTGCTCCATTTCCTTTATGCCCTGATAAAATCTCTTCTCTTCTCTTCGCTCATTTGTCCAAAATTTTCGGGACAAAATCAAGAGGAGCATGCAAAAAGTGAATTTTGAGTCTTTATTGCAACCTAAATTGCGAAGCCTTTCGAGCATATTTTGAATAATTTTCTCATAATCCTGTGATGTGATTCCGTTCACGTTTTGTATCATTTTGTATCCACGGGACCGCACGAGCTTGACCGAACGCTTCCATGAAGCATTTTAAGATGAAAACACGGTATAGGTTCTGTATAGTGATGGGAATAATCGGGATATTTTTATAATCGAGATATTAATAATATCTTAATTATAAATTCGAGATATTTAATCGAATTAGCTATTGATGACTTCAGAATTAAAATTCGAGATATTTAATCAAATTATTATATTCATGACCTCAGAATGAAATAAATCGGAATAAAATAGAAGAGTGAATAGTTTATAATTTATTGGCATTTTAGGAAAGTACAATCGGCGGCGTAAGTTTTTTAGGGTAATTGAATTATTGTTTCATTTATAATTTTTATGAACATGAACCAATTACCTGACATAAACACTCCCCAGCAGCTCTCTGTGGAGAAGTGGTCTGTCATATAATCTTTCACTGTCTTACACCAATTATATTATTTATAAAAATTGTAAATGATAAAATAATTTAGTTATATTTTAAGCCGCCTATTTCTGTTGCACTGCATCGAAATCATCGAATGCCTCATGTTATCATGTCCCGCCTCCGTCTGCGAATTTACGCCTAAAACTACTTACATTCAGTCTTCAGTACGTTTACTAATTTGACTAATTCTAAACGTTTTCCAGTACGAGCAATTCTTTCGTATTACATCTCCTTTTGATACTAGTATATTTTTATTTAACATCTCTCTCTTCACTCGATTTTCCAGCTGACCGCCGAGCACTACTATTTTAATATTACTAAATTATCTCGAGATATTTTTAAAATAATTAATCGAAATAACTCGTTTAATCTTATAATCGAATTATTCGAATTGTTTAATTCGATTCGTCCCATCACTAGTTCTGTAGATAAGTGGATTGTACAAACAAATCAGACAAGTTTAAACATGCACAATCTCTTGTATTAGAGGCTAATATTTGATACTGATAACGAATATAGGGGTATAAAACTTGAAAACCAATTTGCGTATAATACCTAGGGAACATACAATGAATTGTGAAAAATCTTTACGTGATAGAAACAAACGGACTCCCGATTTAGTAATCAGTAAAGCTGCAAATCGTTTCTGTGTATCATGGTCGTAGAGTACAGATATACTTACTGTCGCCGGCATGCACCTTGACCGCGAAACTCTTTCTCCAGTCCAGGCTATTATTAGCTTTCGAATTGTGTACACGTTAAGTCACTTGGGCATATTGCATATTGTTTTTGTGTTTTCATTTTATTTGTTGTACTGTATTGTTGATATTAATTTAATAATAAAGCATGGCAGACGTACGCAGGGGTAGAAAACGACAAAGTGAATAAATTCATAGGTGAATTCCCGGATTTATTCTATGATTGTGCTAAAATAATTTGTAAAGTGTGCGAGAAAGATTTGATGTGCTGGGATAAGCGTGATTGTGGACTTCACGTAAATAGTATACACCATAAAAATAAAAAAAATGGCGTGCCTTCGACAACACAGTTTATGTTTGATTTACTATTAATGCTGATTGCCTGTGATGTTCCGCTGCACATACTCGATAAACAACCATTTTGAGAGTTCTGGAATAAATACAATGCCCAGGTGAAGTTACCAAGTCGCACAACGTTATGTAACTATCTACCAACTGTACACGTAGACATGGTAAATAAGATGAAATGTGAATTAAAAAATACACGACTGTGGTTATCTGTTGATGAGACAACAGATTGTAAAAAAAATTCTATTTTAAATGTTATAGTACGAGTACTGGACCCTCTTAAACCGACAGTTCCACTATTACTAGCTAGCAAACGACTAAGTCAATGTACTAGCGAAATAATTACCAGGGTGGTACCGGAGAAAAATTTGAACTCTCAAAAAGTCAAGTGTTGATGTTTGTGACTGATGGCGCCATGACAATGCGTTCGATAGGCCGTTCATTGCAAGAACAAGGTTGTACGTTTATACATGTTACGTGTAAAGTGCATGCTTTACATCTTGTAGCAGAAACTATTCGAAAAGGTTTTCCAGAGGTGGGTGCATTAATAGCAAGTACAAAAAAAGTGTTTCTTAAATCTCCTAAACGTCTCCGTGCATTTCATAGCAAGTGTCCCGGTATTCCTGAACCACCACAGCCGATTCTTACACGTTAGGGAACATGGTTGCAGGCAGCTTTTTATTATGCTGAATATTTCCAACATATAAAATCTGTGACACTACAATTCAATCCAGATGAGGCTGCAGCTATTAAGGAAAGCCAGACAAAATTCGAGGATATTTTCATTGAAACAGCTTTAAAAAATATTGCGAAGAACTACAAACCATTACATGAAAGCATAGAAAAATTATAAAACAGTGCATTGTCGTTAGCGGAGTCACTGCAAATAGTGGACGAAGTAAATCTACTGCTACACGCTATAGGTGACGCAACAAATGAGCGCGTTAAAGAAAAGTTCGCAAGTGTGTTAAATAAAGATACCGGTTTTACCAAATTAAGACAAATATGTGATGGTGCAGCCCCAGATCCGTTAAGTGCGTTCAAAGGCTATTTTACTTATGCGTGTATTACATCAGAAGATGTCGAACGGTCGTTTTCAAAATATAAGAATATATTTTCACCAAAGCGAACATCACTCATGGAGACAACCATAAAAACATACCTGATGCTGCAAAATGGCTACACATCTTTTCCAGTTTGTGATAGGCAAGCTAGTTCATCAAGCTAGTTAAGAGGGTAAGTTTTACATACATTGTTATAAATTGTAACAGTTTATTGTTTCTCGTATTAGTTAATTTCGCGTACGCCACTGTCCCACAGTACATTTTTGACAGCCCTACTAATTAGTAAACATGCATAAATAACTGGCACATACTTTTACTCAAACCCCAGGTACATTGTAAACCAGTGGTATCGGGCCCGCTTTTGCACCAATTGGTGGATAAAATCAGAGTCGCTACAACGTTGGCATGCGACTGATAGTGATGACCAACGACGTCGTTTTAACTTTACTGTTAGATTTTTTGACTACTTGTGTTTACTGGAATCAACACTACATCTGTTCCCACCTATGCTAAGAAAGATGGAACTTTTTTGTTTTATTGTGATGTTTCAGTATACCTGTTGGCTACCCTTAAAAAAGAAAACATTCTCTAAAAAAAGAACTTTTCTGTATCTTAGGCAGTAAGCGACTTTGAAAAAAGTTCATTAGACCAACATTACTTATATTGAAGAATCTATCGATTATTTCTAATGAAATCACCCTGAATAAAAAAAATATTTATCAAAGAAATTTACTAAAACGGATAATTACTTAATTTGTAATTTGAATAAGTTATGTTACTGGAAGTTAGTTCATAAAAGCTATGCAAATTTGTTCTCCTAAAGTCTTTCTGTACAAAACAGCAAATTTGTATTTGGTCAACTGGGAATGTCACGTACTTTCGTTATCTCTTGACATCTTACACTGCCTGCAAATTTCGCAACCGCTCCCACAGGAAAATTGTCTTATCTCTGACACTTTACGAATCTAAATAAATACGTCATATAGAACGTGAATACATCAGACATACGAATAATATTCGCCAGTAAAATGTATATTATGATATTTTTGTAAATAAAGGTCAATATTACCAAGTAAAATATTTTGAAAATTAGAAGTAACCATTTTTGTCTATTTATTTACTTACTGTAGACAGTTTTTCATGGTCGAATACAGTATTTATTTGATTTAGATTAAGCCTAGGTGCACAGTGCGACTATGTGTCGCGTGATTATTTAGTCGCAAAAATGAAATAGGAAACAGCGCGCAGTTGCGACAAAATAATCGCAGCGATTAAAAAAATGTAACCAGTTCTACTTTTACAGCGACGCGATTGTCGCAAATTAAAATGTATCATATGGATATGCATGAAACTGCACGCACTGCGACTAATTAGTAGCAGTTTATTGCCATTGCACGTCGTGAAGAGTACTGTGGACGTAAAAAATTGTGGATTTTTAAAATAATATTTTTACAAAATATTTGATACTAAATCTCCCGCTATAGATGATGTGATAAGTTATGCTATAGACTCAGAAAGATTAATATTAGAAGTGGAAACAAGACCTGTGCTTTACAATAAGATATTAAAAGAATATAGTGACCGAAATTTGAAAGAAAATTTGTAGGTAGAGGTGTGTTTAAGTGTAATGCGCAATTGTAATGAATTATCGGGGACAGAGAAACAAAAGAATGTACATATTTTTTAGTACTTTTATTGAAACTCAATTATAGTCAAATTACAACAACATAACTTAAATAATTTTGTCATATTGCCACGGCATTGAACCTTGTGGGGATATAAAGTAATTTGCAAAATATTCTCGTACATTAAGACCACTCATATTAGACCTAATTCCAACTGGCCGACAGTTTTGTAGAGGGCATTGATATGTCTCGTCCTCAACCCGTACACCATCCCCCTTGCGTAGGAAATTATGCGCGCCAATATTCTTGGCTTTGACGATGACCTTGGATGGCAGGGGTCGGAAGTCTTACTTTCCTTTACCCTAACGCATCGCTGTAGGCCTGGACCAACCTTATAAGGGGCGGGCCTGCGCCACCGGCAATCCCGTCCGCTGATGCGAACGGTGTGGTCGTTTTGGCAGACCTCCCCCGGTCCTGGTTTGTTGGACCCAGCCGACTTGGGCCTTTCTCTTCTGGCGCTCTTCTTGTTTCTGTTTTCTTTCTTCGTCGGCTGTCTGCTCCCGGGAGCGTCGTCATGTCGCGGGCAGGGCGACTGTTGCCGTCCTGCCCTGGGAATTTGTCGGGGTTTGGTGAGAACGTTCCTGCCGGTGTCTACCGGCAGTGGCGTGTGGGGAGGTCGAGCTATGTAGCTCAGGATCGCGCAAGGCCTAAGCGCTTCTTTAGCGCTTTGGGCCCGCTCGAAGGCGAAGGAGCGTGACACCGATCCGGCAGTCGGCCGGTTTTCGGTGCCCCGTGGTCGGTGAAGGGTGTTGGGTTATGTCAGTGTCTCTTCGGAGTAGTCCATCTTCTCGGCTAGGCTGAAGAGGTTTTCGCCTCTGTTAGCCGTTGTCCAGGATCTGTAGCCTCGGTCTCTTGTACCGCGGAGCCTCTGCTGGATCATAATCAACGGCTCGTCTGATCAGAGGATTCGCATGGGTCTCCGCTCGTACGAAGATCTTCTTGGCCCGATCCTGGATGATCTTCGACACTGGGGTGTATTCCAGGTCCCTGAAGATGTCGGTGTTTCTTACAAACCATGGTGCATCCACAGCGCATCTCAGCGCCACGTTTTCCACGGCCTGTATCCTCTTCTTGTGCGATTCGGCGGCATAGCCCCAGGCCACTGACACATACGTCAGCTGCGGCCTGAGTACGGTCCTGAGTAGGAGTAGTTTGTTCCTTAGGTTGAGTTGACTAGTTCTACCCACCATTGGGTAGAGTCTGGTCCTCACCGCTTTTGCCTTCCTGACCAATTCGTCGGTGTTATGTTTCCATGTCAGCCCTTGATCCAGAACGACACCTAGGTACTTGGCGGTGCCGGTCCACCGGATCGGTTCGCCGTTCATGGTAACATGTCCCGCCGGGATTTGAGTCCTCTTCTTCCTGAACAGGATCGCACTGCTTTTCTCTGCGTTGATCAGTACTTTCCATCTGTGCACCATTCCTCCAGGCGGGATGCTGCTTCCTGGAGGTGACGAGTCACTTGCGCTGCCTGCCAGGATCTGGCGACTAGAGCTGTGTCGTCTGCGTAGAGTGCCAAGGCCGTTCCTGCTGTCCTTGGCAGATCTGAGGTGTATATGGTGAACAGGTGTGGCGAAAGTACTGTGCCCTGCGATACTCCTGCTTCCATGGGTCTGTAGGTCGATAGCTCCCCGTCTACCTTCGCGCGAAGTTGCCTTCCCCGTAGGTATGACTTGGTCAGCTTGACAACTGCTGCCGGGTATCCTGCATCTATCAGTTTGGCTAGGAGTCCGGCATGCCAGACTCTGTCGAATGCCTTGGCGACATCTAGTAGGATCGCTCCGGTGGACTGGTTCCTGTTGAAACCATCCACTGCATACTCCATCAAGCGGAGTATTTGCAGCTCGGTCGAGTGTCCTTTCTTGTAAGCGAACTGCTCGTCCTGTATGACTTGCAGTTCCTCGGAGTACTCTTGCAGTCTGGCCAAGATTATCCTTTCGGCTACTTTGCTCATCGCCGGCAGTAAGGTGATGGGCCTGTAACTAGAGGGATGGATCGGATTCTTGCCTGGTTGGGAAGTATCGGAACCTCAGGATGGCGTTGATTATGTTGACCAACGCCGCGACTCCCTTGCGTGGCAGCTTTTTCAGTACCAGGTTTCCGATATCGTCGCTTCCAGGTGCCTTCCTGTTTTTGAGACGTCTCAGGATTCCTTTGACCTCTTCCGGGGTCGCTGGTCTGAGTTGTTCGTCGTCTGGCGCACGCGCCAGTATCGAACCCGTCTCTCAACAGCGTCCGTCCAGTCCTCGTCCTCGTCTGGGAGCTGGTTTTCTCTACACAGCAGCTCTAGGCTGTCCGCGAATGCCTCGGCCTTTTGCTGCCTGGTGTAGACTACTCCGTTTGCTCCGCGGATCGGTGGCATTGGTTTCCTGGAGGTTCTCAGGGCCTTCTGGGTGTTCCATAGGCTCCTGTCCTCCGGATTGAGCGACTCCAGATGGGATCGCCATCTCTCCTGACGATGCGCTTCGAGGGTCGTTTTGACTCTTCGGGATAGCTGGTTGTATTCCCGCTTGTCCTCTCGGAGTCCGGTCCTCTGTGCTCGTCTTTTGGCACTTCGACGGTCCCTTATTAGTTGCTTCGTCTGCTCTGGCAGCTCGCCTGCCGGTGCTGCAACTCGTCGTACCGTCGTCTCCGTCGTTCTGGCTTGAAGGGCTGCTTTGATGTCACGTTCTAACGCGAGTATCGCTGCCTCGATCTCTTCCTCGCTTTCGATTCTAGGGATGGGGGGCATGTGTTCCATAGGCTCCTGTCCTCCGGATTGAGCGACTCCAGATGGGATCGCCATCTCTCCTTACGATGCGCTTCGAGGGTCGTTTTGACTCTTCGGGATAGCTGGTTGTATTCCCGCTTATCCTCTCGGAGTCTGGTCCTCTGTGCTCGTCTTTTGGCACTTCGACGGTCCCTTATTAGTTGCTTCGTCTGCTCTGGCAGCTCGCCTGCCGGTGCTGCAACTCGTCGTACCGTCGTCTCCGTCGTTCTGGCTTGAAGGGCTGCTTTGATGTCACGTTCTAACGCGAGTATCGCTGCCTCGATCTCTTCCTCGCTTTCGATTCTAGGGATGGGGGGCATGTGTTCCATAGGCTCCTGTCCTCCGGATTGAGCGACTCCAGATGGGATCGCCATCTCTCCTTACGATGCGCTTCGAGGGTCGTTTTGACTCTTCGGGATAGCTGGTTGTATTCCCGCTTATCCTCTCGGAGTCTGGTCCTCTGTGCTCGTCTTTTGGCACTTCGACGGTCCCTTATTAGTTGCTTCGTCTGCTCTGGCAGATCGCCTGCCGGTGCTGCAACTCGTCGTACCGTCGTCTCCGTCGTGCTGGCTTGAAGGGCTGCTTTGATGTCACGTTCTAACGCGAGTATCGCTGCCTCGATCTCTTCCTCGCTTTTGATTCTAGGGATGGGGGGCATGTTCCTTTGCATTTCTGCTCAAAACTGCTCCCAGTCCGTCCTTCTTTTGATGAATATCTCTTCCTCGTCCACTTTGTCTCCCAATTGGAGGAGTATTGGGTTGTGGTCCGAGGAGCCTTCATCCAAGGTTCGAAGCGTGAAGCCCATCCTCATGTTTTGCAACATGGCGATGTCCAGCACGTCAGGTCTGCCTGTGCCCCCATAGTGCGTCGGTTCTTCAGATCCTATCGCCAGTATATCGTCTCGTGTGCCTAGGTATCTCAGCAGCGTTCTACCCCTGGTGTTCGTTAGTCTGCTGTTTGACTCTGGCGACTTGGCGTTGAAGTGTCCGATGGCAACGGCCTGCTCCCCTCTTTGAAAGAGTGTTGCTCGGTCGCCTTCCACTATCGGTCTTCCTGGCGGTTGGTATACTGAAGATATTTTGAGTCTACCGTGTTCGTGGGTTTGCACTTCCACGACAGTCACTTCCAGGCCTTCTTCCAGCTCTGGCGTCACTATGGGGTGGTGGTCTATATTCTTCTTGACGAGCAGGGCTACTCCTCCTCCATTGCCTGCTCTGTCTTGCCTATAGACACCGATGTCTCAGCTCTGAGCTTAGTCTCTTGCAGTGCCATGACGTCAATGTCGTATCTCGCTAGCACCTCTTCTAGTTCATACTTGTTACCACGCAGGCCATTGATGTTCCATGAGGCTATGTGCAGAGACTTCGGCTTCACCCTCCTAATAAACATTTTAGTTTACTAGATTTGGCATTTGGCGAAGAAAGCGCTCATCGCTGTAAACATCTGCTGCATCTGCGCCAGTGCCGCCGAGAGGTTGCTGGCGTTCAGTGCAGCTGGGGCCGTTTTCTGGACTTGCGGTGCGGTGGCTCTTCTTTGCTTCGCGGCGTCTGCGAAGCTCCTCCCTGGAATTGTGCTCTTGGGTGCGCTCTTGGGTGCTGGTCCTGCTTCTGGCTGCTGTGTCCTTCGCGCTTGCTTCTGGGAGGGGGCGGCCGGCTTCCTGGGGAACTTCGGGCATCCTCTGTAGCTGGCCGGGTGCGCTCCTCCGCAGTTTGCGCACTTCGCCGGTGTGTCCCTGGTTTTCTTGCACTCAGCGGAGTGGTGAGGTCCTCCGCATTTGACGCACTTGGCTTGTGCAGTGCACTTGCCTTGTGCGTGTCCAAACCTTTGGCATCGGTGACACTGCGTTGCCACCTGCTGGACCTTCTGTTTCTTCGCCTTGACTACCAGTGAACAGCACCTTGTTACTTTTAAGATGCCTTCTTGGTCCTTGGGTACTAGTATTAGTACCAACGGCATCTGGGCCCTTGTTCGTCTGCTAGTCATCCTCTGCACTGATGACGGTGTGAAGCCTTGTTCTTCGAGATCCTTCTTTATCTCTTCGTTCTCCACACCCATGGGGATTCCTCTTAGTACCACTCTCAGCTGCCGTTCCTCGGGCAGCGAGTACGTGTGGTACTCGTAGTTTCCTACGGACAGGAACTTCGTGAGCTTCCGGTAGTCATCCGCGCTGCTCGGCTCGATGGCTATCCCTTCGCTCGTCAACTTCGCTTTCACGTAGTTGATCCTAGCTTCCTTGATTCGTAAGCTGACATGACTGCCATTTCTCCGTCCGAGTCCTGGCTGTCTTCGCTCCTAGGCCTCTTCCCTTTTTGCGTATTTGTCCATGCCTGCTTCTCCGCAGTTTCCATGGGCATGTGGCTCGCCTGGGCTGCAGATTGCTCCTTGCCTCTCTGCATCTCCTTTATGACGGCTACCAGCTCCTCGTGCCGTCTCTGTCCTTCGATTTTGGAGGCCCTGAGTTCCTCCAATACCTCTTCCAGCTGTTGTTTTAGCCTGGCATTCTCCTCCATGAGGCTCTGAATCTTCGCGTCTTTTCCGCTCCTTTTGCCGCGTATTTTGGCTTGGCAGCTCCTTGCGGATTCCTCGGAGGAAGTTGTGGCATCACTGTCCGTCATTTTGTCCTCCTTAAAATGATTTTTCTTCCCCTTGGGTTTGTATGAAAAAGAGAGGTTTTTATTATTGCCTGGAATTTTAGAAATTTGTTGTTTTTTGTTCTGTAAAGAACTGATTTTTCCCTTTCTTAGTATCGTTGTTCTGAAAAGAACAAGAATTCTTTTTCTAATTTGGGTTGTTCTAAAAAAGAACAGCTTTCTCTTTTCTTAATATGCTTTGCTCTAAAAAGAGCAGGTGGCCTAACCTAAGTTAGTTACACTGTACACTTCGCTTGTTGCTGCTCTGCTCTCTCAAGTAGACCGCACACGTTCACTGCTCGTTGTACTCTGAACTATGGGGAAATTATGGAGAATGCAATATGATTTTATAATGCTGTCAGCAAATTCTACTTTTACATCTATTGGCCGATGAAAAATTCGCCATTTGTTTGCTAAAATTTCAAACGTGCATTCTACCATCGACGAGCATGAGTGACTGTAATTATATATCCTTTGTTTCATTGTAAGATTTCTCCTGGGATAAGGCCGTAAAATGTGTTGAGATAATGCAAATGCCTCATCTCCTACCATAACAAAAGGCAGGGGTTTTCCAGTCTCATCATTAGGTAGATTTTGTGGATTTGGGACATTTAACTGTGTTTATTCTGCAATCTTTGGTCAAAATTTGATTTTATAAATAGATTGGAGTCACTGTTTGCACCATATGCTCCCACGTCGACTGCAACGAAACAATTGTTGGCGTCAACTACAGCCATAAGAACTGTTGAGAAAAAGTTCTTATAGTTATAAAACTCTGATTCGGTGTTAGATAGCTTCTTCAATCTAATGTATTTACCATCCATAGCACCAACACAGTTAGGAAAATTAGTTAATTCATAAAACTTTGAGGCAATATTAATCCAGTCATTTTCGGTTTTTTCTGGCATATATATAGGTTGTAAACATGTTCACAAGTGCTCACACGTGTCGTTAATGATTTCCCTGATTGTAGTAGCTCCTAGTAAATATTCAAAGTGTAAAGAATTGAAGCTATTAACAGTGGTCAGATATCGGAAAAATAAATTTAATTTTAATAATCCTAATAATAACTACATACATGCATTAATTTAAACGAGTAGAATTTGCAGTCGGGCGTTGTCGACAGCGAATACCTATTTGAACAATAAAAATAAAAAGATATTGGTTGATAATCAGATATACCTATTTCATTATTATTTTGCTCGGTTATGGCATAATTCACTGGCGCCACTGAGATTAAGTACATAGCCAATATCTTTTTATTTTTATTGTTCAAATAGGTATTAGCAGTTGGCAATGCCCGACTGTAACTTTCATTCGCTTCGTAATAGTTTTCATAAAAATATATTAATATTTTAGAGTAAAATTGATATATCACCGAATCTACATAAAGGTTGTTCGAACCTGAGAGACACACTGTATATTACTTTCGATATCATATTCTACATCTGCGTATTTTTGTATGCCTAATCGAAAACCTTAATAACATTTTACTCCAAAAATTTAATAAAACGTAGTTTATATAAATCTAGACAGTTTACACGCCATCTGGCGATCACCCTGTGTGACAGATATGGCCCAATTTGAATGGGGAGTATTGCACTAAGCTATTTTATGTCAATACCAAATTTAAGGTACAAATTTCAAGCATGAAAGAAGTTATGGTGATAACAAGGAACGATTTACACACATACATACACACCTACACACAGACATTTTTAATTCGATATTTCAATTCAAAGTATTATGAAACGGATTTCTGTAAAAAAAATATTTTTTCTACGATGATTATGAAAAAAATTTTGTCCAATTATAATATTCTTATTTGATTAAGTCAAATAGTTTTATAACACGTGTTTAAATATACTGATTAATTTTTTATTGCAGGAAAAGAAGTTAAAAAAATTGGTAGAATTTAAAGGATTGTTTCGCAAGAGAACAAGCAGCTCAACGGAAAGCTAAATCTGATAGTGGTACAACAAAAAGAAGGAAATACATGTACTTCGAATCTTTGTCATTTCTGCTTCCATTAATGTTGAATAGATCTACCAGTAGCAACACTGCGCCTGTAAATCGCACGGAAAGCAATGAAGAACAATTCATTCCACGTCCCTTATCTTCACAAAGTGGAAATGTAAACAGCGAGGAAGAGCAGTCCACCACACCCATCAGACGTCCTGAAACGAAAAGCGCACCGAAGGTGTCATACGAAAACGCATTATGAAAGATATTACAAGACAAAAAAGATGAAGAAATTAGTGAAGACAAACATTTCGCCTTAATGCTCGTTCCTATGCTGGCGAAATTAAACGACGAGCAAAAACATTTTGCTAAAGTAGAAATTCTAAATGTTTTGAGACATGCTAAAAATTACAATATCCCACCAGTTTGTGAACATCAGGATGTACATCGTAATACTGTTTATCCAACGTAGACTACCTACAACCGGCCTTTTTCGCAATTTCCAGCCACACATTTTCAAATGCAACCACTGTCTTCCATAACTGAGCGAGATCAGAATTCAGGAACTTCCGATTCCATATGAAGCATCTATACACAATTTTCCGAAAACGTACTATCACCTACAAGATCCAATGATGACAGTGATTTATTTGATATGTCAAATCAATAAAAAAAAAATTAATATATCCTTACGAAATTTACTGTGTTTTATTATTATATTAGAGCAAAATGTTAAGGTTTTCGATTAAGCACACAAAAATACGAAGATATACAAAATATCGAAACTAATATACTATGTGTCTCTCAGGTTGAATCGACTTTACGTGGATTCGGTAATATATAAATTTTATTTCAAAATTTTAATAAAGTAGTTTTAATTAAACTATCATAAAACTAAATTATTATAAAAGTTGCAGTCAAGCGTTGTCCACTCGTTTCTTATAATATAGTATGTGTCTTACCTCAATGTTAATGATAAGCGTTCCTCCGGTGGTATAGACTTTCTCAATGAAGTGTCTTAATAATAATAATAATAATAACACCACATGAAATTACAACCCCCTTTATCCCTGAAGGTCTGAAATGACTTTGTGTGGGAGAGGGCTACACATTTAGAGACAATGGACACACACCCAATATCTGAGTGTACTACGATTATTCTCTCTCACAGAAAAATCCCAGTTCCTTGACCGGGAATCGAACCCGGGACCCCGAGGTTTCGAGGCAAGTACGTTACCTCTAGACCACGAAGCCATCTTGATATTATATTTTTGGTCCTATTATTTGAAGTAATTCATCATAGCTCTTAATAATCATTCTACAGTATTAGAAAAATTAATAATTGTGCCGTATAATTTTTTTTTTGTTAAGTAAAATAAAACAACTAAATTTACCCTTTTTACTCAATAATATTGAAAAGATGCAATTAAAATAATAGTCCATACGACGAGTGAAAATTACCGTCTTTTATTTATAGACTAATATTTACATACGCAGATGACGTATATTTTTGAGTTTATGATAACATTAGTACCTATGTGAGTGAAAGTTGCTACAGCGTGCCTCTAAACTCAAGTACATTATATTACCTTCTTTATTCAAAATAATAATATTTTTGTGTATTGCTGGCTACATTTTTTTACAAGTACAGTGTTAAATATGTAAAAAGCCTTGTTAGCTTCCAGAAAATGAGCAAGTACTTAAGTGCGTAATTTAGATTTAATATAAGTTTGTTAGCGTTTTTGTATATTACTAAATTCAGTAAACATTTGTTAACATTCGTAACGACTGATATTTCTAAATTTCGCAAAACAAATTTTGAAGAAGATGCCACCGAACTTCAGTTTGTTTTGCATCCCTGTGTTGACGGCACTGACGATACAGAGACAGAGATGATGCTGATAGTGACGACGACATACATTTTGACGTTGAGAAGGGGGTTCTAAAGTAACCCATGACCATAATATGTATACATGACGGTGAACGACACATTTTAAATTTATCGGAACCGGAAAGATTACCTGATCATCGGCCTAATGACGACGGTTTTAATTCTGAAGATGAGTTGCTACTAGCCAAAAGGCATGAAATATGTAGAAAGCAAAAAGGTGGTTGTGAGTGGACAGAGAAATACCTTCAAAGAGGACAGGAAAATCCGAAAATTAAGAAGGGTACTCCGCCATATTTTGAACACGTTTAGTAGACGACAATCTCCGGTTCGGTCGATATTTTCAAAATATGTTTTGACGAAAGCTTTGTGCAATTCTTGTGCAATGAATCAAGAAATATGCTGTATCAAAGGGTGGACATAATATTATGGTTTCGACAACAGAAATCATTTATTTGGGTGTACTTCTTCCTTCTGGTTACATAAAAGCTCCTAATAGAATATTGGGAAGTTAAACATTGCTACAAAATTCTTTATATAAAAATTTTAGGTAGATAATAAACCAAACACGACACTTCAAATATATTTATCGCAGAAACTATTAAAACAACTACTTCACCTAGAAGCAAGATGACATTGGATTAAATAATAGTATCCTTAGTATTAGAAGCAAAAAATATTGAGATTAATAAAATGTTGATTTTAGTCTCAATACATTTTTTAAATGTTTGGGCAGCCACATTGGGAAAATATTTTGTGGGATATTTTATTTTTTGAGGTACATTGAGTTGAGCCATATACTATAACTTTTTATACAATTTATTTCAAATTCTTAGGGATATCCCAATTAACAGAAGACCAGGATGGCTTTTTATGAGCGATGGCTCTTCTCTCCATTTAGAATTTTTTCCAAAAAAGTGGGTTCTTAGAGGAGCAGAGATGCACTTATCCACATGCATGCATGCTTGCCAGATTACAAGCCACTGGGTTTTTCATTATGGAGCTATTTAGAATCAAAAATTACAAACCTTCGAAACAATCAAGAAGTGTTGCAATGAATAGATAGTTAATTCATTGGAGAGAGTAATAATGTCACGCATTGACGCAAATCATTTTGACTAGTTGCCATATTGAATTACATGTGTTTTTGATAATTTTTTTTTAATATTGTCAATACATGTTATTTTCATAGTTTTACTTTGTAAATTGTTGGACTGTTTAAAAAAATAAGAAAACCAGATTTTAAATTGTCGACGTTTAGTATTTACTTAAAGACATCCTGAGGATTATTTAATTTAGTTCTTCCTTGTAAATTGATAATTTTAACATATATAAACATAAATAAGGTATATAAAATTAACAGAAATAGTAACAGTAATATTGAACAACCAAACTAGAATATTATTAACACTGGCTAGTTAAAATTTTATAATTTATAAACTTAACAGTTATTCTTCTTATTTGTTATTATTATTTTATTCATTAGTTTTTTTGTGAGAAAATAGTTTGTAAAATAAAAGGGAAATAATGCATACTGAATGGAAATGTATGCAAACAAAAAAATATCTGAGTGATAACAGGTTATCAAAATCTACTTCCTGTGATATATCTTTTTATTATATTGTATATATAATTACATTGCGCTATTTTATGTTATTAATTTATGTTATTAATTTCTTGAGAATTCGATTTACGGTAAAATTATTTCGTTTTTTTAAGTGTTATTGTCATAATAATGAATTGTTCTTTTAATAAATTTAGTAAAAAAATTTCCATCATAAATGCCCACTAGAGATGTGTAATTTTTGATAAATTACACTAAAAATTACACTAAAAATTACACAGTAGATGAAAATTCACACTGAAAATTCAACTGTGATGAGTGATGACACAGATGACGACTCATTTTTATTACATTTAATTACTAAATCACATGTCATGTTTAAACAAAACGTCAGAGCCATTCCGTAATAAATTACAATAATTATATTATTACTTACAATAAAAAAAGTAAGAAAAGTAATATATTCTTTTCTTCTTTTTTTATTCTGGATATTTTCTACCCGATACTATTCGTGCATAAAAATTAACCAGAAAATTCTGAAAAATACTTTGACAATATAACTCTAGCAAACTGTAAAAAACACTCGACCTACGGTCTGGTATTTTTGTACGACAGTTTACTTTCGTTATATTGTCATAATGACCAGCAAGTTTTCGTGTAAATAAAAATCTATTCGATAAAATCAAAATCTCTTGTGGTATTACTTATGAAAAACAAAATTGTTGAATTTTGTTCTGGCGACAAAGAATGTACTACATTGCTACATAAATATTAATCAGCAGGTATCCATCTTTACAACCAACTGAATCTAATTTTTAAATAATAAACCAAAAACCATTTACCATTTATTAGAATATATAATATCCATACATCTGCACTAACTATATTTTTGAATCTCCTGAAAATAACCTCAAATTCGCTAATAATTAATTAATTGTGTATTTCCATTTGTATCCCACACTAAAAGCCAAAACATATTATACATCCATCGCAAAGCACTTCCCGCTATTAGTCATACACTTTTCTTATTCCCTCTCAGATATATAGTTTATCTCATGTGTATCTTTAATACATTCTCGTTTCAATTAATCGTTTATCTATCCTCACTAAGCTACAATAATTCCTAAAGACCAGGAAGGCATAGAAGCGTGACAAATCTTCTTACTATGCATGAATGGAGAGGTCTATTGTATAATGTCAACCCCACACACATGATGCTTAGTTGGACCATTATCTGTTATGGGTGGTTAATAAATGACCTACAGGAACATATATAAACTAGGGTGACAAAATAAAAATCATTTGCACATCTGAACAAATAAAAATCATATTCCAGTTCATTAAAATAAATATCTTTTATAGAAATAGGGTAATTTATAGATTTGGGTTATCAGATTTTAAACATTTTATCTGAAAGAAGTTAATTTGACTCGTCAAGTAACTCAATGCTTACGTGAATTTGAGACTTGAGCCTATCGTCTCGAATTTTAACTATGCAGTGATCAAACTACATGATCAAATTGGATGGAACAAGCTTTAGCGGATGTAGGCCGATGGAGGCAAAAAAATCGCTGATTCGGAATATATAACCACTAATAAAGACGGAAGAATATAGTGCTGCTATTTATGGATAAGTATTAAAGTAAAAATTAATTTCAAGCATGACAAGTAATGATTCAATCCGTTATTACATTAAATTAAACAAGAATTTCTGATGAATCTAATAACGTAGTGTAATTTTAACTCTTTATTTTCAGCATGTCATATTTTATAGTTATCATCAAATGAATGGTTCTGTAATTCTTTTTTAAACGTTCTTTCGATGTGTCCAATGTATGCTTAGGGCACATACCATATTTAAACTTGTAGACTCCACAGTCCACATTATTCTTATTTTCTGTCTTATACATCTTGGGAAGCCTGTATATGACAAAACAATTGTTATGTAAAATTAGAAATTTGTGTCAATTAAACATACAAATTTATTTTTGTGGCCAGTTTAACATGGATTTTCATCAAGTAAAGTTTGAATCAATTAACTATTTTTTTAATTAAGACCACGCCCCCTGTATCCTTCCTAAAAGCACCTCGAGTCCCAGACATCACAAAATATTCTCATGATATCCCATTGTATTCCCGTAATCTTGATTTCGGATTATTCTATAAATATATCCATAGATCATCCCTTGAAAAAATTCACAGGATATTAATATCCACATGATAGATATCCATAACTGATTAGTTATGGATATCCCGACATCCTATGAATATAGAAATTCCATGGAGTTTCATAATGGTTAAATATTGATGGCCCGACCGGATACTGTTTCCATAGAGCCCCAAATATAAAAATCTTATGGATGAATGGCCATACCATAACTAATCTCATATTTTAATATATCTACTTCTATTAAATGTAACAAAGTACTTCTAGATGGCGTGGTTTAAAAGTTGCTGAGCATCAGTGATACACGTTATGTTATACTCATGTAATTTTTTTTATTAATTTATTTAACGTCGGTTTATTTCCGCTACCAGGGTCAATCACCGACGCACGACGCCAATAGATGAGTTACCTCCAACCTGGAAATTTTGCTGAAACTCTTCTCAATCGAAGAGTAGGAACTTTTTACTTGCCTAACATTTAATAGACAATGGACCAACTACTTTACACCCCTTGCGAAGAATAATAATCACCTACACAACCCCTTCCTAAGATTTCATAGCTTCTGCGTATACGCTGATATACAAACCGCTAGAAGGCGGGACAAGGTCACAGAGTTTTACTTGATTCACCATCAAATTACTGATTGCGATTACCATTGCTTTATTTTTCGTATCGAAATACGTGTTTTGTTAAATATTGTTAAGTCAGATCTACGCTCGCCATCATGTAGATTTATAAATTCCAAACTGAAAATTATTGTTTACACGTAGTAATGCTTGCCATAGACAATTAATGGCGGTGATGGTGAACTTTCAACCAGTGATAGTTTTGAACAAATCCAGTCAGCCGATCATCACTAGCATACAGGACTATCTCTAATGGCTTACAGAGGTTTTTCATTTTATATTTCATGACACTTTTCTAGAGGTAATTTTACCGCTATTTATTGATAAACCTTTAAATATTTTGCTTATTATACCATTAATATAAGTATAGTTTAAAATAATTTTGTAATTCAGATTGTTAATCTTAATATGAGAAATAAAAACGCTATTATTATTATTTTTTTTTTTTTTGGAATATCCGTTGCTGCCGGACAGTCCTCCCGTGGCCTTCGACGCCTCAAGGGAGTCACGCCAGTACATTAACTACAGCCACTCCCCACATCCCGCAGGGTTAGTGACTTTAGATACCAGAATCGTGTGGCCTAAGCAGAAGGAGAGAACCGAGAATGACCGCCTTCTGCATTTGGCCTGCCAGCCACTCGGCTGATTTTTGGCAGGCTGGTATGATCTTCAGTTTCGAGAGCAGCGTAGGCTTTATCCCTCCGAGTACACCGATTATTAAGACAACCATTTTGGACGAATAGCCTGGGTTCAGCAATTAGAGCTTGTACCGGAAATCGCGATATTTGGTCCGTGTCTCCTACTCCCTCAAGGTGATGTTTTCTCCGCAGGTGCCGAGAGTTCGATGACATACATCACCTTGAGTTGATGGTCGAGGAAGACTATGTCAAACTTGTTGGCTTGGATTAACCTGACCGTCGGAAACGAGTAGTTCCAGTAAATCCGGCATTTCTCGTTCTCGATAACGGATTCAATGTCTCCGGGGACGTGAGGCAGCACTGGTGTCTGGTCTACCCCGTACGAGTGCCTTAGATTGTAGTATAGCACGCGTTATGTCGGTGGATGTAGGCCGAAATCGCATATATGGGACATGCAGAAAGTAAGTGCATGAGCGATTCCGGCCCCAGACAGCAGGTCCTGCAGTTGATATCAAGAACCTCTACACGCCACACACGGCTACGATAGACCAAGGTGTTGATAACACCATCCTGACAGGCCATAATGAATCCCTCGGCCTCTGACTTAAGCCCAGCTGAACTTAAAATGGCGAATGTTAGCCTGGTCGATAAACCCAGTGTTTTTCTGTTCCTATAGAAGACACCATGCTGGGGTTTTTCAACATGCTGCCGAAACAGATCTTCCTGTTCGGCAGCTCTGATTCTGGCTTTCAGACGATTTGGCTGAAGTTCGGTAACTGACTCTACATCAGCACTTCGCCGACCTCCTCGCCTGATGTCAAATGCGAGACTGAGTTCATCTGCGGCTCTTTTGCTGCCTTGAACAATCCTGCTCCCACTCGTACAGTTTCGTGATGTTTCACAAACCGCAAGAGGGGATCTGAGCTCCTGAGGATGTTACATGCCATACTCAGTACTACTCTGCCATGCGTACACTCCAGGCTCAAGAGTCCTCGGCCCCCCGTTGACGTGGGAGTTACACACGAGGAACGGATGATCTAGGATGAATACTTCTGTGATTATTCATCATCTTGCGGTTATCTCTATCTAATTGGCGCATCTCTTCTGTCCACTTTATTACTCCGAAGGAGTAGAGCAGAACCGGAACGGCAAGCATATTAGTTGCAGACATCTTGTTCTTTCCGAAAGTTCGGAAGACCAAATCTTTCGGAGGCGGTGTCTGTACTTGCCACGTAGAGAATCTTTTATTTGTGTTACATCCTGGATGTGCCTTTGTTGCACACCCAGATATGTATAGGTCTCTCCGGCATCCAGATGTCTTAGGAT
Organism: Rhamnusium bicolor; assembly: GCA_029963845.1. Taxonomy (NCBI): domain Eukaryota; kingdom Metazoa; phylum Arthropoda; class Insecta; order Coleoptera; family Cerambycidae; genus Rhamnusium; species Rhamnusium bicolor. The sequence continues at coordinate 701,916 of JANEYF010004223.1, forward strand.
GCTTCCATCTGCGAGCTGCGCATCTTCAGGGAATTCCCCGCATCGTCCTCTCTTGAGGTGGACGACTGCACATTTGTCCAACCCGAACTCCATACCAATGGCCCGCGTGTATTCTTCGACCACCCTAAGCGCGTTTAGTATTTCGCACTCTCCGGAGGCATAAAGTTTAAGGTCATAGATATAAAACAGATGGTAACCTTATGCCTCCGGTCGGTGGGTGGTCCACATTGATATCCGCGGGTTTGGCGGAGCCCAACAGACAACTTTGTGTTCTATGGTTGTTCTTAGGACAACTGCAACAGTCAAATATCCTGAGCAAATTTTAGATTAGTCTGAAGATATTTGTATATATATATATATATATATATATATATATATATATATATATATATATATATATATATATATATATATATATATATATATATATATATATATATATGTATATATATATTGCCTCCGTGGCAATATTGTCTGTTGCCAAGTAAACACGGGGCCTCTCAATTGCAGCTACAAATGAGCGACTGGCTTCCTGTCAGTGGTTTCCTTTGTGTTGTTGACCTTAGTTGTGCCTATCCTTACAACTTATAGCCGTCTTGATAATAAGTAGTGACTCAGAAACACATGTCGATAGATGCTGTCAAAAATTATTGTTCAGCAGATCATCGATGCATAATGTGTTACCATAATTCTCAAACGGTACAATAAAACCCGCCTCAAATCATTTACTACTCACTTCCGTACATTAGTCCACTTGATCACAGATTTAAGAAATATTTTCTAAATTTAATAATATCAAATTAGCCTTTAAAAACAAACTAACAGTTAATAATCTTTATTCAAAATTAAAAAGATAAATACGATATTTTGGCGTTGTCCAATGTGGTGTATTGCATACCATGTGATGATTGTAATAAAAAATATGTTGGCCAAACTAGAAAGAAAGTTAAAGAACGTATAACTTCCTACAAAAGTGAATCAGACTTAATAAACAGTCTTGCACTTTAGCCAATCACGCATTATTACATAATCATAATGTTAATTATAATAACGTTCAAATATTAGATTTTGAAATCAACTATCACAAACGTAGTTTTTGGAAAATGTGTCACATTTTCAAACAACCAAATACTATTAATGTCAGAAAAGATATTGACAACTTAATCATAATTTATACTTACTACATTTCAACAATAATGTCCACATCGATGAAAACACCCTGTATAGCATGGAATAATAATTAATGTTCCTAAATATAAGACATCTAGTTGTTGGCATCTACTGTCATTGTTATTTTGTTTCACTCTAACAAGTTTTTATATCCAAATTCTTTTTTTAACACGCTTTTATTAGCTTCACTTGTATGTTTGTTTGTTTGTTTGTTTGTTTGTTTGTTTGTTTGTTTGTTTGTTTGTAACCGACTCTTTGGACTCGATTTTGACCCACTTTAAACGGACAGATTTAATTGAAACTTTGTACACTTACGAAGAACCGGTAACAATACAATAATTTGATAAGTTTATATCATTATCCTGATCAGGATCGCCAGTCCTTTCCTCACGTATCCTCTGCGTGAGAGCAAGAGGCTTAATATTATAAGTATATTCCGTGATTCTCAGTTCGGTCGTTGGCCGAGCGGGCAAGTCTTAGTCGACGCGAAACGGTGGACTCCTCGGGCGTGAGTTCTAATCCCATGGCTGAAATAAATTTTTTTTTTTCAGAAATATCTGTTGGATCGTAATATGTTATAATATCAGCATCAATAAGCAATATAAATATAGTTTAAAAAAACTACAAAACACGCTTTCATAGCACATCAAACTAAAAAGTGAAAAATAAATATAGTTTAAAAAAACTAAAAAACACGCTTTTAAAGCACATCAAACTAAAAAAGTGAAAAATAATTATTAATATAAACTGAAAACAATAATGAACGAAAAATACTAGTATTATTGTGAAAAAAGCGTGGGGCGCTTTGTGCCATATTTTTCGTATATCGAGCAACCCACGCTTTTTTCACAATAATACTAGTATTTTTCGTTCATTATTGTTTTCTGTTTATATTAATAATTATTTTTCACTTTTTTAGTTTCATGTGCTTTAAAAGCGTGTTTTTTAGTTTTTTTAAACTATGTTTATTAAGTTGTTTTTTTTGCTTCATTAAAATACACATGATGTCTGTTATAATTTTAAGAATTTAAATGAATATGGATCCGTAGTCATCCATTCATAATGTTGTTATTTTTATACAGTAGTGGTAGTACATTATTAGCAGTTAATTATTAGTGTTATTCGAAAGCTTTATTTTTACTAGTTCCCTCCTATTATTATGTGTAGGAAAGCATTATTTAAATTGATTAAATTCGACTTTAATTATGAGCATTACTGATATTGCCTCTGGTCACATTAAAAGCACAAGAAAACAAAACATGTAAAATATTATTAAATAATAAGTACCTATAGTTTGTCTCTTTTGATTAAATACAAATTTATAAATATTATATTATGATATAAGTTCTTAAAACCATATTGTAAATCCATAACTTTCAGTACATATAGTCTCTGGTATGACATAAGTAATGGAAAAGACAAATAATAATAACAAACCAGGCTAGCCTACAGCAGACTAAGCAAGACGGACATAGTAGCACTGACCACCAGACGGATACTAAATCACTCATTATATATGGACAGTTATTTCAAATAATAAGTGACCTATTATCATTACAAATAATCGGTTAAGAAGCCTTTAAATCCTTCTACTGTAAAAGTAGCATTCGTGACAATATAGTTCTGCTCTGAGATACGGATATAATTAGGTACCATATCCTCACGTTTCATTAAAATGCGGGTAGCGGTTTTTTACTGAAAAACAAACTGTAAAATTTTATAAAATCAAATTGTCCTTTTCATGTTGATTGTTTTTTTCTTCAAGAATCGTTAATGTAACTGTAGAAAAACTGTATAACAAACTATTTGATTATGACTGTTTGCTCCCTTTACTTAAATAAATCTAAATTTCCTGGATCTCAGAGTTAAAAGAACATATTACAAAAATGTTTTCCAAGTATTAATACAGAATTACAAAAAAAATTCTTTGAGGAAATCATTAACTTAGATTTTCTTCACCTAAGACTTTTACTCTAAAATTAAACAAAAACGGTAGGAAAATTACCTCAAAACTTAATTTTTGATATTGGTTGAGATACCCCAGTATACTTTGTGTATTGCAGGTATTTTTAATGGTTTTTGGTCGTTTTCCTATCTAATTATAAATGGTATTTAAGAAGAACCTCATTAATCCAATTTATTTAAATTATAATACGTGGTAAAAAATAAATGGATTCCGAAACTAGAAGACAAATAAGATCACAAATACACCAGATGGGTTTAAAAAATAAATATGAATGGATAAGTTTGTATCTTTGAAACGTTTGTATTCGAATCGCGTATGCATTCATACATATTGACAGGCCAGAATCCCTTATATCGATGACATTTGGATTCTATTTGTGTAAAACATGAAATCTGGCCCTCCTCATAACACTTTTGATGTGCGTTTTGAACGTGACTCACTTCAACTGAAAAGATATTTTATATTTTAAAGTAAAGGAAGCCATCTTTTTAATTCATAATAAGATATATAATTTAGTAGTAGATTAATATTAAAAGCACAGCATCATCCCTAAAAGATATCTAGCTACTTCTAGACGTATCCAATTGTGATTACTCATACATTACAAATTAAATAAAACACAAAAGTTGTACAAGAACGCACGTGTCAAAATCCTTAATTTAAAATGTTTGATTATAATAATTGTAGGTAACTAATAAGTTAGTCAAATATTTCTTGTCAACTATTTGTTTAAAAACTGAGGTACTAGATTTTTTAAACCATTATCAAGAATGTTGAATCATATAGTAAGTTGTATTGGAACCTTCGATTACTAGAGTCTAGGACGACTGTTCCACTCTGGCTCTAGGGATGGGCAATATATCGGTAATTAGTTACTGGGTGGTAACTAAGGCTGGGAATCGAATACGAATAATTCGAATATTCGAATACGAATTATTCTAATGAGAAATTATTCGAATATTCGAAATAATCGAATACTCGAATATATTCGAATACTCGAATATATTTGAGTAATTTTGAATATTAATATATATTATTAAATTATGTACGAATAGGTATGCAGTATGCATCCAACCAAAGTAGGTAGATAGTAGGTATAGGTAGGTATACCTATTCTAAAATCCAAATATATAAATAGACCACATTAGTCGCACGTTTTACTTCCAGTCAAACTATTCCATCTCTTTCTCGCCTCAAACCTTATTCTTACTGTACTAAGACAAGGGTTAAAATTAAATTTTAAATTTTACAAAACCTGTAAATATTTAACTATTGACTTTTCATGTATTTGTTTTACCTTTACAATCTACGTCTTTTTTAAAAACATTCTAATTTTAGAGCACTTTTATTTTTTTTCGAAAAGGAAAAATAGTTATGACACAGAAGTATAATAAACTAGCTCTGTTTTCGTTTTATTTAAGCTTCAATAATTAAATGTGAACAATAGCGCCTCAAGCCTAAAATAAAATACTAACTAAATAATTCTGACCCTTAAAGCACATGTATAGGAGGCATACCCTATTGTGGGTATGAAAAGCAAATCAAATTGCCTGCTTAGTGGATTACGTCATGACTTTTATTGTGGTCTATCCAACCAAATACTCAAATAGAGTATTCACTATTCACTAGTATCAGTGCTATACCTATTAATTATGAATATTCGAGGTTCCGGATTATTCGGATACCTATTCGAATGATTCGGATTATTCGAGTATTCGAATATTCGAATTATTCGAATAGGCATTCGAATAATTCGAATTATTCGAATATCCGAATATTCGAATAATTCGAATATTCGAATGTTCGAATATTCGAATAGTTCGAATAGTTCGAATAGTTGAATATTTTTTCGAACGAATATTCGAATACTGAAATCTGGAAAATTCCCAGCCTTAGTGGTAACCATTGGATACTGAGGACCACATCGAATTTACCAGTTACTGGTTACTGGTTATCACAGACTACCGAATAAAATTTATTCGTTTCTCTATGCTGGTTATCTAGCTGTATTCAGCGTACCGATTACCGATACTTATGTTCTGTCACATTCTGTACCTTACCTACGTATACGTTTCTGTTCTATAATATTTGTTTTAGGAGAATATTTATTTTTTATTTTTGAACTTTTGTTTATTAATTGCTTTTAGAGAAATTATTTTTATTTTATTCTGAGAATACTTGAATAGTTCCAATGTTTCATTCGAAGTTATGTATTTATTTTAACAAAATATTTCCAACTAGCTTTTAATTCATTTATAAATTATTTCGAATTCTCTTTAATTTCACCTTCTTCATCATGTTTCCTTTAAAGACTGTTTTTAAATTAAACTTGTTTACCAATTTGTAGTATCAATTTCTAAAGCTAAGTTTTCCTAGCGACGCACATTTCACGTTACGCAAGACGTAATACGCTCGGCGTAAAACGCAGTAGATTTGCGCAATGAGAATCAAATGAGAGCGTTTTGAAAACGTTAGGAAAACGCTCTCATTTGATTCTCATTGAACAAATCTACTGCGTTTTACGCCGAGCGTATTTCGTCTTGCGTAACGTGAAATGTGCGTCGCTAGGAAAACTTAGCTTAAAAGTCACAAATTTCAGATGCTGCGTATTGCGTAACTGCTTTAATCAATCACTAATTAATTTTTTACTTAGAACCAACCACATTTACTGAACTGAATATTGCACATAATATATATATATTCAGAATTCAGTTAACGTCAGGAATCCCGAGTCAGTATTGTATAGAAATATTGGTAACTAGTAACCAGTAACCATTAATAATAACGGCTATGGAGCGATAACTGTAATGGTTATGTTATAACTACGACAAAATAACTGCTTAGGGCATCACTGTCTTCCTCCGAGGTATGCGCATGCGTAATCTGTCAGTTTATATCAGCTGATAGCACAATAGAAGTGTTAAGGTTATTTGTTGTGAACTGTATTTCGTTAAAAAAATAAGTAATAAAAATATCGAACCTCAAAAGCGCTTATTTAAAACAAAAAAAAGAAACAAAGAAAACTGGTAATAACCAGTATTAAAGCCAGATAATCTTGAAGTGGATAAAATTGCAATTAATTTGTTATATTCTAAATAATAAAAACTTATATAAATAAATATATATTTTTAATGCTATTGATAATAATAACAAAATTTAATTATACACTCAGTAAAATGTAGTGTTTCTTGTTCCAAAATGAAACTGAGACAGAAAGATGTAGCTTCGCTCATGTTTCAACCAACAGAGAGTGCAAAGTGCAAGATTTTTTTCGTCGCCAAAACGTAGGTAAATTAGTTTTTATTGAAGTTAACAGGTAGACACATACATATGTCGCTAAAGGCAGATCTAAGCTAGCAGTAATAGCACGTAAATACCGTACATTGACTGTGAGTACCCTGAATAAAGAATATGAAATGTTAAATTAATACTTATATATCTAAAACTAAACTTGTAAATTATGTAGGCATGATAACAATCTTAATAATTATACATTTATAATTTCTCTGTTCATTTGTATCTAGATCTTTAGATTTCTCTATTTCCAAGTCCTTCTAAGTGTCAAAATATCTTGCTCGCTAATTTTTAAAATGAGGAATTGAGCTGCTATAATTCTAGCAACACTAATGAATAAACCTAATAATTGGTATTGCACCTCTGTACACTTGCGTAAGCCTCGGAGCCAAATGGAAACGGTCGCCGTAAACTCTAGTCCTTCGATGTGGCGACACTAATACTAAACTAGTTTCCAAAACACTCGCTATTACACTCGATGCGCGTTTCGCCAACCAAGTTTGCATCATCTAGAGATGATTAAAATTGTTTTAATCAACCAGCAACCCATAATACTAATAAAGTCTACATAAGAAAAATTTCGGTTATTTTTCCTCAAGAGTAATACCATATATGGTAATGGAAAATAAAAAATAAATTCTTGTTTTTGTCACTTCTGTTTGGTGTATACGTAACGATGACTAATTTATCTACCACTGTTGTCACTAGCAAGATTACTACTATACATTTCATCGTATCTAAAAAAATAGGAGAGGATAGACCCCAGACCCTTCCTGGGCGCCACCTTTCACACACAAATACTACGATAGTAGTGCGTTTTCCAATTCATATTACATTGCGATTAACACTGGTAGATGGAGTTTACTACGACACATTTGTACTCTGCTTTCATGTACTTCGTCTACTTCGCACTGATGAAAGCAATAACGAGAAACCGGTCTGCGACTGTTATGCACAACGGCCTTAAGAGGGATTTCCATTTATGTGGTAAAAATCCATTACTAGTGGGCAATCGCAATAAAAGCTTATCATTTCTCTTAGTATGATACAAATTTATAAATTATTAAGAAGTGTGTGTTGGCAAAAAATTTATTTAATCTTCAGTCAAATTCAGAGGATTTCGACTTTGGTACCTATAATATATAATAAAGTTATGGTTATAAGCATAGAGAGGAAACTAGACCATAGTCGAGGACCGGTAGCTACTACTGTCTCATGGTTATGAGAAGAACATACGTAGACAAATAAAATCAAAAGTATGAAAAGAATAATGAAATATACACAGCATGATACAATCTATAATTCAGAATGACTGAAGTCTCCCACTGCATTAGTGTACATGGTCACAACTAATATTCGATCTGCATTCGTGGCTGTTAAATTTAAGCTATCTGGTATGTACATATGTTTGTATAAGAAAAATGAATGTTCCACATCTACCGAGATTAATGGTGCAAATTCTAAAGAGTCACATGGGCAGGCAGTACAGGCCGAATTTTACGCATTGTTTTGTATCCCATGTTCCTGTTCAAATCTACGAAAAAAAAGTTGCCAATATTATGTGTCCCACCAGGTTATTTTTTAGACAGTTTGTACAATATTTGAAACACATTTTTTTTTAAATCAGGTGGAAAATATAGCGACAGATTTTAAACTTTATAAGAAAATATTGATTTTTTATAAGCTTACACCTTTTTGTAATTTGCACAGTGAAAAAGGAACCTAGAATACAATTTCAAAACGGTATAACTTAATAAAAAAGCTATATATTTTGATGAAATCAGAAATCTCTATACATTTTCCGCCTAATTCTGGAAAATAATGTTTTGCAAATATGTTTCAAATTGTTTAAAAAATAACCTGGGGAGGTACACAAACTTTTCAACTTTTTTTCGCAAATTTTAATCATAATTATTTTTCTGTAAAATTTCTTTATTTAGTCTTGATAGCTATACCATAAAGTATTGCTTAAATCCCATGCTCCAATACTAAAACATGTCATAACTAAATTTCACCAGCCGCCACTGGTACATTATTATTTTAAACACGCACAATCATAAATAGTGCACCGTAAAACGAGGAAAAAGTAGCTTCCTTCTTGAAAAAAAATTTTTTAAGGTACAACCACTTGGGACCTTCACAGCATGATAGCCTAGGTCCTTGGCCATCTGTAATGGCCAATTACAACATTTTTTTTGGAGGTCAAACTTTTTTTATTACGAAGAATGTCATAAATTTGTCAAAATTAAATTTTCTTACTTTTTCACACATCCCTCATGATATCTCCGGAACCAATCGAGATAATTGTAGGTATTTTTTTTTAATTGATAAAGGAAATGTGGGCGAAGGTCACTGCTTTAATTTCGTTTTTATGGAAAATTTAATTTTTTTTGTAAAACTAGGTGAAACTGGAACGTTTATCTTCCTTGCTGCATTTTTTTCGGTAAGCGAAAAACTTTTTTATTTTAAGGAATTTTGTCATACCATATGTGTATGAAATAAAGTTTACACTTCAAGGAAGTTTTTTTAAAAAAAAAATTCAGTTCTCTACGACTTATAGTTTTCGAGATTTTGTTTTTTAAAGTTACGAGTTTTTCGATCCTAGATGCGCCTCACTGCGGCGCCACTCAAGTGTGTACAGTGTAGACTATTGAATACAAGTAATCTTATATTATACATAATATATTGTCATTTAGAAACAAGCTTTTCTTTGCGTAATGTGAATGCGAATGAGTATTATTTTTATTGAGTTTTTACATATTATTTAATGCTTAACAATGGAATGTTTATTTTATGTTATCAGAATTAAAATCAGGTAATACAAATCTGGTAAAATCTGTTGATACTGATGTCCTGATTTTGCTTTCACATTATTACTGTGAAACACCAGATATGTCCCATAGGAATATATTTATACAATTAGGACATAGTAAGAATATACAATTTTTGTCAATTAACAATATTGTGGCAAATTTAGGAGAGGAAATTTGCAAGAAAGTATTAACGATTCATTGCCTAACTGGTTGTGACACAACTAATGCCATGTATAAAATAGGGAAGAAAACGGCATTCTATGTTTTATATAAAAATTTAAATAATTTAAAAGATTTAGAAAACCTTCCTTTTCTGTCAGAGGATAAAGCGATGGAATTAGGGGTAAAATATACGCTTTATTTATATAAGAATAAAAACAAAAATATAAAATCCCTGAATGAGATGGGACTTAACAACAAGTACAAATCGGCCAGCTTCTGAGCTGCCTCCTACTGACCATGCTTTTAGACAACATTTAAAAAGGTAATAATTATTTTTCTAGATCGCCCATACCTATTAAAAAAGAAACAAAACACCTACATGTAATTATTTTCTTTTTTGGTATAATATAATAATAACACCACATGAAATTACAACCCTCTTTATCCCTGAAGGTCTGGAATGACCTTGTGTGGGAGAGGGCTACAGATTTAGAGACAATGGACACACACCCAATGTCCGAGTATACTACGATTAATCTCTCTCACAGAAAAATCCCAGTTCCTCGACCGGGAATCGAACCAATTCCAATTCCAATTTAAAACATTTATTGCATATTAAAATACATCACAAAAACTTAATTAGAATGCCACACTCGGCATTGTACAAACAAAATCAAACCCCGGACCCCGAAGTTTTGAGGCAAGTACATTACCTCTAGACCACGGAGCCAGGTGTCTGTATCAATTAAAAATTTAGTATAATAGCCATATACAATACATGCAGATGGAAGATCCAACTCGATACGGTTGGATATTTGAAGAAAATGTTTGGAAGGCAACTTTTTCTAGTCAAAAATCTGTGCCCGATATTGTAAGGCAAAGTTTGTCAATAAGATGTTCCGACAGGGTCTGTAACAACAGATGTACCTGTTTTGCTCAAGGTTTGAAATGCTGCAGTGAGTGCAAATATGCAAACTGCTGCAACCAAGGAACTGTCTAGATATTTTTAGATTCCGACGTTGACGATTTTTAAAATATTTTTATAACAAGTTTTAAATTTATGTTTTAAAATAAATAATTATTTCGTATTTTTTTTAATTCAATTTTAGGTTTTAATGTATAAATATAATGGATTTTAAATAATGTGCAATGTAAATAATGATAAGTAAAACCTAAGTGCTTATGAAAATAAAATTTATATTAAAAATATGTCAAAAATAATACTTAATAGTGTGCACCCACAACACGCATAACACACTGATTAAAGCACAGTAGAACCGGGGGAGATATCCTGCCCGCAGAAACTTAATTTCAAATAACAATAACTTGAAACGTACAAGTCGTAGAGTATTGCGTTTTTTTTTAAAAAACTTCCTTGATGTGTTAATTTTATTCCCTATGCATATACTGTGGCAAAATTCCTTAAAACAAAAAAGTTTTTCGCTTACTGAAAAAAGTACTGCAAGAAAAATAAATGTTAAAGTATTACCTAATTTTATAAAAAACTAGGTTTTCCATAAAGACTAAATTAATTCAGTCACCTCCGCTCACGTTTCCTTTATCGATTAAAAAAAAAAAAACTTGATTATCTCAATTGGTTCCGGAGATATCGTGAGGGATGTGTGAAAAAAGTACGAAAAATTAATTTTGACAGATTTATGACATTTTTCATAATAAAAAAAGTTGGACCTCCCAGAAAATGTTGTAATTTCCCATTTTAGATGGCCAAGGGCCTAATCTATTATTCTGTGAAGGTCCCATGTGGTTGTACCTTAAAAAAATTTTTTGAAACGTTTTTGTCGGTTTTTCAGTGTACTAAAAATAATCCTCTTTTGTAACTGTACTGGCCATTATAGAACAACCCGCAATATTGGTAAGAGCGTTTTATGTGAGAATGTTAGTGGACCATATGCCAAACACTGCTCTGCGAAAATAACCGTACACTGTCGTGTAGCTAAGTTAACTGAGCAATAAGTGCCAAGCTACGTATAATATTATATACATTTATTCCGGCCTTCTGCAAGTTCCAGTCTCAATACTGGTTATGTTGGTTGCATATATCACTGATATAAATAAACACACCACATACATTTTCATGTGGGGTACCTATTTATATACCTGTAATAGATTTTTTTATACAACTGCCGGCCCTGAAAAATGGTGAATATTTCCACTGTCTATTAAGTTATGGTCTCGATAAAAATTAAACAATATTTATAAAATATTTATTAATTAGCAGTGCATGTTTACATTATCTGATTGTATGTCGATTGTACAGGTGTTTGTTTATATTTATGTGTAGATATATTGTGTGTGCGTGAGTGCGTGCGTGCGTGCGTGCGTGCCTGTGTGTGGGGCCACGATAACTCAAAAAATACTAATGGGAGACTTTCCAAATTTGGCAATTAAGATTTTCAATAACATTTTAGGTGACACATTAAACTTGGTGAATGTGGTACCACCAGAAGAGACATAATGAATGAAAGAAGAAAAAAGTACAATTTCGGGAAAAAAAAATTAAAAAATTTTATTGGACGATTCTTGACGAATTATAACGAAAAAACATATTTTTTTGAAAAAATCTGTCTGCATGTCTGTAGTATCGCGATAGCAGCCATAGTCTTCGAGATAAAGCTTTCAAATTTGTCACACGTGTTTTAAAGGCCAAAGACAATGATAAATTCATTGATGAGCAAAATTGGCGAGCTGAAAGGAGGTCCACGCGACCCAAATTTTCTTGCATTTGTTTTTACAGAAAATTATATTCTCGATGAAACATTACAAATCATGTCTATTATATCAATCCAATAAAATAAAATTTTCCAAGTATTTAAATAAAGCTAATGTAATCTGAAATTTCTTACACATTTGATCTTATAAAATGGGGTTTGGATAAATTTGGCAGTTTGACACTTGAAATGTTTAATTTAGTTACAAAAATGTAAACGTCGATAAAAAGAAATTATTAAAATATATGACGAATTATTATTGACATTAATTATTTAAAAATTTTAATGAAACATTTCAACGATATTAAAATTTAATTGAGGTAAGTGAAGAATTAAATACAATGATTTTTTTTTGATCAGGATGGTATATATGTACTGGTATAAGAAAGTTATGTGCTGGACACATCAGATATTTATATACCTATATGTTTTGAGTCATATCAAGCCTTTATTTTAATTCATTTTCTTTAAACTAATGTAAGAATTTATTTCTATTTACTTAATAATTTTTACATAAGGTTCTTGATTGTAGCCCTGAAGATGTAAAAAATGTTATCGAAACGTCGCCAACAGTTTAATTTAAGAAAACAGTCCGAAGGCTCAAGAATTTTTTACATCTCTGTAAAAAATAAAAGGAAGTTTGTTCTGTAGGGCGTCCGGAAATTTCTGTCATTAATATTAGATAATGATGCTACTTATTAAAATATGAAGAAAAGCTCCTATAGACATGTGTTCGGAAATGCTTCCTAAGAAACCCAGGGCTCTTTGAAGGTGGTGCCCTAGAGCGGGTTTTTATTTAATTTTTCAGGAACTTTTTTGTGATGCAGGGATAAGATTTTGTACGTGATTTAGTATCAATAAGTGCTACTATTTCATGGTATTGGTCAAAATGGGCGTACGCAAAATTAATAACCCAAAATTTTTTTTGTTCCGATTTTTTTATTTATTTTGGTACCGTAATATATTTCCCTGATCAAAATTACACAATAAAGATCCTCTTTGTTAAACACTGTAGAAACAACCGTTTTCTTATAACAACTGTTTTAAAATAGTAGTTGTACACTGTTCAAAATTAAACGGTGTTCACATTTACCATTAAAAATATTGTAAAAGTGGTGTGAAAATTTACACATTTTGGTGTAAAATCAAACACCATCAAATATTGTAAAAAGTACACTCATTTATTGAGTAAATCTTACCATTTTTTGGATTAGAAATTATCTTAAATACTACATTTTCGTATATTATACACCATGCTTAGTGTGATTTTACGTTTCTGCGATTGCGTCAAATATCTGACGCATGGTAATCAGTAATTAACAGTTGATGATCATACAATACACAAAACCGTGTCTTGACTTAGTACATTTGGTAGATATTTTATATATTATCTTCAGTGGCGATTTATGTGCTGTGAGCTGTAGAACACAAAGAAAAACAGAAAAATGAGAATAGCGATTGGATTATTAAAATCTATTACGGGAAACGAATGACTTAAATATACCTAGTTATGTCATTCTATACAGCTTTTTAGTGCAAAAGACAATATACTCCATATAGTGTATAGTGTACAATTAATTGAGTTATCTGAAATGTGGCATTTACATTTAATAAAATACATGACATTTTCACATTTTTGTAGCTTATTTAAAATGAATGTGTTTTCTATCCCTTAAGAATATCACCTTTTTAGAAAATTTGTATTTTCAAATTCAACAATTATAAGGTGTATAAATTAATCAAAAATAAAGTAAAATTTTACAATTCATAGGTGTAAACATTTTACACATAAATAATGGTAAAATTTTACACTGTACCATTGGTGTCTAGTATACACCTAATTGGTGTGTCCCAATATGTACCCCGTGTGGTGTCAATTTGGTGTGAAATTTTACACCGTATTTTCAACTGTGTAGGGTCATTTTGTAGCCCGGTTTCAATTAATAATCTAAGTGAAGTGAAGTGGCTTCAATTTTAACCCAAATGTTAAAAATCGTTACAATTCATAAAAGGTACAGAGCAACGTCTTAATTCTGAAAAAAATGAGAGATTAGATTATACTTTTGAAGAATAGTACATTGTGTATCTAGTAGAAAAGCAATACATTACTGGACGACGACGATATAAATTGTTGGCCGAGGTGTTAAGTCGATTCCAACAAGCATTGAAGTCCGGGAATATGCTTTTACTACAATTTTTTCTGAATCGCAATCAATAATATTATAAATTAAGGAATTTCCATTAAGGTATAAAATGTTTTCATTACAATCTAATTGCTTATGAAATCGTTTCTTTTGACAATCACTGTTTATTTATGATAAAAGTCTGATTCAGTGCTTATTTCACTTTAATACTTGTAAGTGCTAAAAAACATATTAAAGAAATATTTAAAATGTACAGTGATGATGATGTCCAGGTGTTTGGGACACCAACAGAGTAAGTAACAACTGCAAAAATGTGACTTTAAATTTAATGTTGTATTTTTACTTTCTTATACCTAATATAAGGAAGTATAGTAATCGTGATTTTTTTCGACCTCGATATTTTGATTGTTATATACGTTTTGAACTCTCCTGAAACCATTCTGACTATTTTACGAATGATGTCTGTCGGCGCGTGTGTGTGTGCGTGCGTGCGTGCGTGTCTGTGCGTGTCTGTGCGTGCCTGTGCGTGTCTGTGCGTGTCTGTGCGTGTCTGTGTCTGTCTGTCGTATTTGCCTTTACAAAAAAATATATTCTTGATGAAAGATTATAAATCATGTCTACTATATCAAGCCAATAAAATATATTTTCCAAGTACTTAAATAAAGCTGATGTAAACTGAAATTTTTTACACATTTGACCTAATAAAATGAGGTTAGGATAAATTTGACAGTTTGACACTTGAAATATCTAATTTAGTTACAATATTGTTATGATAAAAGTCAGATTCAGTGCTTATTTCGCTTTAATACTAATAAGTGCTAAAAAAATATTAAAAGATATTTAAAATGTACGGTGATGATGATATCCAGGTGTTTGGAACACCACCAGAGTTAGTAACAACTGCAAAAAATATGATTTTAAATTTAATGTTGTATTTTTTTACTAAAAAAATGCATTTTTATTGTGAGTTGGTTTGTCTGCGTGTATTTATTTACTGTCTAAAATATATATAAAAAACCTGTACGGAAGTTACTTTCCCGGTCGGAAAAGTAACTTTCTCGTACTGTTTTATGATGGTTGCTTAGCAACGGACTAAAATACTAGAGTAGAGTATTTTGGGATCTGAAATTGCGCCGAGAAAGTAGATATTCTTGAGCGATTTCAGAAAAAACTATTTTATGTAAATTGCGCTTTACATTTTGTGACGAAAACAACAAAAACAACTTCAGAAAAAAAAATAATTTGATTAAACAGAAAAATCAAAGGAAGTATTCAAAATGGTCACTATTCATCTCATTGCATCTATTGAGACGATTCTCATAGAGACCTGAACTCTTTCAACAATCACCTGTATGTTCCTGATTATTTCACATGTGTATATGATGAATATTGCCTGGAGATACGTAAACTAATGTTTTTAGATAACCCCAAACAAAGAAATCTAACGGGTGTAAGTCGGGTGATCGAGCGGGCCATGCTGTGTTGGCGAGGTATGTCGTCCATCAAATCGTTGAATACATTTAAAAAAAACCTACCTGGTTTTTTAGGGGTATTTAGCGGTCTGTCCCCAAGAGAGCCTACCTATACTATTGATGCAGAATATTTCTTGATATCTAGACTGAAAAAATTCTCATGATTGTTTTGCAATTTTCAATGTTTGTACAAGTTGCACGCAATTCGGTTTTTACATATTTGTACCTATACAAATATGATTTTATTTATTGCAGTTCATTTCGTATTTAAGATTCAAGATCAACAGTAGTTGTATTTTGTTTTGTGTGTAATTTTTATCAGTTTAATGTTTTTACCTACTATTTTTATTATTTTGACAACAACAAACGATTTTAAATGTAAGTACAAATTGTTATTTATTCAAATACGTAATTAATATGCTTTTGTAAGTATATGATTGCTTTTACTAAAATTAAAATATCTGATGAAAAAAATCATTGTTTAATTCTTTACTTACCTTAAATTTTAATAGCGTACCTTGAATATTTCATTAAAATTTTTTAATAATTGATTATCAGCGTCATTCGATACTGTTAGTAATAATTCATGTCATATATTTTAATAATATTTTGTTGTTGACATTGACATTTTTGTAACTAAATTAGACGTCAAATTATTAAATTTATCCTAACCCCATTTTATGAGGCCAAATGTGTAAAATATTTCAGTTTACATCAGCTTTATTTAAGTACTTGGAAAATATATTTTATTCAATTGATATAATGATTTATAATCTTTCATTGAGAATATATTTTTTGTAAAGTCAAATACAAAAAAAGTTTGGGTCTCATGGACTTCCTTTCAGCTGGCCAATTTTGCCCGTCACTGAATTTTTCATTGTCTTTGGCCTTTAGAACAAGTGTACCAAATTTGAAAGCTTTATCTCAAAAACTGTAGCTACTATCGCGATACTACAGACATACGGACATATTTTTTTCATAAAGTTATGTTTTTTTCATTATAATTCGTCGAGATTTGTCCAGAAATGCAATAAATTTTTTTTAAATTTTTTTCGCGAAATTGTACCTTTTTTCTTTTTTCAGTCATTATGTCACTTCTGGTTGTACCACATTCACCAAATTTAATGTGTCACCTAAAATGTTGTTGACAATCTTAACTGCCAAATTTGGAAAGTTTCACATTAATATTTTTTGAGTTATCGCGGATACACACATACACACACACATCCACACACACACGCACCGACAGACATCATTCGGAAAATAGTCAGAATGGATTCAGAAGGGTTCAAAACGTATACCGGGTGAGTCACGAATTGCGCTCGCCCCGATATCTCCTAAAATATTTGGAATAGAAAATTGAAATTTCGAGGGCTTATTATACGATTAAAATGCCATCTTTTCAATAAAAAATCAAGTCTGGTGCACATCCGGTTTGACCGGAAATGCCCACAACTTTCGATTTTTAAATGAAACACCCTATATATTTTTACATTTTTGGAATCTAGAGGAAATTTTGAATACAATACATCCATTTTGGTCACTTTTTGATAAACATTAAAAATTTTATTAAAAAAATCTATTTCTGAATCCAGTGCTGTGGTGCCCAAAATATATTTTAGTTTGTGTGCTACGTTACTATAAAAATAAAAAGAGCAATATGATTGCATTACTTAATTGTCTAGAGGCGTTTAAAATTTTTAAATGTGATTTTTACCCACTAACTCGGTTTTTTTAAATGGGAAGTTAATCGTTCACCAACATTTTTAAATACCCCATTTTGATACGAATCTAATGATACCAAAATTTTGAAAATCCGCTCAGAAATATTTGAGATTTCAGCCAAAATACAATGCAACCAAGCTTTTAGAAACATGCGGCTTATAGATTAGTGGGCTTTGGAAACTAAAATGACACATTTCTGTTTAAAATCTGGTAACCTAATAACATTGGAAAAATCATAGTAACGTAGCACACAAACTAAAATATATTTTGGGCACCACAGTACTCTGGATTCAGAAATAGATTTTTTAATAAAATTTTTAGTGTTTATCAAAAAGTGACCAAAATGGATGTATTGTATTCAAAATTTCCTCTAGATTCCAAAAATGTAAAAATATATAGGGTGTTTCATTTAAAAATCGAAAGTTGTGGGCATTTCCGGTCAAACCGGATGTGCACCAAACTTGATTTTTTATTGAAAAGATGGCATTTTAGTCGTATAATAAGCCCTCGAAATTTCAATTTTCTATTCCAAATATTTTAGGAGATATCGGGGCGAGCGCAATTCGTGACACCCGGTATATCAAACAAAATCTCGAGGTTGAAAAAATCACAATTACTATATTTCCTTATATTAGGTATAAGAAAGTAAAAATGAATAAATAAATAAATTACCTAATCTTTAGGTATTAACTCTGTTTTAACCTTTTTTTAAATTGCATTACTTTTTTCCCATTTTAATTTAATTTTTATTGTTATGTCATTTTTTCTCTCAATGAATGTTGCCTAAATATACAAATTTTTAATTAACCTCCTTTCTGTGATAAAAAAATGTTGAAAGCGTATAATTTAATTTTATATGTACATGCTTCTTCTTCGTAAAATTACCACTGTGACTTATATCAGTGTCCTGAAGATGAAATAAATTTATTTCGAAACGTCGACTTGTCTAAAAACAGTTTGTTGCTTTAATTATTGTCCTCAATCACACTAAGTCTAAAGAAAATTGTTATGGAAGTTGATGATTCCTTCACTAAAGCACGCTTCCTCCGTGAAAAGTACCTTATCAAGAAAAAACTATCTTCACGGCATTTCTGAAGTAACCATTGGCAAAATACTAATTTTGTTCGAAATCTTGTGGTTTAAACACTTGCACTATTTGCAGGTGATAAGAGTACATATTTTCCACCTAATGCTTCTTGGAAGCCCTTCTTGTGTGGCTATTATTCTAGTACTGGTTCCAAAATTAGCAGCAACTCGGTTCAGTGCCCTTTTTCTTTCCCCTACTTCAGGCGTTCTAGTTGTTCTCTCCCTTCCACAATAAACTTTTCTTACTTATGTTTTCCGCAACCGCTGTTTCAGATGGAATTAGGCTGTCAGGAAAAGCTTCCTTATATATTCGATGCGCCACCGCAGCTACTCTATTAGCTCTCCTAATGCATGTCCACTATTTCTTCAAAAGTGTAATCAAACTTTTTGAGATTTTTCATAATTATGACGTTTTCTGTGACTTTTGTGAATTATTTCGACTGTCAAATTATGACATTTGAGTTTAAATTGAAGCCAGCCTACTTAGATTATTAATTGAAATCAGGCCACAAAATGACCCTACAAGCACTATTTTAAACCATTTTTATAAAAAACGATACGGTGTTTAACAACAAAATTAAAAAAAATAAATAAAAAAATTTGGTTTAAAATAATGTTATTTTTAATTATAACTAGTCTATTTGAAAAAGTCACACTGACGACGCAGAGATGCGGAAACACGTGTCTGTGAATGTTTTAAAGTTTTAAAGTGATTGTTGTATCGATGAGTTCTTTTTTTTATATATTTTTGGTTTTACTGAGCAGAATAGCTATAATTAAAAATAACATTATTGAGACTGTCGTACTGAATATAATGTGCATATTGTCTTTTTTATAATCCAAAATTCAGCGTTTAAAAAAATATGTTATACTTATCTGTAATAAGTTTTTTGTAAAAAATAGAAACTAATATTTAACAACATTTTTTGTCGTTATTATATTTCCAATTTATAACTAAGCCTAGCCAATGTCACTAATCCTACAGAGACGTACTGGATATGCATCATATCATAATACTTGAATAAGTACAATAATAAAAACAAAAATATTTTATATATTGTGATGTATATTTTTGTAATATTTCGTTCGCTTTAAATTCTTTCTTATGTACTTCCTTATATTTTGTAAGCTTAGTGCTGCACATTATTATTAAACTGTTAAATGACGTTCACACATGTACATTGTATATCTAAGTGATAACTAATAATAAATAAATAAATAAATAAAATAAATGGAAATAAATTTTATTAATACTTGTACACTCTATAAAAATATGTACAAAACTCACCTTCTTAAGCAGATTTATGAAGTAGCTTGGTTGTCGTTATCACAAACTGGAGCACTTCTGTAATAACTGTGTAGCATCAGATATGTTTCTACAGTTATCTCAGTAAGCGATGTTCGCTGTGGTGAAAAAATATGTTTGTATTTTGAAAAAGACCGTTCGACATCTACGGAAGTAATACAGGCATAAGTAAAACACTCTGTGAACTGACTTAATGCACCTGTAGATGCCATCACAAATTTGTCTTAATTTGGTGAAATCAGGATCTTTCCGTAATACACTCTCGAATTTTTTAATAACTGGCTTATATTTTGCGTCATTTATAGTCTGTAGCTGTGTATTTACGTCGTCCACTATTTGCAGCGATTCCACTAACGACAACAAAGTATTTTGAAATTTTTCTATTGCGTCGTGTAGTCCTCTATAATTGTTATAAATAGTTTTTAAATCTGTTTCAAGGGAAACATCTTGAAAGCTTGTCTGGCTTTTCTTAATAGCTGCAGCCTTGTTAGGGTTGAACCGTAGCATCACAGCTTTTATTTGTTGAAAATATTCAGCATAACAAAAAGCTGCCTTCAACCATGTTCCCCAACGTGTAAGAATCGGCTCTGGTGGTTCCGAAATACCAGGACATAGTGTGAAATGCTCGAAGCCGTTTATATGAGATTTGAGAAATACTTTTTTTGTATTTGCTATTAATGCATCTACCTCTGGAAAACATTTTCGAATCGTTTCTGCTACAAGATGGAACGCATGCACTTTACACGTAACATGTAAAAACCTACAATCGTCTCTTTGAAGAAAAGGGCCCACCAAACGCATTGTCGCAGCACCGTCGTCGGTCACAAACATCAACACTTGACTTGTTGACAGTTCAAATTTTTCGAAAGTCTCCAACACCACCCGCATAATTGTTTCGCCAGTACACGCAGTTAGTATTTTGCTAGCTAGTAAAAGTGAAAATGTTGGTTTAACAGGGTCGAGTACACGTACTATAACATTTAAAATAGAATTTTTTTTACAATCTGTCATTGCGTCAACACATAACCACAGCCGTGTATTTTTTAATGCACATTTAATCCTATTTACAATGTGTTCACGAACACTTGGTACATATCTACGTAACGATGAACAACTTGGTAAATTCACCTGGGGATTGTATTTATTCCAGAACTCCCGAAATGTTGTTTTATCCAAAATGCGCAGGGGAACATCACAGGCAATCAGCATTAACAGTAAATCAAACATAAACTGAGGTTCCAAAGAAGACACGCCATTTTTTTTATTTTTATGCCAGTTACTATTGACATGAATTTTGCAGCCGTATTTATTCCAGCACATTAAGTCTTGATCAAAAACTTTACAAATTATTTTACATCCATCATAGAATAAATCCGGAAATTCACCTATAAATTTATTCACTTTATCAGCGTACGGTCGTTTTCTACTCTTTACGCTCAACATTATTTATTATTTATTAGTACTCTATGCATCGACCGACAGATAACAACTGAAGTGTGTCGTGTCATCGTCATCGTAAACAAGCGCGCGATGGCATTGATATTGCGCCCGACCCTGAATCTACCATCGCTTGGCCAGGCTTATTTATAACTAATTCGCCTGCACTAAATACGCGTAGTTTATTACAAAAATTGACAAAACTTAACTGTATACTTTTTGATACATTTTTATTCGAACAAATGAGTCTTAATAATAGAAAAAAAGGTAGAGATACTTAATTATCCTTTTTTCTATTAAGTTTCATTGCAGACTTATCGAGTAAGTTGAACATTATAGAAAACTTCGTGATTGTATGAGGATACAAAAAATATCCATTACTGTACATGTTTTTTCACTCAGTAATAGATTTACGGGTCACTAATGTGGGGTAATGTCATCAAGAGTGCACTTGCAAAAAATCTTTGCGTGCGAACCTACTTGAAAAACGAGTAACGCAAGAATAGAGAGAGGGTGGAAACAATAGTCCTCGAAAAAGTAACTTTTGTGGTGAGTACTATAAATTATACCACTGAAACTTTGTAAAACCAAAGCTGAAAACACGATCTTATTATATTAATTTATAATTTATTTTAAACCATAAAATGTATAACAAACTTTTCATTTCCTAAACTGCATATTTAAATTAAAATATTCACACATGCACGATTGCCATAATGACTATATTTTGGATTTGTGAAAGAATACAGCTGCCAAAGTTTACAAAAATTAAAACATAAATGTTAATTTAGTTTTAACCGCAGTTATCATTACATCGTACATTTATGTATGTATAGAGCTTCCACTGGACTGGTCTAAAGATAATTTTAGACTATGGTAAATTTTGCACATATCTTGCATACATATATCCTTACATCTTGCAGGTACAAATAGTGTGATACACAATTTTGTAGTATAAAACAAAATAGTTTACAAATCATTTTCATACAAATTATTGTCCAACTTAATCCTTATATTCTTGTACAATATTTAGAGTAGTCTAAAGCCATTTTATATGGAGAGTGTGTTGCGGAATACACATTCACATTAGAATAATGATCGCTAGGTACAGAACGTTCGAGAATCGTAACAGTCGCGGTTATTCTGGTGCACATTAACTACGTTATTAAAAAGGAAAATATTCCATAACTGATATTGCAATGAGACTTAAATTATTTGTTATTGAAACATAAGAAAACTTAAAACACATAACAGTGATATGTGTATGATTAGTCCTGGGCTTACAATTTCTGTAAAACCAATTTTGTGCTTTTATACCAATCCAACGGCGGTTCTTCTATAGGGTCATTTGGTCAATGACCTCCCACATACAAATAAAAAAATAGAGCTATCATTTTCTGAAGTTTAAAAATATATAAAATATATATTCTTAAAAAATATATTAAAGTTTCTAGTTCATTCTATGCGCAATAATATTGTGAATAGCTCTATTTTTTAATTTGTATGTGGGAGGTCATTGACCAAATGACCCTATAGAAGAACCGCCGCTGCAGCTAAGCTTAACTGATTGATTTTCTTGGATGAATATATCGATTGTAATAATTAAAGCTGCAAATCGTTTCTGTGTATCATGGTCGTAGAGTACAGATGTACTTACTGTCGCCGGAATTCACCTTGACCGCGAAACTCTTTCTCCAATCCAGTCTATTATTAGCTTTCGAGTTGTGTACACGTTAAGTCACTTGGGCGTATTACATATGGTTTTCGTGTTTTTATTTTATTTGTTGTACTGTATTGTTGATATTAATTTAATAATAAAGTATGACAGACCTACGCAGGGGTAGAAAACGGTCATTTGCTGACAAAGTGAATAAATTCATAGAAACGGATCCAAAAAATTTTTGGAAATTATTGAAATCGCTTAATATTAACTCACATGGGGATTACGTTCCTCTAAATATCGGTAATTCAAATGATTTTCTTGATGCATTTTCAACTTCATCGATAAATATTAATGCCAATAATAGTAATTTTATTGCTAATAATTATGAAGGTCGTTTTCCTTGAATAAAGAGGAATTTTCCTTTACAGAGGCCGTTTCTGAGTAAATTGATAAAATTATTTCTAAGCTTAAATCAAATGCGTGACACTGATGGCATTGATCTAAAAATGATTTTCCTTGTCACACCCTTTTAAGTAACCATATTGCCTTCCTTGTCAACAAATGTCTCATTAGTGTTTCCCTCAGTGTGAAAAGAAGCTAATATAATTCCTGTGGCAAAAGTACCTAATCCCTCCTTTATAAGTCAGTTTCGTCCCATTAGTATTTTACCTACTCTCTCCAAAATCCTTGAGAAAATAGTCTCAGATCAAATAACAACATACCTCAATGACCATAATATTTTACCAACTTCTCAATCTGGTTTTAGGGATCAGTATAGTACTACAACTGCTCTTTTAAAAGTAACTGATGATGTATTTAAAGAAATCGATCTTAACAATAATATTTTCTTGATTCTTTTAGACTTTAGCAAGGCGTTCGATACCTTGGAACATGCTACACTGTGTACGAAATTGCAATACTTTGGATTTAATAATACAGCTATTTCATTTTTTGAAAATTTTCTTGTTGCTCGGCGTCAAAGAGTTATTCTTAACTATAATGAAATTTCTACTTCCAATACTATTACTCGTGGTGTACCACAGGGTAGCATTCTAGGGCCCTTGCTGTTTTCTATTTATACGGCAGATTTTGAAAATTTCCTCAACATTGTCACTCTCACCAATATGCTGATGATACCCAGGTATATATTTCATTTAATTTTAATGATCTTTCGACAGCCGTGTCTAAAATTAATGCAGATTTAGACACAATTTCTAAGGTATCGTCAGCACATAGTCTTATTTTAAATGAGTCAAAAACGGAAATGCTTGTAGTTGGAAGTAAAAAAGGAGGATGTCACAATTGATCCTAAATTTAAAATTAAACTTAATGGCCAACTTTTACTACCTAGTAATTTTTGTAAAAATCTGGGTATATGGCTTGACACAAACCTTAGATTTTCTAAACATGTAAATCATCTAGTTCAAAAATCATTTGCTAAACTTAAACTGATGTACACTCATAAAGAAATTCTTAGCTCGGACATAAAGTTAAAATTATGTGATTCTCTCATCTTGTCATCTTTGTATTACTGTGATATTGTGTATTGGCCTGCTTTACTATCCAGAGACAAGGAGAGTTTGCAAAAAATTCAAAACGCGTGCTTGAGGTTTAGTTATAGTCTGCGCAAGTACGATCACATTTCAGCTAGCCTATTGGCATCGAAATGGCTTAATCTTAACGAAAGATTTCAGCTCCATATGTTGTGTGCAATATTTAAAATATTAAAATCTCAAAAACCTGAATATCTAACAGCCAAATTACTTAAAAATAGTGATCTACACATGCGTTCTACTCACCATCGTGACCTACTTTGTATCCCTAAGCATAGATCAGCCCAGTTTCAGTGATCATTTAGTTACAATGCTGTAAAGGTTTTTAATGCCTTACCTGATAATGTTAAGTCACTTTCATCTATTAATTCTTTCAAAAAAAGTTTTAAAAACCATATATTTGCCAGTAGATAATGTTAAATGTAATATGTATATGCTTTAATTTTAATATTTACTATCTTGCTGTATGCATCGCATATGCATATAAATTTTTTTCCAGTATGTATGTGCGTTGTATGTAGTTTTGATTTTGTTTGAATTTATTCATTATTTATGTATGATCATTGGTTTATTTTCTTGTATTTTGTATACATTATTATATCGTAATTATTGTTTTATTTGGTTATCAATATTCTTCTATTCGTATGGTTGTATGGAAGAGCATATTATATATGAATACCGCCAACCCCTTTTAAAATTTTTTGTAATAAATTTTTAATGTTAATAAAGACATATTATTATTATTATTTTTTTTTTCTTTTTCGGTTTCCCGATGCCGGTCAGTCCTCCCGTGGCCTCCGACGCCTCACGGGAGTCGCGCCGGCGCATCAACTACAGCCACTCCCCACATCCCGCAGGGTTAGTGACTGTAGATACCAGAATCATGTGCCCTAAGCAGACGGAGAGAACCCAGAATAACCGCCTTCTGCATTTGGCCTGCCAGCCACTCGGCTGATTTTTGGCAGGCCGGTATGATCTTCAGTTCCGAGAGCAGCGTAGGCTTTATCCCTCCGAGTACACCGATAATAAGGACGACCATTTTGACCGAGTAGCCTGGGTACAGCACTTGGAGCTCGTACCGGAGATCGCGATATTTGGGCCGTTTCTCCTCCTCCTTCAAGGTGATGTTTTTCTCCGCAGGTGCCGAGAACTCGATGACATACATCACCTTGAGTTGATAGTCGAGGAGGACTATGTCAGGCTTGGATTAGCCTGACAGTCGGGAACGAGTAGTTCCAGTAAATCCGGCATTTCTCGTTCTCGACAACGGACTCAATATCTCCGGGGACGTAAGGCAGCACTGGTGTCTGGTCTACCCCGTACGAGTGCCTTAGATGGTAGTATAGCACTCGTAAAGCCGCGTTATGTCGGTGGATGTAGGCCGAAATCGCATATATAGGGCATGCAGATAGTAAGTGCATGAGCGATTCCGGCGCCTGATGGCAGGTCCTGCAGTTGATATCAGGAACCTCTACACGCCACACGCGGCTACGGTAGACCAAGGTGTTGATAACACCATCTTGACAGGCCATAATGAATCCCTCGGTCTCCGACTTAAGCCCTGCTGACCTTAGAAAGGCGAAGGTCAGCCTGGTCGATAAACCCAGTGTTTCTATGTTCTTATAGAAGACACCATGCTGGGGTTTATCGACGTGCTGCCGAAACAGTTTTTCCTGTTCGGCAGCTCTGATTCGGGCTTTCAGACGGTTTGGCTGAAGTTCGGTGACTGACTCAACATCAGCACCTCGCCGGCCTCCTCGCCTGATGTCAAATGCGAGACCGAGTTCATCTGCGGCTCTTTTTGCTGCCTTGAACAATCCTGCTCCCACTCCTACAGTTTCGTGATGTTTTACGAACCGCAAGAGGGGATCTGAGCTCCTGAGTATGTTACATGCCATACTCAGTACTACTCTGCCATGCGTACACTCCAAGCTCAAGAGTCCTCGGCCCCCCCGTTGACGTGGGAGGTACACACGAGAAACGGACGATCTAGGATGAATACTTCTGTGAATATTCATCATCTTGCGGGTATCTCTGTCTAATTGGCGCAGCTCATCTACCCTCCACTTTACTACTCCGAAGGAGTAGAGCAGAATCGGAACGGCAAGCATATTAGTAGCAGACACCTTGTTCTTCCCCGAAAGTTCGGAAGACCAAATCTTTCGGAGGCGGTGTCTGTACTTGCCGCGGAGAGAATCCTTTTATTTGTATTACATCTTGGATGTGCCTTTGTTGCACACCCAGGTATGTATAGGTCTCTCCGGCATCCAGATGTCTTAGGATGCTTCCGTCTGCGAGCTGCGCATTTTCAGAGAATTCCCCGCATCGTCCTCTCTTGAGGTGGACGACTGCACATTTGTCCAACCCGAACTCCATACCAATTGCCCGCGTATATTCTTCGACCACCCTAAGAGCGTTTTGTAGTTCGCGCTCTCCGGAGGCATAAAGTTTAAGATCATCCATATAAAACAGATGGGTGACCTTATGCCTCCGGTCGCTGGGTGGTCCACATTGATACCCGCGGGTTTGGCGGAGCCCAGCAGACAACGGTAGCAGTGAGATGCAGAAGAGGAGAGGACTCAGGGAGTCGCCCTGGAAAACTCCCCTCCTAAATGCCACCTGCTCTGTCGTGACCCGCTGTGCACCTGATGTTATGGTGAAGCGAGTCTTCCAGAGTGGCAGCAGCTGTTCTATGCATCTCACTAGTGGTGCTGGTACCGCAAGACATTCGAGCAAGTGCAACAATAGCTCGTGCGATGTTGTATCAAATGCCTTGCGGTAGTCAATCCAGGCCATCGATAGATTCCGCTTGTATTGCACAGAATCCTGTGTAATACAGCGGTCTATCAGCAGGCTGTCCTTGCAACCTGCCATGCCCTTCTTGGCACCACGCTGTTCATGTATCTGCTGGAAGACCGGATCAACAGACCTCAGTGTCCTTGCATACAAGATACGTGTAAATATCTTGTAGCAGGAGTTGAGGCAAGTGATCGGCCTATAATTCCTCGGGTTGGAAAGATCCCCTTTTGGGGATAAGCACAGTACGTCCCTCGACAAACCAGTCTGGAATCTGCTGCCCCTCGTTCAACCATGAGTTGAAAACTCGCGCCAGACGGCGGTGAGTGGAAGGAAATTTCTTCCACCACCAGTTGTTAATGCCGTCTGGGCCCGGGGCAGCGAAGTTCTTGGTGCCAACAAGTGCTTGCTGGACTTCCTCCGTACTGATTGCCGGGCACACTTCATCTGGCTCTTCACGATGTCTGTGACACAGAGCCTCGAAGTGTGCAATTGCTGGAGTGTCGCTATTGAATGGACGCGTCGTTTCGTAGATTCCCTTCCAGAAGGTTTCGACATCTTCTACAGTCGGCGGATTATCTACAACACGCTGTGGCTCTTGAAAGAGGCGGGAAGGATTCGTACGGAACAAATTGTTTTGTTCCATACTCCTCACCCGCCTCTTCAATGTTTTCTTTATCGCCATGAGCGCTCGGATCCTATCTAGACAGTGCTGCTTGATGGTAAGCATCACTGTCAGATTTAGAGTATGGTGTTGACGTCTTAATCCGGCTGCTATGCGCCGGATTCTGGGAGTAAAAACTCTACCAGTTGTCTTATATTCCACCACACTCTGGATCCGAGAAGCGTGTTGTCTGGCCGACTGTATCTTGCCCTTGATATTCTGTACACGCCGCTTGGCTTTCTCGACCCCGTGATTGGTTGACCTCTCACGGGGGACGAGTTGCTTCGCGGCGTTGTACACGGCACTGTTGATTTGCCAGATGTCGGCATCTTCCGGAATTTCCTCATCGATGACCTCGTCCATTCTAGCTAGGTCTTGTGGCTTTAGGTTAGCCCTGGTGTTAAGGCTAACCCTCGTCCTTAAGTCTACATCGGTGAACTCTAAAGGATGTTCCCCATCAGCTAATAATTGCCGCGGTGGGACTGCGGCTGGCAGTTCTTCCGGCTGACGGGGTGCCCTTACATAACCTGTCCTGAGCAGAAAGGATACTTGATCTCTCAGATGTTGTTGAGAGAAGGCGCGATGCTCTGGATGCATTTCGCACCAAAGTGCATGCAATCGCGCCATGTATCCCCTTCGCTCAGGTTCGCTACTCTCGCGGCAGGTCAGTAAGTCATCCCGAAGTTCCCTCGTCCACTTAAAGCGTCCATGTACAATCGCATTGTCATCATCGTTAGGACCGTCCGGTAATTATTATTATTATTATTATTATTATTATTATTATTAATTCCCGGATTTATTTTATGATGATGCTAAAATAATTGTAAAGTGTGCGAGAAAGATTTGATGTGCTGGGATAAGCGTGATTGTGGACTTCACGTAAATAGTGTACACCATAAAAATAAAAAAAATGGCGTGCCTTCGACAACACAGTTTATGTTTGATTTACTATTAATGCTGATTGCCTGTGATGTTCCGCTGCACATACTCGATAAACAACCATTTCGAGAGTTTTGGAATAAATACAATGCCCAGGTGAGATTACCAAGTCGCACAACGTTATGTAACTATCTACCAACTGTACACGTAAACATGGTAAGATGAAATGTGAATTAAAAAATACACGGCTGTGGTTATCTGTTGATGAGACAACAGATTGTAAAAAAAATTCTGTTTTAAATGTTATAGTACGAGTACAGGATCGTCTTAAACCCACAGTTCCACTGTTATTAGCTAGCAAAAGACTAAGTTAGTGTACTAGCGAAACAATTACCAGGATGGTGCCGGAGACGTTAGAAAAATTTGAACTGTCAAAAAGTCAAGTGTTGATATTTGTGACTGATGGTGCCGTGACAATGCGTTCGGTAGGCCATTCTTTGCAAGAACAAGGTTGTACGTTTATACATGTTATGTGTAAAGTGCATGTTTTACATCTTGTGGCAGAAACTATTCGAAAAGGTTTTCCAGAGGTGGATGCATTAATAGCAAGTATAAAAAAGTGTTTCTTAAACTTCCTAAACGTCTCCGTGCATTTCATAGTAAGTATCCCGGTATTCCTGAACCACCACAGCCGATTCTTACACGTTGGGCAACATGGTTGCAGGCAGCTTTTTATTATGCTGAATGTTTCCAACAAATAAAAACTGTGATACTACAATTCAATCCAGATGAGGCTGCGGCTATTAAGGAAAGCCAGACAAAATTCGAAAATATTTCCGTTGATATAGTTTTAAAAAAATATTGCGAAGAACTATAAACCATTACATGAAAGCATAAAAAAATTAGAAAACAGTAAATCTACTGCTACACGCTATAGGTGACGCACCAAATGAGCGCGTTAAAGAAAAGTTCGCAACTGTGTTAAATAAAGACACCGGTTTTACCAAATTAAGACAAATATGTGATGGTGCAGCACCAGATCCGTTAAGTGCGTTCAAGGACTATTTTACGTATGCGTGTATTACATCAGTAGAAGTCGAACGGTCGTTTTCAAAATATAAGAACATATTTTCACCAAAGCGAACATCACTCATGGAGACATCCATAGAAACATACCTGATGCTGCAAAATGGCTACACATCTTCTCCAGTTTATGATAAGCAAGCTAGTTCATCAAGCTAGTTAAGAGGGTAAGTTTTACATACATTGTTATAAATTGTAACAGTTTATTGTTTCTCGTATTAGTTAATATCGCGTACGCCACTGTCCCACGGAACATTTTTGACAACTCTACTAATAATGCATGTGGTCATTCTGAGAGAGAAATTAATAATATCTTTGAATTCTGTGTTCCTAATAAAATACTTGGAAATATCCACCTTGGTTCACCAAAAGTATAATTATTGATATAAAATATCTGATGTGGCCAGCACATATTTTTATTATACTATATATATCATCTTGATCTAAAAAATCATTCTATTTAATTCTTCACTTACCTCAATTAAATTTTAATAGCGTACCTTGAAATGTCTCATTAAAATTTTTAAATAATTAATTATCAGCGTCCTTCGATATTGTCAATAATGATTCATGTCGTATTTTAATAATTTCTTCTTATTGACATTAACATTTTTATAACTAAATTAGACATTTCAAATGTCAAACTGCAAAATTTACCCTAACCCCATTTTATGAGGTCAAATGTGTACAAAATTTCAGTTTATATCAGATTTATTTAAGTACTTGGAAAATATATTTTATTGGCTTGATATAGTAGACATGATTTATAACCTTTCATCAAGAATGTATTTTTTTGTAAAGACAAATATAAACTAGTCTGGGTCCCGTGGACCTACTTTTTTAACTGGCCAATTTTGCTCATCACCGAATGTATCATTTTCTTTGGCCTTTAGAATATGTGTACCAAATTTCAAAACTTTATCTCAAACGAAGTACGCTTGAATTACAAGTATATGGACTTTACAAAAAGCTTACCTATATGTTAAATAATTTAGAACATGAACAATGATGTTACTTTCTGAGGAACATGTTTTTGTCAATTAACGCTAAATTTCTTGAAAAAATGTCATCAAATAAAAAACTCAAAAGATTAATGAGTAGTAGGTCAAAAGAAAGTGTTCCTCAAAAAGTTCTCAACATTGTGGAAAATCACTCCTCGCAGTCGTTTGATAAAGAAGAAATTGATCTCCTTAACGAGATTAAATTTTGCTTTACCTGCCCCTGAAAGCATTTTAGATCAGATTGCTACAAGTTTTGAAAGTTCAATTCAATACCTCCCTGATTCTTCCAAAGGATTTGTCAGAGAAACTTGCAGAAACCAAATCTCGACAAGTATTATCACTAACGTAAATATAAAGGTTAAAATCCACAAAGAATAAAAAAGTTATCAAACGGTTGCTACAAAAAAGATTGTTTTTACTAAAAAGCTGATAAGGTTGTTATTTTAGAGATATGTAGAGGAGCATTTTAAAAGGGTAGACAACCTGATTAGTAATAAAAAACATTCTAGAAATACATTACCAAAAATGATTATTGAAGTAAGAAATGTACTTAAATACTGCAACAATCTTATTACTCCAGCTTTAAATAGAAGGATACATGTATCTAACCCAAGTGTACCTAGATTGTACTGCTTGCTCAAGATACACAAACCAGGAAAGTTGGTGCAATGCTATTGTTTCAGCAATTAGATCGCCGACTTACCACCGATCAAAATGGTTAACAGAGGAGTTCGAAAGTTTACCTGTTGCACCACCTAATTTCTCTGTGATTACTTCCAATGATATCATTACCCTGGTGGAAATATTTTCTGCCATTAGTCTAATTTAGTCTTGCAGTGTTCTGAAAAACAATTCCAGAAGAATGAGTAAGTCTAAAAAATTCTGAAACATTCTGAAAAAGTATGAAAAGATCTATGTAAAACTTACTAAGAAGTTTAAAGACTGCATTTTTACAAGTTTTTAGACTCTTCTAGAATACTTTTTCAGAATTAATCAGATCTTTCATGAAAATTTAGCTAAAGTAAAAGTAAGACTTTTTCAGAGTTAATCACTAAAATTTAAAACATTTCAGATTTTCGAAAAATTATTTACTGTAGGTTTTATCATATTTATTACTTCTCGTAAGGAATATAAAAACTTGATAGGAGGAGGGTTATTAGTAAAAAAAATATTAATGTTTATATTCTATACATTTTTAAATTTTATTTACAGATTTTTTTTTGATAATTAATTATATACGGTTAAAATATACGAACTGTTTTTATTAAATAATTACAAGACGATAATTATTATTATTATAATATATATAATACAAAGTATTTCAGATAAAGTTGGATCGTTTGGATCATGATGCACAGAGCATTCTTGATTTCTATCATTAGTAGCAGCATTCATTTCATTTCCAAAAATTCCAAATCTTGCACCGCCAAAGCCGTTGCTGGTAGAACAAGTGGGCATGCATTATTATTAATGTTCACATAGCTCCGGATATATCTGTACTTTTTACAATATTTTCGATTGGACATACGTGCTTTTGTTTATATCGATATAATCCTAACAATCAACACTACACTATTATTTTATAAACGAACACAAAAGACACCTCTTCTACATTAGCTGTTGTCATCATAGATAAAGTTGGCATCATACGTGGAACGTAGAAGTGAAATTGAAAGTGGGGTGATGGCATGCGCAACAATGCATCATTCGATTTAGGATGGCCAATCAGAACCCCTGATTATGACTGACTAGACGCCACAGAGAACCTCTGTGTAGTCTGTGCTAGACGCGATAGACTTATGGTTTTAGAATAAATTGTGTATTAATATTGTATGTTTTATTACGTGTATTTCTTAAATGTTTTTGAAATATTTTGTACTATATATATTTATTATTAGTATTAATTAAATATTCTCGAAATAGTTTATATTATATTTATCTTAAAAGTATTTCGTTAATATTTCTTAAAATCACTTGTATTATATAACATTTTATTAAGTGTATTCCTTAAATGTTTTTGAAATAATTTGAATTATATGTATTTTATTAAGTATTTCCTAAATGTTTTTGAAATATTTTGTATTATATATTTATTTGTAAGTATTTCTTTGTATTATATATATTATAATAATAATAATTATCGCCTTGTAATTATTTAATAAAAACAGTTCGTATATTTTAACCGTATATAATTAATTATTAAAAAAAATCTGTAAATAAAATTGAAAAATGTATAGAATATAAACATTAATATTTTTTTTACTAATAACCCTCCTCCTATCAAGTTTTTATATTCCTTACAAGAAGTAATAAATATGATAAAACCTACAGTAAATGATTTTTCGAAAATCTGAAATGTTTTAAATTTTACTGATAAACTCTGAAAAAGTCTTACTTTTACTTTAGCTAAATTTTCATGAAAGATCTGATTAATTCTGAAAAAGTATTCTAGAAGAGTCTAAAAACTTGTAAAAATGCAGTCTTTAAACTTCTTAGTAAGTTTTACATAGATCTTTTCATACTTTTGCAGAATGTTTCAGAATTTTTTAGACTTACTTATTCTTCTGGAATTGTTTTTCAGAACACTGCAAGACTAAATTAGACTATTGGCAGAAAATATTTCCACCAGGGTAATAAGATGAAAAATATCAAGTTACAAGAAGGTGAAATTTTGGTCTCCTTTGACGTTGGTTCATTGTTTCCAAGCGTTGTTATACCACAGCCTTGGACTACCTTAAGGATTCATTTGATTGAAATAATCTCAGTCAAGATGTAGTAAAAGAATATCGTCAACTCACTAAAATTTTCATGAAACATAATTGCTCTCGATTCAATGATAATTTCTTCGAAAAACGTGAAGGAGCAGCAATGGGAGTCATTCATTGCCAGTTTCTTCATGAACAGATTCGAAACAAAATCAAAAAAAGAGTTCGAGTATTTCACCCTGGTTTGGTTTAGGTATTCGAAATTCTTCGACCTTTCAGAATGAAAGAGAAAATCCGAAATTTGTATCGATTCCATTCGATTCTCGGATTCACCTGCGGTATTGGTTAGGTTTTTAAAGATATAGGTATGAGAGTGGTACATTTATCGGAACATAAACTACAACAACGTTAAAGCAATCCAAAAGACAATATTTAAACAAACGAAAAGTCGCGGATTTACGAAATTAACTGTAAGGACTGTAATCAAAAGTACGTGGGACAAACTAGACGATCAATTCAAACTAGATTCAATGAGCATATGTCTCATCTCAAATACGGTAGAGCAGATAAATCTAGTGTTGCCCAACATGCGTTTGAGAACAACCATAAAATAGATATTAGCAATTTAAGATTAATTAGGAATGTAACAAATACTAGACAGCTGGATGCATTTGAAAACTTGTAAATCACAGTAAAAAATAGTATGAATAGTGACAGAGGGCCAAACTCAAATAGCCCGCTCTATTGGTTCTATTGGCTCTTTTGGTCATAGTTTATGGTCAGTAATTATATGCGGTTTAACGTTATCATCACAATAATTTGTTAATGCCTTTTTAAGACATCTTTAACTACCCATAGCGACAAGTTCACGAGTTAAAGTTAAAATTACATTCATTGAAAAACTACAAATTCTTGACTTTAGCCAATCACGAATTATTACATAATCATAATGTTAATTATAATAACGTTCAAATATTAGATTTTAAAATCAACTATCACAAACGTAGTTTTTTAGAAATGTGTCACATTTTCAAAGAACCAAATACTATTAATGCCAGAAAGGATATTGACAACTTAAGCATAATTTATACTTACTACATTTCAACCATAATGTCCACATTGATAAAAACACCCTGTATAGTATGGAATAATAATTAATGTCCCTAAATATAAGACATCTAGTTGTTGGCATCTACTGTCATTGTTTTTTTGTTTCACTCTAACAAGTTTTTATATCCAAATTCTTTTTTGTTTTTTTGCTTCATAAAAATACACATGATGGTCTGTTATAATTCTAAGAATTTAAGTGAATATGGATCCGTAGTCATCCATTCATAATGTTGTTATTTTTACACAGTAGTTGTACATTATCAACAGTTAATTATTGGTGTTTTTTTTTTCTACAATTCATCAAGAATTTGTAGCTTTTCAATGAATGTAACTTTAACTTTAACCTCACTGTCATAAGTACTTTTTGCTTTTTTACATAACTTAGTTTAATTAATTATAATTTATTGTAGAGTTCCTGATGAAGAAATAATAAAGGTTTCGAAAGCTTGAACAGAAAAAAAGAATTTTTCCTTTATTATCTGTCACATGACTGCAATGCCCGTATAAAAATTAAAAATATGTATTTGTTTTTACCATAGACGTCTAATTCCCCTCTCTGAACTATTATAATCTTACAAAAAAATATATATTTTATGCATAAAGCAATATAAATATAAATTTCACATTTGTTTATAATTTTTATTAAGATTATAAACAGTGGTTTTATTTTTGTATGTGTAAGAAGCAATATTTGTTATAATTCTTGGCACTTATTGGGCGCATTTAGCGAATGCAACTGCTGAGAATTAGCGTTCAATCCGTTTAGTTATTATTGCTGTTAACAGTTGTCTATAATTTCGCTGAACGGAAGGAAGCAGAGGATATTACCTGTGCTCACTAGAAGCAGCGTAAAATTTGTTGCTAACGAAGTTGATCAGGAACTCCCAATTACCGCAAAGTTTACCATCTCATTCAGAGAACTTCTAGTAGACTTCTACCCATAGAACAGAACTGCTACCTACCGGTCAACCTCTCAACGGTAGTGTTCGGTAAACGCATCCATTGTATCAAGGATGCTCAAGGTGTCATTATTTCCCTCTGTCGGTTGATAGCCGACATACTATGATTCTCTTAAAGTTTTCATATCCATCTATAAAGAATGCTGCAATAAAGTGACATATATTGCTATTCATTACTCACAGATGGATGTCAATTAGTTCAAGAGAAAAATAATAGTTATTTAATTTTTTATTAAATATAGATATCAAAATGCATACTGTTAATATCCGATATGTAAAAAAATGCAACTTCATTAATATCGCACAATATTAGTCTGTGTTAGTAATATAGTAGTATCCTGTGGCGGTTTGTCCTGTATAGGTATATGTGTGGGGGTTGCAATTTTTAGAGGTATCAGTTATTATAATAAGTTACAGTATGTAGGTTAAAAGTTACCAACTATGAATGTTTTCTAGAGGAACATCTATTTTTGTAAGATAAGAGTACTTATCTTACAATGATATAAACTTATGTTTCTTATTACCTTCTTTCGATATAAAGCCACTAATAATGTTTAAAAGCCATTAATAATGTTTAAAAAATTGTTGTTAAATAAACTTCTGCGCCAAAAGGATTATTTAGAGGTTGGTTTTTGCCTAGCCAAAAATGTTCACACATAAAAAATATTATTCTAAAAATGAAACTTAAATGTCAAATATTTCAGATAATTAAAAGTTGACGTTTCGGAATACTCTCTGATTCCCTTCTCAAAACTAGAGTAAAATGTCTGTTAAAAGATTGTCTTTTTTTAGCCATGTGAAACATGATAGTCTTCTGTTCATAATATATCTATTAATATATAAACAGAAAAAAAATCAACTTTTAATTATCTAACATATTTGACTTTTAAGTTTCATTTTCAGATTATCTTTTAGGTGTGAGCCATTTTTGAATAGGTAAAAAGCCTTTTTACGAAAAAAACCAAACCCTGACCAATCCTTTTGGGGTAAAAGTTTATTAAAAATTTTTTTAAATATAGGACAATGGCTTAATACCCAAAGAAGGTGAGAAGAAACTAATGCTGCTCGTGGTTAATTTACTCGTAAAAATAACCAGTCAATTAACTGGTAAATTATTTTAATTTGCCAGAGGTAAATTATCCCCTCCACTATATCTGTCTGTTATCAGTTATGTTATGTCTTATGTCACTCTTTAACCTTTCTTAACAGTATTCATTACATTCCCTAACAGCATAGAATATTTTTTTAAATATTTTATAATGGTTTTCAATATTGCTGAAATATTTTGAAAGTTATAAAAACATTTTAAAAATATTCAATGAAAATATTTTGTATAAACCCCGTCATTCCTAAGAAAAAAAATATAGTTACAATGCACAAAGAAATATTAGTGTCAAATGCCATTGTAAATTTCCTTCGAATTTTTTCCGTGATAGTGATTTCTATATCAAATATATTTCACGATAAATCAAAAAAGAAAAATTCTCATAAAATTCCTTTATTACTGTGACCGGTTTCGTGAACAAATTAATTACTTCACATCATCAGACACAGGACTACAATAGAAAATGAGTATGGTGGTTACATACATCCATAAATAAATGTTAATAAGTTAATAAAACTTAAAAACAAGGAATACAGAAAACAATTCCTTGTTTTTAAGTTTTATTAACTTATTAACATTTATTTATGTATGTATGTAACCACCATACTCATTTTCTATTGTAGTCCTGTGTCTGATGATGTGAAGTAATTAATTTGTTCACGAAACCGGTCACAGTAATAAAGGAATTTTATGAGAATTTTTCTTTTTTGATTTATCATGAATAATTACTCATATGGGATCAACCTACCTACGTTACAAAATATATTTCAATTTACCATATTAATTCCGTTTTTTTATAGTTTTTCTCTATTATTTTAAGAATGACTTAAAATATCGGTAATCGGTGAAGCAATTATTTGATCTGTAAAATAATATTTTTAACCAGCGAATGCGAAATTTAACAGCAAAATTTTTTTTTAGCAAATTCCGGATTCACCAGCAAAAATTATAATTTGATCAGCAAAGTCACGATTTGCTATTTAAAATGAAAAAGAAACAAAAAAAGTAAGCCGAGAGTTGTACTCGAACCCCGGTTGACTACGGACTACAACCAATTCCAATTCCAATTTAAATTATTTATTTCCTTCCAATTCCAATTTAAATTGGTCAATCGGGGTTCGAGTACAACTCTCGGCTTACTTTTTTTTTGTTTCTTTTTCAATTTTATTAATTTATTTATTTTTTTGTAACATTATTTATTATTAACAATTATTTATAATTAAATTTAATATATAAATTTCTATGTATACAATGAATAAATTTCGGGAATTAATTATTTTATCTGCAAAACAATTTTCTGATCGACAAAATGTAAATAGCAAATCGTGACTTTGCTGATCAAATTATAATTTTTGCTGGTGAAATCCGGAATTTGCTACAAAAAAAAAAAATTCCAATTCCAATTTAAATTATTTATTTCCAACCTAACTTACCTCTAACTTACCACGTCATTCCAAGCTGCAACACAGATGTGTTATAAGTTAGACGTAATACCAAAAATTTTCAAGTCTATTATCTCGAGAACTAAAGCCTATTGTGTAAAATCCATAGTCTTAGTGTGTTTGGTAGTCCCCTTATAGGTAATTTCAGGGTACATAAATGTTACATAACAATTTTTTTGAGAAAAAAAAATTTTAGATGAAATTTTATTTAAATTCCATACAAATTAAATTGTTCAAATTGTCTTCGATTTATTCTTGGCAATATGCAAGAAAAAAATTGAGAAATGTATTTAAAAATAGACTTGTTGAAGCGACTTTTTGTCATTCACTTTGGAACGATTTTGTCAATTTATTCCAACTTTTATGCGCACACTGTATATAATGTAAGTCTTATAAGGTTTTTTAATACATATTATTTATTATATTATCAAAAGATTTTCTGTCATTTTTTTGTAACTGTTAATGTCAAATTAATTTAATTTAATTTAATCTCACCTAACACCCAACGTATGAATTAGAGCATCGAATTTAACTGATCAGTAAATTTCATCAATTAACATCCTTGTAAAATAAGATATCAATTTCAAAATTTGAGATGTTGTATGGTTGAATACGGTGCACAGTTTGATTGCTCCAAGATCTGATTTTCATTTCCGGCTTAACCGGAAACAGTATAAAATTTGTTATTTTTAATGGAATACCCTGTATGTTATTCGAAATTTAGATTGCCCAGGAAATTGTAGGTCCAAAACATGTATCGTACCCTATATCTATCTTCGACAGTTTTCGAGAAAATGGCGGTTGAAAATGTTATATCAATCATAAATTATTTCATTTTCACATAAAACAAGTGAATGTAGGAACAAATCTGTTACGGTTATTTAAGTTTTTTTGGTGAGTAAAATTTGATAAAGCCATAAAAGTTTCATTTCTGGCTGAACCGGAAGTACTACGAAAAGTGATTTTCAGGCTCAAATTACTTCGATATTTTTAATGGAACACCCTGTACTGAACCTTTAATTTACATTCTACTAACCTTTCTGAATATTTTTTGTTTCTGGTGTCCCCTGTCCAAACCTAATAGTTTATGAGATATCGGCGACTGAATGTTCACCTACACTAATATGTCACAAATCTGCTCAAAGCAGAAAAATAAAATAAGTATCAAAAGTGAAACACTAAAAGTAATAGGTAGGTATAATTTATTTCAACCATAATTTAAATGTTAAAAATGTACACCGTTGACTTCTCGGCAAGAATTAATCCTTTCTTTAAATTCCCGAAGAACGTTTTCCATCTGAATTGGAGTAATTGAGTATATCACTTGCGTAAATTTATTTCTAAGGTCTCCTATGTTATGTGATTGTGTCTTATACACCTTTTCCTTGATATGGGCCCAGTAAAAAAAATCCAAAGGTGTAAGGTCTGGGGATCTCGCCGGCCACCGTATAGGATCATTGGTACCTATCCAGCGATTATTAAAAGTTTCACTTAAATAGTCGGTGACTACTCGGGCGTTATGGGGCGGTGCACCATATTGCTGATAGAAGACATGTTCATGCTGCACAGGTAAAACTTCAGTAAAATTTTGAATTTCGTTCTGTAGAAAAATTAAGTAGCGAGCCTCGTTTAAAGGTCCATAAAAAAATATTGGTCCTACAATGCGTGTTCCTATAACGCCCAGCCAAACGTTGATGCCGAATCTTTCTTGGAAAGCCCGTCTCCTCTAAATAGATGGTTATTTTCAATTGCCCAATATCTCGTATTGTTCCTATTAAACATTCCCATGTTGGTAAATCGAGATTCGTCCCAAAATAAAATGCATGATTTTATATTTGGCTGACGACGCTCAGTTTCTAGATACCAATTGCAAAAATTCAATCTTCGTTGATAATCTCCCTCGTAAAGATGCTGATGGATTTTGTACTTAAAAGATTTGTACTTATGTTTATGTGGAGTCTTCCTAACATTTTCGGGAGATATCCCGATACCACTGGCAATTTGCCTTGTAGAACTTGTTGGATCAATCTCAAGGCCAGTGTGTTTATCTCTGCCTCCTCATTTACAATAAATGTGTTCTCATGTTCATTATCATTTTCCCTTTTAAATGTTCTTCCAACCATGGAAAATATTGTGCACAAGGTTGGTGGCGTTCTGGATAACGTCGACCATACAAAGCTGTGGCTTTCCTTCGGTTTTTTCTTACCTCTGCATAACTAATAACATATCAATTTGATGCTCGCACCTAAACACAGCCATTTTTAACAACCAGATAACACTTAAACACTTACTAAAAGGTAAATCAAAAATAAAACGCAAAAATTAAATGACAACTGTCGAGAGAAACTTTTAAATAATGCAGCAGTACTGTCAAAATCTAAATGAAAATCGGTAAATAGTTCTTTTGTTTTACACAGCCCTCTTGAATCAAAGTTCTGTTTAAACATCATTTTTTATTTTGTAGCCTTTGTGACACTGCAGGTAAACATTCAGTCGCCGATATCTCATAAACTATTAGGTTTAGACAGGGGACATCAGCAAAAAAATATCCCGAAAGGTTAGTAGAATGTAAATTTAAGGTTCAATACAGGGTGTTCCATTAAAAATATCGAAGTAATTTGAGCCTGAAAATCACTTTTTGTAGTACTTGCGGTTCAGCCGGAAATGAAATTTTTATGACTATCAAATTTTACTCACCAAAAAACTTAAATAACCGTAAGAGATTTGTTCCTACATTCATTTGTTTTATGTGATAATGAAATAATTTATGATTTATATAACATTTTCAACCGCCATTTTCTCGAAAACTGTCAAAGATAGATATAGGATGACAAAAAAGTGGCCCGCGAAAATATTTTCATAATATTGTGACAATATTTAAAACATTTTACAAAATGTTTTTAAAATTTTGCAATATTTAACGAAATAATATGTTTACGAAATATTTTTAAAAGAGCCTTTTGCTGTCTAGGTTATTCGTTAATCAAATTAGTGAAAATGTCAAAAAGAGAGAGTTTTGTCTGAAATTATTTAAAAAACAAACTAGGGGAAAATACAAAGGAGGCCAGTGCAAATTTTGCCATCAAAACTACATTACTAACGCCACTAGAATGAAAAAACATATTAATGTATTCGGTATCAAATCAAATACGAAACTATATTCTATAAGAAAATATAAAAGTTGAAAAATTGTATTTTGAGGGTTAACAACTTTATTTACCGGTAAATTTACCGGTAAATTAGGTAAACATGACAAATTACCAGTAAATTAACAATACTAGAAGAAACATTATAGGATAATAATAAATAACTATAGACAATATAATATAAACTAACTTTTAGACTCGCCAACATTAATTAATAATTGCTTGCACCCCGTTGGATGATCCGCTCATGACTGCTGCACCATCATATGTTTGAGCAATAAGTTATCTTTTGGCAAAAGTACGCATTTTTCACATCGCAATCACAAATCCATACTTATGTTTATTGTAAATGTATGAATTAAATGTTCTATTAAAGGTTCGTTTTTTATTAGAAACAGATTGTTTTATGTTTAAAATCGAAGCAGGTCTTCCTAGTCTTTCTATTTCAAATTTGTCGGTGGAAGATCGACCACAGACTATGGCTCCGCTGTTAAATTTTGCACAGCATTGATTTTTGTGGCAATAAAAATGTCGTACAAGAAACTGGGCTGGCTAAAGCCCTGAGCCCCGAGGATACTACTAAGCTACTAAGTTTGCACTTGATTTGCAACCAGCGTCGATGTCTAACTTAAATAGGAGTGGTAGTGATGGCACCGGGTTGTAACAGTACCGAAAGTGATCAGTGTTTTTGGTAAATTATATATTATAAATTATAACCAATTAAATCGAATATATTGCATTGATTATCATTACGAAAAATTAAATACAACTTTTTTCGTTGTCGTTTTTGGGGGTATTACAAACCTGCAAACCATAGAACAAGCTGCCACTAGTAGTATTTACAAAAATTGAGAATGCTCCTACTTCGCCAATTTATTTGGGAAATTTTATAATACAATAAATATCTACAGTCTTGGTAAAACAGAGCTGGATTAATCTACATATAAGCCGTTGCATGCTTGCACGATAAAATTCATTTGCAATTGTAATTACTCCAGATTTCACGTGGCACAATCAAAAAAATTTCGTTATTTTAAATATGACACGTTACATATTATTTTTCTAGATGTTTTGGTTCTAAGTAGGTATATAAAATTTGCTTTCCTATGGTATTTCACTTAAGTCAAGAGATATGTGTTTAGATTGCAATTTTTGTGTCAGTGGTAAGTTGGCCATGAAGATGAAGTAATATTTAAAAACAAAAAACAAAAAAGTACGTAATATAATTTTTAATCAATTGAAATGACAAAATTGGAATAAATGAAAGGAAAGTTAAAAAAAATTAGTTGCAACAACTGTAATCAAAAAGCATATCGGTTTAGAGAACATATGGCTCATCTCAAATATGGTAGAACGAATATCTAGTGTTGCCCAACAACACATTTGAGAGCAACCATATGATAGATATTAGCAATTTTAGATTAAAAAAGCAAAAAGGTCTATACAGAATACAGATCCTTGCAAAAATGTAAGAAACATTAAAACTGTACTAAAATGATTGACAGAGATATTGCTGCGGACATCTTTCTTGGTGACATATGGCATTATTTTGTAATCCTTATATCTTTGCAATGAACTAATAGCAAAGACCATGGTCTCTGGTAATAGTATGCTTCAAAGACATAATACCTATGTACTTTGGACCCCTGTAATCGCTGCTCGACAGGAATGTGAGACATGAGACATGCCAGTGCCACAAAGTGATTGATTACGCTGACTTTTACTATTCTTGGACTACGATTACTTTGTGCCAATACCAAAATTTTGTCATTACTTACTATAAATTATGTTTGTTGACATTTAAAATTATAATTACGAGAACATGGCATCATACTCTTTCCGTTTCTCCTACTTCAGTTCAGATCTTTTACCACTGTCGCTTTTATTTGAATTTTTAAATAATGAGCATCTTTTAATTAATTTATACATGTATTTATTTTATACAGCTTTTATAAAATACACTGATTTTATAATATTTTCCTTTTTTGTGATCGAAGAAAATACTCTATGGTTAGCAAGAACTGCATCAATAGAGACCTCTATTGGCGAATGGATTAAGCATACCAAATAAATTTTCAGCGCGGTTAGTCTGATTGCTATAACTGTCATTTCCCACTGAGTCATAAGATCAGTTAGGTTCTGTTTTCTGTTAGTGAAGTTGAGTGGGTTTGAACGGTTGTTCCCAGTGCCTTTTTCCAGTGAATAAATTTAAAATATGGCCGATGAAGTAGCTGAAAACGGACACACCGAAAATGGAGATGTTCCAGAAATCGAGTTGATCATAAGGGTAAGTTTTACTTTGTAATGCAATACTGGGCGTGACTGAATATTGCCACCTACATCAGAAAAGAAAGTACCTTCGTATTCATCTCAAAATATTTCAATAGATTAGATAATTTGTTCAACTTATAAATGATATGAAACAATTTTTGCATATTATAATTCATC
Source organism: Rhamnusium bicolor (assembly GCA_029963845.1). NCBI lineage: Eukaryota > Metazoa > Arthropoda > Insecta > Coleoptera > Cerambycidae > Rhamnusium > Rhamnusium bicolor. The sequence goes on from JANEYF010004223.1 coordinate 745,774, forward strand.
CAATAGGATTTTATATTTTTGTTTTTGGTCTGGAACAATAAATATCAGGTATTATGACCTTGGGACTACTGATTGGGTGCAACATTAAAAAATCTACTTTACAGTTTTATGCTAAATAAACAACAAACCTGCGTAATATTAGGTTACCTATTTCATATTTTTTGCTTATTTTTAGTTTTAATAATTATCGGCTTTAAACGTTGCATTTATGCATGTACAAATGTGTGCATGGATTGTTTGGATATTTAGCATAATGAAATTTCCCAGGGAATATCAGTCCGTTCTTATAATTTTTTAATAAATAACACTGGTATTATTTTTTATAAGTATGTAATTAATTACCAAGATAATCACTAAATAGTCTTAGTATAGCATTCGCTATATAAGTGGTTCTAAAAACACTGAAAAAAGCAAAAGGAAAAGAACAAAAAAAAAAACACTTATGGCTCAAAAACAACCATTTATTTTTTCCATGTAAACTAAGTATAAATTAGTCGCATAATTAATAATACCTATAGTCCGTTTTTTATAATTCCTGTCAAACTGTTACAACGTTGATAGAACTACTATTTAAACTATAGAAAATTTTAGCGCCTTTTGTTTTGGAAGTAACCTCAAATTTTATGTAGGTTTCACAAAATTTTTAATAATTTCAAAATGCAATTTGTAACAAATTTGAAAGTGAAATAGTGATTGAGAGGTCTGAATTATAAATCTGAATAATTAACATAATTTAGCGCACTATGCATTGTCCCTCGCATTGTCCATCATAACAAAATTATTTATGTTTTAATAAATTTAGCCCAGTAGGTACTTCCTGTTTTTTTCGTATTATGCACTTTTAATAGCGGTTTTACATTCTGTTTTAATTCAGGAATATAATATTTTCCGAGATATTTTCGAAATAAATATGTATATATGTATACAGGGTGTCTCACCAGGAACTGCTTCGATCGATATAGGGAAAAGTACGCACCAGAAAATTTTGAAAATTTAAGGAATTACTAATGGCAGTGTGGTCAATCCAACTAAAATAATTACAAGCATCTGGCACTTCCGGTTAAACCGGAAGTCGATACCAACTTGCTTATTTTAAATGGAATGGTCTATATATTTTAGAGTTTTCGAAAAGAGCATAAAATTCTGAGTCAAAAACAATACTCTATGCCTAAACCTAGCCGTTTCAGACATTTGACATTTTAAAAAAATTTTGACAGGTGTAATGGTTTACAATAACCTTTATAACTTTCTTCGTGTAAAAGATATTCATCTGCTTTTTGGCATGCAGAAAGACCATAAGGTGAGCTACGCTCTACAGTTTAAAGAAATTCAATACTTAATAGTATAACAAGTGTTCCATTTTTGACGTTACATTTTGTAAACTTCAAACCGCGAAAACTTGCTTACGTCAAATGGAACACCCTGTATTTTTTTACATCAAGTTATGTGTAATTAAATACCACGCGACGGTATAAAATGTGACGGTTTTGATGATGAGTGGGTGTAATGTTTATATTTTTTCATTTTCAGTGTTTTTATCCAGTTTCTTTTATCAGCAACAAAACAAATGTCAAGTTTTTATAAGAATTTATTTCGGAATTTATTCAAAACATGTCCAATACAAAAATGTCGCTAGCCTTCGACTATTACGTATCGTATGTAGTGTGTAGCAAATTTAGTTCTTAAAAATTATGTAAAAAATATAGCTACAAAACGTTTTTGAAATCTTAATAATAGCAGGATTATTTATCCTTTATCTTCCAAGAGGTTTTCTTTGTTATTGCAAAATAACCATCATCATTTTAAATGCGCTTTCTCCTGAAATAAATATTTACAATCTGACTCGAAGAACTCGTAACCTTTCAGTGTTGCTGAAATATTTCTACATATTATCTTCTAGTTGTACTAAACGATAATGACCATGATATTATATAACATAATAAATATTCTCTGTAATATAAGTGTTCAGATATTTGAAATTTAATTTGCCTACAATCCTATATTATAATTGTGGATTGCATGTCATGGCCTTCCACTTTGAAAATAAATGTTGCGGCCTGGAATGAGTCATGTCGTTTTACAATTAAATTATTTAAGTTTCATCTTGTGGGAACATCTAAAGAATGAATCAGACCTACTTACGGTATTGTTTTTAAAAATAACCAGTATGTCATCACTCGGTGGTTATTCGAATTTATCTAACATGGGCTAAGAAAACTTTAAATTTTAATTCTTAGAGAAGTTCCATTTTTGTTTGATGTACTTATTTATTTTTAAGGTTTATTTCTTAAAAAAGAAATATCGGGAAAATAGTTTTCGTTTCTTTTTCGTCAGTAAAGCTCGGTAATAATCATTTACGACGAAATATAGTGACGGATTTCACGGAACCTCAAACTTCAGGCACTTTAAACATAATATTTTCATTTTCTTCAAAGCCGGCATTTATAAAAAACACCACATAGAAATGCATGTGGTTTGTTTATTTAATATACCTGTAATATGCAATCAGTATAACCAGTATCGAGACAGAAGGGTGCAGGGATATTCCTATGTAATCTTATGGGCAGCTTGGCACCTTAACCCTAGTAACTTAGCAACATGAAAGCGTGCGGTTATTTTCGTGGTGGTGTTTAGTTTGATTTTCACATGAAACGTTCTTAGAAATAGGCACTCGCTATCGTTTGTACATAAACTATAAAAAATGATTGAAAACTACGATGACTTACAACAGATGATTCACATATTCTGTGTACTCCATGCAATCGACGTTACGTATTTCATACACGCCGTGATTGTGAAAGACATTTAAATTCGACTATCCGTCGACAGAATATTTATGATTTGTGTCATGTTCTGTGCATGTAGTCTGTCTTGGAACGTAGCCGACAGTGCTGAGTTTAGAGGTTTCTTTGCAAAATATGTACTAGATTTTTCATTAAGTAGCCATACGTTACCTCCTCGGCACATAAATTAAATCTGCAATTTTGAGAATGTTATGACATTTATTTTACAATTAAAACCTTCACGTGCTACAAGACGAAGTCAGTGGGCATTTCAACAACCAAACATTCATTAAGATTTATGTGACATAGTGGAACATTTTTAAATGTCGACTGTATTAACTATTAAATTAGAGAGGGGATCTTTGCGATTTTCAGAAGCGTTATCGGTGATAGTGATGTACAAAGTAAATTAACCAAACTACCAGACAGTAAATGTCACGCTATAACAATAAACTAAAAAATATTTTATACAGGAACCTGGGATACAAAACAATGTGTAAAATTCGTGAAAATAATCTGCACGGTTTGTCAGTGCATGCCCATGTAAACAATTTAGAATTTGGACCATTAACCTCGGTAGATGTGGAGCGTTCATTTTCCTTGCATAAACATATCGTTGTTCATCTGACGGTTTGTTTTAAATGTCTGTTTAAAAAAAAGTATTAAAAAACTTACCACTTGTGTTTAAAAATAAATAAAAAAGTAGTTACGTCCCTTTCTATGATTATGGTGTTTAACTAAAATGTAGTTAGGTACGTCATAAAGTTGTACCTAATAAGAATAATTTTCATAAAACTATAGAAATTAAAAGGCACACCTGAGTGGGTATTGTTACGTTTTATGACATAAACCTAACCAATGACATCAAATAAACAGTAATAAATGAGTAATTAATAAATTAATAACAACAAATCTTCTTGAATAAATATAATAGTTGCGTTAAAAGTAAATAAAAGAGAAAATAAAAAACCAAAATATTATTCGTTATAAACATTGGCAGATTACTTGCTTTCAAAGAAAAACAATAACCCATGATCGCAGAAGTAAAGAAAGGCCTTTAGAATCAAAATTCTTCCAAATAAATAGGTATTAATACACAAAACCCGATACAGAAAATAGTGTGTTGTGAAAACAATTATCTCAAATAAAATTTTAAAATACCTGTCGTAACTAACTTTTTAAATAACGCTTACTGTAATTCTAGTATGGCCACTGTTTACTTGATAACTATTTTGAGAGCTATTTTAAACAAATAACTTTATTTGAGATAATTGTTTTCACAGCACACTACTTTGTGTATCGGGTTTTGTGAATTACATTATAATACCTATATGTACTTATTTAGAAGAATTTAGATTTTTATAATATGCATTTTTTAGAAAACTGATTTTCTTACCTTTGAAGGCTTCTATGCAAGACAGTATTTATATCATAAAACAGTAATTCAGTTTTTGCAACAGTAAGAAACATTTTGTAAATCAAAAATTTAGATGTTCGTTAAAAAAAAATAAATAAAAAATCAAAGAAAATTGTATACTATTATATTCAGAATTCACCATAGATTCCAAAAATATAAAAATATACAGGGTGTTCCATTTAAAATAAGAATTTTGGGGTTATTTCCGGTAAAACCGGAAGTGCATGAAAATTGATAATACGGTCTTCTATTGCAATTTTATGTGTATAATAACATATTAAAATTTCATCAATTTATTTCTATAAACAATGAAAATAGAAGGGGTGAGCCAGGTTTCATTTACACCCGGTATATATGTCATATTGGGAGACGTATTATAGATACCGTTATGTCACTTCGTAATATGAAAAAGCTGCCTAAACTATACTTATAACTTATAATCGATGTTTAGTCAATTTTGAGAAATTTGTTATTTACACTACTTAATCAGTAGAGTTGGCAAGTCGTGCGGCTATTCAGTGGTGCAACAGCAGGTAGAGATCTGGTGGGGCAGTGACAGGCTGGCGGACAAATAGAATTGAGCCGCGAGACTAGTCCATTGTTGTATGTCGTAGTGTTTACACGTTAATTTATTCCTCTCCGTTGTATTTTTTATTGTTGTATTGTTGATAATTTTATTTGTTGTATCTTATTCTTAATATTAATTTAATAATAACATGTCAGACGTGCTCAATGGTAAAAACAGCCACACGCTGACAAAGTGAATAAATTTATCAGTGAAATCCCGGATTTATTCTATAATGGTGCTACAATAATTTGTAGGGTGTGCGAGACAGACCTGATGTGCTGGGATAAATATGACTGTAGATGTCACGTAAATACTGTGCAGCATAAAACTAAAAAAAATTGCGTGCCTTCGAAAACACAGTTTATATTCGATTTACTGTTAATGCTGATTGCCTGTGATGTTTTGCTGCACATACTCGATAATCAATCATTTCGGGAGTTCTGGAAGAAATACAATCCCCAGATCACGTTACCAAGTCGCGCAACGTTTTGTAAGTTTTGTATGGCGTAAAGCTGTTTCAACTGAAATATATTCGAATTTTGCTTGGCCTTCCTTAATAGCTGCAGCCTCGTCTGGATTGAATTGTATCACAGCTTTTATTTGTTGTAAATATTCAGCATAACAAAAAGCCTGCCTTCAACCATGTTTCCCAACGTGTAAGAATCGGCTATGATGGTTCGGGAATACCGGGACACATGCTATCAAATGCGTGAAGACGTTTAGGAGATTTAAGAAACACTTTTTCTGTACTTGCGATTAATGCATCTACCTCTGGAAAACCTCGTCGAATAGTTTCTGCCACAAGGTGTAAAGCATTCATTTTACACGTACATGTATCAACGTACAACCGTGTTCTTGAAGAGAACAGAGTACACATTAGATCTTATTTACAATGTTTTCGCTTATAGTTGGTACATAGTTACGCAACGTTGTGCGACTTGGTAACGTCACCTTAGGATTGTATTTATTCCCGAACTCCTGAAATTGTTGCTTATCGAGTTTGTGTAGCGGAACATCACAGGCAATCAGTATTAAGAGTAAATCGAACATAAACTGTGTTGTCGAAGGCACACATTTTTTTTAGTTTTATATTGCACTGTATTTACATGACGTTTACAATCACGTTTGTCCCAGCACATCAGGTCTGTCTCGCACACCTTACAAATTATTATAGCATCATTGTGGAATTAATCCGGGAATTCACTTTGTCAGCGTATGGCCGTTTTTTACCCTTGGGCAGGTCTGACGTACTTTATTATTAAATTAATATTAAGAATGAAATACAACAAATAAAATTATCAACAATACAACGGAGAGGAATACATTACGTTGTACACACCACGAGGCATTGCGATAGACTAAAATGTCTTTGCTAAAATAGTAAACAAGTCTCACTTACCTATTTGGGTATTTCACTACCTGGCACCGCCCGTGCCATGCGGACCGATTTGCCAACTCTAGTCATAATGTATGCATGAACATATTTACGCGGTGACCTCAGCCGTGACACATCACCTAGCGTCAACCCTGGAATTGACGTCATTTATCGCCACCTTCCTATCTCTCTCCCGATGTTCCATAAGTAATTGTGTTAAGCCGGGTACTCTTATGCGCTCCGTATCTGTATTTGTATCATGTATTGTAACGGATACTGTAACAAAATTTTGAATGTGTACGTCTTGCGTTCCATGTTCGCGAACTTACTAAGAACATAAAGAGCGATCCGAGCGCCTGTCGGTGAATGCCGCGAACACAAAGAGGAACGGTCCAGTGTTGTGGACGGTTCGTAGCTGGAACGCAAGTCAGTACGTGTCAGTGTTCCGATCATGGAGTGGAGCGTTTCTCTTTTTGTACAAGGCATGTTTCCAAAACCTTCGTGGACGTTTGTAATCGTCTATTATTGTGTGTACGAGTATATAAGCACCACTTGCTATCATCAGACGGGATACTTCTGGAGACGACATGTTGCTGTGAACTTGCTTCGAACACTGCGGGTCAAGATGATCGCAGGTCGTTACGTCGACTATTCGCCTAGGCGTACATACAGCAAACTGATACTGTAACTGTTACAATACATGATACAGATACAGATACGGAGCGCATATGAGTACCCGGCTTTAGGTGTATAAATGATTGCGCTACCACCAAATATACCTATTGTATTTTTAATAGTAGATATAAAAATATTTCACCTATATTACCAGTTTAAGCTATAATATATCCATATAAACTTATCTTATCATGTTTTATAATAATTATATTATATTAAGAAATCTTTTAAATACTTATTTAATTTAATTGGGTGTAATAGTTGTATTATTTCTCTGCCTTTTCTTTTCCTTTTCCTATCTTCGTCTATAAATGGTATTTCTTTAATGTGTTCTCATCTATTTTGCTTTCATTGTTTGATTGTATTTGAAAACCCTGTATAGCTGAATGGATTGGATAATAGCAACGAACATATTTACACTAAACAGGAGGTAATTTTTTGGCGTAATAACCATAGAATAACGAGACCATATAAGTCCAGTTATTGCCAGTGATAGTGGCGTTGAGGTACTTATTGTACTGGGGTCTCTTTTTAGATCTGCCAGTCCAGCGAAAACCAAACCCCATTTAAAAATTGGAGCCCAAAAAAATATTGTTTGTGGACCTAAAATTATTGAAAATAATTAAAGAGCAAAAATTAGAATGATACTTTACTTTTTACCTGCAGGGTGGTGCCAGAGTGGTTTCAATTTTTCCGGTATCATATGATCAAATCTGCTGCTAATGGGCCTTTTTATAAATAAGATTTAATAACTTGTGCTTTTTTAACGTATAATTTTGCAGTGGTAGAGGTCGAAACATTTTGGGTTTATTTTTTTTTATATATTTTTGTGACTTTTTAATCAAACTGACATTTCTAGGCAGTGGCAATGCCGTGGAACCACTAGATAATTAATACACTTCTTTAGTTTGAATAATATCAATTTTTGTATCTTACTTTTTAAGCAATACCATACCGAGTATCATACTAGTTGGTATATTATGAAATAAAAATTTATTTTGCCTAAACTTTAGTACGCATTATAAATTTAGAAACTTAAGTAAATGAGGAGCTTATCTTCAAAACGCAATTTTTGACAAAACGTTTATTGAGATATTGCCATTTAACTCGTTTTAATGAACTCTTTTAAAAACCGTGTATTTATTTTTAGCATAATACAGTTTCTGTAATTAAAAATACATAATAAATATAGGTGATATATTTTTTTAGTTATTGAAAATTATGCAATTACTCCTAAAGAAGTGATTTGCAGAAATTGCATTTTGAAAATAAGCTTCTTAAATATCACTTTGCTGCATCACTTTGAATTTGACAAAATTAAGTTTTTAATACCAGCTTCAATCACAATGGCACTAAATTATCGCGAAACTTGATGAAACATTTTGAAATGTTCACAAGTTGTGTAAATGTTGCAGTCATTATATTATACGACCGTATCAGTTTTTGATAAGTATTAATTTTGCAGTTCTCAATAAAGATAATATCTTATAAGCCTTTTCACAGAAATAAAAAAAACTCAATATTTTTGAGTCATTATTATTAGCAAGTACAGTAAGTACAAACTATGTACTTAGGTAGATGTAGTAAATTTTAGCTCGTTTTTATGAAAAATAATATTCATAATTAATTATTCTAGTATTTTACGTGGTTCAATTTCGCAATCTTTTCTTTCCATGAACGAATTAATTCATAAAGGCTTAAAGAGATAAAACTATTCTTTATGTATATTTCGCCAAAATATTTAATAAACATGTGGTTTTTATTATTTGGAGATTACTCTTAGTTATGCGTCTTGGTATGCCTAAATGTAAGCATAAATAATCGATCGTGAAATTTTAGCCAAATGTGCTCGCGAAGAGTAAACTGCGAATAAATTTGGTGTACACTCATAAGTCATAAGGAAGCGGGTGGGTAGTAGGCCAGGAGCCTTAAGCTTGAAGCACATTTAACCGGGCGGAATCGGCCCGCACCGGGCAGCATAAGTTCCTGAACGGAATCGATAAGCACAGTACGGCTAGAATCGACCCGCAAAAGAAATTTTCATGGATGCACGCGAAATTCCTACCAGGCAACCTTCTATAGTGTATCTGTGGCTCCTATCTAGTCTTGTAGTGCTTGGTGTTTATTCATTCAGAATGGTCGACGAAAAGTACCGAATATCATCGTTTATAAGTCGAACGGCTCTGGAATGCGGACGTATGCCACCAGATGCTGTTTGGGTGCGCACATTTATCGAGATGGAATCGGTTGGCAACGAATTTCTGCTGATAAATGCTACTGAAAGAGAATCCAAGCTGGCATTACAGAGGGCTGTTTTCCGATCCAACTACGCTTGGATATATATTCGGTACACAGGCATTTAAAAACATATAATTCATTCCTTCGGCATTTTTGCTGACCGGTGCGGGTCAATTCCGCCCGGCTAAATGTGCTTCATAGTTTAGACGATTTCCCTATGCTAACTTTGAAAAATTTTGAAAAGTCACGATTTATTGTTTATGGTATGGGAAATATAGAACAATAATATATAAACAAAAACTTCACATTGGAGCGGCCTGGGGTATATACAAAATCCACTTAAAATTAAAAAAAGAACTGCGCCGTGACCTTTCTCGGGAAACGCCGGTAAGAGATAACGACAAAAATGTATAGGGACAAAATTGTAGAGAATGATATTAATTCTCAACAAATTTGTTCCTGTACATTTTTCGTCGTGTATCTGAGGTGAACACGAGCTAAAACAAGACGAAACGGTAACTGCGTGACGACGCACACTTACCGCAGAGGTTGCAATGGTGTAATAGTTCATACACAATGCCAACTCTGCGGTTGTGGAACGTTTTCGCATCGCCCATAGCGATGTGGAGGCCATATGAAGTGTTTCACACGAGTAGACGTTCTCCGCAGCAGCTTCAACCTTATAACAAGCATTTCTGCTGGATGTATAGCCAATCTCATGTTTGTATCTTCTTTCTACAAGACATTTTTTCGGGTACGATAAAGTTCGTCATAGCTTCGAATAGACATTTAAAGGTAATTAAAAATGTTTGCTTCATCTCGAAGCTGATTGAACAGCGTATAAAAGGCCCATGATACAAAAACACTCATATACCAATGCGCATGGAGGTCAGAATTTTGATCCTAAACGTGACGTCAGTAGCGCGGAAATACCGAGGTCTCGTAATCGCATTAAAACGTTCTACTACACATAATTAATAATAATTTAAAATAGTATAGTAAATTTAATAGACACATTTTTATTTTAAATGTGTTGTACAAATACTAAATATTTCAACTGAACTTGCGCGAACATAACCTCATAATTTATCTACGTTTAGTGGAAGAGATCTTTTAGCCGTTTTAGCTGCGATTTTCACAGGAAATTGTGCTGTATGAGGAAAGTTGAGGATTGGCAACTTCTTGCTGCCTGCATAATGTTGATAGAAAACGATATAAATTTTCCTGGTACCGTAAAATGAAGTCGATACTTTTTAAAAATCAGTGTTGAATTTAGAAAACACAATTACACACACCAGTATAACAGATAGTGTAAATTTTATCTCGTCAATGATATTAAGTGATCATATTTTTAGAACGATTGAAAATTCTGAATAATATGTAACTTTCATTCTTTTTTGGTTGTGTCTCAATTTACCTTCCGATTGGGGTCAATGGAGACAACAATTTATTTATCACTAAAAATTTTATTTGATCAAAGCAACGGCAAATAGAGACATTAGAAATTAAAAAATATATAAATTCCTGGAGGAAATTTGTAAAAACAAAAAAAAACATATTAAACAACTCTTTTCACTCAAAAAGAAACTGTTTTAAGTTTTATTGTAAAAGTTGTTTGCTTATTTGAAAAAATTGAAACAGCATGCTAATTAAAGTTTTTCGGCCTACGTGTTTGCAACTGACGCATACGTCAGTTGTGGCCTGAGTAGGGGTAGCTTGTTCCTCAGGTTGAGTGGACTGTTTGTGCCCACCATCGGGTAGAGTTTAGTCCTCATCACTTTTGCTTTCCTGACCACCACGTCGGTGTTTTGTTTCCATGTCAGCCTTCGATCCAATACGACACCTAGGTATTTGGCGGTGTCAGTATACCGGATTGGCTCGCCGTTCATGGTAATCTGTCCAACGGGGGTTTGGACCCTTTTCTTTCGGACAGAATCGCACTGCATTTTTCTGCGTTGATTTGGTCTCCACCATGTGTTTAACTTCTCAGCCGTCTTTCGTTGTTTTATGATTAACTTCTCTGCAGACTGCCGATGTGATGTCTTCGGCGCCGCGGCGTTTGAAATGCATATATTTTATTAATATATATAATTTATATATATAATATATCTTATTAAGATTTTATTTTCAACTTTTACATATTTCTAATGATTTTTTAAGACGAAGTTTTATTGTTTAACACATATTTTACTAAAATTTTGACTTAGTGGAGCAGCCGAATTAGACACCTTTTTTTGTGGCACATTCATATTAACTTTACAAGTAATGGACAGACAAATTAAAAATGAATTTTAAAATATAATGTAAATAAAGTAGGAAAAAAGTATTCATACAATTAATTATTGGGATGCGTTATACAGGCTAGTGCTATTAATACTTTGTGGGATATCCTTGTGCCTTAATAATGGGCTGCTAAACATCGAGGAATAGATTTTACTAAATTACTCATCACGACTGTGGGTATTTTTTGCCATTACTGTAGTAGAAGTGTTTTAAATTGATTCTTATTAAAAATCTCGTGTTTTCTTAAATGATATTCCAGTTCCTCCCACATATTTTCAATTATGTTAATGTCCGGAGATTGTGGGGGTATTTCCAAAATATTTCGGGCATTATAAAGCAATAACTTCCTAATTAAGAAATACTTGTGCTTAGGGTCGTTATCATGTACCGACCCGAAAGATTTCATTGTTCAGCACTTTGATTTAAATTACGCTTTAAAATATTTAAATAAACATATCTATCCAATTCCATCTATAAATATTAAATTACCCACTCCAGTATTTATTACACATCCCTAGACCATTGCAGATTCTCCACCGTGCTCAACAGTCGCAGTCGGTACAATATTTTCCTTATTTAATGCAGTCACACGTTTTCTCCATACAGTTTTGCACCCATCTGCTCCCCATACCGGGTGTCAACGGAATCGTTAGACAAGCCATATTTTCCAGTTTTCAGGATGTAAATCTTAAACTTGGCAGGGGTAATATATACCAAAAACGGCAAATTTTTCATTACGTGACATTTTTCCATCACTTCCGGTTTTCCCAGAAATGACCCCAACTTTGAAATTTTAAGTGGAACATCCTGTATATTCCTACATTATTGGATTCCGGAGACGATTTTAAGTACGACTGCATAGTTTTAAAAAATTTTTACTTGATTTTTTAGGGCTGTTTTTATTTTTGCATCTAGAGTACAGTGAATGCACTCAAATCAATCAAATTGACCAAAACAAAGAGAAAAATGTAAATGTGAGATTTTTCGAATTGGTTTAGTAGCTACGACTAACCAAAATTTCCGAAATCACTAATTTGTAATTATGTTAACTTTTTCAAATGGCAAGATCTTTTAGACACCCAGTGGTTAAATACTAATTTTCACGACAAATCCATTGATATCTTCAAATCGAAAATCGGTTTGATATGAACCCAAATACACAAGTTCTTTGATGGATAATAATTAAAATATCGAGAAAATGTCCTTATCAAGTAAGTATGCCGTGGAAATTGAACAAAACTAGAATCGAAATATTCATTTTGTCAACAAAATAACGTTGCAAATAATAAAAGTGTGCTGTGGAAACAAAAAAGAAGTTTGACAGATAATACGTGTGTGTTGTTAACTTAATAAGTTTGCTCTTTATCGTTAAATTTGTTGTTGTTTTTTAGTTATTGTTATTGTTTAACATGTATAAAAGGGATGAAAAAGTGGACATGTTATTCATTTTTGGATAATGCCACAAAAATTCCAGAAACGCCGCATAATTGTATGCCTAAAGGTATCCGCACAAACATCATCCATGTTTTCAATATTTTCCAATTGTGGAGAAACAAAGGAATTGATAACAATCCTACATCTTTTATCGTTGATGAAGCGACAGAAATTAACGTGTTGGCTTTTGTAGAAGTGAATCCTACTGCTTCTACTAAAGAAATTGGTCACGAGGTGCAAATTAGTCATGAATCGGCAAGAAAGATTCTCAAAAAATATGGTTACCACTCGTTTAAATATCCAGTGCACCAGCATTTGTACGAAGATGATGGCAACCGAAGATTAGCTTATTGTGCCTGGATACTTCAGAACAATATCGCTAACCCTAATTTTTGTTTCTTTCATATTTTTTTCTGATGAGTCGAGATTCACCAACAATGGAATGTTCAATAAACAAAATATATATTAGACGCAGGAAAATCAACATTTAATGAGGCAAGGTAATATTCAAGAAAGATTTGGAGTAAATGTGTTGGCTGGGGTAATTGGAACAAGAATTATTGGACCTATTTTCTTTCAAGGACCTTTGCCGGGGGAGAGATATTTAGAAATCCTACAAAATGATATTGAAAAAATTTTGAAGGACTTACCACTTGCAGTTTCTGAATAAATGTATTTTCAACAAGATGAGGCTCCGCCTCATAATGCCGCTCGAGTTATGACTCATTTAGTGAACCGGTGTAATGTGCGAGTAATTGCAACATATGGATCTGTACCTTGGCCTGCCCGCTTACCAGATCTAAGCATTTTTGATTTTTTGTGTGGGGTCATGTGAAAGAACGAGTTTTTTATACACCCCCTCAAACACTTGAAATTTTACAAAATCGTATCCGCTAAGTTTTTGCAAGTATAACTCCTGCTATGTTGCAAAATGTGGTGCGAAACATCATTGACCGAGCCAGAAAATGTTAAGAAGGGGGGATGAACTTTGAACATTTACTACTTTTTAATTAATCTTTCAATATGTTTTTATTGTTAAAATAAATCATTTCGGACAGCACACTTTTTTTTATTGTTTTGTTGACAAAATGAATGTTTTGAATCTAGTTTTATTCAATTTCGCTTTTCACTTGATAAGCGTATATTCTCGATATTTTAATTATGATCCACCAAAGAACTTGTGTATTTGGGTTAATATCAAACCGATTTTCGATTTGAAGGTATCAATGGATTTGTCGTGAAAATTAGTATTTAACTAGTGAGTGTCTAAAAGATGTTGCCATTTGAAAAAGTTGACATAATTACAAATTAGTGACTTCGGAAATTTTGATTAGTCGTAGCTACTAAACCGATTCGAAAAATCTCACATTTACATTTTTCTCTTATTGTTTTGGTCCATTTGATTGATTTGAGTGAATTCACTGTACTCTAGATGCAAAAATAAGAATAGCCATAAAAAAATCAAGGCAACATTTTTTTTTTACTGTTCAATCGTACTTAAAATCATGTCCGGAATCCAAAAATGTAAGAATATACAGGGTGTTCCGCTTAAAATTTCAAAGTTGGGGTTATTTCCGGGGAAACCGGAAGTGATGGAAAAGTGCCAATGAAAAATTGGCTGTTTTTGATATTACTCCTGCCAAGTTGAGACTTGCATCTTGAAAACTCTGGACACTATGGCTTGTCTAATGATTTCGTTGACACCCGGTATTGTGTCCTCATACACTAATGAAGAATTAATGAAGAGTATCCATGGCTGTTGTATATCGACCCATAATTTCATTTGGAATGCCTTATCGTGCCGAATGATGCTTAACTGTCACCAATGAGAACAAGGCTAGACGTTTTAATTGGTGTAATGAAGAAAATCAGTGTGATATAGAATAGAATAGTATTCTGTTTAGTTATAAATTCCGGTTTTGTTTGTGGGTGGTAGATAGTAGAAGATAAAGACATAGGGATGAAATGTGGAATTTAGAATTTACTCTAGAACGCCATATAGTACAAACCCCAGGGCTCATGGTATTGGATGCAATCTGGTATAGAGGTAGGTCATCCCTAGTATTCAATTAAATCACTTTAAACGCCTGAGGATATATCGACGAAATACGTATTTCGGAATACCAATAACGGAAAAAGAGAAAATGGTATTTTCCAGCCAGATAACGCGGTCCACATACTGTCTGGTCGGGGAAAGAAGACCCGTGGGAAAAAATGTGATTTCTGCATTCCATTCACAATCAACCGTAAATGAAATAAATGAATTAGTGCATATACTAATTTTTTTGTGATCGTTTGTATCCGCACTTACTCATTGGGAGAGATATTGTATTCCTAGTAGGTAGGTAGATGGTTTCGCAGAAAGCTAGGTAGAGAATACTTGTAAAATGGAAATATGGGGATTCTTTCGTGGCCGCCAAATCTCCTGATTTAACGCCAGTTGAACATGTGTAACATGTGATGAATGGGATACGGCATCTTTTTAGATCTTCGACAACAAATTATCTAAACGAACATGCGCATGCTGCTTTAGGGATCGTAGTTGAGGCCCACCTCACACATTTATTACAGTTTTAGTTGAGTCCCAGTGCTTCTTCAGTAATTTGATTCTAAAATAGATTTCTAAAAATAATTAGAAGTAATTATTTACCTAAATCGAGCCCCAAATACATCGTTGCATCAATTTATAAAGAATTAAATCAGAGTTGCTTATACAATTTTTTTTATATTTTTATTTTTGGTTTTAAATTTTGCACTATTTAACAAGATTTCACAACTTGACAGGTATTTTGCATTCGACATAAAATTAATTTCAACTAATTTTGGTTTCTTGAATTCAAATATCAATGAAAAGTTTTACCACCTACAGATTTAGTAATAGACAGATTGCGAATTAGAGTAATAAAATATTATATATGTGAAATTAAAACATTTTATGTCTGAATGTAATCAAATGTCAAATGTGTTGCATCGAGTGTTATGTATTTAAAACTGGTAACTTTTCATTTCGTTTTTGTAATTTTTCCTTCAGTTTTTTCTTAAGAAAATAACACTTTGGAGATGTAGAGGATGTACATCAGAATGATTACTATTGATATGCAAGCCATGTTATTAGAACGTTACCGGTTCAATAATGTATTCACATACTTTTAATAACCAGATGAATTTGTCTTTGAAACAGGTCGTATAAAATTCAAAATTTCATTGATACTGAACGGTTTCAGAAAAATGTTGTTGATTATTAATAACTTACTTATTATCATACGAGGAAGGACATAATATATTATCTGTTAAGTGTTTTATAGAATTAATAAAAAAGTTTTAAATACATTAGCAGCACTTTGTAAGTTGTTGAACTTATTGCCATCTGAGTCGACAAAATTTTTAGGTTCAATTGTGTCTTTTTTGTTATTGATAATTTGCCATGCTGATTTTGACTTGTTATTTGAATTAACAAATTTAAATTCGTAATTTTTTTTAATTTGTTCAATTTTAATTGGTTGATTTTTTAAATTATGTTATATCTTAAAAGTACTTCATTGTCACCAGATAATTTATTACAAGTTTTAAGCAAGTCACTTAAAAAATACTCTCATTTATGATTATCCACTGATTGTCCACAGTTTTTTTTTTCTAAACTTACTATTTATTTTACTTGATTCTAATGGAAAAGCTTTATGTATCAGTTCCAAAAAGATGGTATAGAATTTTGTAATTCTGATCTTCAGTTGTAAAACTCCAATTCTCCTGAAAAATCATACATACTGAGGTTATTGGAAAGTGCATTCATTAATAATGTTTTATATCTAAATAACATTCTTAGTTAATCTAAAAATATCAATAAAATGATAGTCACTAGTTAGTAATTAATTATCCTACATTTTTGTCATTACCGAAAAATCACAATAGGCAAGTGCACATCTTTTTAATTATGTAAATAATTTCTTCACATAAAAATAACATATTTTTAAATGTTTTATAAAAATAAGAAATAAATTTTACTCGATTCAAACGATCATAAATTGCTGCTAATTTCAGGGTCTTTATTGCTTGTCTCATAATTTTCATACTGAAACAAAACCAGTTGTATTATTTGTAAACTTTATCATTTTAAATGTTATTGGTCTTCTACTATCTACATAGATTAAAGTAATACACGCTGTCTGCTAATTATTTACTAAATTGTTCATATGTCACTTTGTTATGTATTAAATTGAATGTTTTATTCTGGGGATCATTGAATTTAAACAGCTGTTAAATTTATTGGAATAAGAACAAATGTTTAATGACGTCAGTTCATTATTCGATAGTTGGAACTTGTAAAATGCGTAGTCACTTTCCAATGTACCATTTCATGTTTCAAATAGTTAGATGAGGAAATGAACTTTACTGAAGCTAACCTCAATTTGTCTCGGTTACATTTTTACAAGAGTTTTAACCTTCCAGTAGTGGCGCCGGTGTCTGAGAGACCGGGCGTTTATTTGAAGTCGTGTCTTACACGCCTTTTCGTAGAGGGTGCGCTGTAGCTCTAGGTACCTTTCCCGTTTGTGCCTCTTAATAACGTGTTAGTACTTCCAAATTTGTTGGGGTAATAGTTTCGCCCGTAAAAACGATAACGGTGTAGTGGACCGTGCGCCACCACTTTACGTCTTTGGAGTTGACACTGTCGACAAACTTTCTGCCTCTTACAATACCAGATACACGAATAGGTGGCCAATAGTTATTTTTTATAGTATACTAAATATTACTGAAATTAATTCATTTATCGTCTATACTGATAATAATCCTATAAAACAATTAAATCGACATTTCCTTGAAAAATTAGCATTTGACCTCTTTGAGCCTTATCTCAAAGTGAGAGTTAGTACTGAAAATTTACCAAAAACAATTAAACTTCGCATTCATGAAGTTTGTAATGTACCTGTTCCAGAACCAACTACTAGCTCCGCCGTAAGTGCTATAGGTCGCTGCAAGATATGTTCATGGAAAAAAAATCGCAAAACAAAATACCCATGTCAAAGATGTCAAAACTATTTATGCCTTGAACATGTTATTCCCATGTGTGAAAGTTGTCGACATACACTTGAAGAAGCTGCCAATAATTAAACTACGATCAATGTAATATTAGTCAATGTGATGTTTAGTTCTTTATAAGTTTTTGTCACGTAAAATTTTGTTACATTACAAATTTCGCGATTTAAGATGTTGCTGAAATGTAACCTATATATTAAAGAAATAAATCTTTTATTTTGTAATATAATATCGTTTTATTAATTATTTATTGTTTTAATAATTGTCTCTTTTTTTTGTTAAAAAAATGGACACGGTCTACCAGACCAGGCGCCACTACTAAGGTAACTCAGACAGGGCGCCACTACTGAAAGGTTAAGGAGCGTACAATCTTTATTGTCTACATTTGTAAAGTATCTACCGGGTTGGCCATAACAAACGGGGATTTTTTAATTGATTATCACTTTTTTTACCTTTTAACAATAATAGACACCTATGAGCTTTTTTATCTTGAACAATTACATGAATGCAGAAATGAGAGAATATGTTACATAGTGCATATTAGTTATGTCCGCCAATAACTATAACCACAAGTAAAAACACTTAGAAATTACTACTTCAATCTCTAACTTATTTCTTCTCTACTCGAACAATTACAAATCAGTACTGAGCTCCTTGATGTATTATGTGCCTGATATATCCATCTATGTCCATTTAAGCAGGAAAATGAAGTAACTTTCGAATATCTTACAAGATGAGTGAATATAACTTTCTATCAACAATAAATAAAGACACAAGAGTAATCGGATAACATAAATCCTGTATAAATCACATTTTTCTAAAAAGTGAGTTGTAACGCTTAGTAAGCAACTGTGTACCTCTTGTATTAAAATTTCATATAACTGACCATTATTCTATAGACTTACTCTACCTATGAACTATTTAAACATAAATAAAAAACTTAGAGTCTAAATATATAAAATGAATACATTACAAAAAATAAAAAATACCTTAAAAAGATATGACTGGAATAGATTGTATCGTATACGGGACGTACAGGAAGTTACGACTTTGTTTCTGAGTTCTTTTTTTAGAAATAGTGAATAACACAAAAACAATTCAAATAAAAAGAAAAAATATTAAACGTTAAACATGGATTACAAATGGATGGGTCAATTAGTAAATAAAAGGGATGAGATGTATAAAAATATTAAAAAGAAAAACAATATTGTATTAAAGCAAGAATTTTTTTAATTATAGAAATCAACTAAATAGTCTCCTAAAAATAACAAAATTTAACATCTATAAAAATCAGATACAAAATAATTCAAATATGGCCAAAGGTATATGGAATGTTGTAAACAATATAAATAACTCAGACAAGGACGAAAATATTAAAGAAATTGTCTTACAGGTGAATTGGTAAAAGATAATTTAAATCAAACAAATGCATTCAATGAGTACTATGCTAACGTTGGTAAAAACCTTGCCCAAAAAATAAAAAAGCCATCCATTCCTCTTGCAGAAAGAAATACTCCTCCACATTCCTTCTTTTTAAAACCTACAAACAAACCTTAAATTATTCAAATTATAAAAACTTTAAAGATAATTAAAGCTCCTGGGTATTGATAACATTAAAGCAGAGGTACTGAAAGAAGTCAAAAAAGAAATAGCGTTATCGCTAGGTACGGCTAGCATATACAGGGTGGTCTGAAGTTTACCTGACAAACTTCGACACGTGATAGAGGGACTTAAAATAAGCCGAAAAGTTCCTATCAACTTATATCCTTAGAAGATTGCTAACAAAGATACAGGATGTTAAAGTTTTGTGAAACACAAACAATTTTTTTAATAACTCTAAAATTACGAAAGCTATCGACTTGAAGTTTTAGGGGCGGTGATGATTTTTAAGTCTCTATTGTTTCGTAAAATCTTATCTTTGTACTGCCTCCAGTGGCGCCGCCAGAGGGTGGGGAGATGAATTTTTCGCCGAAACTATATTACGCCACTGTTTTGTGCAGTTGATTTTGAGATTGTTCGATTCAGTGTTCAATTTGGAAGAAAGAAGGTATCTTTTAGTTTTTTCGTACAACACTTACTTTTCGAGTAAAATAGTAAAAAGCATTTTCATGACTAAACTTTATTGAAAGTTTATCATTTATTTCATAAATTACAGAATTTATGTAAAAACTAAGAACATAAATAAAACTCATTACCAAACAGTGAAACACAGGAAATTAAAGAAGTTGCTCAAATGGAGCCCATTCACTTCAATACATTTGTGACACTTCTGAATTGTGGAATTGACAGCGGCGGATACTTGATGATGATTTTCCCTCATCTCGTTGCAAGCTTGTTGGATACGCTCAAGTAGCTGATCTCGCGTTGTCACCGGTGTAGCATAAACTTTTTTCTTTTCAATAACCCCACATACAAGTCTAAAGGCGTGAGGTCAGGTGATCATGGTGGCCAGGCCACCGGACCTCTTACAATATTCTCCTGGGCGTTATAATTGTTTCCCACACGACCTATCCATCTCTCAGGATAATTAGCGTCCAACCATTCGTGCACCACCCGTCCAAAATGCGCCGGTGCCCCATCCAACTGTATCCAACTTTCATTTCGTACATCAAGGGGAACATCTCCCATTATTTCGAGAAGGTCATGAGTGAGGAAATCCCGAAACAATTCTGCATTTAGCCTAGGCGGCAAGAAGTATGGGCCACAAATGTTGTTGCCAATAATACTCAACCAAACATTTACACTAAATTCATTTTAAAATGATCGAAGGCGGGTTTGGTGAGGATTTGCGTGTGCCCAAACATGCATATTATGGTGATTCACTACTCCAGCACTGGTAAACGTCGTCTCATCGGTCCATAATATTTTTCTTAAGAATTCGGGATTCCCCCTTACAGAGTTAATTAGCCAACGACAAAAATTTAAACGCTTCTCTGTATCACCGGGATGTAAATTTTGTACGGGATATAAATGATAAGCCTTTCTGTGGTCTCGATGTAATACTCGTAGCACTTTAGACTTGGATGTTCCTAATTGTTGTGCTGCCCTGCGAGAACTTAAACTTGGATTTTCGCCAAAAGCTCTAAGAATTCTTCCGTTTCCATTTCTTCCAATATTTCTTCGATCTTCATTTCTATTTTGTCGGTTATCTCGCAATCCCCTTTCGCAAAAATTGGGATGGGTGTCTGTAAAAACTTGAACATTTGGTCGTCTCCTATTTGGATACCTCCTTCGGTATTCTCGAACTGCCTGTTGAGCATTGCCATCACAAAACCCATAAATAAAATGAATATCAGCATACTCTCCATTGCTGAACAATCTTGGCATCTTGTAGCTTGGTACACAACACTAACACTAGTTTTGACAGGTTAAACATTGACTGACAACACTAGGATTATTAATTTTATCATTAAGAGTCTATATCAGATGCAAGTGAAATATAGTCTCGATTTTACCACACCCCGCGCAACCCACGGTGCATATATACAGCCAAACCGAAATTATCGCGGCGAATGTCGAGGGTGGCCGATGTTCTAGTTACAGAACGGCATAGTGGAATATTTCAGATCGGGTGATGTTGAATTATCAGAGGCGGAGTACTAGAGGTTTCGTACGACATAAACCGACGAAAAAGTTGTATTGCGTCAAGCTTATAAGCTAAGCAGTAGCTAACCTTACCCTTCATGCGTCCTTGTCCTGCAATTAATATGTAAAAACAATAAAAAAAAAAACCGAAATTATTTTATTTACTTTGTTTAAAAATAGCTAAAGAACTAAACAACAAAACAATTAAATCGTTAATCTACAAAAAAAATTTCCATTTTACCGTTTCTTATTAATGCATAGTATTATCAATGTGTGTCATATCATTCAGCTCAGAATGGAAAAGGCGATGAAATAATATGAAAAATATATTTGTGTTATTTTAAATTTAAACTCCAATATTTTTATCAAATATGAAAGATTATGATGATGTTACATATATTGCTGAATTCAGAAAGAAATTTTTTAAATTGAACTGAATATACAGGATATATCATTTAGAATAAAAAAAATTAAGGCAATTTCCGGTCAAACCGGAAGTAAACGATATGTATGTGACGCGCATATTTAATCAGTATTCGGAATGTCATATGTCCATTTCCGCATATTAATGCGGGGTGTAATTTTTTTATTTTTCAGTTTTTCGGCGTTTTCTTTTTATTTGACATTCAATTGTTTTTAATTTTCGGATTCCTTAGAAAAAGCACATAAGTATAATTTTTGAAGTTTTTCCTAGGTTAAAAATACAGCAGAAAAATCGAGTAAGGTGCACTTAAAATGATCACCCTGTACATGAGGTTACTGCGCTTAAAATAAATCAAAAATAAAAATTATCATATTCACCTTTCATTGAGCCTTTCATTCTCCATATCAATATTTAGAGACGGCAAAATGGGAAAACTTTCATTTATATTAGTCTCTCTACAGAAATTACCGGAAATAAAAGAAAATTATTACTTTTATTAATTTACGAAAAAAATTCAATTTTCACTAGTACTTACTTTTTATATTTTCTCTTTTGGGGTAATGTTCGATTTTTCGGTTTTCTGCTAGGGTATTTACGCTTATGATATGTTTTTATTTTTCCCATTGTTCTCTCACTGCACTAATAATCACTTTCAATAACACGTCTACTTAGGTGTACACTTGATTTAAAAAAAAAACTGGTACAACTCTTATAATCGAAAATCTTAATAGTTTAGTTGTGTGCATATGTCTGTAAATAGGGCTGGCCAGGCATGTCGAGAGGGGAGGTGGAGAAGAAGTGATATACCCCGGACCTGGGTTTTTTGGAGGAGATCGGTTTTCTTTGTGTTTTTAAACTTATTAAACCTTTCTCTTTTATTTTATTCAAATGGAATTTTAAAAAATAATTAGAAAATAACTTTTTCAAAACATTTTCAAGCCTGCCATATTATTGTTTAAAAAATAATATTTGTTACGGATAATTCTACTAATGGTTGTAATTAAAATACTAACTGAATAATGATTCTATTTTTAAAATAAGAACACAAAAATACCACTTGAGATTAAAAAAAAATGTAAACAATGCAAACTGAACATAAAAATACAATAAAAAAATAAAATAAATGAACTTCAATTACGTAATACAGAATTAACTAATATTTTGTCATTGCTACATTAGCGTCTAAAACTGCCTGAAGTCTTGCAGGCATGGACAAAATCAGATTTCTTGCAAGGTCAACTTCTTGCGACAAGTTCTCCCAAGCGTCTTCAATTATCCCTTCCAATTCTTGGGCATTATTTGGATGGTTATTTAATTTTCTTATATGTTTCACCATTAGTCCCCATACATTTTCAATTGGATTTAAATCCGGACTTTTAGATGGCCACGGTAACAACTCTATGTTTTTATTAAGAAACCATTGCCTGACTGATGGGCCGTATGTATGGAGCAGTTGTCTTGTTGGAAAATAAAATTATTTTCCGGAAACACCTCTATTACTGACGGCAACATAATATTGTCTAATATTTCAATATATTTAATGGAATTGAGATGACCACCACTGTTCCAACACACACCTAATCCATTTAGGCTCATCCAAGCCCAGACATTGACTGAAAACCTTCCTAATATTTGTGGATCGAAAGTATATTTTTCGTCGTATCTAATGGAAGGAGTCCTATATACGCGAATATGTCCATCGTTACAGGATTTAAAAACCTTTTCGTCAGAAAAGACAACTTGTCCCCAGAAGTTTTCATCATTGATTATATAGTTGAGTGCAAAAATAATCCTACCCTGCTTCTTTTCTTCTGAAAGTTTGTATTTTTTAGCCGCTGAACAACTCTTCAAGTCGCTTTGTAGTTTTATTCTTCTGCAAGCAGTAGATACCGAAGCAGGGAAATTTGTCTCTGAAATTGCATTTACTGCAGTCTGAAAAGCGTTTTCTATTAGGTAATTTATAAGATTTTCATCTTCTTGATTATTGCTCTTTCTGGGCCTACCGGAACCAACTTTACGGGATACCGTTTGGTTGGTTTCCCATTGTTTTTTAACAGTCATTATCGTGGTTTTACTCACAATGTATTTAGCAGCAAGTCTTCTTATGGACCAACCATCTTCAGTTTTAGAAACAATTCGTAATTTTTGAATATCTGTCAGATGTCGAACCATTTTTAATAATGACGCCACTGATTAACGTCAGTGACATTTGTAAGATAATATAGATAATATAGATATGCAGTTTTTAGTTTTCTAATAAATTTATTTTCAACTAATCCAAAAGTTGGGTCACATGAATATAAACGTTACAAACAGTGACTAATGTCGGAATGTTAAAAAATTTGGATACAAAATATTTAAAATGCATGCGAAAATTTTTTGACGACTCTAAAAAAAAAAAATTACATTGCGACATTTTATACATATTTTTGAAAAATCTTGTAAAAATCGCACTCAAATCGGATAAGTTTTAAACGAGATAATCGAGAATTATGATTTAATAGGGTATATAAGACTCTTAATGTAGGAAAGGTTTTACTGTTTTAGTAGAGAAAGCAGAAATAGCCGTTTTACTCGAAAAGTAAGCGTTGTACGAAAAAAACTGAAAGATACCTTCTTTCTTCCAAATTAAACACTGAATCGAACAATCTCAAAATCAATTGCACAAAACAGTGGCGTAACATAGTTTCGGCGAAAAATTCATCCCCACCCTCTGGCGGCGCCACTGGAGGCAGTACAAAGATAAGATTTTATGAAACAATAGAGACTTAAAAATCATCACCGCCCCTAAAACTTCAAGTCGATAGCTTTCGTAATTTTAGAGTTATTAAAAAAATTGTTTGTTTTTCACAAAACTTTAACATCCTGTTTCTTTGTTAGCAATCCCCTAAGGATGTAAGTTGATAGGAACTTTTCGGCTTATTTTAAGTCCCTCTATCACGTGTCGAAGTTTGTCAGGTAAACTTCGGACCACCCTGTATAATTAATAAAATAGAGAAGAGAAGAGGGACTTTGGCCGACCGAATTTATAGTAACCATTATCAAGCCTTTGTTTAAAAATGGAGACAAAAAAGTTTTGTTTAACTACAGGCCCATTTCACTTATCACTAATATTACAAAAATTTTAGAGAATTTTAAAGAAAGAATTGTAAAATACTTAGATAAATATAATCTAATTAGCTATAGGCAATTTGGATTTAGGCAGGGTAAATCTACAGTAGACGCCATTTATTTTCTCACTACAAACATACGAGTCCCTAGATAAGAATGAACCAACAATATGAATTTTTCTGGATCTTGCCAAGGCTTTCGACACTGTTAGTCATGAACAGTTGTTGGAAGCCTTGGAGGATATAGGTTTTAGAGGGAATTGTTACAATTTAATGAGAAATTATCTGCTGCATAGGAAACAATTAACTTAAAAATAAGTACTGAAAGAGAAGTGCAATACGGAGTA
Source organism: Rhamnusium bicolor (assembly GCA_029963845.1). Classification (NCBI taxonomy): domain Eukaryota; kingdom Metazoa; phylum Arthropoda; class Insecta; order Coleoptera; family Cerambycidae; genus Rhamnusium; species Rhamnusium bicolor. Next base: position 771,044 of record JANEYF010004223.1, read on the forward strand.
CCCCAGGGTACGGTTCTAGGACCCATACTGTTTACAATATATATTAATAGTTTACTTACAATAGACAACACTGAATTTTGCAGTTACTCAGTCCCACGGAACATTTTTGACAGCCTTAATTATTATTATGTAGTTTGGATCTTTCTTGAATATTCCTAACCCGTCTCGAACAGTTCTAGTTCCTTCTTTATAAGTCAAGACAAACTTGGCTATTTAATTTAAGTTTTAGTACCGGTAACGCCCTCTCTGAGCAAATTTTGGAATTATCAGCACATAGTTTATTGACGTAACAATACATTTATTTGAATCTTAGAACCTCTATAAGGTTGTCATCACAGTTCTCAATACATTCTTTGGCAAAATGTAAGGTCACCTACATAGTTGATTTAGAGAAATAAATCAAATAAACCCAATTTTGCAATTCCTGAGTACGATTCTGAGAATTCGACAGACGTGCCGTGCTGGCTCTAATATTCTTCATAATATTTCTAATTATTAAACAACACACTGAAAACTTCAATCATACTTTATTTTGTTATTATAATAGTACATAAAGGTATATTTCGTTTGTATCATAAGTACTGTATACTTTTTTCATCTTATTACTTTTACTTATTTAGAAAATAAAATGTATTCCAAATAGGTGTAAAACTTGACAATGTATTCCCAATATGAAGTTTTACACCCGTTTAAAATGTATAAACATATTCTTATCACATTAATATAATGGAATATTTGTTGACATAGATTTAAATTTGTATTTTTATCAACTAATCGACACCATTGAAAACAAAAGGTTTTGATTTTGTTAACGACACAGATATAAATAACATTTAATGATTTATTCATACATATGTTCGAAATATGATAAGACCATACATTTTGTAACCAAACGGTTAAATTATTTAGGAAGTCTGAAGAGATGTAATTATACGATGCAATGCTGCAAATATATTGATCTCTCATTTTAGCTGCGAGTATATTAAACAAGGCAAAAACATTAAAAAATTGTGTATTCATTGTGTCTAAACCACTCACTGAAATTTGAATAATTTACGTTGAAACGTTATATTTAAAAAAATGTGCATCTTATACGTAAATATTATCTCCAAAAATAAATAAATAAATAGCATCCCCGAAAGAACAAAAGACGTTGTACAGCGGTCTAGGGATTTTCGTTTCTTTATTGTAACTGGAGGGAACATTTCTTAAATCTAAGTTTTCTTTTTGGTATCAACTTTTTTCTCTATTTTTTTTTTGCTTTTAATACTACTAGTATGAATACTATTATTTAATCCAATGTATACTGGTTGCATGTATCACAGGTATATAAGTAAACACACCACATGAATTTTTATGTGGTGTGTATATTATTTATACTGTTTTATAACTTCGGCTCTGAGAGATGGCAAATATCTCCTGCACCTGGTTATCATTGTTAGCAATATCATATTAGGTTTGAAAGAATGCCAATATAATAGCCAAATAATTAATTTATTATTTTTTCAAAAAAATTTCAATTATTGTTTAGATTTCAACAGTGGCGGCTGGTGAAATTTAGGCTATGTCATATCTCAGTATTGGAGCATGGGACCCAAGCGATACTTAAAGGCGTAACTATCAGGACTAAATGAGGAAGTTTTGCAGAAAAAAATTGCGCTTGAAATTTGCGAAAAAAAGTTGGAAAAAATTTGTGCCCCCCCAGGTTATTTTTTTAAACGATTTGTAAAATATTTGTGAAACATATTTTTTCAGAATCAGGTGGAAAATATAAGTTCACATTTCAAATTTCATCGAAAAATATTGGTTTTCTATAAAGTTACACCGTTTTGAAATTTTATTTTAGATTCATTTTTCACTTTGCAAACTTCAAAACGGTGTAACTTTATAGAAAACCAATATTTTTCGATGAAATTTGAAATGTGAACTTATATTTTCCACCTGATTCTGAAAAAAAATGTTTCACAAATATTTTACAAATCGTTTAAAAAATAACCTGGGGGGCACAAATTTTTTTCCAACTTTTTTTCGCAAATTTCAAGCGCAATTTTTTTTCTGCAAAACTTCCTCATTTAGTCCTGATAGTTACGCCTTTAAGTATCGCTTGGGTCCCATGCTCCAATACTGAGATATGACATAGCCTAAATTTCACCAGCCGCCACTGGATTTCAATATTGTTTGGAAATCAGGTGCCACCAGCATTACCCCGATTATCAAAATCGTGACTATGCTTATTCAGTTATTTCTCAAGGTATTTAAAAAAATCTTTGATAAAACGATTAATTACATAAAATGTAAAAATTTTCAGAAAAAGATATTGGAAATATCTATCACATATTAATTGAATTATCAAGCGCAAGAAATAAAAATATCTGTAAATTTTAAATACATATGTTTTATTTTAAAAATTTAACCTCAAGTTTTCAACATTTGCAGTGTTCGTAATGACTGGAAAAACCGGGAAATTGAGAAAAGTCGCGGATTTTAATTTTTCCCCTACAATTCCACACGCAGATAAAATTTTATATTTTCGTGAGTATTTTATACAATGGTTGTTAATGTAATAAATTTAGTTTATTTCTTTATCTACATCTTTTTTAATTACTTTTTAGTTGTAAAGTAATTCTTACTACATTTTATTGAAGCTCTTTATAAAAAAAAAAAAGAAAAATACTTTTATAACCAAAATATGAATTCTGCTAATTTGTCGAATCCAGAGTCTTCTGACCTTTTGATTGTACCGACTCAATCGATACTGCCGGCGATATACAATTAGCCAAATATTCATGTAAATATTAATGTTTATCGTTTTATAATATTATAAACTACATAACAAGATTTTTGCGGAGTCGATCAAACTTTCACTCGAGTTTCGATTAATGTATTACCTAAGTATTTATAAATAAACATATTTTGATATTTGTATACACGTTTGTAAACGTTTTATTTGTTAAACTTCCTAATCTTCAATATCACATCATTTTGGTCATGGAAACCCTGGAAGGTCATGAAATTTGTTTAGTTATTTGTAGTTAAAAGTGAAAAACTTAAATGTCAAATTAGAAAAACATGTATAAAATATAACTACAATGCAGAATAAATTCCATTAAATTGTAATACCAGGTTTTTGAAAAATCGTTCAAACCTGAGTAGATATGTAAAGCTGTTTCTGAACCGGAAATGACTTGGATGTCATGTGTCCATCGAGAGAGATCACGAAGTATGGGGATCCATCGTAATTGGTGAATAATTCTTGCAGCTGAAGACTTCTTCAAAAAATCTGACATATTATTGCTTTGTATTTATGCATTTCTAGGGAATAAGAAAATTATTGGGGTTTACAAAAGCATTTTTTCAAACCTAACATGATTATAATAATAAATACCTACAGATTTTTATGTTTCATACTTCTTGTAAGTTAAGACGGTGACCAGAGGCTCCAGAAGAAGTATATAATAATCTAAATGAAAACATACTTTTTGAGTCCATTTTTATGTGGACATTTTTTTTTAATTAAAATCAACCTTTTGTCACTCATTTTTCAATAGAATCGTCACATAACTAGTATTAGTATAATAGGGAAGAGACAGACATATGGGATGTGTCAAAGGATTTGTTTACCGTTCATTAAATGCTACAAAAAGTTTAACAGGTGCCTGCCGGTCAAAGTACCGCATTTTTTGCTTTCGGACAAAACAATTAAGTGGACGCGGCAAGTAGCGCAGCTCTTCTGATGATCATGTGCGGCTGAAGTCTGGTATTTTTTTGTGCTATCCACAGGTTACGTAACCATATCTTGTATCTATTTGCCCTATTATGTTTTCTTAACCGCCTCTCAAGTCACCGAAGTAACTCCCACAAAATCGTAGGATTTTGTGTTGAGTAAAGAAAGACGAGGCCCTACAGTTTATTGTGGAGTTCGAACCACATATCTAGGACATCGACAATTCTCTCCCATCTTAATCCGAAACAAATTACAAGTAAAATTTCCAGCTTGCTTCGGGATGGATTCGAACCATCGATAATCGATACCGAGTAAATAGCTATAAGCGCTTTACCCACTCGGCTGTCATACCCGATTATACCGTAGGTTACATAAGAATAAAGTTGTGAAAAAACGTTTTGAAGTATTGAAAACTGAAAAAATCTAGAGGAGCCAGATGTACTAATCTTGGTGGACACTCAATAACTAACCGCCTCCTAATCCGTATAATAGGGAATATTTCATTTAAGTATCTGCGATAGAAACAAATCCTACGTTTGGGAATAAAAAATTGGGCCACCCTGTTACGAAAGACGTAGTATATTAAGACATTTTTATGAAAAAAATTTTTGTCTAGTAGTTTTACTGTAGAATTGGGCGAGGAACCTATTTTGAACATATTAGTTCTCCAAAATAGCAGGGTACGCAAAACATCCACGAGAAGGAAACTTGGTATTTTAATTGGAACCCCATAATAAAGTTATCAAACTTTTATCCAGATTTTCGCATTTTGTTCCCGATTTCAAACCCCTGACGACATCTAATTAGGAACAATTGTTGATAAGTTTGTTTATGCTGTGTTGAATATTCGTGCAGGATTATTGAGAACATAACATGATTCCAAGCAGATTATTAGATAATCACTAATCTATTTATCAGTAAATTATCAATTTTCTACGTATGCATATAATCCATAATCATTTTTTCTATGCCAAATAAAATTCATTAATAAAAATTTTACGTAAGTACTCGAAATTTGTTTATGCTGATTATGAATTGGGAAAATAATACAGAGTGTTCCGAAATTTACTAAGGCATGATTCTTAAATCAATACTGCATGCAAATATTATACCCTCTGAGTGTTATTAAGAAGGTGTTAGCATGCCCTCGTCGCCAGAATTGACAACATAAAACGTTAAATTGCTATTAAAATTTTTCTATTGATGAGAACAAAAAGTGCACACTTTGTTGACAATTTTATGACAAATAAAACCTTAATGATCTCTAAAAATTGATATTTTTAAAAAATTGTATAAATAAAGCAATTTACATTAGATTTTAAGTACATAGATAATAATTAGTCACCGTCTGAATAAGCAACTTCCTTGTCTCTGCGGCATTACAAAAACTTTTTGATTTTCCATGGCCTACTATTTTGTTTTGTTAAGCAATGGATAATTCTTAAATTAGTCCTTTGAAAAACAATTTTTCCTCGGCATGTGATACTCATCTGAAAACTCTTTTTTAAGCGCAATCTGAAAAACGAAAAATCCATTATGGCTGCCATAAGAAAAACAGAAATTACCTCGGATATCTCGAAAACAAAAGACTATCGAGCATCAGTTTCTAGACCAAAATATTAGTCTCCAAAAAGTGTCCTAATAATGTAAAAGTCTAACACCTGTCTGAGGATTACTTGGCTACAGCCAAAAAGAGAAATCACAAAATTTTCGTTTTTTTTTGGAAAATCTCAAAAACGGTTTCAGGTTAGTCGTGATTTCTTAACGTATTTGGAATCAGCATAAAATTTGCCAAAACTTATCTCATTTAACCGACCTTTTAGCTCTTACCATTTTCGAGGTACCAATGTTGAGCATCGAATTTGGGACACACGGTATATTAAATAAAAGATGTAACCCAAAGAAACAATTGTTATAACAATAATTGTTTCTTTGACTGCAATCTTCTAGTTCGAGTTAACTAAGCATTGATAAACCGGCCTTTAAGAGTCTACAAACACATCTTTTAAGTCCAGCATAAAGATGTAATAAAAGCTCCATAGTCACAATAAACAATCTGTGTCATAGTGATCATACAGTTATATATTTTATTTTTAGTGTTATCTATAAAAATCAAGTAGGTACTCAAATTGATTCCGTTTTAAATTGATTACGAATTTTTGATTTCAGTGATACTGGAAATACTTTATTTAGATAATATTGAGAAAGGTGTCCGTCGAATGATACACTGTCAAAAAGAATTATGTACAGGTTCTTTTCCTAAATATTGTTTCACTTGTTTCCATTGATATTCGAGGCATTCATATTTTTAATCCAAAATCAATTTTCTATCAGAACATTTCTTTAATTTGCTTATAATATGTATTATAATATTTTGTGCAATTTATTTCATTAAGAAAAAAGTGGGTCATTCGTCACAGTCCTCGTAGAAGTTAAATATACAGCAGGTGAAAGGAAATGAAGTATAACTTGTTGGAGTTTTATTTATTTATACACAAAATTCATAAAGTAAATCCATATTTGTTTCGGATGAGAAAGGGATAAAATATTATAGTTGATATTTCACAGAGTTTATTCTTGGTTTATTATAAAAGTTTAAAAATTGACTAATGACATTCTAATGATTACGTTAATATAAATTTTAGTTTTTAATTTTTGTTTTAATTAAACGTGATCTAACGATGAAAGTAAGTATAATTTATTTCAAACTTATTTGCAACATAAAAAACATCGGCTTCTTTGGCGGCGGTAAAGGGATAAAAGAAGTCGACGTTTTTTATAATGTAAATAAGTTTAAAATAAACTTTAAGCATCTTCACTGGCAGAATGCCGGGTAAATTTTAATTACAACACAAATTAACAACTAAATTTTTTTTATTAAAATAGCTGTTATAACACTAACTATATTAGCCCTAAAACTGTTTTAAATATTTTTATTTTTAACATATTTTGCCCATCAAATCAGCTCCATTCAGTGCCTGTCAAGTGTCCGAGGAGGAAGGTAGTATCATCTTTAACACGAAATTATATCTTGTATTTAAATCTTTGGGTTACGATGTCATCAAACTTTGACGAATCCATCATCAGGGAGGAAACTCAACGTATCGCCCATTCGTTAAGTGATTTAGAAGTATGATGATATTTAAATCGTGATTTTCAAGTCGCTTTGTTGCTAATGCACGTGGCAGCCTTATCGATTGAAGGAACGTTGAAAAAACTGCTGGTAAAAATTCCTTTAACTATTTATAAGAAATCAAACAAATATCTACTTCTTACTCTGCAAAATACCAACCTTAATTATATATTTTGGAATTATACAAGTCGAAGTAGTTTTTTTTTTTTAGGGTGAAGGGGGATAAATATAAAACACTTAAAAATCAGGCTAAAAGTGAAACAAGCCTGTAATTAATTAATAATTCAATTTACGAGAAAACTGCAAAATCCATTTATTCATTTATAGTTTAATTTAATCGATATGAAAATATGAAACATCGGTTGTCAAGCTTCTATTGTCCACGAGGTTTTTTTCTCACATAGTGTAAAAAAGTTGCCAAATAAATTTCATTGTTTGTTGTATAATTTTCTCTATAGCTACAAAATAAATTGAGCTTTCAGTTTTATATTGGTTTTGTACAGAGCAAATAGATCACAGATGATAGTGCCTTTTTGTTTAACTTTTTGGCAAATTAGATTGCTTTTCTCGTTCGTTGAATCATTTGGGAAAAAATGAAACACAAATTTGGGAAAATGTGAAGCAGCGCTGGGGAAAATATAAAACTATTGAATTGCGAGTTGCTGTAGGTCCGTAAGAGCATTATTGAGGATTCGGTGAAGGATTAGTGGTGCTTACATTCCAATTTTAATTTTTTAGTTAACAATGCCTGGAAATTATATTAAAAAAGGTGCCAAATACCCCGAAAGGTTAACGCGGCAGTAAAAAACATTATAGACAAAATTCTTCCAATCCCTCAAATTGTGCAAATAAGTGCAAATATATATTTCCAATGCCAGTAGTTGAAACGTAGCCTTTTAATGTGTTGCATTTTTCCTGTCTTATTATTTGTTTTTCTATTAGTACCTAGTTTGCAATCCTTTTTTTACTCTAGTTAAACTGTTTTTCATTTATAAAACGGTAGAAATTTTGTGCCTTTTTATTTTTTGATTTAAATGTTTTAGATCTTTAAATCCTGTAACCGACCATATCTTGTTCATTCCGACAGAATCAGAATAAATTAGAGCACATAGAAAATAAAACAGAGCCTTTACCTTATCACATCTACAAATCCACTGACATTTTTTGTAAATTTCCTTAGAAAAATGCATCGTGAAAGACCTGTCCCTACCATGTCTGGTTGGTTAAGCTTAAGAGTCAATTCTGGTGTTGGTCGTCAGAGTTTCTTGATTTTTATTTTTTTCTGCTAACGGCAGAGTTTTAAAATTCACTTTCAGAATATTATTTATACTATTCTCAGTCATTTTGGCATCAACCAACTTAAAATGACACAAAAACACTCAAAACAGTGAAACCACAAATAAATATCGAAAGCGAAACTTTATAGGCACTACTACACCACACAAACATTAAAAGCGCACTGCGGCTCTGATAACTTGAGCCTTCTGTCGTGTTGTAAAAACCGTTCTCCGCGATCGACAATTTCCGCGCTCGGTTCGTTTCTTCATATATTTCCTTATGCAAGGAATGGCTCATATGAGCTGAGCCTGAGCCCCTATACTCTCTGCTTTGAGTTATAAGTTGACGGTCAGTACATTATGCGACTTTATTGTACACATCGCAGACGGGTAATAACTATGTTAAAATTATATTAAATATAAAAAAAACTAAAAAAAAAATATATCTTGCATTTAATTACTGTTAGATTTTCCTAATAGTAACTTGGGAGGCTCGAGCTCCTGATCCTCTATGGTGCAGCCGCCACTGAATCAAAGCGATATGGAACTAAGTGCAAGTTTTTCTTTATTTGGCGTGTGCCAAATAACACTCCAGAAACCTAAGCCAAAACACGCACAGAAGTTGTATGGGTATTTCCCATGATTTCTCTTACATTTTCAGTAAATTCAGGTGTGCGTTTCTTTGGCCGACCATTACCTTATTTTCATTTCACGCTGCCTGTGTCACGGAAGAGTAATAATAATAGAACAGTCTCAGAATACATCGACACCGAGATGTTGTAATCAAAAACATTAGAAAAGTCATTCTTAATCAGTATTTTATGAAATGTTGCCATTGTCCCTCAACTTTTCGCCCATTGCAAAGGTACGACTCGAGCATGAAAGTTTGGTGCTCTTGAGAAAATACTATTACAAACGTCTAAATACGATATCTGACATTAACAGTGACAGTGACGGTTTAAATAACATCAATCTTAACCCATTGACGACGTTTTATATTTAAACGCTTGTAGTTTGTTTTATTTTAAAAAATATTACCAGCATACTTTAAGTAAAACTTCCACATTACAGACCATTATGTTTTCCAATATAGTTTGTTTAAACTTGTGATGAAATATTTTTTTGCACTCCCGGTTGTAAAATGCTACATATTAAACTTAGAGATAGGGCGTAAAGTACATATTCTTGCCCTAGGGCGTAAGGTGCGACCTACCGCAAAAATGTTTTTGTCAAAATATGCAAATTAAAATTAAATAAAACTAACTAATGTGATAAGTAAAAAGCTTCCGTTATTGCAAAGAATTATCTAGACACTTCAGGCGTAATGAGTAATGTGCAATTTTGACTCTTGCCGTGATATAACCCTCGATTTAGGTCTCAGGTTATAATGTTCACGCCGCGAGTCAAAATTGTTTGTTTTGTACCCTTTATATATAAATAACTATTTTATATCACTTTTTTTTATAGTTAATATTGACCTATTTTCGTCACCAAATCCAACTATCAACACCAGCAGATAAGTTCATCAGTGTATTAGTAAAATACTCTATTCTGAAAATGTTACCGAACGCACCACTTTGTTTTGGGGTAGGAAACTGTAATGTGGTCATACCGCAGATACACGGAATCTACAATTTAACATCTCTTTCTAAGAACAGAGTCCGCTCATCCAGTATATCATCGACGCGACTGTCCGATCCGGATTTGAACCCGGATCGTCTAGGTGGAATGACACTCTAGACCTCACACATTACAAAAGTACATTGTACGTCACAGTTGTAAAGAGCTACCATATCGTTCTATTTAAACTTTAGTATCTTCAATGACGAGTTTGCTAAAACAAATAAACACAAAACTGGTTACTTAATTAGTTATTATGCCATCTCACTTTTCCATTTCTCATTAAACTATTTGATAAATAAGTTACATGGAAATAGTTATTATTAATACAATTATATTAATCTAATGATTATTTACCGATTAAATTGAATAGGAGGAGAAAAGATTGGCCCATTTTTTTAAGAAATAAAAATAGGTTAATTCTAGTCAAATTTAAATACATATTCTAAAACGGAGAAGAGAATAATAATTTTTTTATGGTATTATAAATATATTGATATTCAATCATGTTTTAAATATATGCAAATTTATGATTCATATTATTAGGAGGCTTATATTTTGCTTAAGATGATGTCATGTTTGTTTATTTTGAAATATGAATTACATTAAAAGTATATAAATTGTTAACGTTCCACATTAAATAGAATTTAAATGTTTTTCAAAGTTGAAATGTTTTCTTAACCATCACCAAAGTAACCCTATGAAAATCTTTGGATTTTGTGTAAGTATAGTTTATTTCAAACTTATTTGCAATATAAAAAACGTCGGCTACCTTGGCGGTGGTGAAGGGATCAAAGAAGCCGACGTTTTTTATGTTGCAAATAAGTTTGAAATAAAATATAAAGATAGACAAGGTCTTACAGTTTATTATGGAGTCCGAATCATATCTAAGGCATCGACAATTCCCTTCCATCTTAATGCGAAGCAAATTACAAATACAATTTCTAATAAAAAAGATATATGATGTTTTGTAAAAGTAGTAAATAATAATTAGCAAAAAAATATTTTTCAACGTTATTATTTTTCATTTCACTCTATATTTTAAACTTTTACCAAGACGAGGATACCTAATTTATTTTTAAATTATTCTACCCTACGGAGAATTTCCACTATATAATTTCAATTATGCTGTTCTTTGAAACCATGAATGTTTATTATTACATTGGGGTTTACTAGTTTTAGTTACTTTGCATCCTTTAAATGAGCTATCTTGACGAAGCTAAAACCAGAAACACGTGTCGGTAGATGTTCTAAAGTTTTAAAGTGATTGTTCAACTGGTGAGTACCTTTTGTTTTATTTATTTTTGGTTTTACTGAACAGAATAGTTGGAATTAAAAATAACATTATTGAGTCAGTCACACTGAACATAATGTGCATATTATCTTTTTTTAATCCAAATTTCAGCGTTTTAGCAAATAGCCGGGAAAACAATTGTTTAAAAAGATATATGTTGTACTTATCTATGATACGTTTTGTAAAAGTAGTAAATAATAATTAGCAAAAAAAATATTTTTCAGCGTTAATATTTTTCATTTCACTCTATATTTTAAACTTTTACCAATTTGCTACAAGGTAGAATCAAACTGTTGGCCGTCCATCGGTACCGAATAAATAGCTATAAGCACTTTATTCTCACGGGCTATCATGCCCCACTCTCTACCAGGGGAGATACACCAATTTTATGACATCGATGCATTGGAATATAAACATCGATGTTTTGCCATCGATGTCTGGATGGCGATACATCGATGTATCAAAATCGAAAATTGTCCGATGTTAACCGATGTTTGCATCCGTCTGGTTGACATTACTTATAGACGTTAGACATCTATCCACTGATGTCGAAACTTAATAAGACAGGACACAATTTATACAAATTATTCGAGTAAACTATAAAGATCTTTAAACATTATTGCAATTTTGTCTTTGTTACATGTCGGAAGTAGTTTTTAATCACACTGGCACGCTTAGAAAGTAAAAACATCGATATTTAGGAATTATCGATTTTTTTCTTTCGATGTATCGACCGCATCGATGTCTAAGCGGTGATGTTTATCGATGTTCTCATTCATTTTGCCATCCCTAAATTCAATCCAATTTCCAGGCCGGTTTTTAAGAGTTGAAAATATGCTGACCGAGCCCGTAAACGTTTTATCTTCTGGTGATACCAATTATATTATTATTAGGATAGTTTTACTGAAAATGATATACAGACTTTTTTCCCTCCAATTTTTTTTGTTTTAGATATGTTTTTGGCTCTCACTTTCGTTTCGCAGTTTGTTAGACAAATATTAAATTCAGTACACATGCACATAAAAATCTTTTGACAAAGCCAACTTTGCTTAGTGCCTTTCTCTTCCAGAATTGTTTGTAATGCGCCACTGGTAAAAGAGATTTAGTTGTTTTTTGCTTTTTTGATTTTTTAGTCTCTTGATATTTTCTATTTCCATCAATTAGTAGTCATTAGTAAAGCTCGTATCTGGATGACGTTTTCAGAGAGGGATTCTAAATTACACGATGCTAGTGATGCCGAAATACAGTGATTTTTTCAATATCATTGTCATTATTAGTAAACTATTTTATTATCAGTTGTAAATCATAAAAAAACAATTCTCTAATAATTCTGTAGTTACAGTAGTTAAAAACTTCGGCCACTAACTATTATTGCTACACAAGTTCAAACATCGTTAAATACAAAAGTTTTATCTTATAAACCATGGTGAAAATCCATGCGAACGTTTCTCCCACAGGAATTGAGATATTTAGCATTTTGTATTGAAAACTAGTAGAGTAGAGCTTGGAATTTAGGTATTATTGACGTCATCGCGTAAATATGTTTATGCATGTATGACACAATATATCTTACCTTGTAGTTTTTTTAGCGAATTCCGTAATATCCAAAGTTGATAAATTCAATTTCCACTCGAAGTGGACTGGAGGTATTCTATCAATAAACAAAAATTTAGAGACTAGAAGGGCATTAGGTAGGGGGTTGAAACCTTTATCGCTGAGTAGCCCTTAACAAGGAACCAATCAAATGTTTTTACAGTAAAGGTTAACTTGCAATTAAAGCGCTTGTGACCAGCCAACAAAATTCTATTGGATCTGTTGTAGAATGTTTTTCAGAATTTTTTTGTTTTTCGTCCAAAGGAACTGAGACTTTTGTACATGATAGTAGGCTGTCAAAGTCGACAGGCGGTTTGAGGGGGTGTTTTCTCATTTATTTTTTTCGATATCTACATCCCTTCACAAGTTATAACAAGGACTTTTTGATTTTGTCAGTTTATGCTTTACATGTTTAACGACCTTTTAAAGATTTTTCAAAACTTTTTTTTTCTTTTTGATTTTCTCGGACATTGGTCTGCTAGGTGGCAGGTGATCTTTTAAATAGCAAAGAAGTAGACTTCTACACAAGACAAATGTGGAGTCTCTGAAAAGTTGACATATTTTAAGTATGCGCCAATTACATCTGCCGACGTTGAACGTTCTCACAATACAAATGGTTTTTTTAATGAGAGACACCGGATATTAATTCCGGAACATTTTACAACAAATATTAGCAATATGCTTTTACTCTTGTGATCGCTAGTCAAAAATATATGTGTGTGTTAGTGTTACATTCACCAATACATTCAAATGTCTACAAAATTTAGATATCTCCAGCCGTTCACGAATTATAAGGAAAAACATACAAAAAACATCTTCCGATTTCGCACAATTTTTTTTCGATGCCTCGTCGATTTAACAATCTTATATCACTCACTTTTTTGCGGTGCTTTATGTTTTTAGATATTTGTATGGGTAACCTTCGTGAGCAAAAACCAAGTCGATATCTCATTAAGCCTACGAGATGTTGAGGAATCTGTGAAAACACATTTTACACCCTTTTCACCCCCTTAGTGGCCGTAGCAATATCGATGGTGATGCACCACCACTACGTATAATTTCCTCCGGTTGAATCAGCAATAAACCACAAAAAGATATTAGAATTTTTTATAATTTCGTACTATCCTTCTGTGCCTGACCTGAGTTTTACTTTGATGTCATCCAAGATATGAGCTCTAGTCATTAGATGAAATTCAGCTTTGGAGTTCTCATTCCTCAATTCGATAAATACGAGAATGCATTAACCAGTGGTCATCTTGAACATTTATTATAATTTTCAATGTATTTTTTTTTCTAAAATAAATTATTTTCAAAAAAAGGTATTACAATTACGAAACATCTAGCGTTGGTAGCTAATGACACATCATTAAATTTAGGACGAGAAATTCCAGAAACAAAAATTCAGATATTTAAAAAAATGTCGGTATAGCCGGTAGACGAAAAGTTGTATAAAAATTAGTTAACAGCTTATGAATGATGGTGAAAAGTAACAACTGAGGGGTATCTTTCAAAATAATGATGCAAAAAAACTTAACGTTTTGAATGGGGTTCGCCTTTCACCGTTTGCTTGCATTTTTATCAAAAACGGTTCGTTTTATCGACATTAGACAAGAGTACCTTTTTCAAGATAAATGTTTACAAGTCTTGAAAATACGCTTTAAAACAAATTGTAACCATTAACAATTTAGAGGTTAGGAAAGTTAGGAGACCTATCCCTCGGCTCCCCTAACGTGTTTTTGACAATTATTCTATAGTCCATTCATCTCATATAAGCGCATAAAAAATTCTAGCATAGGTGCGCGGCATTGTATAAATACATTTTGTATATTTATAATGCACCGCGCGCCTATGTTAGAGAACTATACACTACTGAAGGTCGAAAAGGGGTCGCTTTGCGTGACCAGGTTTTTTATGTGTTATATGAATGAATGGTGTATACACTATTGTAACCAGACTCGGCGAAAGGGTCGGGCGACCCGGACGGCTGCTCGGTACGCAAAGTAAACAAAGTTAAAATATAACAATAATTAATAATTTTGATATTGGAGCTGGGAATGAAAACGCTAAGGTATCTATTGTTTTTGTAAATTATAATTGACTTTTACCCGTTTTACCTAGTTACGTCAAAAAGTGATAATTTTTTTCGGCGAAGCCTATTTTTCGAAGAAAATGTTTTTGCAACTCGAATTTTTAATTTTTTCTATTAGAGCGTTTGACCTGGAAATATACAAAATTTTTGCCTGCGACACATTTTTCTCAGTTGTGTCCACTGTTAATTTATTACAAATTCGCCGCTGCTGGTGGGGGGGGGGTGCCAAAATAGATACTTGCCCGGTATACATTTTTTCTTCCGCCGGGCCTGGTTCTAACGGCCCTCAGAATGTATGGACTTTAGCCAAGAATTGTAACAATTCAATGATAAAGATTTTATTCAAAGAATAATAAATGTAATTTGCACCCAGGGTCGGACTGGCCCAGTCGGCAGGTTGACATTTGCTAAACACTTAGGGGGGGTCGAACCGCAAACTGAAATAATATTTTAAAATTTTTTTTTATTGTTATTTTCCGTTAACCAAATATTTCCTGACCCCCGCATTGACAAAAAAATCCATTTTCATTAAAAAATATATTATTGCTTGATATTAGTTGACATAATATGTATTATGTGCAGAAGGAACTGTCTACATAAAAATGGTACATTTTCAATATTTATTTATATATTTATTTATTTATTTATTTAGATTACACTGTTCAACAGGTAAATAACCCAATTATAGAACAGGAGAGTAGGCAAAAATACAGATAGAAAAATATAATATCTTCTTAGGTACTGAGATAATTACAAAATACTAATTACAAAATACTAATTATAAAATACTAATTACAAAAAACTAAGATAATTAAAAAACAAAATAAAAGGGGAAAAGAGAAGGAAAGAACACAATTAACCTGACAAACCAAAATGGCCTTAAGGATTTTGAAAAATATACAATGATTATAGGGAACAACAAGTCATTACTTAGAGATACAACATTTTTATGTTATTAAGGCTGCAATTAAATATATCTAAATGGATGCCAGCGGCATTACAGTTATTACAAATAGTATGTAGCGGAGAATATTTTAGAATATTTGTACGAGGTGTCGGGAGATAGAATGTTAAGTTATCTCTAGAGGTTATTCTAGGGACAATAAAGTTTAATTTAGATAAAATATCTTGACAATCGGTAATATTGTGAATAATCTTAAACAAAAATACCTGAGAGAAATATTTACGCCTTGTATCAAGACTTGCCAGAGAATGTTTTTCTAATAACTCACTTTGAGGAAAGCCAATGGGAGGGTAAGTACCGTCAGCTTTAAAGCTTAAAAGTTTTAAAACTGGACGTTGAACAGATTCCAAAATATCTAAATTTATCCATAATATCATAAAAATAATACATATAATAATCTTGCATTACGCTCAGAATATGTTAACTTAAAAAATTTGCCCCATTTCAACACTAAAAATGTTCATTTTTAGTAGCACTCCTCGCGTTCTTGGTTATATCAGTGTACGCAGGGTTATCTACGAACAAAACGCTGTGTTTAATTAGTGATTAGTGAGATATCTTTCATATTATAGCCTTAATGAGTAAGACTAGCACTCAAGCAAAAAGTAATATGGTACTCCGCGGAACTTTTTTTATAGATTTCTTTAAAATAATTGTTTTATGAAATCTTTATGTAATTACGACACAAATTCTTGATTAAATTGACGAAAAAAAAAAAAAAGAAATAATATAATAGTATGTATTTGTAGCTATAGAATCCATGTCAAAAAAGTTGTTTCCATGAAGCGCTAACAAGAAAACAAATACACGTATTTTAATTTGCGCAAGCTTGTAGCGGGTCGCTTTATTTTGGATGGCATCAGCCAGTTTCGGCCTCGCTCCGGATATTTAATACCAACACAAAAATATTGGCTGGGTATGGAATTTGGATTATTATTAAATATGTTTGTGTTTTGTTTATGAAATAGTAACAAATTAAAAATACATTATTGTCAATCTAAATTGTGCATCTTGTCGTGTGTGCCTCTGGCACTAGTTAGCTCACGTGGTTTACTTTTTACTAGTGTAACCAGGCATTTCGTAAAAAGGTTTAAGCTGTAAAAATCAGCACCATCCATCCTATTTGCGAGGTTACCGGTCGCGTGTTTCGCGGTTCTGCTAATTAAAGTACCCCCCGCTATCCCGGGCGTTACACTATAATCTAAGCAGTTTTTTATTGGTGAAATAATTTTTTTGTCACTTTCGATCTGCTGATGTATCATATGTGTACGGTGTATCATGCGGGCTCAGCTCGTTTGCATTGCCAGCTGTCAGTTCTGTCAGATGAGTGTGTATTAAATACTGTAAAAGTAAGTACTTATTCTCTTATACGCGTGTTTTTGTTTATGTTTGTTTTGTTTGTGACTTATTATAATTTATTCAGTTACTTATACTATGTTGTTTGTTACGGTAAGTCATTCATACTAACATACAACGTATTGTTTTAGCTCTAAGATACAGTATTTGTGTTTTATTTTTTGTATCCTGTACTTACAATGAACAAATGCAACTATTTTTTTTTATATTTGAGTTACTGTTTCTTTCGATATTTAATTTCATGTTTGATTTTTCATTTAGTAATCAATGATACAAAAACAAAAATAATAATTTTTATTTCTTATTTATTTCATGTATATATGATACATTTATATCCTGAAAATTATTGCTGTTTTTTGGCGGGAGGGGCTTGGGCGTAGTGGCCAAATTGCAGCTGTTGCCCACGGGGCCAAATGAAGTCAGTCCGACCCTGTTTACACCTCGTAAGTTTAATGGCAGGGTTCGTCTTAGAAGATAATTTTATAGGGATTTGTAGGGTTATTTTCCGTGATCTATACGCCCCTAAGAGATTGCCCACCTTTTTCAGGTATTGTTATTTTCATGTTTGTTTTGATATGATAAATTCAAAAATTCCACCACAAGTTTTGCCTCGCGGTGATGAATCTTTGATCCTCAAATTAGCATCGGCTTTTCGTATATTTTTGTTTACTGTAATATTTTAAAGACTCACAGATACATTAACATTTTTTTTGATGTAAGTTAAAAACTACATTACTAATACTGGGTTAAACACAAAAAGAGCGTGGAATTAGGATTCTGTGTCAGTTTACTTACAATGTAGGAATCGATAATATAATATTTACGTGCATTGTTTATTCAATTGATAATGTATTTTTAAATTTCGCATAATTCATGAACTCTCAAAAATATAGGTATCCTAAATAATGCTTAAGTATGTCTGTATTTATTATATATGTATTGCAATTAATTTACGTCATATCTGTATTTTATACAATAGCCATAGTTTTCAGTAGTTCGTCGACATTTATTGATATAGGGTGGTCAGATTTTACACGATAACTGCTTACATTATACACAATTTTTTCTAAAAAATATGTTTTGAAGAGATTGAAACCAAATTATTTTTTGCTAGACAAAAGTTGCAAGTAATAAAATTATTAATTTTTTTATTATACAGGGTGGGACAATAGTGCGTCGGACCTCGATATATTGAGTTCTACGATAGCTAGAAATTTTTTAAAAAAATGCAAGTAAACTAGATAAAAAAGTCTATAACTGGAAATTATTTTCGAACATACAGGGCGAGCCAAGACGAAATTACAGGACCAAGTGCCTTTTTTTAAATGGAATGCTATGGATATCAGTACATTTTTTGAAGCCTCTTTCTAGGCTCTATTCATTCCTATATTATTATTGGCTATCTCCCAACCACTTTGATGTAATGAATTTTTTTTGTTGAAATAGTGCCATCTGCAGGTGGATATTAAAAAAATCACCACAATCGCAATTATGGGTTTTAGGAAAAACTTATGTGAATACCAGTTACGAGACATCTAATTAATGTTTTTGAATCATTTTCATTTCCTAAAAATGTACAGGGTGGCCAAAAATTAGTATTCAATTAAGAACTTTTTAAATTGAATTTTCTCAATTTTTTCAAATGGAATACCCTATATATTTTTCAACGATGTGATGTAAAAATGAAAAACGAACATTTTTTGTAAGTACTTCCCTATGGCTAATTGCAACCATTTTCGTTTTATTGAGCAATAATTACAAGATTCAAAAATAAACTTAAAAAAAAGAGGTTTCTTCAAATAACTCAGTAGAAAAAATTATAGTAAATGTTCCACATGTTGCGCTTTTGAAATGAGGTTCCCACTGTTCCTAAAACTGCCGGTATGATAGATCTGAAGGCAGTTATTATTCTTTCCTTTATATTTTGTACTGTTGTTGGAGTGTCTCTATAAACAATTTCCTTCACGTATCCCCATAAAAAGAAATCCATTTTTGTAAGATCTGGGGATCTAGCAGGCCATTTAGTGGGTCCAATTCTTCCAATCCATTGATGAGGGTAGGTATTATTTAAGT
Organism: Rhamnusium bicolor; assembly: GCA_029963845.1. Lineage (NCBI taxonomy): Eukaryota > Metazoa > Arthropoda > Insecta > Coleoptera > Cerambycidae > Rhamnusium > Rhamnusium bicolor. The sequence continues at coordinate 790,167 of JANEYF010004223.1, forward strand.
GGTCTCTAACTGCATTTAAATAATGTGGTGGAGCACCATCTTGCTGAAACCACATCCTATTTCGAATTCTTCCAGGGAGATTTACCAATAATTGTGGCAGATAGTTTTCCAAAAAATGAAGATAAATAGCTCCAGTCAATGTACCATCAAAGAAATGTGACCCTATTACATGTTCTCCAATAATTCCTCCCCAAACGTTTATAGACCATCTGTGTTGGTTATCAACTTGCATAAAAAAGTGAGGATTTTCCGAAGCATAATAATGGAAATTGTGCCTATTAACAAATCCATTTTTATGAAAAGTTGCCTCATCAGTGAATAAAACATTATTGAAGAAGTTGACAACAACTTGCATTTTACTTCTGGCCCAATTACAAAATTGTAGGCGCTTTTGAAAATCGTCATCAGATAATTCCTGGTGCATTTGAATATGATATGTATGCAACTTATTTGTTTTTAAGATTAGACCCACAGACCGTCTACTTATTCCTACTAATGAGGTCACTTCTCTTTGATTAACATGGGGATTCTCAACCCAGCACCACAGAAAACTCATTTTCTTCGTTCACAACACGTTTTATTCTTTCACTTTTTTTATATTCGACATTTCCAGTTTCCAGAAATCTATCGAGAAGGTTTTGCAAGCTGCTAACATCAGGAAGCCTTCATTCAGGATAACGTTGGTGATAAATTCTATTGGCAAGTAAACAATTTCTGTCTGACTCGCCCAAAACAAAAGTCATGTCTACAACTTCCGCTTTATTAAAATTCATATTGTAAAATTCCAAATATTTTAAATTCAATACAAATTGTAACTAACGACCGATAAGTGTGATAAATGCTCCTTTGTACACGGCAATTTATACCAAACTGAGGTTTTATTGCTTGTCGAATAACGAAAACAACAAAAAAATATACAAAAAAACATTACAGTAAAGGACTGGTTAAATAGTATTTAATCATTTCAATGGAAATGGTCCCACTAAATGGCCTCATTTCAAAATTGCATAAAGACGTGTGTCAATCAAAATGGGCAACACGTCGAACACCTATTATAAATTTTTCTAATGAATTATTTGAGGGAACCTCTTTTTTTACGTTTATTCTTGAATTTGACACTTACTTATTTATAAAACGAAAATGGTTGCAATTAGCCATAGGGAAGTACTTACAAAAAATGTTCGTTTTTCATTTCTACATCACATCGTCGAAAAATATGCAGGGTGTTTCATTTGAAAAAATTGAGAAAATTCAATTTAAAAAGTTCTTAATTGAAAAATAAACACTTATTTATTTATAAAACGAAAATGGTTGCAATTAGCCATAGGGAAGTACTTACAAAAATGTTCGTTTTTCATTTTTACATCACATCGTTGAAAAATATACAGGGTGTTCAATTTGAAAAAATTTAGAAAATTCAATTTAAAAAAGTTCTTAATTGAATACTAATTTTTGGCCACCCTGTACATTTTTAGAAAATGAAAATGATTCAGAAACATTAATTAGATGTCTCGTAACTGGTATTCACATAAGTTTTTCTTAAAACCCATAATTGTGACTGTGGTGATTTTTTTAATATCCATCTGCAGATGGCATTATTTCAACAAAAAAATTCATTACATCAAAGTGATAGGAAGATAGCCAATAATAATATAGAAATGTATAGAGCCTAGAAAGAGGCTTCAAAAAATGTACTGATATACATAGCATTCCATTTAAAAAAAGGCACTTGGTCCTGTAATTTCGTCTTGGCTCGCCCTGCATGTTCGAAAATAATTTCCTTTCCTTTTCTATCCAGTTTACTTGCAATTTTTTAAAAAATTTCTAGCTATCGTAGAACTCGAGATATCGAGCTCCGACGCACTATTGCCCCACCCTGTATAATGTAATCGAATTAGATGCAATTGTTTAAAAGGGAATTAAAGTTATTTCGGCACATGATTAGAAAGTAAAAAAAAAACAAATTCAGACGTACTTATGTGTTTGTTTAAACAGTTTATCATTAACTACACTTGGAAATAATTTGCCATTATATAAATATCGTAATGTTTCCTAATTTCATTTTTAATGAATACGTTTTACTTTTTTGTGTTTCTTCAACTTTCTTGTTCGAATATATGTAGAAACTACAAGTTGAAATACCACTGATATATATATATATATGCTGTATTTATAGCTGAACATAAAAATGCCAAAAGAATAAATTTTACATTTTAATTAATATTTGGAATATACTCAGAGCTGATCACTTTCGATTTCATATTAATTTTAATTTATATTAACTAATTTTACGGTAGGTGTAGTCACACATAATTAAATTAAGTATAAATATTCATTTGCAGAACAATTTTATAGATAATTTAACAATGCTCACTGTTTAATGAGTTATTTGTCTTATTTTTTCCGTTCTAATAATTATAAAATCACCTGTTTAATTTTATTATAGTGTAGTTCGAGTTGTAGGCAAAACTTGCTTTGAGGATTTTTTTTTTTTAATATTTTCGTAGTAGACTAAGCAATCCGAAAATACAGCCACACAAGAAATTGCTATTTTTCGTGTAAGTAAAGGTATAATATGTTTGTAATATTAACAATAAAATTGCGAAGATTAGATATGGGTAATTTAAAAACCGTTTCAGTCCATATTAATCCGTGATATAATCACGAAATTAAATTTAACATTAAATGATATAAATCCGAGATAAATCAAATAAAAAAATTAATATATTTGCTAAGCAAATATATTTGTAATATTAAATATCAAAGATTAATGTGGTTCATTTTTAATTTTAAATGTATTCACGTAATATACTCCTAATATTTCGTTTAAAAGTAAAATTAAAATGATTTAATTAATTTAAGACATTAATTTAATTAATTTTTGATTAAAATAAACAATTTCCAGCAGCTTCGCATTTTTAATTAATTTTAATTAACACTGAAATAGACAAGTTCTCTGCAATTTCAGATCGTAAAAAATATACCATAATATTCCATCAAAGAAAGTAGCAGTAATCGAAAATATCAAAACAATGTGTATATTAAAAATTTTCACCAAAGTTGGCAACAGTCTCTGTCTATCTGATAGTTGCTAGTAAATTTACTTAGCAGCTTAACTGAAACCCCTTGTACGATATAAATAAGAAATTTGTATTTTCAGACGAGCCAAAAATATAAAAGCATTGCATTTTACCTTTTATAAATAACTGAAATTTAAAATTAGCAAACTAACACATAATATTTACGTTTTTGACCAGAAATAACTAATGACTAAGCCTGGCCAAGGTCATTAATCCTACAGAGACGTACTGGGTATGCATCATATCATAATACTTGAATAAGTACAATAATAAAAACAGAAATATTTTATATATTGTGATGTATGTTTTTGTACTATTTCGTTCGCTTTAAATTCTTTTTTATGTATTTCCTTATATTTTGTAAGCTTAGCGCTGCACATTATTATTAAACTGTTAAATAACGTTCACACATGTACATTGTATATCTAAGTGATAACTAATAATAAATAAATAAATAAATAAATAAAATAAATGGAAATAAATTTTATTAATACTGGTACACTTTATAAAAATATGTACAAAACTCCCCTTCTTAAGCAGATTTATGAAGTAGCTTGGTTGTCGTTACCACAAACTGAAGCACTTCTATAATAACTGTGTAGCATCAGATATGTTTCTACAGTTGTCTCAGTAAGCAATGTTCGCTGTGGTAAAAAAATATGTTTGTATTTTGAAAAATACCGTTAGGGTTGAACTGTAGTATCACAGCTTTTATCTGTTAAAAATATTCAGCATAATAAAAAGCTGCCTTCAACCACCGATAAATTTATTCACTTTATCAGCGTCCGGTCGTTTTCTACCCTTTACGCTCAACATTATTTATTACTTATTAGTACTCTATGCATCGACCGACAGATAACAACTGAAGTGTGTCGTGTCGTCGTCATTGTAAACAAGCGCGCGATGGCATTGGTATTGCGCCCGACCCTGAATATACCATCGCTTGGCCAGGCTTACTAATGACCGTTTAAAGTTTATAAAACGACGACTTCTTTTTGTGCCTTTTTTTTGCGTGAAAACTTAACAAGTAAGTTTTTAAATTGACCCGTGACATTGAGGCAAAGCGTATCGGCTCCGCTTATAGATTTTCTCTTTTATTTTGTATCTCAATCAATATTCATTACATAACACAATAAAAATATACATATGGAAATATTTACCGCACAAGAATCTGGCCGCCAAAAATTTTTTATCGACCAATTAACACCTGTTTAGGATATTAATAATTTTGACACTAAACGGCAAATCTGTTAGTTTTTCAAAATATGTCGACGCGAGAGTCGCTACTTAAAATCCATCATACGTCGCGCATTGGTTCACATACATTTTGTTTCAAACTTATTTGTAACATACAAAATGCCGACTTCTTTGATCCGTTTACCGCCGCCAAATAAGCCACCGTTTTTTATGTTGCAAATAAGTTTGAAATAAATTTTACATGCAACTTTATAATGTTGATTGGTGACTTTTCTTTTTTTGTCAATATAAGGTAGGTAACTGTAGTAATGGCTATGTTGATTTTAATGTAAGTAATTATACTCTATTCACTTCCAAGATTCAGTGTGCGTAAACAATGATCAAGGTGTGGTGGCCCCTTGATCTGCCGATACCTGCATTGCTATTGGACAATCGGCAATAAAAACACTCGAAGCATGGTTTACATCCAGTGAATCTTGGAAGTGCAGCATAATCTCACTTCACTGTCAGATATTTTCTTACAGAACAACTATAATACAATTTATAAAATTTGTCACCAGAGAACATGAACAACACATATTATCTTATCACTGATTGCCACAAAAAGCAAATATTATAAGTTAAATAAGCTACAATTATCCAAAATAACAAAAATGTAAATTAAAATACTAAATGTTGCTGAAAAATAACTATAGTCCATTCATCTCATATAAGCACAAAGAATTCTAGTATAGGTGCACGATATTATATAAATACATTTTGTGTATTTATAATGCACCGCACGCTTGTGTTAGAGAACTATGCACGACTGAAGGTCGACAAAGGGTCGCTCTGCGAGCCGAAGTTAGCAGTTTTTTATGTGCTTATATGAATGAATGGAGTATATAATCGTTTGTGGAATCGCACGACAGAACATGTTCTATTTGATGCGGCACCACATGCGATAGCAGTTTTCATGTCGCCGTGATAATATCACATGATGATTTGCATATATAATAATAGCTGCTAAGTTTGTCGCTTTAGTGTCTCCGCTGCAAATATCGACATGCATACACCTAATATATCTCACCATAGTATTTTGTTTGTTCATTTTTGTATTATCCACAATTTTCCCCGATTAGTTTCTGTTACAAATAGCTTTGCGCCATTATACAAATCGTTATTAAATAACAGCAATGCGTCCTATATGCGCCACTAATTTAAAAAGAAAAAACTGTGCAAATCGTCCCCACCGAAAGAACGTCCTGTATGCGCCACTGCCTTAAAAGAAAAAAACTGTTCAAATAGTCATTACCGAAAATGCGTCCCTTATGTGCCACTAGTTGAAAATTAGAAAGTTTAAATACACACAAAAATCACTGTTTCAATGTTAACACCCACCCCGCGCGGATTTAAAAATGCAACTGAATATAACACGTTTTCGCAATAGCGCAACAGCAAATAAACAGGTTGGATCTCCGGGTGTAAGTAAACTTCCGCAAAAGCAAAAAGGGTCGTCACGTTTTGCGCAGGTAACATCACAATCAGATGTTTATATTTATATTGTAATTAATATAGCATGTTATTTACTTAATGTATGGAAAAATAATATGAATGTAAAGTCCGTCTCTCTGGGGGGAATAACAAATCGTCCGATATATAGTAATAACATATTTACAGTTTCGAAACTGTAAAAATGATATAAAAATTCTAGATTTTTAGGCGATACATATTTACATCAAAAGTAACTGTAAAGGGTGTTTCAAAAAATAGTTCCTATCAATATGGGTCCACACTTGTTTCATTTCGGAGATGGACAGTATTAAAGCTTAGCTTTCTTATTTTTTCAAAATATCTCCTAAACGAAGCCGAAATCGATAAAATATGAGGAGGTAACTTTTTTAGGCATTTACCGTCGACATAACTGTGCAATCGAAAAGTAAAAGTCAGTGGCGTACATATTTTTCAAAAAAATTATTAAATTGCAAGCCAGTACGCACACCCCTGATGAAACTGTCTGCATCATTTTAATACTAAAATATGCGTATTTTAAGTACTTCTCACACTCTAAATATCATTCAAATTGTTCAAGTCGTTTCGGAGATATTTTAAGAAAACTGAAAAAATAAGAAAACTTGAACACCATATATCTTAGAAATGAAGCAATAGTGGACCTATGTTACTATTTGTCTTTTGGGTGAGAAATCTCCACTTAAACATTGGCACAGGTTTTTTAAACAACCTGTGGGAGTAGTTCTATTTAATCTAGGCAAAGAATATTTTGTGAAACTAGTGAAAAATGATATCAACATTTTGATTTTACCATTCTATTACAAAATTATGATATGAGCAACGATTTTATTTATTAAGAAAAAAAAAGATGAAATTATGAAACGTGCAAAATATATTTTTTTAATAATCCACGGAATCGTTGAACTTATTATTAGCTTTGGTAATAGAAAAGTGAAAATTACATATTTATATCATAAATGCTTCTATACTTTGTTACAGAATATAGCGTAGATGAGAAATCTCGCGTGCATGGAGACTTGTATTTGTATTATCCCAGTGGCATGCCCAGGGTGGGGTTAGGAGGCGCAAGCGCACAAAAATGTTTTCTCTATATATCCAGACTATTTACAAAAATCAAAAATTCATTTATATGCCGCTTTTACCATTATATCATCGATCAGTCGTACGTCAAAAATGTAGATCTAAATGAAGGTTTGGATAAGAGTAAGTTATGAATAAAAATCTTCAAACAAAAGTAATGTTTATCATGAGCTTTGGCCTATTTCGTACTCATTATTTTGTTGTTTGTTTTTTGGTTTGTATATTTCTGTACGACAAGATTTTACAGCAGTTGTTTTATTATGTTTTGATTACTTTAGTATCAAAAAATAACAAATTTAAAATCATCTTTTATTCGGATACATTATTATTACGGCTTCAAGAAAGCTGTGCCCCCTGCTCCAAATGCTCGGCACGCCACTAGAATATCCTCGACCCATTGACTAACAGTGAACCTCCATTGCATTTATCATGTCACCGACTATAACTAGGTTATGTAAAATAGTAGTACATAAACTCAAATACATACGGTATGTGAGGGCCACGCCGTGAATCTTCATACATAAACACGATGTGTTATAAATATGTATGTATATCTTTTACTATCTACTATTTCTTCTTTGCGACTATAAAACTACTTTGTCTTATTTGTTTTGCAATAGATTTAAGATTATTCTGCCATCACAATATACTGACAGTGAGCATTTATTTAGTATGTTACGAAACAGTCATAAAAGAAGTTGCAACTGTTTTGAAATTTCGGTAAAATTTAAACAGCAGTATATAGTACATATTTCGTTTTTAATATCAGAGTTCCAAGTCAGTTTTATGCTGAAATTTGTTTATTGAAAAATAGCAGCTGTTTATATATCGTAAAATTATTTTAAAAAATCAAAATATTTCTCCTGATTTTTAGATGACAATTACTATTTTTTTTGAATGGTAACCCCCTGTTTTCTTTCACTATTGGCATTGGTTTCAATTGGTGTATGTATCACTGGATTACATTGTAATTTATAATAATAATGTATTTGTTAATTTTTTTTTACGGTGTTTAGAATGTTATTAAAACTTAATAATTTCACGATATAATAAACATTTGCTTCAATATTGCATCCAAAGATCAAAAATAAACCATATTATCATTTCCAATGCCTACGTGGTAAATTTTTATTATACAAAGATTTTCAATTGATTATTAATTTTGATTTTCATGAAAAATTGAAATAATTCCGCCAAATTTAAAGTAACTGTCAAAAGTTGACATTCGGCTTATAACAAATTTTATGTGGAATCCGATTATATAAAAATATAACAGGGTATTCCCTTTAAAAATTCAAAGTTGATCGTGCTTCCGGTGGGACCAGAAGTGTTATTAAAAATACACGTATTTCAAAATAAGCCTATTCACTTCTAATATGTGAGTTTCAAGTTTCAAAATATGATTACAATAAATAAAAAATTAGCCGGCTGATCTCTTTGACACCTGGTATATTACAGGTAAAACATTTTGTTAGAATTTTTTGTAGATTTATTAGTTTATTAGACTCACAAAATATAGTCAGCAAAACCTTTTCCAGCTTTATGATGTTTTCCTGATCAGAGGCCTTGTATACCCTGACGAGTGACATCTGTCTTTTGTACATAAAAAGAAAAATATCTATTGGCACAGAATCCGGAACTGAATTGGATGTTCGGGTTTTACTACTTAATTTTTCTGCGAACAATTGATGTTATAAAATGAAGTTTAAGAGCAGGGTATCACGGTATAATTTAACAATGAACATTTCTTGAAACCTTTTGACCGAGTTCATACGGGTTGCTTGATGCCTTATAAAAAAGTGAAAGTGTATCTGAAATCATGTGCTAGATGTTAGTAATATATTTTTTTCCTTTACTTTTGACTAACCTCCAACAACAAAGGTAACAATTAACGGTTCAACAATGACAATTTATTTATTTTCTATTGATGCCGGGTCAACAAACTGGTATCATTGCTGACTCGTCTTTTATAATGCAAATTTACATTCAAACTGCCTTCGCGCTTAATATAATTTTATAGCACTTCTTGCTGTGGCCTAGTTTCATGACAACTGTTAAACTTTATATGTGTTTTGCAAACTTGTGTTGCTACTGATGGGTGTTCATATTACCACAGAATAATCAATAAAATATGTACTGTCACAAAAAAAACACTACATATTCACTACATGGTGTCCGAAATTCAAGGACCACCATTGAAGTATTCGATTCCAGGTCACATGAAATTTGTACTTGAGCACCCGAATTTTATTTTACACCCTGTTATTACCCAAGTATTAGATACTGGGTTACCTCGTTCACATGATATCCCTTACGTATACATTCTGGTTTCAGGTAATTTGAAAAACCAAACCTTGTACATTTAAAAAAATATCGAATATTTACAACCTTAATGGTTAGGACACATTTTTCAGTAGAATTTTAGTGGGTATAACGCTTGTTGGAAAGATATTTCAGGTAATCCATAACAATCAAGTTTTATATTCACTAGAAAACACATTAATGCCAAGATTAACAGAATAATGAACCTCCTAGCCAATTTGTTTCGAATATAAACTATTACTCCACTGATCAATAGTTATGTAATTTGACGAAAACTTTTGTAAATTCCTAAATATTATCTAAACTCGAAATGGTGGTAGCAATATAATTTTAGCAGTATTTAGAAGTTATTTATTAGCCAAAAGTGACCCTGTGATTCTCGCTGGAAGGTGTACCCCAGGGGACCGTGTTAGGGCCAATATTATGTTTAATTTATAAAAGCAATTTACTGAAAGGGCAAATTAATGCAGAAATAATATCTTATGCCGATTACACTGCTATTCTATTTATGGCTGACTTTTGGACAGAAGTATATCGCGACGAAGTAATTTCTACAAGAAATATTAGAAAGCAACTAAATGTTAAATGTTAATCTGCTAAGTGTTAATACAGATAAATGTTTCTAATTTTTTTTATCACGGGGTGGTCAGCTGAGTCATTCATGAAAATTTTTCTAGTGATGCACAACGTTGTGGTTATTTACTTATTAAAAATATCTGATGTGAACAGCACATAACTTTCTTATACCAGTGTACATCATCCCGATGTAAAAAAAATCATTCTAATTTACTTCCTGCCTTACCCCAATTAAATTTTAAAAACGTATCTTGAAATATTTGATAAAACATTTTAAATAATTAATTATTATTGTCCTTCGATACGGTCAATGATTTCTTATTGACGTATTAGCATTTTTGTAACTAAAATAAGACATTTCAAATGTCTAAGTACCAAATTTATTCTAATCCCATTTTATGAAGGCAAATATGTAAAAAATTTCAGTTTACGTCAGCTTTATTTAAATATTTGGAAAATATATTTTATTGGCTTTATATAATAGACCTGATTTATATATAATCTTACATCAGTATGGGTTTTTTTTGTAAAGTTGAGTCCAATTTTTCTCATCACCGAATGTATCATTGTGTTTGGCCTTTAGAACGTGTACCAAATTTGAACGCTTTATCTCAAAACTGTTGCTACTATGGCGATACGTAGATATATATATTACAGACATGCAGACAGATTTGTTTCAGAAGTTATGTTTTTTCAACATAATTCGTTGAGTTCGTCCTGAAATGCAATAAATTTTTTTTGATTTTTTGCCCCTGAAGTTGTACCTTTTTTTTTCTTCTTTCATTCATTATGTCTCCTCATCTGATGGTACCACATTCACCAAATTTAATGTGCCACCTAAAATACTGTTGACAATCTTAACTGCCAAATTTAGTAATTCTCCCATTCATATTTTTTGAGTTATCGCGGATACACACATACACACATCTACACATCCACAAATACACACATGAACCAACAGGCATCATTCAGAAAATAGTCAGAATGGATTTAGGAAGGTTTAAAACATACGAATCAAGCAAAATCTCGAGGTCGAAAAAAATCATGATTACTGCAACTGTACTTCTTTATATAAGGTATAAGAAAGTAAAACTGTAAAAAAGAATATTAAGTAGCTATCATTACAGTGGAAAGTCCATATAGTCTACTTAAAGGGCTTAAGCTAGGGAAATAATCTATATAAGGTTTTGACAGTCAGTATTAATATGGCAGTATTTTCAGTAATATGGGCGGTATGTATGACTATTCGTTAAATAATTTAAATCCAAGTCCAAAAACAATCCTAAAAATGATTTAAAAAAAGGCAGACATTATTCGTCAAATTTATTATTTACAGAAACGGCATTATTTATACGTAGTGTTAAACAATTATTTTCTTATCAGTCTTCTTTGAATGTATGAAAATCACTCATTCCATACAGAAGTATGTCACTGTATACCAGAAACAGCCACGATATCTCTACGACTCGACGCACAGTGCGCCAGATTAAAAAAAAATAAGTTCGAAATTCATATCTTAGTTAATAATTCCTTATTAGTGAAGCTGTGTTGCTACAGATTTCTAAGGCCGATGAATCTAATTTTGAGGTGATTTTAGTCCCCGAATTAAAAGTACCCTTAGGAAGAGGGTGAAATTAAAAAAAAATAAAGAATAGATATTACCTATTAATTTTTGAAATAGGTAAGGATGTTAAAAAAATGTTTATTGTAAAATTGTCAAAACTCCCCTGTCCTATGAGGTAACTTTTGTATAAAAATAGGAAACATTAAAATGCAACACAGTATTCGTTTGTAATATTTTTGAGGTTTCTGAATTATATTTTAAGTATCGAATACGACCGTATTCATAGTAATAATTTATATTAAGGCGCTGCTAAATCAAGCGTACCACACCGCGCATTCGCAAACGTTGCAGCAACACCCAGTTTGGATGGACAGATGCGTAGTTCTCCGTCCAAACTGTATGTTGCTTCAACGTTTGCAAATACGCAACGCAGCGTGCTTGATTTGGAAGCGCCTTTAAAATAATTTTCTAAATAAACCAAAACTCGATTTTTTTTTTCATTGTGTAACATTATACTGAAAAAGGTTTACAGGAAACAACTACTCAGCGGACAAAGGTCCTGCGCTGAATTAAACCTACAAGTCTTGTTTGGTAGCTAAGATCATTTGTCAATTCCTCACTAGACATAGATCGGTTTCGAACTTGTTATGTTCTCGTTGATGCCAAATGTGACCTAGGAACTAGGAACACCACGCCATACATACTTGATCTTAACTGTCCAATTTATAAAAAAAAACGCAGAAAGGGGGTTATTTAGCTTATTTAATCTGAATTATGATTGAACATTTTAAATGTTTGTTTTATTTAATTGCTCTTTAGTATTTTTGTTTAGTTACATGCAATTAAATTTTTTAAATTAAGTTAATTTATTTGCATAGTTTTTAAAAGGAAAGTTACACTATTATTATTTTAATTCAGCAGAAATCATGTATACGGGGTGAATCAGTTTTAATACCGAAATACAGTCGATGAAATAAGGTTATTTCGTGGTATAAACTTGTTTCTGCACGACCTTCGTTTTCAAGATACAAATTTCTTGATTTTGTTTTTCTCCTAAGCTGTGTGGGATATTTATTTCATATTTGGGACGAGGTGTTGGTATGTTGGGCGGCACATTTCCAACTTTCGATAAATAATTAGGAATTAAATTTTTTACATATTTTAATTATTAGAAAAATCTTGGGTTTCTCTTGAAATAAATGCACTTGTCTTTGAGTTTTTAAATTCGATCTTAAAAATTTATTTCACATACAACATATCACTTGAAAATAGTTTTTTATTTTTCACTATATTTATTGTATGATAATATTCAATATTTAATCTAGACAAATTGGTTTCGTAATCATCCAGATTATATCAGATTAATATATTACTTTACTACATGAGTATATGTATTTAAGTAGTCTTTGTTTGAGCATTGTTCTAAAGGTTGCCTTAGTTTAAAATAAGTTTTAGCGTAATGTAGTTGTGAAACTGAAGCCTAATATCCGGTTTTAAAAGGCTAGGCAACAAATATAACAACTGCCAAGAATGAGTAACATATTTACTTTGTTGACATAATATATAATATTTTAAAATTTTATTACCATCGGTGTATTCTTAAATAAAATATTTATGAAAATAACTACAGAAAGTTAACACTACCTAGAGCCCATTATTTTTGGGTAATAAAAATATATATTTAAACGGGAAAAAAAGTCGTTGTACAGAAAAAAAAATGTTTAAAAAAATGCATAATTGTAAGAAAATTCATGTATGTTTTGCGCAGGGATATGAATAATCATTTTTAAAATTGTAAACATTTTTATATTTTCACTTTTCAATAATTATATATTTCACTAAGGATAATGTTGTAAAATATGTAATTGTATTGTTTAATTTAATAATTATCATTGTTAATACCCATTATAGTAAGTATGTAATTCGCTAAATAACAGTTTGTGATTTTATCAAACTTTATTAATTAGATTTTAATCTTTCTAGTTTGGATATTTCAAATAATGTGTAAAATTCTAATTTTTTATTTTGAACCGAAATATGACCAAAATTCGTTTCTTCTAACCCTCTAGGGCCTTTAGAAATAGACCATTTATCTGATGTATGGCTATTGCGAAGCCGTAGGAGAAACCGCTTTAGTGAACGTGCGGGGTAAGACACTACAGAACGCAGAGCCGGATTTATCTGTATTGCTCGCTCGTTTACTTTTTCAATGTAGGTTTTTTGTGCTCAGTTTAGCCAGCAACCATTTAACAATTGTAGAACAAAGTATTAACTTGAAATAAAAGTATTGAATTTGAAGTATTGACTACACATACAGTAGATGCAGTAATTAGGTTCGCTTAATATAAATTGTTACTACCTAGCAAGAAACGCGAGGAGGCATGACCATTTCTTGCAGCAAAGGATGTATATGGAATATTAGCATAGAGTGAGTAAAGAAATTAATTAAAAAAGTAACAAGAAACCTTTAAAAACAAAATAAAAACAAAAAATATACTCTCAAAATAGTATTTTTCTCTATATATAAACTAAAAATAAATTCTAGTAGTAAAGTTATTACTATAATAAAAACTGAAAATTGTATATTTGTCAAATTGAAAAAAAAAAGAATATTTCTCAAGCACTGAACTACGAAAACACAAAAACGGAAATAAATAATACAGTTTATATCACAAAATTTATTTCTTCACCTTACATCACGTCACTTTACCTCACCTCATATCGCTTCTTCCTTTGAATCCTCGCCCTTCTCACCGTCTTCTAAATTTTCAGATGAACTACTATCCTCGTTCAAATTTATAATAAATTTATTTCCACCATTTATATGACATTCAGCAATTTTTAAATAATCATCCTCAATTGTAATTACTTTCCTAATTCTTTTTTCCCGATCATCCTTGTTAATTTTCGAAACTTAATTTTGAATTAACCCTACGACTTTTTTTATCGAATTTCTAAAAAGTGTTTCCTTTTCTGACATTTTTCTTCAATTTACACCAAATTAATTCAATTGGGTTGAAAATACAGAAATATGGCGGTAATCTCAACACTTTGTGTCTATAATATAGTTCTCATAATTTTTCGTTTGCAGGACTTCCAAGAGTTGTGCTTTATTATAATTTTCCTCATAATAGGGATCATGTTCCATTAAAAAAAAATGGTAACTCCAGCTTAGTAGAACTCTTGTTAGGAATTTTATACAGTTGTCTCGAATGGTACTTCGCATTGTCAAGAACAATAATGCTATTCGGTTTTAATTTTGAAATTAGGGTATTTTCAAACCATTCTTCAAAAATATTTCTCCCTCCCTGTTCTTGTGGTAATCCACGTTACAGTCTTCCATATTTTTTCCGCACAGTTTCAATGCATTTCAACCTATCTATCAATTGATCCACAGTGTAATATAATCAACCCAATCCCAATCCACTATTCGTCTGCTTTCCATAATCGCCATGCGCTTATTAAAAGCTTGATATTTAAATCCAATTTCTCTCAGCCAAGTTTTTCTCAGTAAAGTTCTTTTGGTATATTTTAGATGATAATCCATTTCTTTTAGTTTTCTGTCTACCACGTCAATAGTTGGGATTTCATTTTTCTGATACGCGTCGTGAACTAAAATTCTTAAAAGTTTTGCCAACGATGTGTTATCGATTGATCGGTGTCGGATCGTTTTTTTCTTGGAAGGGCACTTTCTTTCACCAGTTTGTGTATTGTGGGTCGGTGAATGTTATTCAGAGATGCTGTTTCACCTAGTATATATAAATCATACAAATTAGGGTCATTAGCTCGTCACTTCAAAAGATTATTGTAAACATTAAAGCAAATTTGTTTCGCTTGCTCGTTCAAATGTAGCCGATTTTTTTCTTACTGAAAACACTGACGAACTTTGATTTTTCTTTATGACTGTAATCACTATCACTTTCATTTTCACAAAAACAATAAGATGTAAACGTAGAGGCCTGCCATGGTCGAAACAGTTTTACATTAAATACGATAAGCTTCTTAAATTATTTTCAAAAACATGCCAGCAAATAAACAGATATAAAATAATTATTACTTATAATATTACACAACCCACTGCAACACGATAACCTTCTTAAATTATTTTCAAAAACACACCAGCAAATAAACAGATATAAAATAATTATGCTAAACAAATCGGTAACAAAACTAAGTGCAGACCTAAAGTATTACAGAATGTAAGTGAAACTCCGTCTCGGTCGCATGCCAACAAAACCAACAATCATCTTTCTCGCTTTAATGTAAACGGTGTAAAAGACGGAAGATGTCATCTGTTAGACATTTCCCGCCCTATACCCCGCACGTCCCGTCACTAAACCGATTTTTACTATACTATCACAGCCCGGTCAGTAAATATGTTTTATTGCAACTGTCAACAAAGTGAACTTCCCTCTTCCCTGCATTAAAAACGTCAGGGAAGTGTCACTTTACCTGCCTAGTAAGGGAAATTCTTTACCGGAGACTAATTTTTTTTAATGTCAAGGACTATTAATACGAAACGTTAATGTTAACTGTAGTATTTTGTACATTTGCATTCCCAGATAATGCACCAGAAACATTCTTGTTAACACCGAAATGAACATCATGACTAGACTCCATACAATTTCCGTGAAAGCGCGTAAATCCAGGGACCTGCTTCGCTATTGGGCTGTCTTTCCTATAGGAAAGGAGAGTAGCATGCGTGTGCAGCGGCCAGCGAGACCATATTCCCTAATTGAGATGGAGTTTATCAACAAACGTAGTTCGTAGATATGTAGCTGGCATGATAATAAAAATAAAAATAAATAGTTACAACTATTGGCAATATCACAGTCACGAAAAATCGTTAATGTTAAACGTTTTCTAAATGTTTTCTTTTAACCGCCTCTCAAGTCACCGAAGTAACTCCCAGAAAATCCTAGGATTTTGTGTTGAGTAAAGGGAGACGAGGCCTTACAGTTTATTGTGTAGTCCGATCCACATCTAGGGCATCGATAATTCTCCCATCTTAATTCGAAACAAATTACAAATAAAATTTGTAGCTTGCTCCAGGATGGATTCAAACCATCGATATTCGGTACCGACTAAATAGCTATAAGCACTTTACCCATTCAGAATACATTTCCACTATTAATGTAGTAAACTAATGCGCGAACAGGAAATAATGGTAAATGCTTTGTGTAATATTGGTGTTACAAGTGAAAATGTTTTACTGTTTGTGTCAGACGCAGCGGCATATACATACACTGTGTCCAAGATACCATATGTAACAAGAGTGTAATTGACAAAAAATTTTAGAATTTTGGAACGGCACTGGGATTCATAGTATGGTTATATCTAATTTGAAGCGAGCGAGAAATAAGTTATTTTATTTATTTCACCTGATTTTGTCTCGTTTATCTCGTTTTATATCGTTTATATTTGTCTTATTTTCCTATTTATCTCGTTTGTCTCATGTATGTCGTCTATCAATTTTATCTTGTTTACCTTGTTTATCTTGTTTTTTTTTATTTATATTCTTTATCTTGTCTATCTTGTTTGTTGCATTTGTATCATTTGTCTCATTTATCTCATTTATCTCATTTATTTTATTATCTTTTTATGTTATTTACGTTATTTTGTTTATCTTATATAGGTAAATAAATAAAATAAATGAATATGATATTTTAAATTAAAATAATTTATTTCTTTCATGTCAAATTGATTATGATGAAAAAGTACTGTCGAGGAGCACCTAACCGCGACCCATTTTTTAAATATGTGGTCAGCTTGTAAAGCGCTAATTAGTGCAGTCTGCCTATTTTTGGCCCCATGTTAATTTTTCACTTAGGAGATACAGTCAACAAAAATATGCAAAAAATCGGAAAATTTCCGTAGAATTCAATAAACCAAAATACAAACAACTGGCACCTCGGGGGCCCATAGTAAATTGGGCCCAAAGTTGGCCAAAAACGGTTTATTCCATTTTACTCTGTCATGGTGCCATAAAATGAAAAAAAAGTTTTATACAAAAAGTTGTAGAACTATTAAATACGGATCGATCTGTGGAAATCCGATGTCAAAAAATTCAAAAATAAATTATTTATTTGAAAAAAACCGTTCAAAATATCGTTTTTTTTGAAACGTTCAAATCTTCGTGAAAACAAATCATTTTTTTCACGAAACTTGGTAAAAGTGTAGCTCCCTACTAACTAAAAAAGATCGTTTTCAAAAAATTTAAAAATATAAACATTTTGCAAAAATTGATTTTTTTCGAAAAAAATCACGTTTTTTTAAAATCTCGATAGCTCATACACCCTTTCATATTTCTAGTCAATTTAGAGCTTAAAATTTGCTTGAAATGTTGTACTAACATGGTTATTTATTGCGCGCTTTTTAAATTGATCGGTAATATGCGAAAAATTGGTTTTTTTTTTAACAAAAAAATCGATTTTTTTTTCAAGAAAAAAATTTTTCTTTTTTGTTAGCAGCATTGAATAGCTGGTAAGTATTTTTTATAAATTTACAAAAAAAAATTTATCTACGACCCTTTGGAGCCGAGATAATTTTTTTTTTTTTGAAAAAAAATCTGGTGACGCTATCTTTTAATATTAAAGGCTGAAATTTACGGAGTTTGTAGTTCAATACTTGTATTTTACATAAAAAAAATACTACAATGACATATTCGCTCTCTATTCTTTGGAAATTTAATGGCAAGCGGAGCACACCCCGGCTCTTACGTTCGTTCGCTCGAGCGGTGTCGTGGGGGTGCGGGACGGTGTTAACGTGGATACATCTGTAAAACTGTATGCTTTTATCATACGTACCGTATCGTAGTTTCAACTACACACAGAGCGTTCATACGATTATGTCTCTTGAACGTTATGTTGATTCTTAAAGACATATGAGTTGACAGGTAAATAATAATTGTTAAACAACATTTTTTAGTATAAAAATAAAATATTTATTTTACATGAAACTTCAAAATATTGACAGTGAATATAAACGTGTACAGTACTTAATTGATCCGTAGTTTTTTTTATCGGAGACCCCTCCCCCCCTCCTAGTTGTCACTGGTACGTTCTTCGCTGTATGCAGCGAGTACGGAAGAGTCGGCTTTGCTTTCGATCTCATCATCATGGACATTGGTCTGTGATTCATCCATCACCACGCAAGACTCATTAAATATATCTTCGTCCAAGTCGTCATCAACAGCATCTGCCTCCATCGTAGTTATTTCTATATTAGTGCAATTTTCTTGATCGCATGTCAAGCACATGCTTGAACACTTCAAACCATGCCTCCTGCAGCTACAGATCTTCGTTTTACATCCGCTTTCGCATCTGCAGGCTATCGTTTTAACGATTTCGTCTGGAACCAGCTGATCCGAGCTGTACGTGGGAAGCAGATTAGTGCCGTCGGAAGTCCAACCCCATTGTTCTGGCTTTAGCGAAGTTCCGAGCCACGTTTGCAACTGCAAATAGGAGCGGTAGGCATGTTGAGCCGCTGCTGCCTCCGTAGGTGGGAGGGTGGCCAAATTAAAAGACGATCTTGATATCGATTTTTTAAATTGTATGTATCGCAAATCATTTAACGTACCTTTCGTTTTTTTGGTAGAGTATAAGCACGGTATTATCTCGCATCCTATTATCTCGCATCCAACATAACGTTCAAGAGATAATCGTATGAACGCTATGTGTGCAGTTGAAACTACGGTACGGTACGTATGATAAGAGCATACAGTTTTACAGATGTATCCACGTTAACACCATCCCGCACCCCCACGACACCGCTCGAGCGAACGAACGTATGAGCCGGGGTGTGCTCCGCTTGCCATTAAATTTCCAAAGAATAGAGAGCGAATATGTCATTGTAGTATTTTTTTATGTAAAATACAAGTATTGAACTACAAACTCTGTAAATTTCAGCCCTTAATATTAAAAGATAGCGTCACTAGATTTTTTTTCAAAAAGAAAAATTATTTCGGCTCCAAAGGGTCGTAGATAATTTTTTTTTTGCAAATTTATAAAAAAATACCAGCTATTCAGTGCTGCTAACAAAAAAGAAAAAAAAATGTTTTTCTTGAAAAAAAAATCGATTTTTTTTGTTGTTAAAAAAAGAAACCGATTTTTCAACCGATTTTTCGCATATTACCGATTAATTTAAAAAGCGCACAATAAATAACCATATTAGTACAACATTTCAAGCAAATTTTAAGCTCAAAATTGACTAGAAATATGAAAGCGTGTATGAGCTATCGAGATTTAAAAAAAAACGTGATTTTTTTCGAAAAAAATCAATTTTTGCAAAACGTTTATAATATTTTTAAATTTTTTGAAAACGATCTTTTTTTAGTTAGTAGGGAGCTACACTTTTACCAAGTTTTGTGAAAAAATGATTTGTTTTCACGAAGATATGAGCGTTTCAAAAAAAACGATATTTTTAACGATTTTTTTCAAATAAATAATTTATTTTTGAATTTTTTGACATCGGATTTCCACAGATCGATCCGTATTTAATAGTTCTACAACATTTGTATAAAACTTTTTTTCATTTTATGGCACTATGACAGAGTAAAATGGAAAAAACCGTTTTTGGCCAACTTTGGACCCAATTTACTATGGGCCCCCGAGGTGCCAGTTGTTTGTATTTTGGTTTATTGAATTCTACGGAAAATTTCCGATTTTTTGCATATTTTTGTTTACTGTATCTTCACTTAAGGGTCCAAATCCGTAGGCAGACCGCGCTAAATATCAATATCCTTCTTTAGGGTAAGCATTGATTTTAACAATGAATAAGTACTCCATAAGGTAGACGATGTAAAGTTTGAAACTTGTTCGGCAAAAAATACTCGGAGTACATCTTCATTAATTACCTTTACATTTTTTGGTTACACAAACGCAACGTTCAAAAGTTATCTACGCTTTTGACTGACACAAGTCCAGATACAGCCGATGCTGCCGCCATATCTTCAGGAAGACGGGAAAATTCTTCTTCTTCGAACACTGGCACAAATAATTAAATTTTGAGGCTTTGTTTGCTGCTATGGAGTGATGTGTGGTTGCTACTTTGAAAAACAAAGTCAACATGATATTTTTCCATCAGACTTCATTTAAATTTTTTTTATAAAATTTTTAATGCAGTTGCAGAAAAAATTGTATACGTAGCATGACAAAGAAGTGTCTAAAGGATTCGCGGGCTTCCAGAACGAGTCTGAAATTCATCACTTCCCTGATTTTGTTAGGAAATAACTATTCCATGACTGACATAACACTATTTTTGCTGCTTTTAAACTAAAATCTGTAGTGTTTCTAAATTCTTTAGAATCTAATTGTAAGGTAGGAATTGCCGTTCAGTATTAACGGTCTATAAATAATTCCTATCACAAAACAGTCACAGTAGATTTTTTTCCACTAAATTGATTAAGTCACTGTAACAATGATGTACAATTTTTTCAAACATGTTGTATATTTCTTATGTGTAGTCATACATTTTTATATAACGGTTTGTAATTCATTAAATTAATAACAGTATTTAGTAATTTTTTTTACGATAATGGATATCTTTAATAGTTTATTGTCTTTGCTATAAATATTTATATATTTTATAAATGTTTAAAGAATGCGTAGATATTAATAATTCTAATTAGTTCTTCAGGCGGGAAGTTAAAAATTAAGTAAAAAACGAAACAGTTAATAATATGATATATGATATAAATATTGTCCATGATACGGGGACTAGATAGATCTGGATAAAAATGAACTGGACGAAAAAAAACCTTTCTTTTTAATTTCTCCAAACGATGTTATTTAACGTGATTTATGTTTAGGAAAAAAATCGTTTAAAAAATACGTGCGTACTCTTTTATACCATCGACAGATTGTATAGTTTATTTAATTTAAGGGAATTTGAAAAATAACATCATTTTTGAGGTACCAGGAAATCGAACCTATATTATTTCACTTTAAAAATGTAATTAGGCAACGGACCGAAGCTTTACTACTTGACCTATTTTTATAATTCCCAAGAATAAAACTGTATATTATATGTGGTTTAATTCTAACAAGTTTATAACATGGCGCTATTTGACGTCATTTCAACGATTTCTATCTCCACATGTTCAATGAATTATTTATTATCATATTCACTTATTTTATATATAATTAATTACGTAACCATTTCTATATCCAAATGTGTAATGGAAATGTTATTTTTGGACATTCAATTTTGATGTATTATTTCCTTGATAGTGTTAAAAATACTCTAATTGCTGTGCTTATTACATATGTAAGCTAGGGGATCTGTAAAAACATTAATTTTTTTTTCATCATACCTCATAAAACGATAGAAGAAACATATCAAGTATAAGCAACTAAAAAGCACTTTAAAAAATATTTGAATATTTAAAGACTTGCTGTATAAGTTCTTAATGTTTTTGTTGGTGGTAATTTTGAATTTAATCAACATGATTTGTTAGCATCCTCGGATTGGTTAGTGTTTTTTCTGTTCTCTTCATGACAAGAAAATACATGAATATTGAACAAAAAACTAGTACAAGATAAGTGTTAGACTAAGTACAACATAAAGGACAAAGTTACAGCAAATGGACGTTTCTGAATTTCGTAGTTTTTTTTTTCCTTTTTTTTTCCAATTGTCACGACACATAGTCGCGTGGATATCGGGTACGCTTCTGGCATGTATGTCTGGCGTGGAGATGTAATATTTAATTTTTTAAAACTTGTTCCGAATCGGATAGTATGACAAATGCAGTCAGTAGTTATTCAAAACTTGCATGCGCATTTTTTTAAATTATTTTTTATGTTTTGTTTGTTACTTAATCAGAGATTTAATCTGTTATGAGTGATTAAACTTGATGCACTTGTAGGAATAAGGTTGTATTTTCTAAGATGCAAAAGACAAAATATATATATGCATATATCGAGTGTCCCAAGCCATATATTAGTTATGTTCTTGTCAGTGGGACCTTATGGGCCCTGCTGTCTTCAGCAGGGGCGTATTGTGGCTGACTCTTACTTATATTTCACCCCATGAGTTCAGTCTCTTAATTAAACTGATAACTCTATCGGGTAAGAGTGTGTCCAGATCTTCTGGCAGCATTTGCCATTTGCCAAATAGTGAGAATCGGATCCTCCCCACAGCGGGACAAGTGCATGAGACGTGGTCTGCCTTCTTATCATCCTCCAGGCATAGTCGGCACTCGGAGTTTTCGCCAGACTGAATTTATGTAGATGTTAGTTTAGTCGGCAGTGGCCAGTATATAGGCCTGTTAAAGTTTTCAGGATTACCCTGTTTAACTCTAAAAGTTTCTTAGCTCATGATTTCAAGGGGCATTTTATAAACGACTTAGCAGGAACTAATCCTGGTAACTCTTGCCAATACTAGAGAGTTTTCCTTTCAGCTCAGGTTAAGGTAGCCATCTTGGTAGTACTTGAGAATATGCCAAGTATCTGTTCTGGTCCGATGATTCGTGATCCCGCTGCTTCTCTGGCCAAGGAGTTGGTTATTTCGTTACCCTCCAGACCAGAGTCGCCTTATTGTTTTTGCTTAAATAACAATAAAATAATCGGAAGGAGCTATCCGGCTCCTGATTCCTGGAAAGTTTTTAGCCGTCTGTAAACCAGCAACACGCATTTAGTAAGTTGGCTTAATTACGATCCCACTCATCTTCTTCCGGAAAAAGGATGTCGAAGGAATAGTGTCCGAGTGCATTTCCAGGACGCTGTGACTTTCAGTGTTATCCAGCAGCCTGTTCTGCTCGATGATACTAAGCCGTATATGTAACAGCATGCCATTTCCACAATTTTTGACAACAAAAATTTTTAATTTGTTAATTGTTAGTGATACATAATGACATTACACATTTTCTAGCTAAACTTACAGTTTATTGCCATTGCAGCTGTTTTTAACACGCTTTTATTAGCTTCACCTGTATGTTTGCTTGCTTGCTTGCTTGTTTGCTTGTTTGTTTGTAACCGACTTTTTGGACACGATTTTGACCCACTTTAAACGGACAGATTTAATTCAAACTTTGTACACTTACGAAGAACCGGTAACAATACAATAATTTGATAAGTTTATATCATTATCCTGATCAGGATAGCTAGTCCTTTCCTCACGTATTCTCTGCGTGAAAAGAAAGGCTTAATATGTAAGTACATTCCACGATTGTCAGGTGGGTCGCGGTGGTCGAGCGGGTTAAGGCAGTCGATGCGAAACGACAGACTCCTCCGGCGTGAGTTCAAATCCCACGGCTGAAATAAAAAAAATATTTTTTTTTCAGAAATATCTGTTGGATCGTAATATGTTATAATATCAGCATCAATAAGCAATATAAATATAGTTTAAAAAAACTAAAAAACACGCTTTCATATCACATCAAATTAAAAAGTGAAAAATAAATATAGTTTAAAAAAAACTAAAAAACACGCTTTTAAAGCACATCAAACTAAAAAGTGAAAAATAATTATTAATATAAACTGAAAACAATAATGAACGAAAAATACTAGTATTATTGTGAAAAAAGCGTGGGTTGCTCGATATACAAAAAAATATGGCACAAAGCGCCCCACGCTTTTTTCACAATAATACTTGTATTTTTCGTTCATTATTGTTTTCAGTTTATATTAATAATTATTTTTCACTTTTTTAGTTTGATGTGCTTTAAAAGCGTGTTTTTTTAGTTTTTTTTAAACTATATTTATTACTAAGATCATTCAAAATGTTGTCAAAAGTTGGCTTAAAAATCAAATGAGAGCACCGTGGTAAGACGTTTAATCATAATTCTCAATATTTTCCATATTTCCTTTAATAAATCTTAAAAATTAAGTGGTTTATGACAAATTAATTCTTTCAACTACGTACAAAAATGAAAACATGATTTAATATGACTAAAATTTTATATAAAAAACTTGTATTGAACTATAGGAGATGCCCGAAATATTCCCCATTATTATTTTGATACAATCTAATTTGTTTTATGTGGTTCTTAGAGCATTATCTAACTGTTGCTCTGAAATATCCCCAACTGCTCTTCTTAATTTCTCCTCTAAATATTCTCTACTCCTGGGTGAAATTAAGAAAATTATCCTAAAAATAAAAATAATAAGATTATTTTTATTTTTAGGATAACCGATTTGTGAATGTTATGGTTTTCGTAGGCTAGTGAATACTAAATTTTACAAATCTACCTGGTTTTAAGTATGCCCTAAGGTTATGGGTTAGCAAAAAGCACTCGACTAGCTATTTTGTGCGTCGAGGAGGGTAGGGTGGGGTTCGGAAAGCTGGCGCAAGATCACGTAGTAGGATCAGAAGGAAGAAAAGTAGATTAAATATGAGATATTTATTACATACTACTTATTATCTGGTAATATGAAACGTATTCTTAGAGAAAAATTGCTTTATAGAAAATTATAAAAATATAACAGGTAAAGTTATGCCTTAATCCTAAAAATAATTATCACATGGTTGTAAATGGGTTAGTAAGACTTTAAGATAATTGCTATAATACAAACTAGAGCTAACTTGCTCTACGAGCGCCAATTTTGCCCAGAAAACAGTAACTTAATATAATTAAGTGCCAGCTTGCACTACGAACACGAATTTTGTTACCAGAAAGCGAATAATCGAAAATCGAACATGTATAAAAATATAATTGTTAACTCGCATTGCGAGCGGCAATTTGCTACATCATCAGAGAGAAGAAAAGTAATTTAAATATAAACGAGTGCTAGGTTGTACCTACTACGAATAATATTTCTCTATAAACTAAAGAAAATGGTATGGACTATGTGTCAGAATTATCTCTACTACACAGGCATGTTAAAAGCAAACAAAGTAATTTCACAGTACTTTGAGAGCAAGTGGCGCTCAATGTATCAAACTTGAAATCGAGAATAAATGCAAAAACAATACGTAACCGTATCTACAGTTACAACAAAGGGTAATCACATTAAAAATATAATTGTCAAGGACAATTCACTGACAGTAAAGGAAGAAGGCAACTTAACTATCAATCTCATGAAATCGAAAATAAAGGCAAAAGGCAACTTGAAAAACACTAATCTATCGTAACTTGCCTAATTTGACATTATTCTAAAATAATGTATTAAAAAAATTGCAATTTAGCACGGACATCACTTACATCTACTTGTTTCTACGCTACCTCTTAATTAATCATATAAGATTTTAGAATTACAGAAGAAACTTTCAACAGTAGTAGTTTGCGAAATGGAGAATTATTATTTTTATTTACAATATAATATCAAATATTGGAATCAAGTGCCACATATAAATTAATATATGGTTCGCTTTAAAGCAATAAAGGTATTTTCGTAACTTTCTCTTTACGTGGCAAAAGGTTAAATGGCAAAAAATGCTACTTATACTTTAGTCCACAACGAAAGATGGTAAGTACATCAACTAGGTAGAACACAGGGTCTATTTTACTACGTTCTGATCATACAAAGGGTTGACACGTCCTATTGGCTAGTCTCCCCCTGGTACGATTGTGAAAAATGTTCCTAATAATAATTTTCCATAAATTACGTTCCATAAAATTTTTCCCAGTCAATATCAGCCGTTACGTTACCCAGAGTTGTTCCGTGGATCCTTAGTTTCAAATTAATCTCCCTTGTCTCCCCGATGTCCGGTGGATTTAAATTTGTGGTAAAAATAGCACGTTTCTTTAATCAGATTGGGGAAGCATTTTATAATTTTATATTTATTAATTAAACCTTGTAATATGAAATAAACGTGGAACCGTTATATGGTATCATGTTTAAGTTGTAATAAAAAATGAGGAGCTTAAAACAAAAACCCTCCGCGTGTGCGATCCACCAGTTATAGTTTTGTTTTTTATTTTCATTATTTGTCTTACAGAAAATCATTTTCAACTTGCATTCACAAAATACATCTCGGTTCAGTAAATAAATTAATGTCAAATGATGTTTATTTGCTTGTAATCCTCAGCGACACCTATGTTTCGTCGCACTAGTTAATATAATCTAAGTCACATTTAGTGCAGTTTTCTATATTTATTACTTACTAGCACTTCTTATGCGATAGTTCTCTGCTAAGCTGGTAAGTCGCGCTATTTATACCTTTAAATTTGAATTATCCTTTTTTTGTATATTCAAAAAAGTGGCTGGGTTTTTATATTTAAAATAGCCCAGAAGCATCCTTTTTCTGGGCAAGATTTGAAGGAATAAGTACGCCATACCTCATTTTTCTCGCAGGCCTGGTGTCAGGTAATTTACTATTTTTAATCCAGTTGTATGGCTAATATACCTTTTTTTGGTGTCAGACTTTTTTAGCACTGTTGTTAGTCTATTCAAAGGAAATATAAAAGCACTGTGGAGAAAACTAGCATTTTTATTTAAATTGCAAGACCCACCTAAAGGGGCTTTAAGCTCCCCTTTTTACCCTGTTGCAAGCTAGTTATGCATTTGTCAATATTATTGAATATTTCAGAAATAAACCCCTGTATTTTACATCGTTGAAAGAAAATGAATTGGCAATTGCAAATATCGAAAAATGATATGAAAAAAGATGTGCTTTCTATTTGAAACAAACCGACTATTTTCCGAATATCTGTCGGTTCGTGTGTGTGTGTATTCGCGATAACTCAAAAAATACTAATGGGAGAATTTCCAAATTTGGTAATTAAGATTTTGAACAATATTTTAGGTGGCACATTAAATTTGGTGAATATGGTACCACCAGAAGAGCTAAAATGAATGAAAGAAGGAAAAGGTACAATTTTTGGGGGAAAAAAATAAAAAAAAATTATATTACATTTCTGGACGAATCTCGACGAATTATAATAATAAAAAAAACATAAGGTTATGGAAAAAAATCTGTCTGCATGTCTGTACTATCGCAATAACAGCCACAGTTTTTGAGATAAAGGTGATGAACATGGTTTCATGGAGCAGCGCTCAACTGTAACTAATTTAGCCCTAATTACGAAAAAAAAATATCGGAAACCTTAGATGCGCAGGGACAGGTGGACGTGATGTATACGGATTTCTCAAAGGCCTTCGATACTATTAATCATTCTATTATAATATCTAAACTCGCATATTTTGGATTTTCCTGCAGTTTGATTAATTTCTTTATTTCCTACTTGGGTAATAGATTACAGTACGTAGCATACAATGGGTTTAAGTCGGATATGTATACGGCTACGTCTGGAGTTCCGCAAGGCTCCAATCTTGGACCGCTCTTATTTCTTCTCTTTATTGATGATGTCACTAAAGTGATTGACTGTGATAAGCTCCTGTTTGCAGACGATCTAAAAATATTTGCTAAGATTAACACAATACAGGATTGCTTATTCTTACAATCTTAGGTTAACTTGCTTATAGAATGGTGTACTACTTCCAAACTTAATCTAAATGTATCTAAGTGTAATGTCGTAAGCTATTCGCGAAAGAACAAGCCAATTTTATATGAGTATTCTCGTAAACGACCAAGTGTTAGATAGGCAAAATTCAACAAAAAGATTTAGGCATACTGTTTGATAATAAATTATCTTTTGCCGAACACATAAACAATCTAGGACTATCATCCTCAAAAACTTTAGGTTTCATTATCAGAAATTGTGTCTTTCACTAACGACGCTGCGTTGAATGTTCTTTATTATTCACTTGTACGTTCCAAATTGGAATATGGATCTCTAATTTGGTACCCAATTTATGAGGACCATTCAACATATCTCGAATCTATCCAAAGAAAATTTTTAAAATTCTTAGCTTATAAAAATGATCGTGTATATCCTGGTTGAGGCTTCAACCACGAATTACTTTTATCCAGATTCGAGATGTCATCATTAAAGACTCGACGGATTATGAACAGTTTAATTTTTCTCCACAATCTGCTTCATAATAAAATTGACTGCTCACCACTTCTTAAACTCCTTAATTTTAGAGTGCCAACTTTCAATTCCAGACAAAATATCACTTTTTACACACCTAATGCAAGAACCAATGTCATTAAAAAGTCGCCTATTTACGTTATGTCACATGATTTTAACTGTGTATCTGATCTGTGTTATACTAATCTCTGTTTAGTTCTATCCTTAAAAGAAACCATTCATAGACACTTTCATCCATAGCTTAACTATCCCACCATTATTGTTATGTTACCTACTTTATTGAATACTAATTATTATTATAACTCGATCTAAACTGCTGTCATTATTATATTATTGTCACCCTCCAATGCTATATTATTATAGTTATATGTATTACTTTGTTTAAGTTAAGTCTATTATGTATCCTTATAATATAATTTTTTTTTCTTATTGTATTTCATACATTTTATCCTGTAAGTGGATTTTCTGTTGGGCAAATAAATATTATTATTATTATTAAACTTGGTACACATGTTCTAAAGGCCAAAGACAATGATAAATTCGATGATGAGCCAAATTGGCCAGCTGAAAGAAGGTTCACGGAACCCAAACTTTTTTGTATTTGACTACAAACAAATATTTTCCAAGTACCTACTTAAATAAAGCTGATGTAAATTGAAATTTTGTATACATTTGACCTCATAAAATGGGGTTAGGATAAACTTGGCAGTTTGACATTTGAAATGTCTAATTTAGTTACAAAAATGACAATATCAATAAGAAGAAGCTATTAAAATATATGGCATGAATTATTATTGACAGATAGAAGGACGCTGATGATTAATTATTTAAAAATTTTAATGAAATATTTCAAGGTACGCTTTTAAAATTGAATTGAGATAAGTGAGGAATTAAATAGAATGATTTTTTTAGATCAGAGTGATATATACTGTAATAAGTCCCAAAAAAGAAAAAGAAAAATTTTGAAAATGCCACAAATAACGTTCAGACAATATTGATATATACTGGTATAAGACAGTTATGTATATGCTGACCACATCAGATATATTTATCAGATTTTGGTTAAAATAAATTCTATGAAAACACATTTGTGATTAAACGTCTTATCATGTTGCTTTCATTTGATTTCTAAGCCAACTTGACAAAATTTTTAATTATCTTTGTAAAAACAGCTGCAAAGGATATTTACAGTTAATCGCAATTTTTTTCTGCATTTTTAATCAAAATATCTCTTGCGGCACTTCGTCATAAAGGGAATTTATAGTAGATTACAAAGTTAACCACACTTCCGGTTTAACTAGAAATCCTACAAATGTCCATTAGCTAAAAAAATTGTATTGACTATGTATCATTGCCAGATTTATTTTCTTTTTTTGTTAACAAATGTGAAAATGGCATTCTATTACATACGGTTTAAGGCACCCGGTATCCAACGTATTTTGCAGAAAATGTACATAGAGAGACAATTTAAAAAATATATTCCATGTTGTAATGGTACAGTTTTATATGTATTGAATTTATATACCTGCGAGCAATTCTTAAGTAGGTGCAAAATTTGTTTGCTTATCATTTACGCTTTGCCAAACAAGGAAGCAGATATAAATATATTCACGATCTAGTTCCATTAAGTATTTTTTGAACTTTTATGGAATGCGTATAACAGTTATATTTCGATCTATGTGCAACTTAAATACTTTTATAACATCAACGTGATAGCAACATCTAGTCATATCAGCAAGGGCTCTACCCAGTAAACACCAAAGTATGGGCCTTTACTGGGCCTTTATTAGACCATCATTTCCAATAAAGGCCCGATAAAAACCCAGCAAAGGCCCATAATTTTGTGTTTACTGGGTATAGTCTGTTTCTTATTGATGAAGAGTAATAAATAGGCAATAAATAGATTTATGCTACAATATACGTCGGCTTCTTTGATCCCTTGATCGCCGTCAAAGAAGCTGATTTTTTTATGCTGCAAGTAAATTTGAAATGAACTATAGGTTAATAGCATTTACAAGTCGAGGATGAGAACGCAATAGAGTTTGAGAATGGTCAAAGATACTAACCTCCCGAATTGCATATGAAATTTTTTCCACCCGAATCCAAATAAAGTAAAAAAAAGGCTTTTATTTTTGACGTTTGAATAAATCACCTATTAAGAATCTGTATATTGTAGGTATCCTACTGTCGTAGTTACCTAGTTTACCATATAGTTAGGGTGTGTGAACTATTTGTTTATAAACAACTCTAGAAACTGTCCGAGTCAAACCGTAATATGAAAATAATAATTCATTAATTAGGTAGGTACTGTTAAAAATGTGTGTTTCGGAAGCAGAAGGAAGCAAGTTATGCGGTGCATTTTTATTACCAGAAAAATCAAAGAACCCGTACGAATTATCGCATAAATTGTTTAAGGATTGGTGTCGATCCGAGAACAATGCGTCGTTTCGAGACCTCACTTGCGACATATTTTCTGGAGAAATCTCCATCAAGCTTGTGGTGCGAATACTCCGTTTAAAAACAACAATTTTCATAAGCGGGAATACTAATATCCAAATATTTCAAACTACAAACTTTTCTGAAAAGAAAAAAATGGCTACAAACCAAAAAAAATCCAACGTCTTCGGCAGAGAAAAAACGAATCAGTTCTTTGGAGAGGCGCTGGATAATACCTATTTACTCGTGAAGGTATTTCATAATTAAAATTTTAAGGTATGATACAGTTTTAAAATTCCAGATGGTGATATAATGAGAATTGCAGTAGTATGTCGTAGTAATGCATTGTGTGAAATGATAGAGAATGTCAAAGAAAAAGGTAACGTTTATTGGCAATATCATAGATTCAAAACATGGAATGTTTTCTTAAAAAATGTTTTCTTAACGTATAATCGTCAGGATTAAAATGTTTCTTACAAACACACGAATGTTTCGAAGGAGTAAAGTTATCTCCATCAACCAACAATACAGAGTTGAAGTTCTTACACTAAAGATGCATGGAGGATGGAAGTCGTCCAGTATCGCTGAAAGTTAGTAGCAGATTCACTGACAAACAAAAATGAAGTGGCTAATAAAAATTTGTAACAAAATTAATACTGAATTTGCTGGTCCATCGTCAACTCAGTGTAAAGAAGCCTCTTCTCCATAATCTCGAATAGCCTATATTCGTTCGCCACAACACCATAAACACTTATGATGCAGTTCAACATGTTAAAAGATTTAATAATGTTGCCTGAGAGTAAACATCCTGTACAGTAGCAACCAGCCAACACACTGACAAACAAAGGAGGCAATCCACAGGCAGACTGACATACAACAACTTGTCTGTCGCTCAATATCCATTTACACGAGGAAAACGACCTTTCAACGTCTACAGAGGCAACAGGAGCATAATATTTAAAATATGAAGTTTTTCAAGAAGGGAACGTTTATATTGGATTGAGCAGTCTACCTCTTTACCTACAAGGAGGTCCAAAATACCACACAGTGTACGAAACCCGGGATTGTTTTGTAAAATTCTTCAAATTAATTTTCCATACGTTCAGCAGAGCCTCCTGAAAATTGACAAATGAA
Source organism: Rhamnusium bicolor (assembly GCA_029963845.1). Lineage (NCBI taxonomy): Eukaryota > Metazoa > Arthropoda > Insecta > Coleoptera > Cerambycidae > Rhamnusium > Rhamnusium bicolor. Next base: position 821,941 of record JANEYF010004223.1, read on the forward strand.
CTGGCGCAGATCTAATACAATGTTTACTACGTTAACTATTGCATATCCAGGTGAAGTAGTTGTACACCCAAGGTTTCTTATTGACAAATAAATTCTTGAAAAATGACTGTGGATTACATTAGGTGTTCCCGAACTACTGGGTGTGTAAAATAGTGCGTCGTTTGCATTTAATTTGTCGATCATTCTCTTTATATCATCAAAATGAACATAATAATAGCTTGCCGCCTCTTACCATGTGACTCATCGCCACGTCACAATGGGCTGTGGTGGTAATGGCGTATTCGGCAGTTCGTCATCAAATAATTATCTTCGAGACGGCGCGGCGCTTTTGAATACGTTTTCTTCACGCTGGCTATTAATGTGTCTATAAACCTGTTACATGTAATAAATTTACATACTTGTATATCAGTGTGAAGACAGCAGCCAGAGTTGCAGTCATTCAAGATTTCGTTTTCTTTAGGTGGACGAATGCATCACCCGGTCAACTACTTACGTAATAAAACTAATGCGTAGTGCATACGGTTTTATGTTTTTTTTTTTACTGAAAATGACTAAGTTTAACCCTCAGAAACAGAAATGGTTATCTATAAATTATATAACTTCTTAATGAATAGTGATGATGAGGAATATTTTGAGGAAATTAATTAATTATGAGAATGACAAATCTGACGATGGCTTCAGTTCTGACGACGAAGATGTTGAAAATATTCAGAATGTTGTTAATTGTCAACCTGTTGATGTACAATGTTGTTTCACTAAACCAAACATTTTTATTTTTGGTAGTAAAAATATTTATATTTAAAATAAAGTTTTCACTTGATATAAACTATTTTTATTTATTCTGGTTAATATGTATACAGGTTGGGGCAATAGTTCGTCGAACTTCGACATCTCGAGTTCTACGATAGCTATAAATTAAAAAAATAAACTAGATAAAAAAGTCTATAACCGGAAATTATTTTCGAACATCCAGGACGAACTAAGACGAAATTACAGGTTCAAGTGCCTTTTTTTAAATAGAATGCTATGTATATCAATATATTTTCTGAAGATTCTTTCTAGACTATGTTCATTCCTACATTATCATTGGCTATCTCCCAACCACTTGGATATAATGAATTTTGTTGTTGAAATAGTGCCATCTGCAGATGCATATTGAAAAAGTCACCAAAGTCACAACTATGGGTTTTAAGAAAAATTTATGTGAGTACTAGTTCCGAGACATCTAATTCATGTTTTTGAATCATTTTTACTTCCTAAAAATGTACAGGGTGACCAAACATTTTTCAATTAAGAACTTTTTAAATTGAATTTTCTCAGTTTTTTCAAATGAAACACCCTGTATATTTTTCAACGATGTGATGTAGAACTGAAAAACGAACATTTTTTTTGTAAGTACTTCCCTATGGCTAATTGCAACTATTTTCGTCTTATTGAGCAATAAGTACAAAATTCAAGAATAAACTTAGAAAATAGAGGTTTCTTCAAATAATCATTAGAAAAAATTATAATAAGTGCTCACATGTTACCCATTTTGATTAACACACGTCTCTATGCGCTTTTGAAAAGAGGCCATTTAGTTTTTTCCAATCCATTGAAGTGGGTAAATAGTAGTGCTGGTAAAAACCGGAAAAAGTAAAACCGATTAATCGATTAGCCGAAAACCGGTTAATCGGTTATCCTAAAACTAGTTAATCGGTTATCCGAAAACCTCCCGATCTCTAATTCTATATAAATATTGCAGAATTGAAAATAAGAACTGCAAAGAAAAGATTGCAAAGAATTGTTTTTCCTGCTTTTATTTAGAGCATACGCACGGCGCACGCCATGCATGAATCATGTTGTAACGAAAGTGTAGCTAGACTTTTTAGGGTTGTGGTTGTGTACTGTCTGGTCGGGGAAAGAAGACCCGCGGAAAAAAATGTGATTTCTGCATTCCATTCACAATTAAGCGTAAATGAATTATTGCATGGCAAATCTTTGCGATCGTTTTCATCCGCACCTACTCATTGGGAGAGATATTCTATTCCGAGTATATGGTGGAGGAAAAGATAATAACTGCTTTTAGGTCTATCACACCGGCAATTTTAGGAACAATAGAAACCTCATTTCAATAGTGCATAAAGACGTGTGTCAATCAATATGGGCAACATATGTGAAGCACTTATAATTATTTCTAATGATTTATTTGAAGAAACCTCTATTTTTTAGTTTATTCTTGAATGTTGTACATATTGCTCAATGAAACGAAAATGGTTGCAATTAGCCATAGGGAAGTACTTACAAAAAATGTTCGTTTTTCATTTCTACATCACATCCTTGAAAATATACAGGATGTTCCATTTTAAAAAATTGAGAAAATTCAATTTAAAAAGTTCTTAATTAAAAAAATATTTTTGGCCACCCTGTACATTGTTAGGGAGAAAAAATGAATCAAAAACATTAATCAGTGTCTCGTAACTAGTATTCACATAAATTCTTAAAACCCATAATTGTGACTTTGGTGATTTTTTCAATATGCATCTGCAGATGGCATTATTTCAACAAAAAAATTCATACCATCCAAGTGGTTGGGAGATAGTCAATACTAATATAGGAATGATTAGAGTCTAGATAGAGACTTCAAAAAATTTACTGATATACACAGCATTCCATTAAAAAAAAAAGGCACTTGATCCTGTAATTTCGTCTTGACTCTTTGTATATTCGAAAATAATATCCGGTTATAGACTTTTTTATCTGGTTTACTTGTATTTTTTTTTTAATTTTTAGCTATCGTAAAACTCGACATATCGAAGTCCGACATCGTAGAACTCGAGATATTGAAAGTCCAACGCACTATTGCCCCACGCTGCATAATCTTAATTTTAGACTAACTAAAAAAAAAATAAAAAATAAAAAAAAATAGCAAGCACCGTTAACTGCGGGAAGTGGATATTGCCGCAAGCAGTTATCGCAGCCGTTCTGACGACCAGTATAGCGAAATCGAGCGCCGCAGTGTAAGGGATAAAATTGTGCTTTTGCAAATACATCTGTTTTTCACCATGTTGTATACCTATACATTTACTCTTATGTACGAGGGTTACAGTGATAAAAAACGCGGACACAACCATTCCTACCGACATTGCCGTTGCCAGAGGCGGGATTCGATCCGCAGCTACAATAGAAAGATTTCTAATCACACTTGCCATCGCGCGCTCTAGCCAATTACTCCATCAAGCCGGTTAAGGTTATACACTTTAATTTTTTTAAACAAATAATGCTTTAATTTAAAAAACAAATAAAATATATTTTGCTATAATTAAGGCACACATTTTATTTATTTATTTTTTCTTCAAGTTTTGTACCTGGCATAACTTTGTTCCCAGAATATCAAACTCACAATTTTTGCTGTAATTAACTACCATATACATACGTAGTGCTTTACCGTATGCATGTGTATTTGTTAGATATTCAGGAATAATTGTTACTGTGTATACATACCTACCTTTACTGATGAAAGATATAAATCTTTCATCAAACAATATATAATTAGATAGTGATCGACATTTACGCTTAATTGAAATTCTATTTGTTGACAATACAATTTGCCAATCCCATTTTCATCATAAATTCCTTGGAGTTTGACATTAAATAATAAAATAACCATCGTGAGATATGGTATTATTCCAAGATTTAAGACGACTTGTGAAAGCCCATTCATGAATAAAATTAATGTAAAATAAAGTGTAGATGTTCTGTTCATCACAGTTCTTTAGTAATATAAACAATAAGCCAACAAGCAATAGGTTTTGTAAAGATTATCTTTACAAATATTATTTGTTGGCAAATCTTTTTTTGTTCTAAAAATAAATACTATAATTCAGAAGTTTTAGGCGTTAAGTTTGGCAATGAATAGTATAAAAATTACTTAAAAAATAACCGCAATTTATTTTTGATACTAAAACTAAATGTTCATAATTGTGCTTTTATTTCAATAGTTTCCTTAATATTAAACACTGAATATTTTAAATAAATGTAATTTTATTAGGTAATAACTTATCAAAACGTGTTTGTAAAAATTTATGAAATTTGGAAGGTGTATAAAAAGGACCTTTGTATGCATTTTTATAATAATGTTGTCATTGAGTTGGAAAAAAATGAGTACGTGGTTTCTTTCTTATTATTTAATAGTTATTTATTTACGTAGACCAGAAAGTGAGTTCACTGGGCGAGCTGACAATTTCCAAGGCGAGCGCTAGCGAGTCCTAAAAGCCGGTGGGCTCAGTAACATTTCTGGATGTGTTGCGTACAATATTTGTTCTGTAACGGTTCTTGCTAGTCTCAAAATACATTTTAATTTTAACAAAATTCATAAAATTTAATTGAAGATGAAGATTTAACTGAAGATGCTTACTTCCAAAGAAAACTGGATTCATTATTTTTAATTGGTATCAGATATTATTGCCAACCAAAAGTGACATAAGGGATTGGTAAACATTTTACCGATCCCTTATGTCATCTTACCGGGCTATCGTCAAATAAATGGACCACAAATAGTTGAATTTTTAGACAGTATATACATATTTAAAAATACTTTAAATCATTGCGATAATTGAAATTGATTACTATTGTTAGGGGTTTCTTTTTCCAAAATATCTAAAAAAATATATTTTTACAAAAACCAAAAATTTTCTGTTCAGAACAGCACAGTTGGTACCAAATTCTTCTGTTTCCATGCCCTTACATTGCCAATTTCTTATTTTTGAGTGTTCTTTAATATCCAGTCCACTTAAGCTGTTATAAAAACAACTGTTATTTTCGCCATATAAACGAAAGAAAATAGTAACACCTCTATTATAATTTGTGTTGATTTGTACAAATAATCGGCAAACGATTAATACATTATCGGTTTATTACCAGACGCGCCCGGGCGTGGCTGCGCCCAAAATTTCGCAGTGATCATCCCGACAGTTTTTTAGAAATAGAGATTTCTTGTGTTGAATACACACTGGAAAGGAAGCATTTTAGAACATATGTTTATACATTTTTTTCTAACTTTAACAAGTACAACACGTTGGAAATTGGCCCACGTGATATTTTTAACTAAATATTTTTTTTCTTTATTTCAGGCCTCAACCATAGATGGCAGACGAAAGGGAGCTTGTCTCTTCTGCCAGGAATATTTCATGGAATTATATCTCCTAGCAGAACTCAAAACGATCAGCCTTAAAGTTACTACAGTAGACATGCAAAAACCACCTCCTGATTTTCGCACAAACTTCGAGGCTACACCGCCACCCATTTTAATCGACAGAGGTATGGCTATTTTGGAAAACGAAAAGATTGAAAGGCATATTATGAAAAATGTACCTGGTGGACACAACTTATTTGTTCAGGTATTTTCCAATTTTTCGTCTTTATTGGTAAAATTATTAAACCTCTGTATAAACGCACTAAATTCACAGTAGCTTGCCTACTTTGATCTTAGTAAAAGAAAATCGATTCTTGTCGGTTAAAATCAAAATGAGATTTAAATTATGACTATCGTCACACATGATTGTGGAATCCTAATAGATATCAGTTCTTAATCATTCTGTAGGTAAAAATAAATAAATGACTGAAAATGTCAAAATAGAGTAATGAAGTTGTTAAAATCAAAGTAATATTTTAAAATTCTTTAATAACATGTTTTAACATCCTAAAAAAATCATATTTATTAAACAGGAGCTTAATAAAGTCATTTAAAAAAATATTGCTGATGGTTTCAAGAAATCAAAACAGCTTTTTGGCCTTTTGGCATTTCTTTGGAGGTATTGTGAAGTAAAAGGTAATGGTAAAAGGTGCCAATAAACTTTTTGCTATGATATTAAATCGTTAACAATAATTGCTTCGTGATAAATTTGAACAAAATATCTTTGCTGGTTTTCGAGTTTTTAGAAAAATGTGTATTAATTAGGAAAACTTTACTACCCCGTAATATACGGCATGCTATATAAAATGACGTCGCGACGCCTAGCATAGTCAATTTTAAGGCTTAGCAAGTAAGCCGCGGTTTAACGCGCTCCATGACGCGGCGCAATTAAGTTAAAAATCCAAACTGAATTTATTCTTTGTTGCATTTATTCTTAAGGAAAATAATATGCATGTTTTATGATTTTTTTTTTATTGAAAAGCATTAAAAATAAAAAATTCATTCTATAAAATAAATATAAACATTGATTGTTATTAATAAAACTTTTCTTTGAAAATGTGAAATCGGTTGTAGGATGTCACTTCTTATACCCGAAAACCTCAAATTCTAACGAATTTGGTCACCTTGTATATGTACTGTATGTTAATTTTTGGCTTTGATTTTATATAAAAACATTAACTAATTGCCTACTATGTGTACTATATTGGTAGTTATATATATTTTTTAATAAATCAAAATGATAAATTTCTAGTGCATTCTTATTACATCACATCGTATTCAGTAACAAAGTATGATGTAATATATCCTTTCTTGAGGTTTTAAAAAGGAAATGTGATAACAAAAATTGTAATTATAAAATGGCATCATCTATCATATCATTCATCAATAATAACCACATAATCAATTTTGTTATTTATGAACCTTCATTACCATATATATTTATGGAATTTACAAGGAAATAGTGATTAAAAAAAAAAAATACTTGTACGGAATTAAAACCTTTACCATTTGTTGCTATAATAATAAGCATAGTTTGTCTAGAAAAAAATATCATTGCCTATTACTGGTTCGAATTTCGACCTTGACGTTTCAAATCTTTAGAAGATTAAAATTAGTAACGACTTAATCGATGCAACTCGGGTAGAAGCAATGTGCACATTGTTTAGACTAATAAGTTGCAGTAATCTTACACCCAGTATTTAAATACTAAATACATACTACAGAATTTTCTTGTGTAATTTCTAAATCAGTCCTGTGTGCAACTTCTTGAAGATTTATGGTGAGTGGTATCATTCTCTTCAGTGTTTTGTGCAGAATCTGAAAGTTGGACATTCGAACTCTGCACTCTACTCATGAAGGGTGAGAAGGGCGGGGTTAAAATCTTATTTTACTCTGGAGAAATGTGTTGGAATATTACATTTTCAGTTTGTTACCTTTTATGAGTTAAACCAAAAACAACATGGTTGACATATCCAAGTTGAGGATTTCAAAGTGTATTTTCTCAATTTTTTCAAATGTATGTTATTGTATTTTTGAATTAGCATGTTAATTCTTTACAATTTTTGTGAATAATGTGTCATACGATATTTCCAGAGATATTTTTACTTTTTCATTAAAAACTGTTAAATTATTAATTATTATACTTTTTATTTCTAACTGAACTAGTAGCCATGATTTGACAAAGTAAGAATCAACGAGTAAATATCTTATGGAGAGAAGATATCATAAAATCTGCTTCGACGAAAGTTGTCAGAAAGTGGTTTATCCACGTGGGAGAAGTTGCGTTTCCTATGGACGGAAGCTGGAGTAAAACTTAAAATTAACAAATCAGTTTAAAGTGGGTATAAATACTAAACAGGTAAAAATATTTCGCAGGTAGCAGATTTTTGATGAAAATTAAGGGGGTTATTTTGATTGATATATTTAAAAAAAAATTGCTTCATAAGAACGCCCGATCTCCTTTAAAATATTTTTGCTCCTTATTAAATTGTATGCTCAACCTTATTTGATGAAAACAATAAAATACAATTCCTTGCACAAAAATCAGCTGTTTCATATATTGTTCATAAATGTTTGGTAGAATTCTTTCAATTCTACCTGCCAATTATTATTATGCAAATTATACTAAAAATGAGTAGATAGATGGATAATAAAAGACGTGGGTTTCTTCAAACTGTAATGTAGGTAAATAATTGAACATTGTACAAACAAATTTAGAATATTAAGAAAATAAATTTGATATAAGTACAATATTAAGAAATCTATAGCAGAGATTGCAAAGATCATAACATATTAGTTTACTACACTAGTTATTTAAAAAAAAAATTCTTTTGCGACCACACTTGCTTTTGTAGTTTACGAACTTGACGACTTTATTGCAAGTTTGCCTTAGACAATGTACGAATGACATTTCAGTTTCACTTTTCCAGGAGAATCCTCTTTGGCAGACACAAGAATGGTAGTATCCATCTTAGGTGTCTCTAGAGATGGAATATGGACATACATAATTTCAGTTGAAGTAGATGGAGTATGTTCCAAAATAGTACCGACAGGTTCTGCCAATGGATGATGGCCTGAGGTAGACAAGATTGTTTCAATTCCAGATTGTCTTAGCTTTGTCTGAAAATAAATCATATTTATTTAGACACATTAACATCTTTTTGTTAGATTATAAAATCAAATCTCAAATTTCAATAGGGTTTCTTAATTTTTAATTCTGAGATAGAGACAAAATTCATATTATTTTTTTTTAGCAAATCATAGTTAATCTCATTTACTGCATACTCTCCCGATTTCATAAAATAAGAACAGTATTTTTGTGGTATATTAATGCCATCGATTTTTTCACGCTTAATATAACTACATGTTTTATCAATGTATCACCATTCTTATAGTAAACTTACGTATTTGTGCCTCTGTATACTATTCTTGAGGGTATTACATTTTCCCTTAGAAGTACTTTGAAAGCAGTTCTTTTGAAGTCCGTCTCTTCAAAATGTTACGAACACAACACTGCAAATTTTTGTATTTCTTCATTCAAATCCAGTATGAGCTGCCACTGGATATCGGAACAATAAATAAATGTAAACAATCATGGCGGCCCTACAACCCCCAATACAATTATTATTGTTCAATAGTTTTTAAGCATTCTATCATAATGGAAATATTTCAGACAGTTCGTTTTATTAGATATAATAATGTTTTTTTACTTACCTATGAAAAGTAATGACGCTTTTGTTTTGCAGTGTTCAATAAACCACACACTATGATTACTGGCTGAAAAGTCGTTTATAATGTTTATATCAAAACTGATTAATTGTGTACAATATACGTACACACATGAATAATGCAAAAAATTAAACACAAATACCAAACTCAACAAATGTAATACGAAAATGTTTTGTATTAACACTGACACATAAAACCGACCAGCACAAAGTGGTTTATCAAAATGGCGGACTGCAAACTTCCGTCGTCTGAATTGCCGGGCCTCCTCTACTAATAGTTTCTCTCCTTTGATATTTACTCATTGGTAAGAATAATCAAAAGTGATATAATTTTTTTTCTGGGTGCGTCATGAAATATTATTACATAGTTTAATTAAATCACGTTTGTGTCACAATAATTTATAAATAATCATTTAATATTATAAAAATATTGACATAAAATAGGAACAGAAAAATACGGTATCAGGTAATACAAAAATTGATTTTAAAAATTCAAAATTAATTTAAATGTAAAATAATACCTAATGTTTATAGGAACTGTTCAAAGTTACCTCCCGATACGCCTATGTATTTCTGTAGACGATTTTCGAATGATCTACTAACATTTCTTAAAATATCTGCAATAATATTCTGAAAATCTTTCCTTATCCTGTTTTTCATATTTTCTTTTGTAATGTAGGAGTTTTGTACACTTGCTCCTTAACATAGCACCATAAAAAGAATTCCAGTTTGGTCAGATCAGGGTTTCTGGTGGGCCAACTATGGGATTCTTCTTTCCTATCTAACCATTTGGAAATGCGTTGTTTAAATGTTCGTGAATAGCTGCAGTGTGACGCACAGGTGCCTCATGTATGTACTACATTCTCTCCCTAATATCCCTGAGGACATCCTCCAGGAACTCTTCCAAGTTGGCAAAACTACAAATAAATTTGACCATTCACGTCCATAAAAAAAATGTCCTATTACCTAAATCTGTCCCCATAATTCCTCCCAAATATCAACGACCATCTTGTTTGGCTATTTGTTCATGAGATGTAAGGATTGATTGTATAGTAATAATGAAAAATGTTACGATTAACATGTCCATTTTTTTTAAACGTTGCTTCGACAAACAAAACAGTCAAAAACATTCTTTTGTTGTGCCCATTTACAAAATTGCATTCAGTTTACATAATCCCTTTCAATCAGTTCTTGCATTAGTTGAACGTGGTAGGGATGAAATATAAATACTGAAATACTTTGTCATAATAGTTATAATAATAAATGCCAATAAGATAACTTTCAGTTATTCTTACATTATGTCAAAATCATGGCTACTAGATCAGAAATAGAAAGTATAATAATTAAATTATTAATTATTATGCTTTGTTTAATGAAAAAGTAAGAATATCTAGAAATATCGATTTTGGTATTCACAAAAATTGTAGAGAATTAACGTGCCAAATCAAAGATACAATAATATACAGGGTGTTCCATTTGAAAAAAAAATGAGAAAATGCACTTTAAAATGTCGTAAATTAGCGCTAGTGTAATAGACACCCTGTATAATAATAATCAATATTCGGCAATTGTGTCGTTGATGTACATCCTTGTGTACATAAGTGCAAAATAAATCTTCTTATTAGTAATACGCACAGCAAATTAATTTGTTAAACCTTGTTCCAACCAAAATTTTCATATCTTTTTTCAAACCAAAAATCTGCCACTTTTATGCTGAATTCAAAAATGCAAAAATATATAGGGTGTTCCATTTAAAAAAAAAAAAACTACCTCGAAGATGCTCTGCTGTAGCCAGTATATTTCAAAATATTTTTAAAATGTGCAAATTTTGACGCTATACCATTTTCATAAAAAAAAAATAATTTTCCAAAGTCTTCTAAGGCCAATATTGGAGTTTGACGCACTATTGTAATCATATTTTAGAGCATCTAGATTATCCGTAATAGTATAATTTATTTCTTTTAGGATAAAGAAGTGGCAACTCTAATTGAAAACCTCTACACTAAATTCAAGATGTATGTACGAAAATTCGAATCACCCGATACAACGGAATGTAGACAGCCACTTTATTCACATCTAGAGCGAATTAACGACTTCATGGCAAAGAGAGGTACACGTTTTTTGACAGGAGATACCATGTCTTGTTTTGATTGTGAACTAATGCCAAGATTACAACATATTCGTATTGGAGCAAAAGCCTTCCGCAAATTTGAAATCCCAACAAAATTCAATGCACTTTGGACTTACATGGCAAATATGTATGAACTAGAAGCATTCATTCAGAGTTGCCCTGCTGATCAAGATATAATTAGTCATATCAAAAATCAGTTAGGTTTGAGAACAACGGCCAGGATAGAGCTCGAAACCCCAGTGTATACAACTGCAATTCCTGTACTCTCAGAATCATAAGAATGTTTGTAGTTAAACCGCTTTTTATACTATTTTTAACCTTAGACCTAGTCAGAGGAAAAAGTTAATCTTTCATAAAACTTTTTCCTTTAACTGATTCTATATTAAACAAAAATAAAATAGTACATAAAATATTATGTATGTAAAAACCTTTTATACAATGTGATGCGAAAAATATTTATATATCAGTTGTTTTTTTTGTACATAAATATTTCATTTATTTTTTTTGGTTCTTCCTAAACCTTCCTTGGTTTCTACTTTTTACGCATATATTTTTTTAATTTTTGAGCTGGACTTAAACAATTTTTAACTGCATTTTGCTTCTTTATTTTCTTTGAATGTATTAAAATTACTTAAGTTACTTTTCTAGTTATTTGTATTGTACTGGAATTAATTTGTTAGTTAAGGTATATGTTATTAGTATTTTTACGAATTATCTTGGACAGATAACAGTTCTTCAGAATTTGTTAATTGATTTTCAAGTATAATTGTAATTAAATAAAGGTGTAAAATTGCATATTGTGTTTTATTTTAAGTTTTATTGTTTTACAGAATATTATGCTGAACACTTATGCCTGGTTTTTCAATCACGAATTAACTCTTTGTTGAACGTTAACAAATTTTGGTTTTTTATAAAAGTCGATCAAATAGTAAATACATACATTCCAACTAAAAATAAAATAGTACATAAAATATTGGTTAGTAACATAACTTAGGTAATAAATTCTACAGAGGTAACATTAATTTAAGAGTTACTGTATGCACTTGTATCATAATAATCGTCTCAATAATTTTTGTATAAATACATTATCAGAAATTGGTTTCATACATTACCTGTATGGTACCTCATCTTTACATTATAAATTACCAAAAAAAATACCGCTGCTAATTACTGGGGAATCAGAACTTCCTCACCGTAGTAAAACTTCATGTGTGGTGGTTTGTAATAAAAGTAATTTCGACGTACCAAAAAAATCACATTTTTTTACCTTTCAAAAAAAGTCACATTTTGACGTTTCAAAAAAGTCGCACTAATATTTTTTTTAGACATTGGGACCGATTTTGCTCATAAACGAACTCAATCTCTTCATTGACTTCTAGAATGTGTGTACCAAATTTGAAAGCTTTATCTCAAAAATTATAGCTGCTATCGCGAACCACACAGACAAGACACACACAGACAACATTTTTTTCTGTCTAAAATTTTGTGGATCGTCATAATTCGTCGAGATTCGTCCAGAAATACAATAAAAATTTTTTTCACGAATACATAATTTCCTCACCTTGAGGGGTGAGGAAGTAATAACACCGGTAATCAAATATCTTTATACAGAAAGTTTCAATGATGTGACAACAAACTTTGAGGTGTAATTCCTCCTGTCAGAAAGATCAAGAAACGAGTAACTCTTTTTCCTAAAATGTTTCCTAAGTGCTCTACGATACTTTCAACTTTAAAGTTGTACTTGTTTAATGTTATACTTTTAAACAAGGCTTTTTTAAATTATTACTCAGTGTTGGTTAAAAGTACCGACTTTAAACTTAGCAGGGAAAATTATTTTCATAGTTTTATCAAAAATTAACCAGTAGCGTCGGAGTTAGGGCGAGATGGTGTGATAGAAGCTTACATAAATTGTTTTGTTGATTTGGATGCACCCGTACCATTCACGAGTAAAAATTAAAAAATCATCAGAATATTGTGAGCACCTTCAGCAGTGAATCTTGTTTAAGTTCTTTGTATATGTAATTCTTTAGATACATTAATTAATGGAACAATGTGGGTAGGTTTTTACTAAATTTTAACAAGTTGGTATTTATCATGAAAAATCCAATACAACAGGTAAAAAAAGTTATATCATTTTAATAATCAAATAAGCAAAATATGATTTTTTTAATTTTTGGTCGTGAATGGTACAATGTACGAAAAGAACTAAAGGGAGACAAAAGTTTTAGTTAAGGATGGTGAATCCAAATCAATAAAACTAGAACCTGTTCGGTTGCAAATTACTTTTTTATGTAAGATTCTATCACCTTAACCCGCCCCAAATCTGACGCCATTGGCTAGTTTTTAATGAAATTTTTCATATACATAGCTACTATGAAACAATTGCCCTGCCAAGTTTGAAACAGTACTTTCAACCATCACCGAGTAATTATTTAAAATCTTTGTTTAATGTTATACTTTAAAAGCATCGCAGAGCACTTAGAAAGCATTTTAGGAAAAAATATTATTATTTTTTGCTTTTTTTTGATGAAACATCATAGAAACATGAAAAGATAATTCATCATATGAAGCATATAGAATCAAACTCGGCTAACTCCAAAATGCAAAATTTACAGGAAATGAGGCTTAATTTAAATGTTCTTCCAAAAATTGCCGAAACCCTTTTTTATGCACCTTTACAGTAAATGAATGGAGTTAGTGGATGTTGATTGTGAGTAATGAGAATAGCGTTTTGAGTGAAACTGCAGAGTTTGATTGTAATTGTCATGGTTTGATTATAACTTGAGTTGACTGACAAGTTTTGCAATTTTTTTTTTTTTTGAATTATAAAACCCAAAACAGTATACATTTTAATCTTTTATGTGGCAGATAAAATAGTTTAATAATTTTCCATGAATAAATTGAATTAGTTTTCTTAGATAAAATACACCACTATTTAGGGACCATCTTTGTTTTATAAATACATTTATTAAGAATGGGAAATTTGAAACGAGATATTAGAGATCAGAATATGATTAAGAATTTGCAAATACTTTTAACGTTGCTCATGAAGGGCGCTAGTTGCTAAATAGGGACATTTTTTTTGCCTGTACAGTTATGGCTACATGATTTGAAAATCTAAATGAGTGTTCTTTTTCTACAAAAAAAAAGTGACTCTTATTTAAAATCGATATCTTTATCAGTTTTCGAGATATTTGCTCCTAAAAGTTTCAGTGCACTTCGCAATTTTTAATCCTTAAAATACACGGTGTGAAATAGCACACAAAAATAATGAAAGCAGTCACGTGATCAAACCAACTTTGTGTTTTAAAGATTAAAAATTCTATAAAAATTAAATACATTGAAACGTTAAGGGCAAAAATCTCGAAAAAGGATAGATATATCGAAATTAAATAAAAGTCAATTCATTTTGCCCATACTTTGATTTATCAAAGCAGTAGAGTATAACTAGCACCCTCTATGAGCAACGTTAAAATTATTGAAAATTTTCAAAGTAAAATTCTAATTTTGAACATCTCTTAAACCAGCAACATTTGTATAAGACATTTGGGCTCACTCGTTATATTTTGGTCTCTAGCATCTCCAGATTCGAGATTTTCCATTCTTAATGAAACACCCTGTATGTTTTAACACAAAGTAGTTCACAGTGACATGGTGTGCCACAGAACTAATGAGTCAGTTTTAATCATCTCCAGATGATGCCAACTTGGTTGGCGAAACGCGCCTCGAGAGTGCAGTATACGGTGTTTTGTGGAAAACCTTCACATCACATCACATCAAAGGTTCCAACCCATTTCAGGACAAGCTATAGTTCGATAACATTTGTTAGTTAAGCAAGAAATAGTAACTACTGTATACTTATTGGTTTGAATAAAAATATATTTAACTAAACCCTCTCCCCAATATAAAACAAAACGAGTGATGCAGACCTTAAAATACAACAATTTTTCGTCTTGTTTGAAATGACCAGTTAATTGTCATAGAACAATAATATTATTTAAATGAGAGTTAACTGTAATTCTTCGCAATTAGTATTATTTGATTAATTGTAATGGAAAATATTGTAACTTCATTACCTTTCAAAATGCTTATAACCCCTATTAAACATATTTAAGTGCAATTAATTATGCATTATTTTTAATTATTAGTACTTAATGCATTACAAAACTGTTGCAAAATTATTATTTATTTTTCACAAATAGAACATTTAAAAACTGGAAGGGCCACCAACATTATTACTGGTGAACAATGACTTCATTACAGTTTAACATACGAATGGATATATGACTAAAATCATTTTGTTTATTTCAACATTTTACATTTTTCTGGAGTTATGTTTAAACCAAGCGCAGTTTAAATTTTTTTGCAACAGATGATGCCAAAATATCAATTTTGGGATAAATTGGACTTATCGATATATTTATACACAAATTAAATATGCATAGATAGTTATTGACGGAATTTATTTACGGCTCAAAAATCTGATTGCCATTATTTTTATATGATTTTATTAATTTCACAACTAAATATAATATGATTAATGGACCATTTGTACGCATTTACTATTTCAAAATTAACAGTATCTAAATAGGCATTGCCCATGTCAATATAATCTATCCAAAAAAAGTGAATTCTGAGTTAAAGTAAGATTCAAAATATAAGTAACAATTCGCTAAAAGGCATGTCGACTCAATTTTTATTACGTGAATACAATGCTTCTCATTGGTAGCACATACAAGATAATTGGTCAGAGTTTCGGTCCAAAGTCAACATGGACCCACCTTCTACTGGTGTGTGGTCTTTGCAATTAGTCTGCACTCAGTTTATTGTTTATTGTCATGGGCTAGCGAGTTGTCGGCGCTTTCAGATAATAAATCAAAGGTGCTGAATTGTTACTTGTAAAAAGAATAAATTTTATTGTACTACAGCCTTCTGGATACTACTTACATAGCCTTCTATAAAATATTTTTAATTTCTATGGAAGACTAACCATCAAACTATTTAAATTGAAAACAAAGAAATGAGGTGATGCATGATAATATAAGATGCATTTAATTTTATTCACATAAGCGAGCTCTGTTCTTTAAGTCAAACAGGTATTAAAAGGAAAGCAAATTACGTGTATGGATTATGCCCGCTCCACCTGTGGTGAGAACCGTCATCAATATTCCATCCAAATAAATCTACATATATTATTCGCTTTCCTTTAACGCCTGTTCGAATTAAATCACCTCTTGCTTTACTAAAGGTAAGCATTTAAACGAAAGTTTAACAAATTATTACTTCTTTTAAGAACCTGAATAAATATAAATCTTTTGTTATTCATATTTTTCAATTTTATGATACAAGTACTATTGTTTTTAGTACAATTAAAACAAGATAGGTAAAATGCTTATAGCAATTTACTCGGTACCAGATATCAATGGTTCAAATCCATCCCAGAGCAAGATAGAAATGTTATTTGTAATTTGTTTCAGATTAAGATGGGAGGGAACTGTTGATGCCCTAGATGTGATTTGGACTCCACAGTAAACTGTAGGGCCTTATCTCTCTTTATTCAACACGAAATCCTAGGATTTTCTAGGAGTTATTTCGGTGACTTGAGAGGCGGTTAAGAGAACATTTCAAGAGTATTTGGTATAGCAATTTTTTTAACAACTAATTAAGTAAACTGTTCAGGGAAGTTTTTTTTATTAAAAATCAGCAATTTTATAACGTAAACAGATGTAACGCACATATAAAAATATATATAAATTATATTTATATAGGTATTGTAAAAAATATAATAATCCTAATTTTTTATTTTAATACATATTACGTATATGTAAAGGATTATCACACTAAAGTAAATTATAACTAGGTAATAAATAGACGATGTACTAAATAAAGTTAATGCAAAATAATAATAATATTTTAAAAACATACCTAGAGAAGTCAATGTATACACTGAAAATATGTACATATTTAACGATATCACTTTTTTAAAATAATACAAATTATTATATAAATCATAGTTAAAAACACAGAAGTAAACATTTTTTACATTCATTAAATTTAAGATGAGTAATCCGTGATTACTTGGAATCGTTCCTTTAGAATAATGCTTGTTAATTAAATGTTTTTACAAAATTACCTATTACCTTATTGCAGTAAAAATTAGTTTTTGTTTGGATATGTCATTTTAATGAGTCATTTATATAAATTTAATAATTTATGAAGAGAATGTTTGTTGAAGTAGAAATATTAACTTAAATTACATTAATAAGTAGCAGATTTACTAATTTTGACTGGTTTAATATACTTAATCCGATGGGTATATGCCTTCTGGGGTAAAAAGAGAGCTTAAACATGTGCTAGTTATCATTGCTGTTAGCCCCCAAATTCTTCTTTCACCTCCTAGAAACACAGGAACAGAGTATGCTCCCTAAACTGTGTGTATCCTATTTTGGAAGGATTACAAAGATCTTCCAAAGACACAGAGAAAACTTGTTCAACCTCTGTAGTATTTATTTTTAAATCATCAACCACCAAATTTTCTTTAATTTTTCCTATAACAGGTAAAACACACGTTTCTCCCCGAGTCACTATTAAATTGCCACTGCCCCAAACTTCGACTTGATCTGTGTCAATTCCTAATTCTTCTTTGGTTTCTCGTAATGCCGTTTCTTCTAAACTTTTGTCTGCCATGTCTTGCATTCCACCTGGAAAACTAACCTGTCCTCTATGAGATTTTAAATGTGCCGCTCTCAAAGTGTACAATAGCGACACCTTATTGTCGACCACACAAAGTGGGATCAAAACAGCTGCTTTCTTAGCCGGTTGATGAGTGTGCAATCTTATCGGCTTCATGCTGGCAAATTTAGCAATGGTTCTTTTAATATTTTCTTCACTAAATACGTTTTCTGGAGAATATAAACTGGAACATCTTTGACCAAGTGATTTTTTAACTACTATGCGTGATATGAAAAACATTTTCTTGGTTTATTTTATGAGACACACATTACAGAAATTTTTGTAGGATGAATGACACCACTGTCGTAAACTTCACTGAACCAGCGTCCAGCACTCTGAGATTGTATTGTCTAATTTTGTCTGGTAATTTCTAGTCTAGTGGCATTTATTCGTAATTTAAGCAACGTCTTGTTTATTGTTCACTTTAAAAACCAAAGGGGTTGATTAGGGGACATTGGTAATGTTTAATTTTTAATTATTTTTTTAAGGACATTACAAAAAGTAAATTTGGCGCCATATTTGAAAGTATGGCTAGGATGAAAAAGTAACAATTATAGTAATAAAATTCCACCCGGGCGCTGCCGATTGTGAATACATATTTCATTTAATATTTTACTTTGTTCTGTCAAATAACTTACTTCTAGTTTGTTCAGCAGAAAAATCTTTGTAAAATAGTTATCAAAACTTGTATAAAACTAGAAACTTGACACTTATTGGTTATTCACAATACACTACGAAAAAAAATTATTATGTGAATACGCGATTATTTAGCGAACAAGAAATCAGAAATTATCGGTTTGTATTCACAAAAACACGAGGTAGATTTATCGTTTCAATTTTAAAACTGCAATTTTTTTAGTCTGTGAACGACACGTCACAAAACGCTACCCGCCATGATGGTTTTAAATGTGACGACACTCCGTAGTAAGCAAAACCCACGGTTCATGAACAAAACGGCTGTCGCATTTAATAAAATTATGGTGGGGGGAAACATCAAAGACGTCACAAAGGGCATATTCGCTTTTCGTTCGAAGTGTTTATTTTTGCATTTATGTTATTTCAAGCTTTTAATATTAGTTTTTCTTCGATTTCTGCTTTGTTTGGACTTTACTTGTTTCATCAAGATATAAGATAAGCGATTATTACATTTTAACGATGGAGAGAGCCCTTTGTGACGTTTCGCGATCTGATAGGCTAGAGCGTGAATGCGGTAACCGTTTAGGTTATAAACCGTGAGCAAAACCTACGGTTAACTTATTGTGACTGCTTTGGGAATATTTGGACTGATTTCGTGTTGTTTTTTTCAAGTTTATATAATTAATCATGGAGGGCAGTTTTTTAAAAGCGGACAGTACGAATTTTCCAAGAATTGACGCAATAATGGTGGCTAAATTCTTTGCGACTAATCCCGATTTCTGTTCAGTCGAATTTAGGAACATTAAAACATCTATGTAAGTATATAATATTTGTTTACTTTTAATTTTAAAGCTAACTGGGTATTTACGTTTGTTTGCTAAGTGGGTATAACGTAGGTAATTAGAACATTATTTATTAGACAATCTACCTCAAAATTACAAACATGACAGATATGAGAAAGACTTCACTTGCTTACATTAGTTGTAAAGTTCAAGATACTAACTGAAAGTAGTAGAAAACACTGGCGGTTCTTCTATTGGGTCATTTGGTCAATGACCTCCCACATACAAATAAAAAATAGAGCTATTCATTTTCTGAAGTTTAAAAATATATAATATATACTTATATATTTTCAAGAATATTAAAAATATATATATTATATATTTTTAAACTTCAGAAAATGAATAGCTCTATTTTTTTATTTGTATGTGGGAGGTCATTGACCAAATGGCCCTATAGAAGAACCGCCAGTGGTAGAAAGTAATAGGTAGTTAGGTACATCAAAATGATCCTAACAAAAAATAATATCCGATCCGGTTGCTACTGGCAAGTTGTAACCAAGTCTTTCTCATTCCAATATCTTATCAGGCAGTTTTATAAACAACTTTTGTGGTGTCTTACACTTCGGCACCAAACATCACGTATAACGATGGAAACTCATTATTTTATATGATAAATAAAAAGACGAACTGCGCATTACTTGAGCTTGTTTACCACAAAAATGACGTCACAGTAGATAATGACATGATGGCTTGTGTTTTCACGCCAATTTATATAATTCGAAATTTTAAATGATAATAATCCAATAAAGCGATTTCATTTAAGTGAAATAAAAATTACTGGACTAATACTACGATATGAACATTTTAAAAAAATTTAAAAATGAAAGTCAAATCCTATTCTAGTTAACCAGAAGATGATCGAAAAAACATTTGAAATCTCGAATGAAATGTAATTCTAAAATCGTTAATAAAATGACTAGGTTTATGCAGGTCCAAGAAAATTGATGTAGAACTTCTTTCTTTTCAAAACGTCATGGCGTTTATTAATGCGGCAGCTGGTGACTTATGGAATGGGTTATGCCATATCTAACAATTATTGGAGCGTGGGACCTAGACCTATATATTTTAAAATATAACTACCAAAATTATATGAATTTTTGTAAAAAAAAAAAAAAATTACGATTGGTTCGCGAAAAAAATGCAAAACGCTTACCGACCCAGGTTATTTGGTAAACAATTTGCAAAATATTAGCAAAACATTTTTTTTTTCATAATCAGAAGGCAAATTTATCGACATTTCAAATTTCGTTAAAAAAAAAACGTTTTTTTTTTTAAGTATATGACATTTTGATATTCACGAAAATAATAATTTAAAACAAAGTTTCAACTTTACGAAAAAACGTTGTTTTTTAACGAAATCTGAAATGTCGAAAATTTTCCTTCTGATTATGAAAAAAATGTTTTGCTATACTCCATTCATTTCATATAAGCACATAAAAAATTCTAGCATAGGCGCGCGGCATTATCCCAGTAAACACCAAAGTATAGGCCTTTACTGGAAATGCTGGCCCATTAAAGGCCCATACTTTGGTGTTTACTAGGATATAAATATATTTGTGTATTTATGTAATGCACCGTGCGCCTATGCTAGAGAACTATGTACTAAGTAAAGGCACAGAAGTCTGACTTCTGTGCTAAAGATCGATAAAGGGTCGCCCTGTGAGCCCAGGTAAACGATTATTTATGTGCTCATATGAAATGAATGGAGTATAATCAGTGGCGTGTCGTGACTTATAAACGGGGAAGCTATTACAAAATAAATACCTACCATATTTAAAATTCAGCGGAATTCTCCGGCTTTGTTTTGCAAATTGATCAATGGTCATTATAAAACTTTTACTCTAGTGACATTTCATGAAGTAGTTACCTTTTTATTTATGGATAACACAGTGCTAGATTAAGTAGTCAATCTATCGGCACCTGTAGAATTTCTAATGAAGTTTTTAATTCTTTTTAACGCGGAAAAGCTACTCCGTCGATGCACTTGTGGCGGGAATAGTGAGAGCTAATTCACATAATTTAAGAATTTCAAGGCAAGCTTGATTTAGTCCACAATCATTAAGGGATTTTCATAAGTCACAAACACTATTTTTATTTATACCTTCCGATGTGTTGTATATCACTGAAGATTCGGATCGCAATGCAGAAAAATCAAAATATTGTGAATAATTTTTTTTTTAAGAATCAAAAGCACCTTCCGGAATGGTAGTAGTATGGCTATTAAAATTTGTTCTCTAAAAATTTTAAGTTTTTAAAATCTTTGAATCTGCTACCCGTGTGTAGAAATATTGTCAATTGTTTCTGAAAATAGTCTCCCACAACACATTTTTTGGTCTCCTACGATATCAGTACGTATTCTTTTTCTTGGTGGTTGAGTTTCTATCTTCAATTGCTCAAGTTTATTTCATAGGCGAATTGTAAAACTACTTACCGTAAAACGGAAATATTTCAGAGAAAACGAGAAGTAAACGATTAAAGTTAGTGTCTTTTTTAGCATGTCTAAATAACCTCTAGAGAGCAAACTACTGTTTTGTGATCCCATTCCTCCTGGTGATCTAATATTTTTTCAAAAAAATCAATAAGTGGCTGACGATATTCAAACACAGTTTGCACCAATCTACTATTATAATCCCATCGAGTTGGAGCTATTTTAGGCATTCTTTTATGAACTTCGGAATGGCACTCGTCCGTTTTGACGATTTTGAAAAAACGATGTGATGCCGCTTAAAGTAGAAAAAAAACACCTTGCACAGATTGTTGTAACACTAATTTAATCGATGCGCCATACAGTGTATAAAAAGTGCATTTGGGTAAGTTTGTCTCACTTTAGTCTGTAGTCCCCCTAATTCACCTACCATTACTGCCGCTCTGTCGTAATTTTTCGCGACTATAATTTTTGAAGCATAACGTATAGTATTTTACAAATTGTCTATAAAATAATATGGGTTGGCAGGCTATTTTTACATTTTTTTTTTGCAAACTTCAATCGCAATTCTTTTTTTTTAAACTGTATTTGATCTTGGCAGTTATATATCCTAAAATATCGCATGTGTCTCATGCTGCAATTGTTAGATATGACACAATTTTATTTACCAGCCCCTGCTGGTTTATTCAACAGATCTCGTAAACTATATACAGATAAAACTACGAAGATGCAAACACGGTCATTGATATGCACTATTTACGTTTGACCATTAGCAGCGGAGGGGGATTCATAGTCGCGAATCGGTGAGTGCGGTTTAGCACATGACTGTTTTCGCCCCTTCGTGGTTTTATCTATATATACAGTGTCCAAAAATGGGCTTCTGAATAGGATTTTTTTTATTTATATTATCTAAAAAAAAATCTGAGTTTTCATAAATCAAAATAATTACCAGACTGGTTTAATCTAAATTGTCGTGAAAATTGCAGAAGCGCTTATAGAGAAAAAACAAATAACATTTCCACGCATATTCATGTTGAAGTAACACTTTTGCTAAAAAAATATTTTTCTAACTTCAATGTGCTGAAGAATCAACACAACTATAACACACGATTCTCAAACACCTTACTAAAAATAGAAACTAAAAAAAATCTTGTAGATAAATACTTTTAAACTGTTACGTGTTTGCTATCCACACAAACATCTATACTCGTAGATTCGTTGATTGAAAGTACAGATAACACTTACTCACTACTTTATTAACTAATTAACAATAGATTAATTCTTGTCTTAACTATGATCACAACTGAACACTTATAAGTCTCTTTCTTATTTCTTCTTTACTCGCTCACGTTCAACTTATGACTGAGCTCTCGGTCCACCGGCCGCCTTATTTATACATCCATTCACGCGGTCTAGAACATTCCCGACCCTTCTCGTACAATTCTAGTTTCATCTAACCATCTTTCTTTCGTTGTGAGTTATATAACCAAACCAGGAATCCTCCTAAATTAGCTTTAAGATCATAACGAGCATTCTTTCTGTCGTCTTCTCTTTTGCTCTTCTTTTTCTTCTTGTCGTCTTCCCTCTTGTTCTTTTCTTTCTTCTTGTCGGTTTCTTTCTTGAGCCTCCATAATTTTTCTTTGTTCGTCTTTCTCTTGTCGTATTTTTTCTTGTTCTTCTTTTTCTTCTTTCCGTATTCTTTCTTGATTGTTCATCCGTTCGAACAACGCTGCTAGCAAGTCCTGTGGTTGTTTCTCCGCCATACTTCATGTGCATTAACTCACGACATGTAAATCAGTTCAAAATAAAGTTTATTACACTATAATGTCCATAAAATGTATCTACCGCACTTTAATAATGAAATATTCCAGAAAAATCTCGAAACAGCTCTAAAATGTCTATACTACTTTTGTGTTGACGAAATTCACTTATCTCCACTAATTGTGCAATGGAATGTTCGAGAACTTTCACGAAATCTCACTACTAACTCTTGCTTTGAGTCTATAGCCCGTACCCATTAACACAGTTCACGTATCTTCTGTGGTTTCCAAATCGAATTTTCCAGAATTTTCACGAAAAGTCACATAGGCTTGTTTTTAAGTCTATAACACGTTCCTGTCGCCACAATTCACGTATCTTATGTAGTTTCCAAATTAAATGTTCTAGAATTTTCCCGAAATTGCACTAATAGTCCTTTTATTTCAGTCCACAACACGTTATTACTAGCGGTACTCGCGTATTTGCAGCAAGGTATTTCTAAATCAAATGTTCTAGAAACTTCTCGAAAATCTACTTTAAAGTCACCATTCAGCCCAAAAATTCTCCGTGATACCACTGATTTCTGAGAATAACACTGTAGAACCTTTTCGAATATTCCAGAAATTTCTCTTCCACTTCTGACACCAAATTGTTACGTGTTTGCTATCCACACAAACACCTATACTCGTGGATTCGTTGACTGAAAGTTCAGGTAACACTTATTCACTACTTTATTAACTGATTAACAACAATAGATTAATTATTAATTAATGTCTTAACTATAATCACAATTGAACACTTATAAGTCTCTTTCTTATTTCTTCTTTATTTGTTCACGTTCAACTTAAGACTGAGCTCTCGGCCCACCGGCCGCCTTATTTATACATCCATTCACGCGGTTTAGAACTTTCCAGAACATTCCCGACCCTTCTCATACATTTCTAATTTCATCTAACTAGCCTACACAGTCCAGTGGCGTAATAATATAAATAAATATGTAAACAGATATAATATTTTATAATGGGATATTCAATATAAGATTAGCTACATTAATTTTATTTATATTAATTTTCGTGCATTTAGTATCAACTGATTTTATCATTTTAATGTTTTAGATATTTTATAAAAACATATATTTGCCGATTTTATAAGACTTGCCATATGTGCTTCTGCTTGTTCTGATCAATAACGATGATGATCATGCATGATTCTAATAAATAACACAAATCTAACAGAAAATAAAAATTAATGATTTTTAATTTTATAGATATTTATAACGATACTATGCACAACAAACATTTACATTTTTAAAATAATCTGAGATATATTTTACAATTAACTAATTGTACTGTCTAAATATTTTTCATTCATCAAGAGCAGAAGAATGTTCATAAACTCTTTTCTCAACATTCTGCTAATTAAGAAACACCGCATTTTGTGCGAGTAGCAACACTGAAATTTTTTGAAGACTTGCTTTGCATTTAAATTTACAGAAGTTTCCATACTTTACACCATCTGATGCACAAATAGAGGCGTAGTTTTTTTGGCAGGTACAACGTGGATTTCTATTGTCACTATTATTGGTGGAAAACAGTCACAAATAGTAAGATAATAATAATTGTTGTTAGTCAAACTAGTTTCATTCTGTTGAATTAAATCTTGACAGATTTAATTTTTTATCAAAATCAACACACAGTTATGTTATAATGCTCTTTGAGAGTAATTCAATACTTACCATACAGGGTGTAAAATGCCTAATGTGGCCAAATGTTAACAAGGTTAATTGAACAGGCGAGTAAGACGTAGTAGTAATATTGCAGTTATGATGTGTGAGTGTATCGTAGGTGGCTGGTAGGGCACAGACTGTAGCGGTGAGTGCCTCCCACAGTTGATAGGATCTAAAACTGGATAGTAATAGAAACGAATCACCATCACCCACCCCACCAAACCACAGCCTGTTCTTGTGTTCGCTGGGTTTGTCTTATTATATCTCATTTCACCCTAGTTCTGTCATTGCTCGTATTCTTTTTCTAACTGGGCACATTTGGCATTTTAAACACGGTATAATTAATTTTCTATATAATCTGTGTATACACTCTTCTGTATAAAAGTATTATCAAATATGATTGAAGTGAACACTGATTGTGCTATTATTATAAATTTATATT
Source organism: Rhamnusium bicolor (assembly GCA_029963845.1). NCBI lineage: Eukaryota > Metazoa > Arthropoda > Insecta > Coleoptera > Cerambycidae > Rhamnusium > Rhamnusium bicolor. The sequence goes on from JANEYF010004223.1 coordinate 847,534, forward strand.
AAATCAGAAGTGACGTATTTATTACAGGTGTGCAATGATTTACACATACATTTATTATTATTTCTATTGTTTACAATGAATAGTTAATGAATTATTCTAAATCAGCGTGAAAACAATCCTAAATTAAAACAGCAAAAACAGACAAATAAAACTACTGTGCACTAAAACAATAATTATTACAATTACTATCGAGCTCGGTAGCGCAATGGGTTAGAGTGTTAAGTGACAAAAAAAATCTAATATTTTATATCAATCAATCAATCACTTTATTCATCTGTTTGATCATATTACATGATAGACATGTCAAATAGTGAAAAATAATATACGCCTACATACATACATATAAATAAAAAATATATGTATATAAAATGTAAAATAAATCTATAAAAATAATATCACCTACCTATTCAAGCAGTTATATCACAGGTTACTATATACTTTAAATGTATATACTTAAATTAAATTGTCAAGAATACAAAATTAATTTCCCTAATTTTATCATACATAATATATACATATTACAAGTCAAAATATGATGACAAAATAGGATTAAGAAAAGTTATTAGGTAGTGAAAAGCCTTAGAAAGATATGTATAGAAAGAAAAACAAGTAAAACTACCTAATCGGGTTATTTAAAAATTCCTCCACACTATAATAGCACTTTGATAATAGCATTCTTTTTATTGTAATTTTAAATTTCCTAATATGGAGGCTTTTTAAATTTACGGGTAAGCTATTATATAATGTAATGCAGTTATAATGTGGAGAATGCTTGAAATTTGTTGTTTTGTGATGGCGTATCGTTAATAAATTTCCATTACGTGTATGGTAAATGTGGGGATCCCCTAAAGCGGAAAAATCTCTCCTATTAAGTTTTGTAAAAATTAGGCACTTATATATATAAATGCAGGGAAGTGTAAATATCTCTTTCTTAATAAATGTGTTTCTGCAGGATTCATTATACTTTAATTTGAAGATTAGCCTAATTAATCTTTTTTGGTGAATAAAAACTCGGTTTAACTGAGATGACCTACCCCATACTATGATATTAAAAGATAGGTGAGAGAACGCCAAAGCATAATATACACATTTTAGTCCATCTTCATTTAGATTATCTGACAACTGCAGTATTGCAAAGTATGCACTGCTTAGCCTGTTACATACTTGATTTATTTGTAACTCCCACAACAAATTACAATCTATTTGCGTACCCCGGAATTTTACACTCTCTTTTAAAGGATATTCTTTAAGTAAGCACGGTCTTCTAAGATTAAAATTAATAAAAATAGTTTTGTCGGTGTTTAGCATCAATCTATTACTAATACACCAGTTTTTCATTTGGGATACAGCAGTTTTTATTTTTACGCACAGTTCCTCAGGAGTCAGCTGAGACAGATATGGACGTATCATCCGCATACATGATAGTAAAGCCTTCAGGTATATATTCAGGTAGATCGTTAATATACAACAAGGAAAGTAGTGATCCTAAAATGGAATCCTGCAGTACTCCAAGGAAAACCTCATTGCAATCTGAATTTACTCCATTATAGTTTACTATCTGTTTTCTTGCTTCCAGATAGGACTGAATGACATTTAAGATATTTCCGCTAATACCAAGACTGTACAGTTTATTTATAAGAATTTTAGGATCTACAGAATCAAAAGCTTTTGATAGATCAAATAAAATAGAGACAACATATTTGCCCTTGTCTAGCTCTTTATAAGTAAAATTAAATTCAGACAGTATATTATGGAGGGTAATAAAATCTATTAGAGGATTATAAATCACCTTTTCAAATCCTTTAGATAATGCATTCAATAAATATATTTGCCTATAGTTGTCCATATTATTTTTACATCCCTTCTTAAAAATAGGAATTACCTTAGAAATTTTAAATATTTCTGGAAAAATACCTTTATGGATTGCCTCATTTAACAGATACAACAAGGGATCAACTACACTTATAATAATATTTTTTAATAAAGGTGCAGATATGCCATCAAGTCCTGATGACCTTTTATTTTTTAGTTCATTTATAGTATTATTAATTCATTTTTGGTAATATCATAGAAATAAATAGTATTTATACTGTATTTTGCATTTGTGCCAGAGGGGAATGCAGTATTTCCAAAAACTTTATTTATGTTGGCACTAGCAATATTTGAAAAATGAGAACAGAAATAATTACATATTTTATGACTATCCATGACCATTTCTCCATTTACATTTAATATGAATTGCTTGTTTAATGACGCTTCGGTTCTGTTTAGTTGTTTATTTACAATATTCCATGTTTCTTTCGTTTTATTGTGAGAGTATTTTATTTTATTAGAGTAATAATTTAGCTTAGCTGATTTAATATTTTTTCTATAGTTTTTTACTTATCTGGTATGTTTGTAACAGTTCTAGGTTTTTAAAATTGTTAGCTTCCATAAACATGTCTCTGAGGGAATTGCCTTCATTTTTTTAGCACTGTAGTGAACCAGTTTTTATTATGGTTATTAAAATCTTTAAGGTTTATGCGTTTAATAGGACATGATACATCAAAACACCACATTACATTTTCCATAAATAAATTAAAAGATATATTTATATCCCATTCATAAATAAAATTCCAGTTATTTATTTGAAGGCGCCTATTTAATTCTGCAATATTCTTTTCCTAGAATTCTCCTATAACCTAACTTAACTTCGTTGTATTTAGAACGAGTTATCAATGTATCAACATTAAAAGAAGTAATAAGTAATAATAATAATAATAGTAATATCAATAGAGAGATGCATTGAACAGCTGCTGTCACGCTGGAAGTCTCACTTCACCATAACATCAGGTGCACAGAAGGTCACGACAGCAGGTGGCATTTAGGAGAGAAGCTTTCCAGGGTGACTCCCTGAGTCCTCTCCTCTTCTGTATCTCACTGCTGCTGTTGTCTGTTGGACTCCGCCAAACCCGCGGATATCAATGTGGACCACCTAGCGACCGGAGGCATAAGGTCACCCATCTATTTTATATGGATGACCTTGAACTTTATGCCTCCGGAGAGTGCGAACTACAAAACGCTATTAGGGTAGTCGAAAAATACACGCGAGAAATTGGTATGGAGTTAGGATTGGGCACATATACAGTCGTCCACCTCAAGAGAGGACGATGCGGGGAACTCTCTGAAGATGCGCAGACGGAAGCATCCTAAGACATCTGGATGCAGGAGAGACCTAACATACCTGGCTGTGCAACAAAGGCACATCCAGGATGTAACACAATTAAAGGATTCTCTCCGCGGCAAGTACAGACACCGCCTCCAAAAGATTTGATCTTCAGAACTTTCGGGAAAGAACAAAGTGTCTGCTACTAACATGCTTGCCGTTCCGGTTCTGCTCTACTCCTTTGGAGTAGTGAAGTGGACGGTAGATGAGTTGCGCCAATTAGACAGAGATACCTGCAAGATGATGAATAATCAGAAGTATTCATCCTAGATCATCCATTCCTCGTGTGTACCTCCCACGTCAACGGGGGAGGAGTCTGGAGTGTACACATTGCAGAATAGTACTGACTATAGCATATAACATTCTCAGGAGCTCAGAGCCCATCTTACGGTTTGTAAAACATCACAAAACTGTAGGAGTGGGAGCAGGACTGTTCAAGGCAACAAAAAGAGCTGCAGATGAACTCGGTCCCGCATCTGACATCAGGCGAGGAGGCCGGCGAGATGCTGATGTAGAGTTAGTCACTGAGCTTCAGTCAAATCGTCTGAAAGCCCGAATTAGAGCTGCTGAACGGGAAAAACTGTTTAGGCAGCACGTCAATAAACTCCAGTATGGTGTCTTCTGTAAGAACATAGAAACATTGGGTTTATCGACTAGGCTGACATTCATCTATTTAAGGTCAGTTGGGCTTAAGTCTGAGACCTAGATGTGTGTACCAAATTTGAAAGCTTTTTTCTCAAAAAACTGTAGCTGCATCGCGAACCACACAGACAGACAGACAGAACATTTTTTTTGTCTGAAATTTTGTGTATCGTCATAATTCGTCGAGATTCGTCCAGAAATGCAATAGAAATTTTCAAAATTTTTTTTCACGAATACGTACCTCCTCACTTTGAGGGGGAGGAAGTAAAAGGAGACCTAATTGACATTAATAACTACCACCCTATCAATTGTGACATCACATACCCCCTCGATTATTTATTTACTTCTTTTACATCCTTATTCATCTTTGATAAGTTTTACTTTTGTCGTGAAGTATTTTCGTGAACGGCTAGTTTTTTAATGGAGGACCTAAATTTGTTGTGATATTGTAACTTTGCAAATTCATTTATAAAGTTTTAGTATGTTTCTTTAATCTGATTGAATTTAGTTTAATTACCTACTTTTATAGATTACCGAGATTTTTAACCTGCGCTGCACTAATTTAAGGTTTAAAGAATGAAAAGTATATGTAGTTTTGACTTATTAATTTTCGCCTTGAAAATAGAAATAAGTCAAGAAAACTCAAATAACGTTTGAACAGATTTATTTTTGTAAATAGACAACTGTCTCAAATACATTGCAAATAATCTGCTCGAGTAAGCAATGTAACAAAACCTTGTTAATTGCAGGGGGAAAATTTGCCTTGATTGTAGTGAGGTATGTAAAACTTTACATATCCGTGAAAGAGAAACCTCTCTTGTATGAAGGACCTAGGCGCCCTCTGCTGAACTAGATAGAGAAACTCAGATAACCATGCTTTGTATTGATGCACGGGCCGCGATACAGAGTGCTTTAGAAACATATGATGCTGCAATTATTCTTTGGGACAACTGCCCTATTTATTAGGTTTCCCGAGTGCATCCCACCTTTGTGGTTTAAATCAAGATGAAACAAACTGCTTTGTAGTATTTAAAGTGTGAGAATGTGTCAAGTGCTCCAGGACACTATTATGTAGGTGGTAACCATAAAGAATTATGCGGATAATCTCAAGAAAATCACTGAAGAACCCCCTGTCGATAGACAAGGTCCTAAAGTTACCATCCCAGATGGCAGAGTGAAATAGCAAGTCAGGTTATCTACCCCTGGCCCGACCCAACTAACAGCTGATCGTTCAAGCACTTCTTACAAGATGTAATCGTTTATAATGTTACACTGTATACCCTCCAGATATTTATTATCAACAGAATATTATTTTCAAACCTGAAATAACCCTAAACATTTATACTAAACATGAAAGAAAGTTATACACTTGACATAAAATTATTATAGTTCATATTAAATGGACTGACTCTTTGAGCAAATTGTACTAAAATGCAGCTTCTGTCAGATACCTAGCTCATTGAAATATCTATTAATCATTTGGTACCAGTGCGTAAAATACTGAAATTCTCATACACCAAGCGTATAGAGTCGTAATTTGATTGACATCATTTTATTGTTTAAGTTTTAGAAATTAAACTGTATGCCATGAAACTCATAAAAAAAAATGTGTGCGGAAAGAATGGCAACATGATATGAAAAACTATTTAATGTTATCCTTACCTAGTCTCGGACAAACACTAAAATCCGCGGGGTGCGTTTCCTCGGATTCGTAATTAGACCCTTGAGTACTCGGATTCATACTGGCGGTGAGTGTTGTCGGTGGGTACACATTAGCAAAGCACGGTATATGAGTCTTCAGGCCAGGAAGGCCAGGCGTAGCACCTAGAGAGTTCCACGCAGCGGCCGAGGAATGTCCCCGCTGGCAGAGCGCGGTGTATGGGTCCTCAGGCCCCGAAGGCCAGGCATAGCACCTAGAGGTTTCCCTACAGCGGCCGCGGAATATGCAAATGTGTAGTACGCCAATTAAGCGCGGCTCTCTGTCCTGAAAATAGGCTAGAGCCCCAGAGAGCTTGTCTATTTCTGAGTTTCCGATTCTAAAGAACCATGCGTATCGCGCAGGAGTTGTCAAAGTTGTGACCACGAATTTACGCCATCGCGCGTATTTATATCATTTCTCGCGAGAGAGGTCGTTGCTATTATAAGTGGGACTCGGATAGCAAAACGTCAGTCATGCAGCTGTGATCATTGAACGGGCCACACACCCATGGTACTTGAAGATAAGTGCCTCGATGACACATACACACCGTATACCTTCAATCCAGCCCTTGGTAATATGGTTTCTACCCAGCTTGTCATGGTTATTTGTTTATTTTATAAATTCTTAGCTGGCTCATGACTGTGAAACTGTGTACAGTTTCGTCAACTTTTAAAATGTTTTAAGAAATACCGTAAGTTATTTTACAAGGCGAATAATTTAGAACCGATAGTTTGAAAACTATCAATAAAACGTTTTTCTACCAAAAACTCAAGGAAACGATTTAACATTTTAACGCAACAATTAATTTTGATTTCAATGATGTTATTGCTTTGAAATAATTTAGTTTTATGTGAAAAAATAGGAAATATATTCGTGAAGAAGCAGCCCATGCTGAGGTGCTTCATTATCATTCCCATCTTCGGTAAAGTTTTAGAAATTCTATTAAAATATAAGCTAACGTAATTTATCTATAGTTATTTATTTGTGGCATCCTATAAGGTTTCTTCTCACCTTCTTTGGGTATTAAGCCCACTGTCTTATAAATTATTTAAACAAATTGCTAAATAAATCTCTGTGCCAAAAGGATCAATCAGAGGCTGTTTTTTGGAAAAATGCTTTTTCCTATTCAAAAAATGTCTCACCTAAAAAAATTAAACCAAAAAAAAAAATGAAACTTACATGTCAAATATTTTTGATGATTAGGAGTTGTTGATGTTTTGGAATACTCTGATGCCGTTCTCAAAACTAGAGCAAAATTTCTTTGATAAAAGAATGTCCTTTGTAGCAATGTCAAACATGACATGCTACACGAGTCATATATAACTCGTGTAACAACACATTTGAAACTTCTATGTTTACAAATTTATTTCATTTGTATATGTATAGAGAATTGCATATGTAGCTGTCAATCGATAAATGTTGGTAATCTAACACAGTTCTTCCTCAACAAAGGGCGTACAACAATTTTATTAAAAATAACAAACATAGTTGGGGGGGTAATAGTGATGCACCCTGATTTCATGCACGTACCAGTTTCAATTGAACGTGTTTTTGCATAGGGTGTTTAATTGGATAGTTTTGCCAATAGTTGATGATATATTCCAACAGAACAAGGCTTATTATTGACACTTAATTTTTTTCTTTTGAGTTTGAAGTTGTATATTTTCCAAACTATTGAGTGGATCAACCATCACAAACTTATTTCCAGTCACCATTGCAGACGGAGTACATACTAAGATTGTTGCCCTTAGTCTCTAATGTCACAGGATGTCATTCATGGCCATGACAAGGAGACATGTATGACTCGTTCCGCCAAATACGAAAGTCGATAAAAAACGGTACCGCAGTGAACGTGCGACATTCATAAAAACAAAGAACAATTTGCTTCCCATTCTGATATTCACATATACAATACCAGAGGCAAAGATAAATTCATTGACTAAATATGAATAATAATCTGCCTACTCATTGAAAAATTTTTAATATCAACCAATTTAAAATAACTAGGTTTTTTTATTGACAAATGCTTTTATTCTACTGAGGAATATTTTAACTGAATTTATCTTATCATCGGACAACAAAATAAGAGATACATAGAAACTCGTAAAAAGAGATAACCGAAAGTAAAACCGAAAACAAAAAAGTTTACTCTAAACAATTTCAGGAAAGAAAATATTAGTTCTCAAGAAACATTAAATGACATAAATGAACAGTTACTAAATATGGTACAAGATATAAACAAAAATAGAAATATAAATAATTCACATATAAAACATAATATAAAGACATTTGTTCTATTGCAAACAGATGCAGAAGAAGCAGACAAGACCATACAAATGCTAAAAAACAGAACTACAGTTGGGTATGATCATATTCCAACGAAACTTATTAAGCACTGTGCAAACATATTAGCTGAACTATTATCTATATTAATCAATAAATGTTTTCAAAAAAGGTATTTTCCCAGATAGATTAAAAATCACAGCACTTAAATTGCTATACAAGAAAGGAGATATGTCAGATATAAAAAATTACACACTCATTGGTCTTCTGTCCATAATAGCAAAAGTAATAGAAAAAAATCATAGCAAGTAGGATGTATGATTTTCTAATTAAGTATGAAATTCTAAATGACAAACTAAATGGCTACATAAAAAAGCAATCCACAACAAGAGCAATGTTCTAGATTGTAGAAAACATTACAAATGGATTAAATGAAGAAGAACAAACAGCATGGATCTCATGGACTTATCAAAAGCATTTGACAGTGTACATCATGAAACGTTACTTGAAAAACTAGATCCTTGTGTTTCGTGGACAGACAGCACAGCTATTACAGTCCTATCTGAAAATAGAAACAGTACAGTGACAGAAGATGAACCTACAGGAAAGCAAATAAAATCAGCTAGTTATACAATAGAACGAGGTGTACCACAAGGTTCTATTGTAGGACCAATTTTATTCCTTTTATATTTAAACGAATTACCAGACATTCTGAATCCCTTAATATCATTATTTGTAGATGACACATCGATCACAATAAGAGCATCAAAAGTAAATATTGAGGACGAAATGGGACAGGCGTTAAAAACTTTATATGATTGATTTCTTCAACTAAAACTAAACATGAAACGACTCTACTACAGTTCAATAATAATAATAAGTATTTTATTAGTTTCACCAAAAGGCCATCGACCGAGGTCCTTCAGCCTGTTACAAATGTTTAAAATAATTTACATACCACTTCATTTCATTACAATATAAATATCTGTATATAAAAAAAAAACTAACAGATTTGTTTCATTGTATATTATTCAATGTGGTGATGTGTTCCCATAGGGTTAGCTCTGGAAATTTTCTTCTGCTAGGTAATTCTTGTTCTCTTGTTTTGCAAAGGGATTGTATTATTCCTATGTTGTTTATTTCCTTAGCAAATTTACTGGTTAGGGATTGTAATCTTTGGTTGATTGGTGTTATTTGCGTAATCTCATAGAGAAGGCTGTTGGGAGGGTTATAGAGAGAATTTCTGGGGTGTCTGATATTGGTAATGGATCGCAATGTTGATGTTTCTGTTATTTCTAGGCTTTTTATGACTGGTCTTCTTGTATTGAGGTATAGTGGGTGGCTATATTCTAATAATGGATGGCAGATTGTACTATAAATATGGGCAGCAGTTTTTTTGTTGATTCCTTGGTTTTTATATGTTAGGCTGCGGAAGTGTCTGCTTCTTGCAATGCACTTCTTCATAATTAGTTTGACATGTTTGTTAAAATTAAGCTTATTGTCTATTGTGACTCCTAGATATTTTACTGCCGGTTGACAATATATTGTGCTATTGTCAACAGTTATTGTTGGAGTGTTTGGGGATATAATATGGTTAAACATGATGTATTGAGATTTTAGGGGATTTGGTATCATTCGCCATTTGTTGAACCACGTTAATATGTTCTGCTCATCAGTTGCTGAAGTGCCTCTGCTGTCTTGTAGATGTTCTTGTTATGGCTTACGAGTGCGGTATCATGAACATATTGGAGAATATACAAATTCAGGTTTAAATATTCTAGTTCTAAATTAAAGTTATATATATCATAACTATATTGTAGAGCAAGGGCGAGAGTGGAGAGCCTTGTGGAACACCTTGATGAATTGTAATGTTTTGTGATAAATGGTCATTAATTTTAGTTCTTCCACATAAGTAGTCTTCTACAGTTCAATATAAACAAAAACTTGAAAATTACCTTTGAAAATGAAACACTTATTGCAAGTAATAACATAATGTTTCTTGGAGTAAATATGGATACCCAATTAAACTGAAAATCTCACATAAACTAAATCTCAGCCAAACTAAGTGGTTTTAATTATACAACTTTATCGTCATCGGTAAATGAGGCAGCAAGTTTAAGTGCATACTATGCTTATATCCATTCCCGTCTAAAGTATGGCATAATATTCTGGGGTAATTTGGTAGAAGCACATTGAATATTTAAATTCCAGAAATCATGTATCAGAAGTACATTCCACATTAAATACAATGAAATATGTAAAAACATATTTAAAGAAAAAAAGATACTTACTTTGCCATCTATTTACATCTATGAATGTGCATGTTTCATATAAGAAAGAATATTCAGAAGCTCATTGAAACTTACAGCCGAACAACTATGGGTGAGAATAAGCTTAACAGCTTAGATTTGATTCCAATTGAATCTGACTACATTAAAAATATAGATCTGGACGTAGTTTTGCACAAGTTTAAAAGTATGAAAACAAGAAGAATGTTAGATGATTCTGCTATAAGTTTTGATGGGCTTTAGCCTGTTTCATACTCAGTTGTGTTTATTATTTTGTTGATTTAAACTGTTTTTTGTTTTGTATATTTCTGTATTGCATGAGTTTACAGCAGTTGACTTATTATGTTTTGATTACTTTAATATTAAGAAATAAATTTAAAATTGTTTCATTTGAATACACTATCATTACGATTTGCGTTTGTGTTTCAATAATGAATGTATGAGTCATTTGTACTCTTGCGACTCCAAACTCTATTCACTTAAACTTTGCAGTGTTTGGTTGAACTTAAGTGTGTGAAACATCCAACTACAACCAATTAATGCTTATGAAATAAACATGAAAATGAACTGCTATAGGAACTTTGCTCATGTGTACATCTGCCTGCCATCTGCATCAAGAATGAACGCGAATTTTGTTTTTTATCCTGGCTAATGCTGCAAAGTTTAAATGAACACAGAATAGTTATAAATTGAAATTTTGACCGTCAACTGACGGATCTAAAATGTCAGATTGGTCAAGTCACAAACCTTTGGTCAAAATAGTTTTTTTATATTTTCTGTAGATGTAATGGACCTTATGCAATACTAGTTGGTTAACGATTTTAGTGCACAATATTTGAATAGACTGATTGAATGAATTAACACCAAAATAAATGTCCAGACATTTTGCAACAGTCCAGAATACTGAAAATAATTACGAACATGTTAGTCAAAAAAATACACTGAAAATATTTATACATTTATTTAAAAAATAAATAATAATAAATAAATACCTTCTTATAATACAATCTTTTGAAATTTACTTTATAATGTGAATTAAAACTTCATTTTACCTTCTTTTGACATTAACACTCTCTCAACCATTTTTGCTCTTATCTCTAAAAGAGATTTTTCATGCTCATGGGTTTCTCCCAACTTGAGATTCTTTAATAAGAAATGGTGAATGAATAAACGCAGGCTTTCTCTGAATAATTTTAGTTTATCAGATTGTGCCACGTTCTCAAACACTGACAAACAAGAATCCTCATCCTTATGTAACAGAATTCCTAATAAAATTTGTCTCATAAAACGAAGAGTGACTTTGTCTAGTTCACTAAATTGGACAATCTAAAAAATAACTATCTGATAGTACAAATTTCATACATAATTATAATATATATTACCTTTAAAGTAGATATTGGTAAGCCCTTTTCTAAAAACAAATGTGTCAACATCTTCGCAAGATTCGATATTTGAGATCCTGAATGATCATCAAGTGATTTTAATTTATCCCAAATAGAACATTTTATTGTCATCTGAAAATATTTTATTTTAATAACTGTTGATTTCTGGTTTAAATTATATTTACCTGATATTTTCTATCAAATTCACAAAACTTTTGGGCTAATACTGCATAATACGGATTGTAAGCTTTTTCTTGTAAACAGCAATGTAAAATTACATTAATTATTTCCCTTTCTTGTTGATTTTTTAAACTTAATCGTAAAAGCTTTTCAAATGCATCCAGGTAATCCTAAAAAACAGAGTAAGGTGTCTATTCATCTGGTTTAATAACATTTTATTTGTCAAAAATTAAATTATATTACAGATTTTTTAAATTTAATCGTAAAAGTTTTTCAAATGCATCCAGGTAATCCTAAAAAATAGAGTAAGGTGTCTATTCATCTGGTTTAATAATATTTTATTTGTCAAAAATTAAATTATTATACAGGGTACGCAATTTGACAAAATGAAACCTGATTCAGCAAAATTCCATTCTCAACCATTTTTGAGAAAAGATATGTATATGTTATGGCGAATGTGATTAACTGGGTATAGTACATAATCACCGGAGAATACGCATAACTCCCAATAACTTCGGTTAATTTGAGAAATAATATGGTTTTTATTACTTTCTCCGGTCATTATGAAAAATCTCCAATGCTTGGACAGTGTGATAAATTCTTAAATTTATTCAATTAAACTGGTTATTTCACATAATCCCCAACAATCATGAGATAATGTAATAAATATGTTTTACTACCGGGTGCTGAGCCTATTGCGCATACTTTTTGTGATGTAACTAATTTTCCTTGCCCTAAAATGTCCCTTTTTTGTAATTTTGAATGTTATAAAGGTCAGTGATCGAAAATGAAATGATGGGCAAGGGAAATGGAACGGAATAAGGATGTTTCAAAGGTAATTTTCGGGCAAGGAAAATGACATCAATCTGAATGGTTATTGTAGGGCAAGGAACACAGTGAACTCAATAAAATGTATGTTGTAAACTAACAGTTTTGTTATATTTGTAAGCTACCAATTTTTTTATAATGTTTGTTGCCTGTACAACCAGTAATTATATAGTCGAAATTCTTTTTTTAGATGAGAATTTAATCAGGATAAATAATCGTCGAAAGAAAGAACATTGAATGACCATGTGACTTAGGTTCAGGGATCATTTATTAAAAGTACTTAATATGTTAAAATAATTACCTCTGCAGACATTATTATACAAAATATATTTCTTCTCGTATCTGTATTCATTCTTTGCTTTCTTGCCAATTCTAATAATTTTTCAGGAAAACCCTCAGCTTTACTTGATGTTTCTAATTTTTTATTTTCAGGGGCGTTACCAGTCCAAGCAGAGCCTACTACCCACCATTTACCTCTTTCTTCAGCTAAAAGGAATTTTTTTTACGTATACACTATGATAATAGAAAAGAACAGAACAACACTCAGAGAATGTGAGAAAAAAACCTATAAACATTATTCATGTGTTTTTGACGGTACATTGGTCACATGCTGTGTCTGTGACATCCACTTCCTAACCATAAACTTATATACAGTACAACTTCGAGAATTCAGATGGATATTGTTCCATGGAGTGCCGGATAGCGAGGTTTCCAGATTAGCGAAATTATTATTTTGATATGTATTCTGTATAGAAAATGGAAATAAAATGAAATAGTTATTATAACATATTAAACGATGTTATTACATATTTATTATGTATTTATGCAATATAAAAGAAATACATTACATGCAGATATCCCAAGCAGCACATTTAGTAATCTGTATGTGGTAGCTACTATCAGCAGAACTTTAAAGGTTTCCGCAACTAACAACTGTTACTTAATGGGAACGATCCTTCTACCAAGCATTCACCAAAATGGGGAATAGTTATTACATGGCAATTACTATTCCGGAACCGTCCCTGTTACATGTTGACAACTGGATTATTACGTAAACGGAACGTAACCAAGTAGTAGAAATGACTAACTTTTGGAACAGCTCTAGTGGTATGAGGGAAAACTATATTTTGCTTTCTTGTTCAAACAGCAAAATATAATGCATTGATTCACTGGCCAACATTTAGTTTGAAGAAAAACACCGGACTCTACCTAGGTACCCAGGGGTCGCTGATTCCGATGCCGAGGTCGGTTAAGCTCTATCACGTCAGGTTCAAGGTCATTTGAAGGTCAAACTAAGAAAAGGTGGTTGAAAAATGTGAAAAACTTCGTACATAGGTTTTTGGGGTCTCTGAGTCCAAATCTGATGTTCGATTACCCTTGAAAAGCATTCATATCTCATTTCAAGGTCATTTTGAGATCATTTCAAGGTTAATTTGGGAAAAACAGAGAAGAAGCTGTCAAGAAATCTGAAAAAATTCATATATAGGTTTTTGGGGTCGCTGAGTCCGAATCCGATGTCGGTTGACCTCTATCACCTCATGTTCAAGTTCGTTTGGAAGTTAAAGTAAGAATAGGAGGTGAAAAAAATTGGAAAAAAAATTCGATAAAAAATTTATTTTAAAAAAAATTTTGTTCCAAAACTATGTACAACCGAAAATGCAAAATTTTTGATGGAAAACATTTTTTGTTTTATGTATTATAATGATTTATTTATAAAACATGTTTATAAATGATCATATTAATAAAGAAATGTTTTTCAGAATTATATTTTTATCTATGATGGCATCATCATTCAATAACACAAAAATGGCAAATTAATGTCAACAAAGTATTTATCACTTAATAGAGGTGACACAATTATTTCCCTACAACGTGGTGATGCGGAAATTACAACAATTTTACTAAGTAGCTATGTTTACCAAGAACCGCATATGCGAAGAATGACATCATTATATCAATAATGTTAAACTAGCTACTGCAATGTTCCCTCTTATTGTAGCTATATTCACATATTGTTATGCGTTGTTTTATATAAAACTATAGGAAGTTCATCTTTTTAATATTACGAACAAAAGTGATCATGACTTATGTACTTCACGACCCTAACTTTTAAGTTGGTAAAGCTGACTGGTGGTAGAGATAATTTTATTATTTGGAATTACTATACATTAAGAACTGACTAAAAATCAACTGGTGGACGTATTGTTAGCGAAAATCAAACAAATGAATAATTCAGGCATTTACCTTGATTAACACCAGAATTCATATGTGGTGAAAACCTCGAATGGTCAAAACTGAAATTATTATCCATATTTTCTGCAATCTCATCACTTTCATATGTCGGTAAATTTTGTAACTTCCGAGAGTTATTTATTAGTCTGATTTCCGAATTTGGGCATACATGGATTGCTTGTGAAGCTGACAATATGAATGTAGACAACGTAAAATATATTTTATTGATACAGTTCAAGTATACTCACTTCACACTTGTAGGGCTTTTATTACTACTCAAAACTAAGTGAAATTAGCAAATTCGCTCAGAATTTGATTCAATTTCACCACAAAACAATATTTAAAAGT
The DNA here is from genome assembly GCA_029963845.1 of Rhamnusium bicolor. Classification (NCBI taxonomy): domain Eukaryota; kingdom Metazoa; phylum Arthropoda; class Insecta; order Coleoptera; family Cerambycidae; genus Rhamnusium; species Rhamnusium bicolor. The sequence continues at coordinate 862,621 of JANEYF010004223.1, forward strand.
GTAAATAATGTATAGGTTATGTCTTTATGTCAAATATTAGCAGTTAGCGGGAATTTTGGTAACAAATAATTTTTAGCCTGCTAAATTTATTTTTCTCTTAGCCATATTTTTAACACGATGGATTTTTTTGCATCGGAAAGAATCCGACACATCACTACTTTGAAGTGATTCTTTGGTAACGCTGTGCAGTCTTTATTACTACCAATTTTCCCTTTAAAGTTGAGAATGTTTTAAAGGAAAAGTAATGCAGAGCAATAACTATACAGGACCTGAATTCAGTAGAATCTATGTAACTGTTACTACATAGGCATACTACAAGGTGAATTTTACATTAAAGTCGCAAATTTGATGTCAGTTATGTAATGACTACTATACAGGGGCGGTCGGTCCATGGAAGCAAGGGAAGCAGTGCGTCCCTTGGGATTATTAAAAAACAAACACATAATTAGAACTTTATTATTATTTATCACATATATTAATCATTAAAATTTACTTTTACCCAATTTCAATAGACATGGCCCTGCATTTCAACAGCTAAGATAATGTTGCACGCTAAAACCGTAACGATGACGCACTCGATTAATCGAGCCAACACGAACTCGCGCGACTTCGATATAACTGATAAGCAACTTCTTGAAATGCATCTCATCCCCACTTCATAATCTTGATATCTGAGCTGTATAGCATAGTAATGCGTCTTGTTTTGTAGATTTTAATATCGATTTTAATATTATACTTAATATTAATCTTCCTAGTATTATTCTCAGCTTTTATGCTATATTTGTAAAAAACTTTTTTGGTGTCTCTAAACCTGTGGTGCGGCGACAAGTGATTTTTAAAACGTTGAATATTAGTGCGCGTATAAGCAGTTTTAGAATTGCTTATTCAATATGGAAGCTGGTCCTAGCACTGTGGAAAATATTATTTGCGTTTGTGTGGTGTGCAATTTGTTGAAAAAGGGATTTTCAACATATTCGTTTCAAGATAAACTGGATATTATTAGAAACGGGAGACCAACACCTAATTTAAAACTTTTAAAAACGAAAGTTAAATCATGCTATAGGTACTTTAATATTGAAATGTACAGTACTAATCAGTGGTTAACGGGTTGTGAAAATTTGTATAAATTGTTTTGTTAGCCATGTGTACTTTTCACAAATGAAAAAGGTGTTTGGAATAAAAATGGCTTTTCAGATTTAAGCAACATTCACAAAGTGACAAGGAGGCATGGTAAGTGTGAAACTCATTTGCGAGAGGTTCTAAAAAAAAAACATTTGGAAAATCACGAATTGAGCATTCATTAGATCAGCAGTTGAAAGAAAGTGACCGTAAGCATAATGAACTTGTAAAAAAAATCGAGGTGTTAAAAAGACTTATTGACATTGTTTGTTTTATCGGCAAAAACGAACTTAGTTTTAGAGGTCATACTGAATCTCGGACCGTTGCTAATAGGGACAATTTCATCAATTTAGTTGATTTATTAGCAAAATACGATACAATTTTAAGTAATCATCTGGAATACTCCACGGTATTTTAGCGGTACATCAAATCATATTCAAAATGATTTGATTCAGTCGATAAGCAATATTGTTTTAAAAAAGATCAAGCAAGAAATAAAAAAGCTCCTTTTGTTGCAATTATGTTAGATCAAACAACCGATATTACGAATATTAGTCAGTTGTCAATCGTAGTACGATACATAAATCCAAATGGGAAAGTCCAAGAGCGCTTTTTAGGATTTTTAGACGTAACAATGCAGAGAACGGCTGCAGCTTTATATGCTATAGTTTGTCAGATAGTCGATGATCTACAGTGTGGTGCTAAACTTATCGCCCAAAGTTATGATGGGGCCGCTGTAATGGCTGGTGAATTGGGGAGCCTGCAGGCCAAAGTAAAAGAGACTTTTCAGAATGCAATATTTGTACATTGTTTTGCGCATCGATTAAATTTAGTTCTTGCTCAATCTGCAGCGTGTCTTAAAGAGTGCAAAGTATTTTTTTCAAGTATTAGTGGAATGGCTGCCTATTATATTGCGGCTTTCGACATTTGCTTTAAAATGAGTATACAGAAGCCACGTCTCTTTTCTTAAAAAAAATTTTGCCTCGCTTCGTACTACCCATCACCCTATATCACAAACTGCTTCCCCTGTATCAAAACTCACCGCACGCCCCTGCTACTATATTAAAGTTCCGACGCCAGTTTCCATCACTTTGGAGCTAGTTGGGATGTAATTGAGCACAAAAATTCAAAAATAACAATACATATATAATATGAATATGAGATAAAATAAACAATTTCACAGCACGCTATTAGTTTGTTGACAAGGCATGAAGTGGAGTGAGCATGATATTCGGACTACAGATGCAAAATTCATAAAGTATCTGAAAAATTAAGCGATTCAGATTACTGGTGTGTCCCTCTGTGTGTCAGGACTATCGAAGCTGTACTGTACTAGTTTTACTAAAATGAATCATAGATACACTTAAAAAAAAAAAAGCATTTTACTATTCCAAATTTCAAGACGATGCATTATAACTAGAGCGTGGCAAATCAGTTAGCTCTCAGTAGCATCCCATGTGCATACTTACGTTCCAGATAATTATGACAGATGAATTATGTAACATTGCTGACCTTTTACATGTTAACGACTGAGGACTATGACTGAAATTGTGCATCAACTAACATTTACATGAGTAACACAGTTTCTATGTTTTCTGCTGAAAAAGATCTCCTTTGTGGGGGTAAACACGTGTGTAAAGTGAAAAAGATCATTTGACATCTACCAACATAACATTTGCAAACTTAACTTTCTAAATCATTTGTATGATGTTCCTCATTAAGATATCAATTATCATTACATAACGATTTTATGTAAAATGTCATTATACCGCTTGCTCACTTCCATATCAGGGTCGTCTTTTAGTTTGTAATTTATTTTGTACATTATGAATTATACCGGGTGACACAGGAGACATGTAACACCCCGTAGCATGTTTATTTAAAAAGATATCTTTTTGAAATTTGGTACACTTATATAATGCATAATTGTACTTTTTTAAGTACAAAAAAATTTTTTGTCCATCACTTGCGGTTTCACCGGAAGTGACATCTACTCTGTTATTTTAAATGGCACCCTGTATATTTTTTTTACCTATCTGATTCGTCTCTAGATTCTCTTTTCAACCATGTATCGGAACATGGCATTTGTTTTTAAAATGATACTAATTTTAATGAAGAAAGCAAAATATGATAGGCACAGCAATTGTATTGGACAAAAATAAAAGATAAATAAGTATTTTTTAACTAGGTGAAGTAAAAAAATGGGGTTCCTATCTTGGTTTTTAAGATATCGTGGGTTGTTTAAAGATATTTTTTTTTAAATAAGTTAGATCTTATTAGTCTGTTCAGCTACTGGTTATTCCCAAAAAAATATGAGGCACAAAGTTGCATGCCAGAGGTCTTTCGATATCACGGCACACTACGCATCAATATCTGCCAAGGTTCATATCAGGGCCACCTAGACTTAACAAACTAAAATTGATATTAACTGTCATTTTAGAAACAAATGCCATGTTCCGATACATGGTTGAAAAGAGAATCTAGAGACGAATCAAATAGGTAAAAAAAATATACAGGGTGCCATTTAAAATAACAGAGTAGATGTCACTTCCGGTGAAACCGGAAGTGGTGGACAAAAATTTTTTGTACTTAAAAAAAGGACAATCACGCATTATATAAGTGTACCAAATTTCAAAATAATATCTTTTTAAATAAACATGCTACGGGGTGTTACATGTCTCCTGTGTCACCCGATATATGTAAGGACTCTGAAGAATTTTCTAACAGTTAAATACTGCCAATATCATTGTATAATTGTTGTGAATCACGGTATAATTATTGTTGTGATTCACATTTACTGCTGCTTCCATTTCAGAATTTTTGAAATATTTTTGGGCCTCAGAGATTCTTTTGATTCATTAGGATTTAACTGTAGAATGAAATCCTTTAATCGTTAAAAATACCCATATAGTCTGTTCACATAAGCTTTGCAGCGTTAGCCAGTATAGGGAACAAAATGCACGCAGATGATTGGTGCAGATGGCAGGCAAATATACACAAGTGCAAAGTTCCGATAGCGGTTGCCGGTTAAATCAATTTTCTTTGTTTATTTTATTTCATAGGCATCGGTAGTAGTTGGACGTTTGTAGATTGTGTTTTAATATAAATTGAATTGTGTTTTCGACAACTGATATTAATATGTAAGAATTAAATCTAATTGTTACTGACCAATATATTCCCTTAACCTTACCTAAAAATAATAATATGTGTTATATTTAAGACAGACGGAAAGGGTCGCTCTGCGAGGCCAGGCAACAGTATTTTATGTACTCATATGAATGAACGCAGTATAATATGTTGTATATTTTAATCACTTTTTTACACAGGTCAGTTCAAAATGCAGCATATTGCTTTATATTAAGATAGAGAGAAACAACATTGTTTAAAGCAGAAGTATGAAAATTGTGCAGCAAAAAATGTGGTCGGCTCTAAAGCAGGTAGAATTTAAAATTGTTTTATTTTCTGACATTATTTCTTATGGGTACACAAAATAAAAAGTAATGGAAATTTTTAAGACGTTTGGCTTTCTTATAGCTAAATCGAAATTTTTTATTTAATTAGGATGTTCTTATTTCGGTGTAACCAGTCATTTTAGTTTCTTATTCAAAACTTTAAAGAAAATATGTCAATTTTATTTTTGTTATTTTGTTTCTTTCCACTGCTAACCAATAAAAGGCATTTCTTGTTATTGTAAATAAATTTACGTATGTACGTACACTTTGTTGAAATATTTTTCCACTGATTCAATAAACCTAAAAGGCATTTATCTTAATTCTAATGCCTTGAAATATTTTTTATGCCTGGTAATAAATAAGTAACCCACAATGATATATTTATTACGCCTGGAAATACACAATTTACAATACACTCGCTACTTTGCCCATTGTAAATTGGGCTCACTAAGTCCAACCCGCCACTGCAAAGTTTAAGTGAACAGACTTTAGTAGCATCCAACTGCCTCTAGCCAAGACCCCCAACGTGTTAAAATAGGTTGCAGTGGAAGTTGTATGTCAGGACAAGCTAACTTAAAATTTGTAACGCGCTTAAAGGTTTTCAGAGGGTGTTAGCACGCCCTTGTCGCCAGATTGCCAACATAAATCCTTAAATCACTGTTAACATTTTTCTATTGATAAAAATTAATACAATTTAATTGGATACCTAGTGAAAACGCGGCCTTCGCTCACGTTACACTTTAGATCTTTATATTTGTCTATATGCTTAAAAATGTAAGACACAAATTTTAAACCAGCACACCATGGCACTGTTATTTTTTTCAGTTTATATGGTCACAACAAAATACCTAAGCTAACTGGAATACGGCTAGCAGAGATTTCAATTATATCTGCTGCATATAGTGTTTGCTGGCCTACGTACATACGCCTACGATCAGCTATGCTTTGCTATGCTCTAATTATATTAAAGAATAAAGCCGTAACGAACAAAGTATGTCTAATTTTATATATACTAAAGGTGTTTTGTCAATTTTCTAATCTAATATTACCTTTCAATAAATCTTCCAAAGAAATGCTTAACTGTGTTACATAATTGCCTTTTCTAATGAAACCCTTCATAAGTTTCTTTAAACGCTCTGAATAAGATGTGTCATAATTTGGAATTTTGGTAACATTATTATTTTTTATGGCAAGTAGTATTTCCAGCATAAATTTCACTCTTGGACTAAAAATAAAAGTGAAAGTGTATTAAATAAATAAAAATTATATTGTTTGTTACATACTTATCTCTTACTTCTTCAGAGGTATTTGCTGCTCGTTTTTGTAGGTCGAGAATTAAATTCTTCAGAGCTAGGGGGTCATCTTTTCGCAAAGTAAAACCAACACTTTTTAAAATATTCAAAATACATTCAACATCCTTTTCTTCAAATTTAGTTGATAATTTATATAATATTTCATATAATAACTTGGCTTCAAACAGCTTAAAATTGTATAACTGGGATACTATGTTAACAATATTGTCCAACGTCTTATTTTCTACATCTTGATTCACATTTACATACTCATCAAATTTTTTTATTATGGATTGTAAGAAATGTGCTCCTAGAAATAATTAAGCATAATAATATAACACATATTAAATGATATCTGCTGGTATATTACATACAGATGGTTTGACAGGTGTTTGGAATGCAGATAAAAACACAAAGGGGCGAACACGGTCATTAGTATGCACAATTTACTTTTATCCGTTAAATATTGGCCAAAGTTGTGTAATATACCTGAGAATTAGTGAACCATTTGACTACAATAAGATGCAAGGCCAGCTTGATAGTATTGCCATTTTAGAACAGTTGTATTAAATTTAGTATATTTTTGGTATCATAGCAAACAAGTGTATTGTAGGTACCATCAATTCCAATTTAGTACATTTTGCTAAACGATCTATAAAAATGTTTAAATGTTACGATTTTCTTCAATTACATGTAGAAACCTACATTAGCCCTTCATGAATAATTATGCTTCTGACAAGTAGGTGGCATATTTATGATGAGTTACCGTTTACCGATTGCGGATCTGCGTATTCATGTTTTTCATGTTATATTTTGTTGTAAACGTTTTAGTTTTACCCTTTTAAATTGTTTATTTGACATTTTCTACACTGTTTTTGTATGCCACTCTGTATATTTTTTTCAGTGAAGAAATAAAATTAATATTATTATTATTATTATTACTAAGAGCCGTGTTCATCCCTTCGTGAGTTTACCTGTATACCGGGTGTTACTGAGATATATGGTTTACTTGCGCAGGTATGAACTTAATGCTGACATGTCAATTTATAAAGACTTACCCACTTCAGTTCCAACATTAGCATGTAGTACAGTTATCAACACAATATGCTCAATTAATAATCTTTCTGGTGTAACAACTTGTGATATTAAAGATTCCATCATTAAATTTGTTAAAGTATCATTCATATCATTTCGACTATTATTCATGTACAATTCTTCCATTTGCGTTGCAATGTTGTGCATATTACTCTCAGCCAATCTATTTAGAAGACCTAAAAAACATGAAAATTTAATAACAATAATAATAATCTTTATAAGCAACAGTACAGGATACATATAACAGATTTCTTATGGAATAGTATCTCCAAAATAAGATGCATGTGTCTAATACTAGCAAGGACCTTATTAAGATCAATGCAACAGTTGTCTTGGAATCTGCGGACTACCGGGCCGTAGTTTACTAGAATTAAAAATAAATAAAAGTGTTAAAAATTTCCGAGGATTTTTCTAATTCTTTATTTAATTTTTTTATTTTATTTTGACCAGAAGACATTTTTTTCGTTATTCTACCAGCTAAATTTCCCTCAATAATAAAAGTATCTTTAACACTGTTTCTGAGGTATTTTTCAATGGCAGAAGGCCTTCATGTAGAGAAGCCTGTAAAACGTACTCCCAGTTCTGTATATATCATGATTTGTTTATAAAAATAAAGCCAATTTTCATGAAAACAGGACTGATCATCAGTACAAAACAAGAAAAAAATACTTTCTTTTACCTATAAACATAAGCAATTTTTTTTATGGATTGTAAATTTTTTAACATGAGAGAATCCAGGAATAAACACCAGAAATTTATCTTGACAAACTCATCTCTCTAGAGCATCCGTAAATAGAATCATAAAACGTCAACAAATTCATCCTTGTGTAAAAAAAGTTTACCAGCTTAACATTTTGTCACTTCATCCGAAATCAAAATAATAATTTTCATAAAACCATTCTTTTTACGGATGAAGCTTGTTTTATAAGAAGAGGCATCATAAATTTACACAATATCCACATACACTCTGATGAAAATCCACATACAATTGCGTCACGCCATTTTCAACATGAATTTAAGATAAATGTTTGGTCAGGAATTATTGGTAATAATCTGATTTGGTCCAATTATTTTGACAAATCGGTTAAATGGAAGGTTATTTACTTTCTTCAAAATACACTTGAGGATTTAAGAGACAATTTGCCATTACCACTTTGGCATGAAATGTGGTTTTGCACATTTTATCGCTAATGTAAGAAACTATCTAAGTGAAAAATTTCTGAATAAATGGATAGGACAGCTTCAACACTAGGCCCCTAGATCACCAGACCACACTCCTTGTAATTTTCATACTTGGGGAGCCACTGAAAGAACAAGTATTTCACGCCAGTTCCATCAGATGTTAGAAAAAGTAGTTTAATTTTCGAAAAAGAATAAATTTGTGTATTGCAGAGAATGGTGGACAATGAACAAAATCTTTAAAGATTTTTTAGTTTCAAAATTCAATATTTAATAGATAAATCATAGCCTACTTCCATGTTTTTGTTTTTTGTTTGAATATTCATTTATTTTTTCTCCTAATATTAATTATGAAAATCAATTAAAAAAATTTAAATAAAATTTTGTATGACCTCAGAAAAGAATTTTCAAATTAATAAAAGAATAAAAATGTACCCCTAATTTTAGGAGGGACTCGCTCCAATAACACCTTGCTGTATTTCAACTACGTTCAAATTAATATGGATTAAGCTCTGTAATGTACTTTAGTTGTGTGTCAAAATGGAACATGGTACCTCAAACTAGTGATGTCATGGACAGGTACTTTTCAGTATTTAGAGTACCTGGTAGTTTTACAGTAAGTACACGTTACTTTGTTCCCCTTACTGTTACATTTTCCTAATCATACTCCAATGGAAAGTTACCTAATTAAAGTACTGTATGACAACCAACACTGATGTGCTTTTCCACAAAACACCATATAATATAATGCACTCAATATACTATATACTACACTGTATGACATCTATACTACATTACGACACGCGATACCCGTACTTTTCAACGTATCACACATACCTAATGCCTACTACTACTCTTGGCAGTGTTTATAAAGTATGTTTAATCAACCTAATGAAAACATAATTTTTGAATGTATTCATCAGAAAGTGCTTCATTTGCCAGTGTAATTTGTAACTATGGTTTAATACTCTTGCTGTATTACAGAAGTTTACTGCTTAGGTAATATTTGAGATATGTCAAATAACTCCTTTAAATTTCAGTATTTTTTCATATAATTTTATGATGAATCAAGGAAGCGTGAAGGTTACGAATGGAGGGGGAAGGGAAATTCAATGCACTTGTAGTACATGTTTCATTTATTGTTAAGCAGGTACGAAATTGACCGGTTTGGTTAGTGTTTATACTATATAAGCACTGGTTGGGTTTAGACAAGCTATTAACCATTTCGAGTCGAATTGTTTTGCACACATTGAGTCCTTGCGCTCTGAAGAATCTGATCCACAACTACTAAAATGTATTATATCGAAATTCCAAATTATGTTTAAACGTGATATAAACACCGTACATTATACACGTAATAGATTTAACATCACACTTCCTATTCCTTCATCTATTCAGACAATAAACTCGATTCTTTATGCTAGTAAAAATATATCCAACCATCTTCCTGTAAACCTGAGGCAAATTGTAAATGAAAATAATTTAGAAATGAAGTAAAGAAATTATTGATTAAAAAGGCACATTATTCATTGAATGATTATTTTCAAGATTCTGAAATTGACTAAATTGTTTTATAATTAGACTAGATTTAAAATTTCTATGCAGGGTGTGTGCTGTACAATATTTTAGTTTGGTTCTATATATCATTATTTATATACTGTTTTATCTTTCACCACTTTTTTACATTAGGATTAAGGTTTGACTTTGTCAACAAAAACATTTGTATTTTCCTGACAATAAGGCATCTTTGATTGATTGATTGATATACTTTATAAACACTGCTCTTGGTCATGGACTGGCGGGCGGGTGTACTTACATTAATTAGTGCATTGGATTTGTAACTATGATAATTTGGTCTGATACCGAATGACTTGAGACTGCCGTGGTGTGGTATGCGACTACCTGCAGTCTGCAGTTTGAACACAATATCATATAAATGCATCGAATCTTGTTACCAATTTCAACCACGTCAGTTGTGAGAGAGTACCCGAGTAACGGATACTTCTTGTAAACAACTACCCAGCACTTCAGATCTCACCAAGTAATGAGTATTTAGTAACGGTTGTAATATTGACATCACTACCTCAAATAGATTCCAAGGTGAATTTTTTTCAAACTTTTGGGGCAACTTTGAAGGGCTAATCTACCCAGGGGTGCAATTTTGTATATAGGTAAATTAGGTTAAATCGTCATATTTTGAGCTAAACTTTCTGAAACACCCTGTATAATTTCCTTCTTTTTACTTTCTATTTTAAATTGACCTATATTTTAATGAAGATATTTGTATGTTTGTGTTATCCCTTTGAAAATTTTCTCAACTGCATTATTTTTGTACAGTTTCTGGAATTAATAAGTTTCATTATTATTAATATTTATTTATAGAGTTGGCAAATCGGTCCGAAAGTCACGGGCGGAGCCAGGTAGAGAAATACCCAAATATGTAAGCGTGACTTGTTTACTATTTTAGCAAAGACTAACATTTGATTTAGTCTATTGTTATGCCTTGTGGTGTGTACAACGTAACTTATTCCTCTCCGTTGTATTGTTGATAATTTTATTTGTTGTATTTTATTCTTGATATTAATTTAATAATAAGTACGTAGTCAGCATTAAGACTGCTGACTGGCGAGTGGTGACTGCTCTACTAAACTTCGTGCGTTACCGTGTCAGGGACATTGTCCCCGCCAGTGTTTTCTGTCTCTTTTGCTTTCTGACGATTCGCGCATAAGTTTATTTCACTTTAATTCGTTGTAAATTCGGTCCGTAGCTAGCTTTGAGGACACGTTGTGGATTGAGCCAAGATTTTTAAATTCTATAAATGAATAATGTAATGATCTAGATATTTGAATAGTATTGTGCATAGAATGAACTAGAAACTTTAATATATTTTTTAAGAATATTAAAAATATATATATTATATATTTTTAAACTTCAGAAAATGAATAGCTCTAATTTTTTATTTGTATGTGGGAGGTCATTGACCAAATGACCCTATAGAAGAACCGCCAGTGATTTTTTTACCAATGTCAAGGATTCTTTACACTAAACAGTCAACCATTAAGTAAAAGTTTATCATTGTGAAATGGGAAGCGAGTTCTGGCCTCTTTCACTTCATCTTCCATCATGCAAGTACCTCTGTTTGTTTGGGTGCCTACTTTACATTTCTTAGAGAAAGATTTATGAGTTATGAGCGTTGAGAATTTATATGGCGGCTGACCATCTATGATGTAGGTATTTAAATCTTTGGAGATATTGTTTTACAACTAACATTAGCCTGATACATTTATCAGTAAATAATTAGTACTAAATGCCCACCAAAATCATTTTGTTTACAAAAATTATTATAGCTATTCTAAACTGTATACAAAGAGGCATGTTCTTTGATAGTAATAATCTGAATATAATAAACATAAAATAGTGATCTGAAATTATTATCGACCAAATATCTTTTCACTGACTGGAAAAATCCTGCTACTCACATTCATAAAATAAAATAAACACTTGGAAATGCACCTGTGACATCAAATTGTATATTAGGTAACTTCTGTTCTCTAAAAACCTTGATCAGAACTATACCCATAGAAATACCTATTGGACATTCATAACTTTGACAGGGAAAGGAATAATGGTTTCATATTTGGTACAGCTAATACACTAACGATTCTAGAGAAGTGCATGTATGACAGGAAAAAATCCAGGTCCACACTGCATAAAATTTAGTTGGTTTTTTTAAATTTAGAAAACATATGCTTTTTTTTAAATTTCTGTACTTTTGTGGTTATTAATCGATCTTTTGCTCATTTTAGTTACAAAATTATTTTAATCAAATTAATATCGTTTTTAAAACTTTATTCTTGTACATTTAACTCTGTATTTAAATAACCACAAAAGTGTAACAGAAAAAGTGAAATAGGCCATTTTGCTTATTTTCTTCTGTTCTTCGAAGACCGTATTGAAATTTCAAAAAAAGTATACAGAGGGATGTTTTCTACAGGTAAAAAAAGAAACTAAATTTTATAAAGTCTGGACCCAGATTTTTTTCCTGTCATATATGTCCTTCTGAAAGATCGTTAGTGTATCAGCTGTACGAAATATGAATTCCATTCCCTGTTAGACATGATAAAAAGTAATTTTGGCCGAAAATCATAAATCACTCAGTGTCTTAGTAATAAGTGGCCAATGCTGTATTTATATGAGTGGTCCTGATTACCCTTGATGTCCTCTACCTCCCAATAAGCTATGTTCCTCTCAGGATGCAACACCCTGTATAATTCTAGCCCTTAAATTATATGTAAAAATGGTAGCAAATATTTTAGGTATAAGGTACATAATGGTCAATTTTCTTAAATATTTCTATTAGAGATGTGGATTTCGTGGAAAAGTAAAATTAGGACAAGTTTCCACGGACATGTCCGGACTACTCGGAAAGTTAGACCTAACCTCAAAAATAAAAATATATTGGAGGCATAGCAATTGAACAGTTAGATAGATTTGAAAAGTTTAAACCAAAATAAATTGGTAACTCAAGGGAAACTTGGCTACCTCGTTCCATCTTCTAGGGGTTTATATATCAGCGTATATGCAGAAGTTATGTAATATTAGGCGAGGGTTGTGAGGGTGATATACCATCCTTTGGAAGGTATGTAAAGCTACTACTTTTCATCCCTTGTTTATTAAATATTAGACAAGTAAAAAATCCCTACCCTTCGACAGAGAAGAGGTTTGGCTAAATTTACAGGTTGAGAGTAGCTCGTCTCCTGGTGTCGGTGATTGGCCCTGGTAGCGGAAATAGACCGACATTAAATGACAATAAGTTCTTACTTATTGCCTATTTTCACCACTCAATCCCCCCCCCAAGAGCATAGGTCTGTATACGCCACTGACACAATTAGAGACAATAGACATACACCCAATATCTAAATATGCTAGGATTAGTTTCTGCTTTAGAAAAAAATCTAAGCTTCTCGACCACGGATAGACACGTGACTCTGGGGTAAGAGACATGTCTTCACCGTTCGGCTACAAAGCCACAATTGTGTTAAATCGAAAAATTATAGTTTTAAAAAATATAAATAAATTACTTTAAAATTTTTAGAAATCTACTCTAATCACTTTTTAAATATGAGTATGACTGATGGCTTTCATAAAGGCATTCCGATTGTCTAGAAAAAAACTTAACAAAACCATTTTTTTTCTTTAAATATTCTATTAACATATTTGTTGCCTTCCCAATTCAATTTTTCTTTTCTTTCATTTAAAATACCTGCATTTAATAACGAAACTGACAAGTGACAAAAATGTCAAAATTATTTACGCCCTAAAATTAGATAAACATCAAATTTACGATGTTGTCACATTTACCAACCGCTCATTATAACATATTACCAACTCGATAACGAATATGAGTCAAGAATTGCAAAATTCCAAATCCTCATTAAATGCCATTCGTTTTTTAGTGAATGCGTAATATAACAAAGAATTGGCCACCAGTTGTATTGTTGTTGCCTAATATGTGATTTAAAAAAATAAGCCCATACCAACATCCTTTACCTTTTAGTTGTCTTTTAAGTCTGTTAAGTTTTTCTAATCTTTTTTTATCTTCTGGCATGCCGGTTACCAATTTTGCTCTTACTGCTGGTGGAATATATTTTTCTTCATTTTTCTAAAAATAAAAATAGAAGACATAGTAATGCATTTATACTATTAATAAAATAATAGAAAATTGAAGAATTCTTATAGCTTTCACAAAAAAAAAAACACTATGGTAGTTTACCACCTAGGACTCATTTCAGCAAGAGGCACAGTGAATATTATGCCTAGAGCTCAAAAATTTTATTAGACAGCACTGCACACAAACAATATTTGGGATTTTAAAAACCATTGCTCATTGGACAGGTAAAAACAAATAATTTAAAATAAATTGTAGATAATAATAAAATAAATATTAAGTAAGCTTTCATAAACACCAACTTACAATTATTATTTTCCCATCCTTAGCTCTCAATCTTCCATAAATATCTTCCCAAGTCTCATCTGATTTTTTTTTCGTAGGACCCTTAATTTCATTATCTTCATCAGAACAACCAGAATTATCTTCTGACCCACTGTCACTAGAATACTCTATTTCACTATCTTCATTTTCAGAATCAATTAATTCTCTTTTCTTTCCTGTGACCTTTTCATCACAATTTTTTTCTCTTCTTTACCTTCTGACAGTTCTCAATTATTGCACTTTGTACATTTTTGTATGTTTTCTCTTCACCTATGTCATCTGAAATATCATTAAGTTTTCTTTTTAATTCTTCTTTGTTTACAACTTTTTCTCCTTTTACATTCAGTTTCTTAGTTATAATTTCCTCACTATCTGAAATGCTACTATTGTCATGATTTTCAGATAAATTTTCATCATCAATGTTAGCCGTATATTCCTCTGTTTCCAATGTTTCTAATTCACTATCCAATTCATCTTCATCATCAGAGACATCTTCATTAAGAAAATCTTCAAAATCCTCATTCTCACTTATAATATTTTTGTTAGCCATCAACGCAAAATCTTCCTCAAACTCATCATTCACTTCATTTAATTCTTGTTCTGCTGTAACTGCAGTTTTCATTGCATCCGATTCACAGACCTCAAGTAAATCTAAAAATTAAAGGAAATTTAAATAAATCCAAATTATTAATATTAACTACACATAGTTAAGAGTGCTAATGAATGAATGTTTAGTTTCATTCATTAATTCTTTATTTTCCGAAATGAATTTAAAAAAAATTATATTGATTCAGCATTAATTTTTTAAAAAATAACAATAACAATTGAGAAATGTTTTTTAAAAAACTTTGCTTTAGTAGGGTATTATAATATACAGTGAGCACTGATTCAACTCGAGGCATTAAAGAAAAGCAAATAGGTGTGTACCTTTTACCACCAATCTCAGCTAATCTAAGTAGTTTTATGGTTACGGAGGCGACATCAAAACAAATTATAATTTTATTTATGCAGTGTAACTGTAAACAACTTAGATTAGCTGAGATTGGTGGTAAAAGGAACACACCTAGTGATGTATGTGTAGATTTCTTATGTGGAGTATATGCTTTGAGCAGCAAGTTAGGGGTGTGATTCTCATTACAGGTGGAGAGGGCACAATCCATACACGTCATTAGTTTATTTGCTTTCCTTTTAACACCTGTTTGAATTGAAACAGTGCTCGCTGTATTTATATTAGATGTTTTTGAACAATATAATTTTTTATTTTTATTAGAGGTACACTAGTACTAAACGATATCTGCCTATAATTTTCCTCAAGTTTACATTGAAATTTTTTTTTAAATACTCACGTTTCATCTTATTAAAACTTTTGGGAACACATTTGCGTATTTTATAGAAATATAACTCTACTTAACATTATTAAAAAAGGACCAACTAGGTTACTAACAGGGGTTTTAGTTTTTGGAAAACCTGATCGAGAATGAAAAGAATCTCTAGTGTATTTCAAACATTACAAATATCAGTAAATGATGTTTTGCACTGTTAGAGCATTATGTTAGGAACCACTAAAGTTATATACAGATTGTGGCAGTGAACATTTACTATAATCAATTTTTTTTTTTCATTTCTCAAAATTACTCTCAGTTTTGCCATTTTAAAAACGTATTTTTTATGCAAATAATTTAAAACTTTTAGATGCCCCAAACCACGTAAATTAAAGTGGAACATAACCTTCTAAAGGCACTTTTTCATGAACGCTTTAGTAGTGTTGTTAGTTTTTTTTCCAGTGTTCAGGTTTTGAGATACAATCTACAACTTTCAATTTTCAGTCTGCAGACTGTACTAGCAAAAGCACTTTATGCCTTACTTCAGTAAGACATAAAGTGCTTTTTGCTTTTCTGCGCATCTCACGGTCGGAGTATACTTTGTCAAGTTGTAGAATTCTTGCAAAAGTCAAAAAACACAAACAACTGTTAATTGTGTTTTTTTAATACTGTACATATCAAAATTTTCAAGGTTGGTGTACAGCATTTTTAGGCGTGTTACAAAGAACAACCAACAGTTGTTTGTGTTTTGACATTTGCAAGGTTGTACAACTTGGCAAAGTTCGTAAGACGTGCAGAAAATTAATAAGAACTTTATGTCTTACTGCTGACTGTACTAGCCAATCTTACTTTTCATCACTAATAGCTGAGAACTGAGCTCTGTTGGTTGCCACTGCACATCTAACAATCGCAATCACAGTGTACATAGCCTCCTGATATGAAAGCAAAGATCGTCTTTTGGTGTCCTAACTAACAACACAAACCATTAATGTCATACATCAGGAGAACGAGAATTTTATGTACATTTCAAATCTGTAAAAATCCAATATATGGCCGATAAGAAAATTGAAAGTTATAGGTCGCAACTCAAAAATTTAACACTAGAAAAAAACTAACAACACCACTAAAATTTCCATGAAAAAGTGCCCTTTGAAGGTTAAACTCTTGTCTTCATTTGATTAACCATTTTTGAGATATTTGGCAAAAATGAAAATGAGAAATTTCACTTTTTTGAATAATAACTCGAAAACGATCACAACATTGATGGTTCGACAGATTCAAAATCAGCATTAAATTTGCTACAACTTTGCTAATTTAACCGACTTTCCATCTCTTATAGTTTCTTATATCCAAATGGTGAGGATCGAATTTGGCACACTGTAGAATAGTTTTTTTAAATATAATTATTGCAAGTATTGACCAGAAGCTTTGCAAATATTGATAAATAAAATAAGAACCTAATGATATATTGTGTGAGTTAATGCAGATCATCCATTACTCTTTTCATGGAAACTATTTGCAAAACGATATTTTGAGTCCTCTTTTACTTTCTCATCTTACAGTGAATTAAGAGTTTAATAACAAAAACTATTTTTTTCATATATATTATCAAAAATGCCAAAATTATATTATCTATTATCCGTATAAATACTCACAATCTAAACCATCATCCAAAAATGTCTTCGGTATAGACTTAGATTTTCTTTTGTTTAATTTTAGTTGCTTTTCTAACTGTTTTATATTTCGATCTTCATCTATATTGTCTTCTATTAATTGTTTGTTTCTTTGTTTCATCATTTGCTTTTGGATTTTCTTTTGCTTTTCTTTTTCTTTTTGTCTTAGTTGCTCCGTTGTTAGTACCTAAAATAAGTCAACATTTGCAATAAAATAATAGTAGTAGCAGTGGATGGATAACTATTAAGAATCATTTGGAACTACTGAGGAAATTCGGATGACTAGAGAATCGGGTATCCAAGTAATACCAGGAAATACAGATATAATACTGGTTAATACATTATTTTTGGTTAACGCTCAATCTTGTTCTAAATACATTAAATATTTGAAACCTGTTTATTCTTCTAAGTTGCAAAATAATCCTCTGAGGAATATTTTCAATGCAAAATTATTTCGAAGGGATATATGTTACACAACTTTAACATAACTATTAATATTATAATTTGTAGTATTTACCTTCTTCAATAAGTTTATTTATGATTATTACTACCAGTGTGAAATCATCCGCAGCTACATTTTCAGGTAGGACTATAATCGATAAAGTCGTGGTCATAAAATAAAATATTGCAAATACTTGTTAGGATTTTGAAGAACTCCATTTTATTTCTGTTTATCTTTTGATTTCTTTCGTCAACACTACTTATCACAAACGCGGCAGGAAATTTAGAAATGGGGTAAAATAAAATAAGGTATAATAAAATAAAATATTTCTTAAACATCTTTCATTTGCACAAATAATATATAAGTAGACTTGTTAAAAATCATAAACTCAAATGTTTACAATCATCATACTCAATGTTAGACTAGGCTATCCAAAGGATGAAAGGAGTAAAACATAATAATCATATTTCTAAATACTGTATTGGTTTACCTGCAAAAATTTCGATGCAAAATTGTTATAACAATTAACTGAATTAGACCTAACCATTGAAATCATTTGTCATCTCGTCTAAGGGGGTGTAAAGGGGTAAAATCATTAAAAATCATATATCCCTAAAAAATGTGAAAATTTCTATGCAGAATTATTCGTAATAATGAAATGAATTAAATGTAACTATTAAAATCAATTGTCAGGCGGTTTGAGGGGGTAAAACGTGAGGGTAAATTATATTAAAATTCATATTTACATAAATAATCCTTGAACTGTGAAAATTCTCATACAGAATCATTTATAACAATGAAATAAATTCAACCTAAACATTGGAATCATTTGTCTGCCCGTCTGATGGTGAGTAAAGGGGTTAAAATCATTAAAAATCATTTCCGTAAATAATTCTTGATATGTGAAAATTTCTATGTAGAATTATTCGTAATAATGAAATAAATTAAACGTAACCATTAAAATCATTTGTCAGGTGGTTTGAAGGGGTAAAAAGTGAGAGTAAATTATATTAAAATTCATATTTACATAAATAATCCTTGAACTGTGAAAATTCCCATGCAGAATCATTTCTAACAATGAAATAAATTCAACCTAAACATTGAAATCATTTGTTAGCACGTCTAAGGGGGTGTAAAGGGGTTGAAATAATTAGAAATCATATTTCCTTAATAATTCTTGACCTCTATAAATTCCTCTGCAGAATTATTCTCAATAATCAAATGAATTAAACGTAACCACTGAAATCATTTGTCAGTCTGTCTATGGGTGGGGTGTAAAGAGGGTAAAATCATTAAAAATCATATTTCAATTAATAATTCTTGACCAGTAAAAATTCCTACGCAGAATTATTCATAATAATGAAATGAAGTAAACGTAACCATTAGAATCATTTTTCAAGTGGTTTGAAGAGGTAAAAAGTGAGGGTAAATGATATTAAAATTCATATTTACATAAATAATTCTTGAACTGTGAAAAAATTCCATGCGGAAATATTTCTAACAATGAAATAAATTCAATCTAAATCTTGAAATCATTTGTCAGCCCGTCTAAGGGGGGTGTAAACGGGTTAAAATCATTAAAAATCATATTTCCGTTAATAATTCTTGACCTGTAAAAATTCCTCTGCAGAATTATTCGCAATAATGAAATGAATTAAACGTAACAACTGAAATCATTTGTCAGTCCGTCTATGGGGTGTAATGGGGGTAAAATCATTAAAAATCATATTTCCCTAAATAATTCTTGATCTATGAAAATTTCTATGCAGCATCAATCATAATAATGAAATTGATTAAATGTAATCATTAAAATCATTTGTCAGGTGATTTGAGGGAGTAAAACGTGAGGGTAAATTATATTAAAATTCATATTTACATAAATAATCCTTGAACTGTGAAAATTTCCATGCAGAATGATTTCTAGCAATGAAACTAATTCAACCTAAACATTAACATCATTTGTCAGCCTATCTAGGTGGTGTAAAGGGATTAATATTAAAAATTATATTTTCGTTAATAACTCTTGACATGTAAAAATTCCTATGCAGAATTATTTGCTATAATGAAATGGATTTAACGTAACCATTAAAATCAGGTCAGGCGCTAGGGCGGCAATATAGACAGTGGCGGGAGCTTGCGCCCCCTCTAGACCCTACGTACGTCACTGATAATATAGTTGACTAGATAACATTATGTGGTAGGCGCAAATTCCAGCACAGGCAAGATAGTGAGGATGGTTGTGTGGCGTGTTTATTTTTTTTTTAACTTAAATTGTTGCACTGCACATGTTTTAGGATTCGGGGTTTGTCTAATGTATGTGGTATGTTTTATATAGGTTACATTGAAAAAATAGGTATTCAATTTTTTTGGGTAAAAAAATTTGAAGGTTCGTTTATTTAAATTGTATTTTTCTTTATTTTTAAATATTGTAATGACTTAAATACATTGACGATCTTATTATTTTATTAATTATTATTATTAATTTTTTTGGCAATTCAATTATTTTATAATGTTTACACAGTTCGCATATATTATTATAAAGGGTGGTGCATTCTATGTGGAACTGTCTTATACAGTTTTTACATTTATTATATAAAAGATTAAAGGTATTAGATTCTTGAATTTCCTCTCCACATATGAGACACATGTTCGGTGTGTTTTCAGAGAATTTTAATAATGTTTTTATTTAGTTTCTAAATGTATTCATATTTTCTAAAAGTGTAAATTGTTTATTTTGAACCAATAGAGAGACAAAATATATAACATATGAACCACAATTATAGGTATTTCTTTGTTTAATATGATCCCTTACTAATTTTTTTTAAGATGTAACCATGTTGTGCCTCTAATCTTGTTAAACTTTTTTTATAAATTCGGAGAACAAGTTTCTAAAACGAACTGCGGTTTTTGAAATTGTACTGCTTCTGGGATCTAAAAAGAAAAACGTATTTTTCTCCAAGGTTAACAAAAAATAATGCACCAATGATCTCGATTAAAATGAACTGGAATTATAATAGATTTAATATCTGATATTTCTGGAAATTCCTCAAAGAAAGATGCTTCCAGATCGTTGCCATAATTAAAAATCGAAAAAGATTGGTCAACGGTAAGTAATATACACTGTCTTTCATGTTTAACTATTGTAAGTAAACTTGCATTAATAAAAGCATCAGAAAGCCACTGTGTTCCAGTAAGTGTGTCAAAATCATCAATTGTCAAATCTTTTTGAACTAGTGAATTAAATTTACATCAACATAGTTTTTATACTTATCACATTTTATATAAAACCCTCACTTTTTACCCCTTCAAACCACCTGACAAATGATTTTAATGATTATGTTTAATTCATTTCAATATTACGAATAATTCTGCATAGACATTTTCACAGGTCAAGAATTATATACTCAAATATGATTTTTAATGATTTTATCCCCTTTACACTCCCTTAGACGGGCGGACAAATGATTTCAATGTTTAGGTTGAATTTAATTCATTGTTAGAAATGATTCTGGATGGAAATTTTCACAGTTCAAGGATTATTTAAGTAAATATGTAATTTCAGAAATTTCAATATAATTTACCCTCACGTTTTACCCCCTCAAACCACCTAACAAATGATTTTAATGGTTACATTTAATTAATTTCATTATTATGATTAATTCTGCATAGAAATTTTCACAGGTCAAAAATTATTTAGGGAAATATAATTTTTAATGATTTTAACCCCTTTACACCCTCTTAGACGGACTGACAGATGATTTCAGTGATTATGTTAAATTAATTTCATTATTACAAATAATTCTGCATAGGAATTTTTACAATGCAAAAATAATTTAACGGAAATATGGTTTTTGATGATTTTAACCACTTTACATCCCCTTAGACGGGCTGACAAGTGATTTCAATGGTTAAATTCAGTTAATGGTTTATAACAATTTTGCATCAACATTTTTGCAGGTCAACCAATACATTTTTAGAAGTATTTAGAAATATGATTATTATGTTTTACCCCTTTCATCCCCTGGATGGCCTAGTCTAACATTGAGTATGGTGATTGTAAACACTTGAGTTTATGATTTTCAACAAGTCTACACATATATTATTTGTGCAAATGAAAGATGTTTAAGAAATATTTTATTTTATTTTATTATAACTTATTTTATTTTACTCCATTTCTATATTTCCTGCCTCGTTTGTTATAAGCAGTGTTGGTGAAAGAAATCAAAAGATATTTGTAAACAGAAATAAAGTGGAGTTCTTCGAAATACTAACCAGAATTTAAGTATTTGCAATATTTTATTTTATGACCACGACTTTATCGATTATAGTCCTACCTGAAAATGTGGCTGTGGATGATTTCACACCGGTATTATTACTTATTTATTATTTTAAAATTTCATTGATTATAAATACAGGGTGTCCCAACCAAAAGTAGGCACCCAGAATAACTGGATAAAATTTTTTTGAAAAATTGGTAAGACCCGTCGACCTTGTTTCCAAGCAGGACATATTTTAATATAATACTTATATACCTATCATCATCCCTCTTCCCTACACGGCCACCCCCTCAAAAAATTCAAATGGCAAGGGGGTCGAGTGATACATCTTTTGAAAGGTCTTTCAATTCCCTACATAAGTGTATTTTTTTAAAACTTTTATTGATTCGTTCTTAAGGAAAATAATTTTATTTTTGATGATTACACACAATCGAAATCGTTTAAAAAATCTAAAATATATGGCACTGGGTATTGGAATTTATAAAAAAATTACATTTTTTAGTGCTCTCAAATCAACACGAGTTTTTTCGACAAAAAACACTTTCCTTGTCCGTTTAGTTTTAGAATAATAAAAGACTCATAAGTATTTGATAGTCCTTGAACATTAATTTGTTCACAACCAATTTTAAATCGAGATACATTTTACCAGAGTGAGTTTTCAAAATGGCTTATACCCTTCAGGAGAGAATAGAAATTGTCAGCATTTATTTTAAAAACGATAATTGTGCTAGAGCTACGGAGCGCATATTCAATAGAAATCACCCAGATAGAAGGGTTGGTTCTCAGTATGTTTTACAATTATTGACAAAATTTATGGAAACAGGTTCTGTAGGAAACAAAAAGAATGAACCTCAGCGACCGATTAGGAATGAAGCAGTCGAAGTGGCAGTTCTGGGTCATTTGCAGATGGATAATACTCAATCGATCAGGAAAGTAGCTGAGGCTTCTGGTGCATCACGAAGCAGTGTTCATCAAATTGTAAAGGCCCACAAATTTCATCCATATAAATTTAAATTGGTACACGAATTAAACAAAGATGATCCCGATCGTCGGCTTGAATTCTGTGAGATTTTTAGTGAACAATTAAAAGGTAATGCCAATCTACTGTACAATATGTGTTTTTCTGATGAATCGACATTTCAGTTAAATGATGAGGTAAACAGGCACAATTGTAGGTAATGGAGTGAAACCAATGCACATTTGTTCATGGAAACTCATACTCAAAGGCCTCAGAAGTTAAATGTTTGGGCTGGCATCTCGTTTTTTATTCCTGACAATTTAAATGGCGAAAGGTAGGTACCTCGATCTGTTAGAGAATAACATCGACCCAATGATTACCCAAATGCTCGAAGAGGACGATAATCTTTTAGAGGGCGAACTGTTTTTTCAACAGGATGGGGCACCCCCACATTTTGCTATAGCAGTCCGTTAATTTTTAGTTAATCGGTTTCCTGAGCGATGGATTGGAAGAAGAGGTCCTGTGGAGTGGCCCGCTAGGTCACCCGATTTAACTCCCTTGAATTTCTTTCTGTGGGGACATTTGAAATTGAAGGTATTTGCAACAAAACCCGCATCTCTGGAAGAGTTATGTGAAAGAATTGTTCAAGAATGCCGTTTATTGACAGATGTGTTCAGAAATGTTTATACAGAATTTCAAGACAGATTATACTACTGTATGGAAGTCAGTCGGGGTCATTTTGAACAATACATACGATAATTTAAACTGCTTCTTTTGTTTTTATTTTCCGAACCTAAAAAAATGAAAATTATTTCTCAGGAACGAATCAATAAAAGTATAAAAAAATAAACAGTTATGTAGCGAACTGAAAAACCTTTCAAAAGATGTATCAAAGGGGGTCACTTTGCCATTTGAATTTTTTGAGGGGGTGGCCTTGTAGGGTAGAGGGATGATGATAGGTATACAAGTATTACATTAAAATATGTCCCCCTTGGAAACAAGGTAGACGTGTTTCACCAATTTTTCAAAAAATATATAATATATATACATACAAATAACAGCTAAAATTATAAAGTATGAACATTTTAAAATAAAATTAGATTATTTCTGGAAAAAAATCCCACTTTCCCGAGAATAAGTTTTGGGACATCCCGGTTTTGGAAAATGGAACTGAAGATGATTTAAAACAAGACAATTGTTTCCGTTTCTGGCTAACAGGTTGATGAAGTTTAAAAGCTATTTATAGATTTATCTTGGCCACGTGATATAAGAGCCGCCTTAAGAGTATATTATTGATGGTCGTCGCTGTTCCGGATGTTTCCATTCTCATAATAAACATGTAGGTGTAGGTGTAGAAAAATTTTCTCTTGTAGTGGCACATTGGCCAGTGCACTAGTACAAAATTTTACTATATTTTAATTTTAATTTGTACTGGTTTTTTAATAGTTAAATCTGGTCACCCTAATCATGTATGTACCTACCTGACTAGTTGATACATTACTTATTTGACGTTTTTTATCTTTTCTTCCTTTGCCATTTTTCTCTATCTTCTGGTTTATATTTATATAGCTTGAGGAATCACTAGTTGGGTTCAAAACAGATTGGCCAGGTTTCTTTCGATTTGTATAATATTCATTACGTCTTACTTTCTTTCCTTGACGCTTTTCTTTACGTTGCTGTTTTCGTGTCAATTTTTCTTTAGATTTTTGAGGATTTCTATGTTTAACAGCCATTGTATTTTACTTTAAAACTTAAAAAAAGCAGAAGCATAACAGTGAGATTAAAATTTATTTGGAACTAAATTGAGGTTATGTCTTTAGATTCCTCTTCTTCTTCTTCATTGAAAGGTCACTGTTGTTCATCTACTTACTTTTAGCTCCCAATTAACTAGTCCATTTGCCAGATTTTCCTTACTCGATCCAATCATAGAAATAAATGGAGTTATTTCAGTATGTGGATTCGACGCGACCTTAAAATTTTTGAATCTGTACTTTTTCGTATACACTCGACTCAAAACGATACATATTAGGTGCGTTCTTTCCACCCAACATCTCATATGAATATGAGATTAACTGAGGAGAGATAAACTAATATTTCAGTAACATCACGAATTTCTTATATAATCCGGATTTCTGATTCAATACTAATAAAATGTCCCCTACATGTAAGCTGCCATACTGTGGACAATTTATATTGGCTATATATTGACCAATTGTAGAAGGTTATGAGACCGCGGATATTTAAATCGTGTTTACCACACATGTTAGTATATGTCCATGATTTTTTTTTGTTTTTATTTCCCAATCATTTAGCAGTATTTTTTATCGTATTTATTTTTTTCCAATTATTTTGTTATTATAGTGAGAATAATCTAATTTTATTATCCTACTGAGAATATTTTGTAGTAATTTGTTTTTGTACATTGACGTGTTTTCTGGAAGTCGTTCGAAATTACCCTAAGCAATATACAGAGGGCACACTAGCCGTTCGAAAAGTGGGGTAATTTTGAACTCGGTAAATGTCAATGTCCGTCAATATCCATTTGGCATGATGACGGTCTCGGATGCTAGGGCCAGGCAGGACTATTGCCTTTTTACCCTAGTCATCGCTGTAGACCTGGACCGGCCTCGTGCAGGGCGGGTTAACTTACTTTACGAACGGCCCCACTCACAAATGTGAGCGGTGCCGAAGATTTCGGTCAACCTCCCTGGGTCCTGGCTGATGAACCCTGCTGGCTAGGGCCTCTTCTGGCGCTCTTCTGTCTTCGTCTTCTTTCTTCGCCAGCTTGTCACCCCCGGGGGTAGTCACCTGTCTGTCAGGGACTGTGTGGATATTCTGTGACTTGGGATTGACTGCCAGTACACAAAGTGTCAATTGACACATTGTCATCTGGATCATCGGACAAGGTGAGGATGAACTGTGTAGCTCTAGGAGGTGAAGGCCTAAGTGCTTTCTTAGCACTTTCGTCCTTCACGGAGCCAGGGGGACAACGGGCACTGGTCGGTTTACTGACCGGCACCCGCAAGGTTTGTGGGAGGGTGGTTGGTCGTGTCATGTCTTTTCACTGGGTTTGGTCCATCTGTAAGGAAAGGCTTAGTTATACTCACCCGTTATCCAGTAACTGTACCTTCGGCCTCTTGTGCCTCGGTGCGTCGGCCGGATCATAGGAGGTGGCCTCCCTGATCAGCGGGTTCCTGTGCTCCTCAGCTAAGGTGTACAGTTTCTTCGCTCTATCCCGGATGATTTCGGTGACTGGTGTGTACTCCAGGTCCCTGAAGATGTCAGCGTTTCTAACGTACCATGGTGCGCCCACCGCTGTCCTGATGGCCACGTTTTCCACGGCTTGGATCTTCTTCAGATAGGTCTTCGCTTGGTATCCCCATGCTACGGAGGCGTAGGTCAGCTGTGGTCTGATGAGTGCTTTGACTAGCAGAAGCTTGTTCCTCAGACTGAGCCTGCTCTGGTTCCCTACCATCGGGTAGATGAGAGCTCTCGTCCGCTTGGCCTTTACCACGATGGCTTCGGTGTTCTGTCTCCATGTCAGGCCTTTATCCATGATTACGCCAAGGTACTTGACGGAATCATGCCATTGGATGTCCTCGCCGAACATGGAGACGTGTCCTGTGGGGGTTTCCTTGCGTCCTTTCCTGAAGAGAATCGTCTGGCTTTTCTCCGCGTTGACTGCGACTTTCCACTTGATACACCATTCTTCCAGAAGAGAGGCTGCCTCTTGGAGTCTTCTGGTGGCTGTTCCCGCTCTCCAGGATCTGGCCGTGACGGCCGTGTCGTCCGCGTAGAGTGCCGTTGCGGTGCCTTCGGCCCTTGGGAGATCAGAGGTGAAGACAGCGAACAGATGGGGTGACAGCACAGAGCCTTGGAGGACTCCGGCTTCCATCGGTCGATACGTGGACACACAGTCCCTGATCTTCACTCGCATCTGTCTCCCGTGCAGGTATGATCTAACTAGTTTGACGAGTGCAATGGGATAACCCATACTCATCATTTTAGCTAGTAGACCATCGTGCCAGACCCTGTCGAAAGCCTTCGCAACGTCCAGGAGTAGTGCCGCCGTGACCTGTCTTTGGTTGAAACCTTTGGTGACTTCTTCGGTGATCCTGAGCACTTGGAGTTCCGTACTATGTCCTGTCCTGTACGCGAACTGTTCATCCGGGATGATTTGGAGCTCTTCGGTTTCCTCTTCTATTCTTCTCAAGATGACGCGCTCGGCTACCTTGCTCACAGCTGAGAGTAGGCTGATGGGCCTGTAAGAGGAGGGAAAGAGTAGTTCCTTACCTGGCTTCGGGATGACTATGACGTCGGCCTTCTTCCACCTGTCCGGAAAGTATCTGAGCTTCAAGATCCCGTTGATGATATTCACCAGGGCTGCCACCCCTTTGCTGGGTAGCTTCTTGAGGGCGATGTTTCCGATCTTGTCACATCCAGGAGCTTTCCTCGGCTTTAAGCTCCTTAGAATCTCCTTGACCTCCTCTGGAGTGGTCGGACGGATGTGATCATCGTCTGGCAGGCGGAGCATCCGACGCACTCTGCGTTCCACGTCATCAACCCAGTCCTCGTCCTCATCATCGAGTTGGTTTTCCCTACACTGCAGTTCCAAGCTGTCCGCGAATGCTTCGGCTTTTTCCTGGCAAGTGTAGACAATCCCATTCTCTCCGTGGATTGGGGACATTGGTTTCGGCCTGTTCCGCAGAGCACGTTGGGTGTTCCAGATGCTCCTGTCCTGTGGGTCCAGTGATTCCAGGTGACGCTGCCATCCTCCTTGACGGTGTTCCTGGAGGGCAGCTTTGACTCTCCTGTTCAGCGTGTTATACGCGTGCCTGTCCTCAGGGAGTCTAGTCCTTTGGGCCCTTTTCTTCGTCCTTCGTCTGTCCCGAATCAGCTGCCTGAGGTCCTCCGTGAGGTTTGCCATCGGCGTTGGTGCCCTTCTGGTCTCTGTCTGTGTAGTGCTTTCCTCCATCGCTTCCTGGATCTGGTTTTCCAGGGAGGTGATGGCCCTCTCCACATCTTCCTCGGATTCAATCCTGGGAATAGCTCGTAAATTGCTGGTGTGACACACCGAGTGCATTCTACTTTAACCACCTCGACATGAGCACGTTAAAGTTTACTCGTCATGCGTAGATGAGCTCTCAGCTAAGATATTTGAAATATAATTTTTTTTGCAATGGGCATTGAATATTTCAATTCTAAATGAAATTAAAAAAAAATAATAATAATTATGGTCGATACGTAAAACATTACAGCCTGCAGACAATCTGTTGTGAAAGATTTAAATAACAAAATAGTGTTGTATGATAAGCGTATCGAATAACGCATGTAAGTTTGTGAGATCATTAGCTGGTTTGATAAAAATAATAATAGTCAATTATTTTTAGCTTTAGAAAATTACCTTTTCAGTGTTTTACTTCAAAAACATGTCATCAGAACAATATAGATATTTAAACAATAACTAACATTTCAAAAAACGTCCATGCAAAAATATCAAGAAATGCATGTTAGCCACATCAAGAACAGAAACAGTAAAAAAAATAGCAACTAATTTCTACCAAACTTTACTTTTGCGTTCATAAAATAGAGTAATTAAAAGGTCATGTGATATTATACCTATAACTAAACCTATATAAAAGCAAAAGCTCTAGATTAATTTCGAACACATTCCTGGTTTTGACATGTCATTAGTTTTGTCTTAAATTTAAAAAAATTAACCAAAAACGATTTAGTTCGGCGTCAGTGGAAAAAATTATCATACAAACTAAAGAAAATGCATGTAAAAATACTATGGTAAGTAATAATTCGATACTGAAACATTTTCCAATCATTTTGTGACGAAAAGGGTTAAAAACTAAACGAAAATATACCAGTCACGGACGAAACGTTTACAATAATTGTGTTTTCATGTTCAAAACTTTAGCACAGTTTAATTTTGATGTACGTGTCCGTAGCTGCATAATTGTTTCTTTTTGGGGAATATGGCACTAAATCTTCTTTGTTTTACTTTATTTAGTTTAAATTGAAACAATTTAAAAAAAAAAAAGTTAAAAAGTTATATTTTGTCTTTCTTTTACATTTTTTTGGGACTTACTACCAAATGAATAATTCTTCGTTATCAAAAAATTATATTTAGTTACCCAGTATGTTAGTGGAAAAGTAAACCTCTGCGCTTGTGACTTTACGTCAAAAGATTAGTCAGAGGCTCAGTCAGAGGGTGTTTTTTGACAACTAATATGAGACACAAAAAAAGAATTTAAGAGAATCAGTGAGGGTCACATCAAAAAAATTTTAAAAATTTAAAGCTACTTAATTTTTTATTTTTTTGTTCTTACTTTCACTGTTTCTCGACTTATTTTTGTTTAAATTCTGCACTAAACTTTGAGTATATACCTAGCTGTGACTACCATCCTGATTATGACTAATCTACATATTGATGCTCAAGAAACAATACCTCTTATCTCCAAATTTGCTATTTTACAGAAAACGAAAAAAACTAAGGAGGTATTCATTTAAGTAGAGTTTTAAATATCAGTATTAATTTTGGTGATACAAGTTATTGGGAACTGTTGGAAATAGGAGTGGATATCAATTTAAAATCTTAAATCAAGTTCTGGCAAAAATGAAGGCATGAGGTATTAGGTTTGTTTCTACAAGTACATAAAACCGTTTGAAACTATCAGGCGTCTGCGCAATCCAGATTTGGCCGTTCTTACAACCCTGATTTCAAATTGTTGGGTGTTCTTACAAATTTCCAAACTGATTTGAAGCGGTTTGGTGACTGCCAGAACAGTTTGAGGATTGAAAGGAAACTGTCAGTCAGGCGCATGCGTTTTGATAATTTTGTCGGCCATTACCCCGTGGTTAAAGTTTATTTTTCATATTCGTGTATTTATTACTTACCCTCCATATCGTTTACCTATAAAATTGTCTCTCGCAACATAACATTAACAACCTAACAGAACACCAAGACCAAAACAAAATTTGAGGTTATACAAAAAATAAGCGACCTTCTCATCTGGTTATACTGGTTGTATAACTAATACTTGATGTTCTAACAAGCCAAATTTCAAACTGAATGCAAACCATTTTAAAATCACGCATGCGCGTTAGAAGTAGTTTGCAAACTATCACAAATTCTTTGTAGAAACAAACCTATTGTTTCTTAAGCGTCGATATATATTTTTTGTTTTATGTACAATCTTACGCAAGCAATCATACCCGTGGAATCACTCTATGAGAAGTTTATTTATAATTTAATTTTGTTATATTTTCTATTCATTTTATAATTTTTTGATTATATGTTCTTTGACATTAGAACAGTGCAGCTAGTCTGCACACAGTAATGAAATAATTTAGAATATTATTTTTCAGGAATATAGAAAAAATGTTATGTTTTTATGATTTATTTCATTACTATTGATAGTTTTTTTTGTGGGGAATTCGGTCAGGTATAACTAATTTAATTTATTTTTTCTAACGTTTCGGTTTATTACACCATCATCAGAGAACTACAATTAATATAATATTTTAAAAAACATAGTTATGGTTATTTTAGATTAAAATTTACTTACACTATTAATTATGGGGATGAGGTATGGGCATCCGTTTAATTTCCGATATTCGATCAGTGAAGTTAAGCAGCGCTGATCGAGTCCGGCAATTGAATGGATGAACGATAGCTCATCTAACAGTCGGTAGGCTGTCAACAGACAATCCCGGGAAGGCCGCTAGCCTGATGCAGGCGGAGAGGCAAGCCCGGGTGGAGGGTCGAAGAGACCTACCCAGGAGGTTTGCCACTCTGCTAGCGGTGCAGGCGGGCAGGCCCAGGCGGTGGGTTAGTTGACAGTCGAGGACCGTGGTTCGGAGTCCACGCTAAACTGTAGGTCCCTAGGTAAAAAGGGCCCATTGTGGCCTACTTGCCTAGTAAAATAAGTAGCTACTACTACTACTACTACACTATTAATTATTAGGAATTTTAAAA
This sequence comes from Rhamnusium bicolor, assembly GCA_029963845.1. NCBI lineage: Eukaryota > Metazoa > Arthropoda > Insecta > Coleoptera > Cerambycidae > Rhamnusium > Rhamnusium bicolor. The sequence goes on from JANEYF010004223.1 coordinate 893,409, forward strand.
CAAATTCCTAATAATTAATAGTGTAAGTAAATTTTAATCTAAAATAACCATAACTATGTTTTTTAAAATATTATATTAATTGTAGTTCTCTGATGATGGTGTAATAAACCGAAACGTTAGAAAAAAAAATTAAATTAGTTATACCTGACCGAAATCCCCACAAAAAAAAATTAATATTAATTTATTTAGTGGATAAATTCCATGGAAACTAAATAATGTTTTAGTAACGGTTTCCTCGGAATTTATTACTTAAATAAATGTACAGGAAATGGAAAAGCCGGCCCTTATAAATGAATAATTTATTATCAGAGAAAGATCTCTGTTTCATCTACATATTGATTTAGTTCTTGCCCTCGAATTAGATGGCGCTATAAGATATGAAACGTCACAGCTACTTCTATCTTCCACTATTGGTTTGCCTTTCTTTTTTCTGTTATGTGGTATATCCTAAACATTCTTCATGACGCATGAATGAGACGTTCATTTTTGTTATTGTTAATATGATACGACGTACAGAGACAACTTTCTGCGACGTATAAATGTTAGTGTTAAGTTTTAAGACCATTAGTAAAGCGGCTTTTGCTTGTCGTGCTTTAGCGGTCATTTCAGCTAAAATGTCGAACCCAGAGAACTACAAAGAAGCCAATTCGATTTACGAATTTACTGCTAAAGATTTAAATGGTGAGACTGTCTCTTTAGAAAAATATCGGGGTCACGTCTGCATTATTGTTAATGTCGCTTCCCAATGTGGTTATACAAAAAATAACTATGCTGAACTGGTGGAATTGTACAATGAATACGCCGAAAGTAAGGGGTTGAGAATATTGGCTTTTCCTTGTAATCAATTTGCTGCGGAAGAACCAGGAGATAGTGCTAAGATTTGCCAGTTTGTCCAGAGTAAACATGTTACATTTGATGTTTTTGAAAAAATCAACGTGAATGGTAACGATGCACATCCCTTGTGGAATTACTTGAAATACAAGCAAGGAGGAACTTTGGGAGATTTTATTAAATGGAATTTTACCAAGTTTATCATTGATAAAAATGGGCAACCCGTTGAAAGACATGGACCAAGCACAAATCCAAAAGATTTGGTGAAATCTTTGGAAAAATATTGGTAAAAAATACTTATCTAATGAAATGATGCTATAAGTATTAATTAGACTGCTATTATTATATTATAACATGTTATATTGTTAGGCTTATATAAGTGAGTATATGTATGTATACACATATACCCATGTAAATGCAGATAAAATTGTTTTTTATTTATTTTAGAAAATATGTATATTTATAATTACTTAATAAATATATCTATTCAAGGTTAATTAAACCGTTTTAATTAAATATAGGTAAGGGTTAGATGTGTAAACTACCCCCAAATAATAGAAACAAATAACTGTTTTATACGTTGTTTATAGATGTTAGTTCGATTTCTGGTAATTTTTTTGCACGACAATTTTTTTCTAAAATCTCGGCAATGCCGAACATGAAAATGAGTTTTTTTTGCCCCATTGGCACATCCTAAGAAAAAATCGAGGATCAAATAGTATAATAATCCGTATTGTAGATGGTAATTGATTAAATTCATTTTATCCCGTAGCAGCGGGTTTGCGGAATTGCTTTTAATAAAGATAATGAGCTCCGCTAGGATAATCCTTTCAATGCTATTTTTATTATAAAACGTACTGCAAAATTTGATGCATTCGTAACAGTAATTTTAAATATGAACTTTATAGCCATTTGTAATAAGGGTCAACAGTTGAAATAAGATTATCTCAAAAGTATGAAAATATTTCTGTTCAGCGTACCCATAAATAGGCCCGGAAGAGAGTGGGAGGCTGCTAAAATTTCAAAAAATTTCCTCGTCATATGTAACGTAAAAAAATACCAAATTTCGTAATGCAATTTTAAAACATTTCAATGAATTAAACTTATAATACCAAATTATTTTCCAAATATAAAAAAAATCATGTGTATGTTTAAAATATCCCATAACTTTAACATATAATTATAAGGTGTTAAGTTGTAAAGTGTATATATTGGATATATCGGAAAATTTTTCTCAAGCAGCAAATGAGTATTCGTTTTTTTTGTGTTGTCACGCTGTCCCACATTTAAGGACCAATAAGGTTTCAACACAAGAAAGGACTCTATTTAAAAGAAAGTTTGAAGAAATATACATCGTATTTCTTTCGGTTTCAGAGAAACAGCCGAACAGGGCATTGAAATTTATATTTTTTAAATTTGTTTTATAATTAATTTTATATCAAACAGATTGATATATCGATATGAAACTTAGTACACTTATTGAACAGTTTCTGAACAATATTCAGTAGCAATTTTAATAATTCAGCTGTACTAGGTCTTTTAGTTTTTGAGTCCATTTACCGTTTAAACGTAATTTCTGCGTTTGGAATGGCTAACCAATTTCTAAACTTTTTTTGTTAATTGGAGATTTTCGATATTTTGCTCCTTTAGAAGTTATTTTGCATAATTTTTTCAAAAACATGCATACAATTATTTAATTTGAAAATAATTAATTTAACCTCGGGCAGGTGCTTTGTCAATGGGCCGCATTTAGTGTCTAACTCGGTGTCTTATATGTTTTTAATGAATTATACAAAATGACTTCTAAACGGAGCAAAATATCGAAAATCTTCAACTGACAAAAAAGTTTCAAAATTGATTAGCTATTTTAAAATACTCAAAAATTACCAGTGGCGTAGTATAAAATAGATTGAGGGGTACTGTAGATGGGTTCGAAACGAAGAGACCCAATATATCTGAATTATTAAAATAACTACTGAATATTGCTTATACATATAAACTATTCAATAAGTGTTCTAAGTTTATATCGATATATGAATCTGTTCAATAGATAATTAAAAAAAGAGACAAAATAAATTTCAATGCCCTGTATCTCTGAAACCGGACGAAATACGATTGTCGAAGCCTTTGTACTTTATATTATATTACAACTTGGAATAGTTAATTAAAACAGAAAAACTACTTTTTTCATTTAGCTAACGAAACGTCGCGCGTCGTCGACTAAATTAAAAGTAGTTTTTCTGTTTTAATTGATCAATTCCCGCCAGATGGGTTCGAAATGAGGACATCCAGTATATCTGAATTATTAAAATGAATATTGCTTATATGAACTATTTAATAAGTGTTCAAAGTATCGATAGATGAATCTGTTCGATAGATAATTAAAAAAGGAACAAAAAAAATTTCAAAGCCCTGTATCTCTGAAACCGGGCGAAATACGATTGTCGAAGCCTTTGTACTTATTATATTACAACATGGAATAGTTAATTTAAACAAAAACGACTTTTTTAATTTAGCTAACGAAACGTCGACTAAATTAAAAGTAGTTTTTCGGTTTTAATTGATCAATTCCCGCCAATTTGTATATTACTAGTTTTACTTATGAGCGTATCTATTTCGCAAGCTTGTTTTACCTTTTCTTTAATTTTAAAATAAAATTGGATGTTTGTGTGTTTTTCACAGTAACTGTTGATGTAAACATTGTTCTAAAAATAAATTGTTTTTTAAAAAATAAATATGTATGTTTATACTGTAGCTCATTATTAGTCATAAAGCAAGCAATATCATAGAAAATATGTTATGGTCCCAAATGTGAGCAATTAAAAGTGGCATAATAACGGATGCGATGTAATGATAATGATGTTGAATAATCAGGGCCGTCCCTAGCTATTGCGCCGCTAGGGTGCAAGATGTAATTTGTCGCCTATCCTTTACCAACTCAAAAACATATCTTTTCGCCCAATTTAGGAATGGCTTTTCTGATATTGCCATCCAGAGAACCGATTCCTCCATCAGACATTTAAAAAAAATTAGTTAAGAAATACAAAATACATGTACACTTAGGAGCCAATTTTTGTTTTTAAGGCAATAGTCAAATTACTTTCCTTACTTTATTACTTTTTTAAACTGAATATTTGCCGCTTATGCCACGTTAAATTGCCACCGGTGTGCGAGGCACCCCTTGCACCCACGGGTAGGGACAGGCCTGTGAATAATAAATTGAAATATTTAATAGATTATTATTTTGATTTGAAATAATTTTATAGAAATCGAGATAAAAATATTAGTTTTTTAAAAACATAACTTAAAATACAACTATTTTAGATTATATTTTAATTACTAAGGGCCGGTCTTTTCATCTCTGAGTAAGTTACTGTTAACTAACTAGGATTAGAATTGGTTTTACTTCAACAATTTATTTATGACTACATTCACATTCTGATCATCTAGTTTAGTTAGTTAACAGTAACTTACCCAAAAGTGGAAAGACTGGCCCTTAATGGTTAATAATTTTTGAGATAATTTTATACTCCTGTAGTCTTGAGAACAAATAACAAATGCTTCTAGAGCATAGAACATTAATCATATAATAAGATTAAAGATTAAAAAAAAAACGATTGTTAAATAGGAGAAAATAGTATATTACTCAACGAGCTCTAATAATTATTCTGAAATTTACTACACGAGCATAGGCGAGTGTTGTAAATCACCCTAGTGAATAATAGCCATTATAACATGCCAGTAGAATAGCTACTATACTTTGTCCATAACTTAAATAACAAATTTTGGTAAAATATTGCAATAAAAATTCTAATAAACTTTGCGGCTTCAAATCCAATAGGAGCAAAACACACATTATTTAATAGTCGTGGACAAAATACATTTTTGATATGCTTATACTAGTCTTACATCAAAGATTAAATATATATAGATAGCCCATCCTTATGTAAATATTTATCGCTCAAATCCTGTACCCAACATTTTTAAATCAACACGAACAACGCCTGTTTACCATATTGTCAATTTTGACATAGCAAATGCGTACAAATTGTATAGAGCCTATTGGTCTTTTCAAAATGTCTCATTGTAAACCTTCACAGACTATAGAGTAAATTTGTGGATTCGTAATATCTCGGAACTGCAATTTGACGGTACACAATTATCAGTTAGCAATTAGCTGTGACAAAGCACTTTTTTGGTATGTAACCACTTTTTAGACAGTTTATGCAAAAGTGTATTAGTGGCAAGTATATCAATGTTCAGGTGCCATCGGAGTCGACACTAAAAAAAATGTATTTATCAACGGGGTGTGACAATATTAGACAAAAAATTTCTTTTGAGCTTCTCGCAATATAAATGGATTTTCAACGAAAGACGCCGAAGTTTAACTTAGATATTAATTAATAATATACTTTTATTCTTGTAGGAAACTGGTAGTGAAAAATACTTACGGTCTGTCCGACGAAAGAAGGCGGGCGGAAAGAATGTGCTTTCTGCATTCCATTCTCCATAAAGCGTAAATGAAACAAGTGAATTAGTGCCTGACAAATTTTTGTGATCGTTTGCATCCACACCTACTCATTGGGAGATATACTATACTTCTAGTATATGATTTCGCAGAAAACTGGCGACTTCTCGGTAATGCTCTCCCTTGCCGCGCGGGCCTTCTTCCCCCGGTCAGACAGTATGTGTGTGTTAGTTTAGTGTTACATCCGCCAATATCTCTAGTCTTCTTCGAGTGAGTGTTTATGATAAATTGACTTTATCAACTTTGGATATTATGGAATTCGCTAAAAAAATACAAGGTAAGATATACAGCGAGCGCTGAATCAACTCGAACAGGCGTTAAAGGAAAGCAAATGTGTCGATTTCTTGTGTGGAGTATTGATAACGGTTCTTACTACAGGTGAAGAGAGCATAATCCATACACGTCATTATTTGCTTTTCTGTAAACGCCTGTTCGACTTGAAACAACTATCGTTGTATTGTGTCATACATACATGAACATATTTACGCGCTGACACATAACCTATAGCTAGTGATGGGTAGCCGTAAATTTTTCCCGGGGAATGGAGAATTTCCCCAAACTCTAATTCCCGGAAAAATAGGAATTTTGCGAAAAGTGAGAAATCTGGCAATATTAAATATTGGGTAATACGTTAAATCTGGCAACATTGTTATATACTCTCCTCTCATGCACAAATCTATGTATTTAGCTGAAATAACCAAAATTCGGCTATAAAAACGTTTTAGTTTTAATGGCTTTCGTGAAGTTGCATTTTAGCCATATTATTTTAGTTGTAGTTCAACATAAAATTTAAACAAAAACGTAATGATGGCCTTTTTAAGCTATATACTGATCATTTATAGTAGCCACAATATGGCCATGCAGGTTTGGTTATAAAGGCATTTTTCATGGTGTCATGTATGAGCAAGTAATAAACTGGCAACAACGTTAAGTCCTAATACTGCCATTCAAGCTATAAAAATGACCAAAATATGTTTGCATGGTTTTAGTTATTAATATACTATCGCGAAGAAATTAGCCAAAACATTACTACTTTATTTGGCGATTTTTTAGCTGTTAATTCCACATTACGACTAAAATAATAAAGAAGTTAATTAAAAGAATATACAAGTAAAAATTTAGGTTTATATTATGTATCTAATAATTATGCTGTCTGTAAAAACCAAAACAAATTTGAGATTTAAGTTTGTTTCTTCGCCGTCTTTATTTATTTATATTATTTCTTTATGATGTAAGGAAGTCATTTTTCCGTTAATGATTTTCTATTGTAATAACTAAGATCTAAGTGGGTTCTTCTTTGACTTTGGCATTGGCGGCTGCGGTGGATTTAGGTTATGTCATATTTCAGTATTGGAGCATGGAACTCAAGCAATATTTGAAGACAGGACTACCAATACTGAATGAAGAAGTTTTGCAATAAAAAAAAATTAAGAAAAATATACAAACTATCTTTTTTTCGTAATCGGAAGGAAAATTTATTTCCGTTTTTTTTTTGATTTTGGCAAATTTTGATATTTTATAAAGTTACATTTTGAAATTTACACAATGAAGAACTTAAATTTCAAAATGTCATAACTTTACAAAAAAATCAAAATTTTCGAAAACAAAATAAAAATGGGGCGTTAAATTTTCCTTCTGATTATGAAAAAAATAATCTGCAAATATTTTACTAAAGGTCTAGAAGTAATCTGGGGTGGCAGCGCATTTTTGTAACTTTTTTTCTCAATTTTTGTTTCCTGCAAAATTTCTTCTTTCAGTACTGATAGTCGTGCCTTAAGATATTGTTTGGAATCCATGCTCTAATATTGAGATATGGTATAGTCTAAATCCATCAGCCGCCACTGAACTTTGGTATACCTTGTATGACTTGTATTAATGTTTATTTTAAAACCGCTTTGAACAAAAGGACAATTTGTTTCATTAGTCAAATACTTGGAATAATAATTAATCCTCGAAGGTAATTGGTTCAAACTGGTATTATTTGTCGAATACGTTCTGTGAGGGGGTCTTCCTGAAACATCAAATTTAATCGTATACCTGAATCCCTCACGAAATGAAGTTTTTATGCACATATTTGAGGTAGTAAATTAAATAGATATGAAATGAAAATGCAGACAATATAATATGTAGTGGTAGTGAACTCACAGATAAAATAGTAGCAATTTTCTCTTCTGCATATATCAGTTAATAGCAACCATTATAAAATAAATGTAGAAACTCATATAAGTAGATAGGTGTTATCTCAGGAATGAAATATATGTACTTATATTGTTATGCTATACGGCGTACCCGTGCCTCCTGTCCACGGCTCATGTCATAAAGTTTATAAACCGTGCCTGCCTCCTGTCTTTGTGATAAATAAACGAGAGGTTATGTTTTCTTTATAGACCATAGTTTCGCCATTTTTTAGCGAGGAAACTTGCAAACCACAGAACGTTGTAAACCATTTTAAAATATCATCAGATTTCTGGTTGTACTTTGACCAATATTACCAGTTAAATTTGCGATTTGGCTTGTTTGTTAGTTTTAGTCATATTCTGGCTTATTTCTAGCATCATTACCGAAATCATATGACAAATTATGCGAACTTGCCGCCAAGTTTTCTATTAAACAATAACAACTCGAACGGCGGCCATTACGTTGAATTTTTAATATTTTGTTAAATTTACCTCTAAAATAACGTTGTAATTTACTAATTCGATATTTTAATGGAAGTTTACAGAAATGCCTGCAGTAATAGATTTGAATGACTTATTGTTCATTGACCAAGAACTGTATATTATATTTATAAATATGATGGATGTCCATTTTATTTTACAACACCCTTTAAAATCAATACATAACCACACTTGAATAAAAAAAATTTTTTAGGAATTTTTTTGTGGTTGAAAAAATAAAAAAAAAATATATATATTTTTTTTTATTTTTTTTTATATAAATAAACAAATTTTTATTTTTTTTTAAAAAAATAAAAATATTTATATATAATTTTAAGAAAAATATATAAGGTTTTAAAAAAAAAAAAAAAAAGTCACAGCGACCTTAGGTCGCTGATGTAGCAAGGCGAGGCTTGCTTTGTAATAGATTTTTTTTATTTTAATTAATTTGCATTATATGTATGATTATTTTGTGGGCCACCCTGTATATGAGTTTAGAAAAAAAAATGTTTTGGCTTCACGGCCAGAAATAACCGTATTGCCAGCGAAGCAATTTCTTATCGCGCTTGAGAAAATTTTCTGGGAAACTTTCTCACACCTGAGTTTCGGCTTGTCAGCAAATAACATTTGGGACAAAGTAAATGCGAAGAATGTAGTAAAATTAATACCTACCGAGGCATCTGTGAATTGTTGGAGGAGCTAAATTGGCCGCGAAAATTAGAAAGAGCCAATGGGAGGCTGCCGAGTAACCGACTGTTAGAGACTCGAGGAACGTAATGTAGAATGCTGGGAAAGAAAATTGGAAGGTTTGATTCGCGGCGTGAAGAGGTCCCTGCATGTATGATCGGCTAGGAGAATTCGTTACTATGGATTTTAAACAGAAATTTCTAGAAGGAAAAGATTTTGCTAAAGTCAGCAAAAAAGAAAAGGAGACGAAATTTTTAGAGGGAACAAAAAAGAGGAGTCGGCCCAACGGTTCGGTGGCGGCCGGACGTGAAGGCGCGGTCGCCAAAGGGCGGTTAGCGAGGGTAGGTTAATTTTTTGTGTTGGATAATTTTTTTATTGTGCGATTTTGTTAAAGGAGTTGGTCCAACGGTTCGGTGGAGACCAGACGCGAGAGAGCGTTTCCCTAAGGGTTAGTTAGGGGTTGATTTTGTTTGAAGCGTTTTTTTTATTGTGCGATTTTGTTAAGGGAGTTGGCCCAACGGTTTGGTGGAGGCCAGACGCGAGAGCGCGTTTCCCTAAGGGTTAGTTAGGGGTTGATTTTGTTTAAAGCGTTTTTATTGTGCGATTTTGTTAAAGGAGTTGGCCCAACGGTTCGGTGAAGGCCAGACGTGAGCTCGCGGTACACTAAGGGTTAATTAGGGGTTGTTTTGATTAAAGCGATTTTTGTGTGCGATTTTGTTTTTAAAAGAAGAGTTGGCCCAACGGTTCGGTGGAGGCCAGACGTGAGAGTCGCGGTACACTAAGGGTTAAATTTTATTAGGGGGTGATTTTGTTTAAAGCGTTTTTATTGTGCGATTTTGTTAAAGGAGTTGGTCCAACGGTTCGGTGGAGACCAGACGCGAGAGCGCGTTTCCCTAAGGGTTAAATTTAGGGGTTGTTTTGATTAAAGCGATTTTTCTTGTGTGATTTTGTTAAGGGAGTTGGTACGACGGTTCGAAGCCGGATTATATGCGCGGAGCATAATTAGTCTAAAGAAATTCTGTGTTAGGGGAGGTTTATTTTCTGGAGTTTTGTTAAGAGGGTTGGTCGTGATTTGAATTTTTTTTTTGTTTAGTAAATAAAGTGTGGGTTAGTGGAGTGACGTTTGTTCCACACAAAAAGTGAAGTGAGAAACTTTTTCTTTTCCCTGTTGACAGAGGGCGGAATTAGGAGAAAGGGTGAGTCTGTTGTTGCATGTTTTGAAAAGAAATAAATATATATATAGATATACTAACCAGTGGGGTTCAAAATCAAATTTAAGTTTAAATTGAAATATTTAAAAAATAAAGGTAGAACTTGCTTTGGCTTACAGGGCGGACCGACATCGGGAATTTTACAATTTACATTTTTTGTGTTGTATGGTTTGTAATTGGTGTTAATAGTGTGAAATTTCTATATAGGGCGGCTCACTATAAATGAAGTATTAATTAAGGAGGGAAATATAAAATAGGGTCCCGAGTTATTTTAAATACAGGAATGTTATCCTGTTTAGATAGTAAGTTGAATTTTCCTTTTCTGAAGAAAAAATATTGCTTACGTCGTTAACGTACAAGAATAATTTTCCCTTAAGGATTGTGTTTTGATGATATTTTTTTGTTTGTTTGTTTGTTGTTTTACTAGGATTGTTTTCCAACCCTAGAATTTTTTTTAATTTTATGTCAGGATAGAAATTTTTTAAAGTTTTCCTAAGTAACCATTTTTGGGCAGGTAACCAAGTTGTTTAGCCTAGTTAAATATATTTAAATTATTCATTTTTTTTTGTTTTCTGGTAAACTTATTTAATCAGATAATATATTGATTTTTAACCTGTAACTACATATATTATTTTGCTTTATGTTAATATACTTATTTTTCGTACAAAGACAACTATTTATTTCTCTCATCTCATCTTCACCCTAAAAGACCACGCATATAAGCCGTGGCCGGGCTCTTGCCCTCCGAAGGTGCCTTTTCTTAAATAACATCTTAAGTTTTATTTTTGTTGTTGGTTAAATTTATTATTTCCGAGGTCAGGCGGAAACTAAACTTACCTGACCTGGTGGCAGCTACGCTACCCTTACATTGACAGCCCGCCCCCCCAAGACGAGTGAAGGAGCGATCTTGTGTGTGGGAACGGCGTGGCGTGTTACAATCTGGTGGCAGCGGTGGGATGAAATTAATTAAGGGGATGAAGTAAATAAGTTGTAGGGGATGAAGTAAATAAGTTGTAGGGGATGAAATAAATTAATTGAAGGGGATGAAATAAATTAGTTGAAGGGGATGAAATTAAATTTAGAGCGGTAGGATGATTTAAAATTGACCAGTGAGATGAAATAAAATAGTTGAGGAAATAGATTTTTTTTTGTTTTATATAGGTGGAATTAATTAAAGTAGGGGTGAGATTAATTAAAATAGGGGTGAGATAAAATAAATAGGCGAAAGGGATGAAATAGAAAATCTTATAGGCAAAATAAAATATACAGGTGGATAAAAATTTTAGTACAGGAGGATGAAATTTTAGTATAGGTAGATAGAAATATTTAGTACAGGTGGCACTGAATAAAATAGATTTGGTGGCGGAAGTAAAATAAATTTAAGGGAAATTTATTAAGAATTAAAAGAATTCTTTTTGGAAAATTTATACAGGTGTGATAAAAATTTGTATTTTTTTTATTCTTCCAAAGGTGATTGGAAAAATTCTAGTACAGGTGTATTGAGAAAATACATATATTTAGTATCCGGAGAGAAAGTTGTTACAAGGGGACGAGACCGAAATAGTTTGTGAATTATAGATAAAGAAAATTTTTTTTTTTTTCTTGGTGGTTATTAAGTGGGTAATTTTTTTTTCTTTTCTTTTATATACCAGGAGTGATCAGAAAGTTTTGAGATTATTATACGAAGTAACTGGGAATTTTCAATTTAGTTTTTATTATTAAAAACTTTTACTTATACAGGGTGATACAGAAAGTTGTATAGGTAAATATACCAGGACTGATCAGAAATTTTTCTTTGAAGTAACTGTAGGGTTCTAATTACTTAATTTTTTTTTTGGGGAAAATAACTAATTAATTTTAATTATATAGGGTGCTACAGGAAGTCGTGTAGGTAAATATTTGTTGAAAAGCAATAAAATAAGTGACTGGAAGGTTTTGATTTATGTTTTGGAAAACAATTAAGTACTATTAATTTACATAAGGTGATAAGGAAAATCGTATAGGTAAATGATTGAGGAGAGTTAATAAAAAGAAGAGTCATCGCAATACAGGTTGGTGCTTATTGCTATATTTATTTTATTTTTGTTTTGTTTTCTTTTATAAATAAAAATGAACCCCACTACTAACATAACTAGTACTACTACCACGGTAGATGTTACAACAGCTATAACAGATCCCATTGTGACGACAGCTAGTGCGGGCGGTTTACCAGGGCCGTCCCAAAATTTAGGAGCCGTACCTAGAGTCCCGGCTATGTATTCTTTAGGGATGATTGCATCCACTATTGAAAATTTTAATGGCAGGGATGTTGTAAGGTACTTAGAAAAATTGGAACAAAGGGCACGATTGGACGGATGGACGGAGGATGAGACTTTACGGTTATTGAAATTTAAATGCGTTGGGGAAGCGTACGATTTCTTAAAATCCGATGCGAGCTTAGATGGGTTAAATTTTTGGGCGTTGAAGGCTAGATTAATAGCCAACTTTGGAATAAGTAGGTTGCCGGGGGATAACCAGTTGAATTTAAGTCGGTGCTACCAGAGGCATGATGAAAGTATTTCCGCGTACTGTACGAGGCTTAGGATTTTGGGAGCAAGGGTCTTGGAAGAAGACTTAAGCAACGCTACGATTGAAGAGCAAGCGGGAATAAGGAAGAAAAATCGCGATTTGGTGTTAAATCAATTTAAAATGGGGCTAAGAAAGGAGATAATGAAAGAAGTAGGTGTATTATTGCTCCGAGAGGATCAGTTGACCTTAGATAAGGCTGAAGAGTTGGTGAAGCTGCACGAAACGACAATGAGGATGATTCAAGGAAAGAACACGGGCCAACGGATGTTGCAAGTAAATTGCTATTCGTGCGGAGAAGTTGGACATATATCCAGGAACTGTACTAGACAGCAAAATACTCAAAGGTATGCCGAGAGAGGTGCCTGTTATTTATGTCATCAGCACGGACATTGGGCAAGAGAGTGTCCTAACGAAAATAATGGAAATAAAAAACCATGGAATGGATTTGCACAAAGAAGAGAGGAGAGAAATAATGGAGAGCGATATGGTGGGTCTTCTGGAAAGACCGATGCATACCGGGCAGACAGGAATAAGCCCCAAAATAAATATAGAAGTGGGGCAGGTGACGAAAATAGGGAACGGTGGAACAGGACGAATTATGGAAATCAACATAGAAGCGTCGAAAATGAGTATAAATGGAAAAATACGAGAAGAGAGACAGGGGGCAACCGTCAAGAACAGCCGAAATACTACACAAAAATGGAGGAGAGAACCGATCGTGTTGTTGAAAGAAGAAACACGGGTACTATGCCAAGAACTGCGAAGAATGAAGTTAGTCGGGGGCCCCCGGGGGTGGGGGAAACAAAGATAACAGCACTATGGGAACACCGGAGAGTCAAAAAAATTATTATATAATGGGGAAGAGGAAAATGGTATCAGTGATACCAACGCTTAGTACGGTAGAGGAAGGAACAGACATGCCTTATATAATTTCCTTGCGGCTTAATGGTAAAGCGCGGGGATGTTTAGTCGATACTGGGGCAGCGGTCTCCTTAATGAAATATAGAACGGCGATGGAAGAATCGCTACGACTAGAAGAGTGCACGGAAAGGACATTAACCGGAATTACCGGCCATCCACTCAACACGTATGGTATAGTCCATGTAAACCTTGAGACACCTATTACCAAGACTAAAGTTGGAGGCGATTTTATTGTATGTGAGGACGAAATATTTGGAAGTCAAACGGAAGTCGACATACTGTTAGGAAGAGATTTCCTGGCAGCACATAACGTGGTTATTAGTTGTGGTCTAGTACCGGCCGTCGAAATATGTGGAGAATATGTGTTGGAAGGATCTTCTGGTAGTTTGGCAGGACAAGATATTGAAGAACCTGTGGAAGTTGTACTAGCCGCTCAACTACCCGCGGCTACGAAAAATACTCCGACAAATCCTAAGAGGGGAGTCCTCACGGATATGGACGAAAGAGAAGTGGAAAAAGGAAGTCCTTGGGAGAGTTGGCTACAGGAAGTGGAAAATTTTTATAAAGGCGAAGGAAATAAAAAGAATCAGATGACTAAAAAAGAATCAGATAATAGTGGACGCTCAGGTGCATTGTAGTGTGGAAGGGACAAAGGACGCCAATAATAAGGAAAAAGTAGCCAGGAATCTGGAGGTCTTGGAAGAAATAAGAACCCGGACTTACAACGCTGGGAAGAAAAATGTAGAAAATGGAGGAAGTTAGACAACCAGAAATTAAGGATCTTCAAGACAGATTGGAAAGTCTGGAAAATGCCTTGGTCGAGTTGATGGAAAAACTATCTACGGTAAGAGGGGATGAGCCTAGCAGAAGATGCAAGAGGAAGAAGATTAAGGGACTAGGGGAGTCTACTGATAGAATGGAGACGGGAATATTATCTGTAGAAAAGGTTATTGTACCACCCAGAACAGAAGTTATGTGCCTGGGAAGACTAAAACGACAACTTAATGGGGAAGTGCTGGTCTGTAAACCAGTAGAAATAGGTAATAAGGAAGCTCACGTGGCCCGGGCAGTTATCGAAAATAAGGACATTATACCGGTTAGGATTATAAACGTCTCCAGGAAAGAGGTGACTATAAGAAAGGGGCAGAAGATTGGGAGAGCAATTAGTGGGAAAGAAGCGCCTGAAATTGAAGAAAAAACCAAGACGATTTGCCAAATTGATGTGTCCAACGATAAATGGATAGAAGATTTTAATTTGTCTCATCTTGATGTTGGAACCAAGACAGAGAAGGTAAAAGGTATACGAAACACCAGATTCAACAAAAAGACCGAAAAGAGGACTTTTGGACAAGGAGATCTCGTTTATATGAAAGACGTGGATGCAAAACAGGGACTATCTAGGAAGCTTGTTAAGCCATGGAAAGGACCTTATAGAGTAATAGATGTCGTCGGACCGGTAACCTATAAGATACGGAAGGTAGGAAGCCGAGAGGAGCAAGTAGTTCATATCAACCGGTTGAAGAAATTTTATCAAAGAGAAAGCATAAGCAGTGAGGATGATACAGAATCCGATGAGGAGAAGAACGATCAGGAAGAAATGAACGTAGATGAAAACACTCAACAGACCTGGAGACCAGTCTTTCCACAATGGGTGGAGGTTTACGATAACTCAGAAGAAGGTATAGAGGCGGAAACAAACGTTATAAGGGAAGGTGATGACACGGTAGGGGACGATGAGATATCCAATGCGGAAATTCAGGTACCGCTGCGAAGGTCTACGCGAACGCGACGGCCTCCGGATAGGCTTAACTTGTAAATATCTCTAGTTTGTAGTTAAGCGTATAGTATAGTATAGTGTTATTGGGTAGTTAGTAACCGCGGTGTATTTTGCCTTATGAAATGCGGGGTCTTGACCAAGTTGTTGTATGATTTTTTTTTTCCATTGGGGGGATTACCTTTCATATAGAGAAAATGTTATTGATTAGTTAGGGACCGCGGGGTATTTTGTCTCAATAAAATGCGGTGTTTGGAGCAAGTTAAATTATGGAGTTTTTTTTTTGGGATCTAGTCCAGTAGGACCTTTGTAATTACCGAAAGTAAGTGATTGACTCAATTAAGGGTGATATATCAGAATATATGGCTGGTATGCCTTAATTACTGGAGTGTCAGTAAGTATTCCTTCAGGGTTGGGATAAGAAGTTGAGTAGAAAAAATTAATGAAGTTATAAACTAATATTTTTCAATTTTTTTTTTGTATGGTGTAATGGTTGCACTGCTGGGACCCAATGCAAGCATTAGATCTGAGGGGTAAAATAAGAAAAACGTTTTTGAATTTTGTAATATTCTATTTTAGGACATGTTAGAGCTAATAATTGATGTATTATTTATATATTTGTGTATTTTGGATAAAGGCGAGAAATTAAGAAGAAGGTATAATGGGTAGGATGAATCGGCAGATGGTTGCCGCGATTTTGGTAATTTGTACTTGGCTGTCTCAGTGGCACGAGGTAATGGGGTTAATCGGTTATGATTGTGAAGACGAAAATATAAACATTACGGCAATATCACTACGAGACGTTACGAAGTGTCCGGAACCAAGTTCAGCGTATGCGAGTGAATCGGTGCAAGTACGGGTTGTACAAAGAACTGAAATAGGACTGCAACATGTGTGGACGTGTTTAATAGACGTTACACGACTTATTACATACTGTGGCATGCATAGCCATAGCTCTGTAGTGGCGGGAGGACTGCTAAATTATGTTTATCAAGTGGGTGCTGAGGAATGCCGGAACATTCATCGTTATAGAACGGTGAAAATCAATCAGCAAATCATCGGACAAATATTATTAAATGGGACTACCACGGCTTCCATGACATTGTTTGGGTCAGTGGACAACACTGGAAGATGCGAAGGTGTTAATTACCAGGAGAACGGTAGGTCCTGGAGTAATGTAGTTGTGACGGCTACAGTAAAAGTGCAAACTATGGATTACTTCGCGAGGGTGAAGTTAAAAGACAATGAAATTAGTTTGAAAGGAGGGGTAACCTGCCCATTCTTGGAGCAGTATTGTTTTGATTCAACCTTTGGAGAAAGTACGTGGGATCACCAGTCAGGGACGGTGTGCGAAGAACAGTTGAGTCTGATTTATAGTGGGCGAGCCGAAAAGATCACTAATGTATTAACGAACGAACAATATATAGTAGTGGATAAGGAGTCCAAAGTGTTTGCAGTATCGTTAGTGAAGAAAGTCCGATTGTGCAATTTAGAATTATGGCAAACAGAGCACCCTCAGTTGCTCGTCTGTGAAGGGAGAGAGGCTATTTTCAACCCGTCTGTAGTACTTCTTACCGAAGATACCGACTTGATGCTATATGTCAATAGCAAGTTCCTATATGTTGAACAGTCGTACAAACGCAGTCTAGATATGTTGTACGAGGATACTATACATAGAAGATGTATGCTGCAGAGAGAGATATTGAAAAATCGATTGTTGATGGCCCCTATAACGCCAAATACGGTAAGCCAGTTAATACAAGATAAAGAAGGATATGTTGGCCATGTACTAGGGGAGGTTTTGTACATCCTAAAGTGTGTACCCAAGCAGATGACCGTGCGACGAACTACTAGATGCTATCAAGAGCTTCCGGTTTTAGTGAATAATCAATCTAGGTTTATGGCACCTGTAACGAGAATTTTACAAAATTACGGGCAGGAAATAGATTGTAATAGTTTAACGCCACCATTGTATCATATTGAGGGAGAGTGGATTGGACTAGTTCCACACCCAATAGTAAAACACCCTCCAAAAGAATTGGAAGTTGCGGCATACCCGAAGATAGACTTTCAGCCTATTCAACCACTGGGAGCAAAAGGACTTTATACCCAGGAAGAAATTGGGAAGGTACAAAAATTGCTCGCTTTTGGGATTGAAAGAAAAGTAGTAGAAAATATCATTACACGCCGAGCTGCGGGGATGGAAACAGGCGGACAAGGGTTTTCAACCGTCAAAATATTTGATCCGGAGGAAATGAAAGAATTGGCACATTCAACCATGAAACAGATGTGGGGTTGGTTTTCTGACATAGGAATATTTATGAGTGGCCTGATAGGGTTCTATGTCATATTTCGTATCATCAAGTACGCCATAGGAGTTATTATTAATGGACTACATTTGTACCAGACGGTTGGAGGAGGTATCGCGCTACTAGCCTGTCTATGGAACACGCTTACGATGTGGGTGATTCATCGCCATCAATCGGTGAACAATCCGTTACGAAAGGACACAAAAACCGTGAGTGAAGGACTTAAGACTGTTGTGAGCGACGGAAGGGATAAGAGTGAGAAAGACTATACGGACCAAGTGCGAGTATACCCGAACTTATCGACTGAACCTCATTGGACGGAGGCAGAGTCGAAATGAGACAGTTAAATTTTAGACATTTTGACCCCCTACCCCTTATGCCTACTGTAGGTTAGCCATAGTACATGGAGCAGGGCAGTAGAACTTTGGGTGGAAAAGAGCTGCGTTGGAAAAGGTGTTGTGCATTGTGCGCGAAGTGCGTATTCTTGAATGTCGGGAAATCCTTGTAAACAGTAGGACTAAGGAACCAAGTTTGTTTATGTAAACATAGGTTAAGTTAGGTTAAGAGGAAAACCCTCTAAGCTATTAGGGAAGGTTAAGAGTATCTATAAAATATAAAATGTTAGAATGTTAATAGCTAAAAGTTATGGCCAGGAGTAAGGCCAAAACTTTTTTAAAGAGGGAAGTATTGTAGCAAGGCGAGGCTTGCTTTGTAATAGATTTTTTTATTTTAATTAATTTGCATTATATGTATGATTATTTTGTGGGCCACCCTGTATATGAGTTTAGAAAAAAAAATGTTTTGGCTTCACGGCCAGAAATAACCGTATTACCAGCGAAGCAATTTCTTATCGCGCTTGAGAAAATTTTCTGGGAAACTTTCTCACACCTGAGTTTCGGCTTGTCAGCAAATAACATTTGGGACAAAGTAAATGCGTAGAATGTAGTAAAATTAATACCTACCGAGGCATCTGTGAATTGTTGGAGGAGCTAAATTGGCCGCGAAAATTAGAAAGAGCCAATGGGAGGCTGCCGAGTAACGACTGTTAGAGACTCGAGGAACGTAATGTAGAATGCTGGGAAAGAAAATTGGAAGGTTTGATTCGCGGCGTGAAGAGGTCCCTGCATGTATGATCGGCTAGGAGAAATTCGTTACTATGGATTTTAAACAGAAATTTCTAGAAGGAAAAGATTTTGCTAAAGTCAGCAAAAAGAAAAGGAGACGCAATTTTTAGAGGGGAACAAAAAAAAGGAGGAGTCGGCCCAACGGTTCGGTGGCGGCCGGACGTGAAGGCGCGGTGCGCCAAAGGGCGGTTAGCGAGGGTAGGTTAATTTTTTGTGTTGGATAATTTTTTTATTGTGCGATTTTGTTAAAGGAGTTGGTCCAACGGTTCGGTGGAGACCAGACGCGAGAGAGCGTTTCCCTAAGGGTTAGTTAGGGGTTGATTTTGTTTGAAGCGTTTTTTTTATTGTGCGATTTTGTTAAGGGAGTTGGCCCAACGGTTTGGTGGAGGCCAGACGCGAGAGCGCGTTTCCCTAAGGGTTAGTTAGGGGTGATTTTGTTTAAAGCGTTTTTATTGTGCGATTTTGTTAAAGGAATTGGCCCAACGGTTCGGTGAAGGCCAGACGTGAGCTCGCGGTACACTAAGGGTTAATTAGGGGTTGTTTTGATTAAAGCGATTTTTCGTGTGCGATTTTGTTAGAAGAGTTGGCCCAACGGTTCGGTGGAGGCCAGACGTGAGATCGCGGTACACTAAGGGTTAAATTAGGGGTGATTTTGTTTAAAGCGTTTTTATTGTGCGATTTTGTTAAAGGAGTTGGTCCAACGGTTCGGTGGAGACCAGACGCGAGAGCGCGTTTCCCTAAGGGTTAAATTTAGGGGTTGTTTTGATTAAAGCGATTTTTCTTGTGCGATTTTGTTAAGGGAGTTGGTACGACGGTTCGAAGCCGGATTATATGCGCGGAGCATAATTAGTCTAAAGAAATTCTGTGTTAGGGGGAGGTTTATTTTCTGGAGTTTTGTTAAGAGGGTTGGTCGTGATTTGATTTTTTTTTTGTTTAGTAAATAAAGTGTGGGTTAGTGGAGTGACGTTTGTTCCACACAAAAAGTGAAGTGAGAAACTTTTTCTTTTCCCTGTTGACAGAGGGCGGAATTAGGAGAAAGGGTGAGTCTGTTGTTGCATGTTTTGAAAAGAAATAAATATATATAGATATACTAACCAGTGGGGTTCAAAATTAAATTTAAGTTTAAATTGAAATATTTAAAAAATAAAGGTAGAACTTGCTTTGGCTTACAGGGCGGACCGACATCGGGAATTTTACAATTTACATTTTTGTGTTGTATGGTTTGTAATTGGTGTTAATAGTGTGAAATTTCTATATAGGGCGGCTCACTATAAATGAAGTATTAATTAAGGAGGGAAATATAAAATAGGGTCCCGAGTTATTTTAACTACAGGAATGTTATCCTGTTTAGATAGTAAGTTGAATTTTCCTTTCTGAAGAAAAATATTGCTTACGTCGTTAACGTATAAGAATAATTTTCCCTTAAGGATTGTGCTTTGATGATATTTTTTGTTTGTTTGTTTGTTGTTTTACTAGGATTGTTTTCCAACCCTAGAATTTTTAATTTTATGTCAGGATAGAAATTTTTTAAAGTTTTCCTAAGTAACCATTTTTGGGCTGGTAACCAAGTTGTTTAGCCTAGTGAAATATATTTAAATTATTCATATTTTTTTTTGTTTTCTGGTAAACTTATTTAATCAGATAATATATTGATTTTTAACCTGTAACTACATATATTATTTTGCTTTATGTTAATATACTTATTTTTCGTACAAAGACAACTATTTATTTCTCTCATCTCATCTTCACCCTAAAAGACCACGCATATAAGCCGTGGCCGGGCTCTTGCCCTCCGAAGGTGCCTTTTCTTAAATAACATCATAAGTCTTAATTTTGTTGTCGGTTAAATTCATTATTTCCGAGGTCAGGCGGAAACTAAACTTACCTGACCTGGTGGCAGCTACGCTACCCTTACATTGACAGCCCGCCCCCCCAAGACGAGTGAAGGAGCGATCTTGTGTGTGGGAACGGCGGGTCGTGTTACACTGATACGGACGGACCATAGACATTCTTTATGTCTATGGGACGCTACGAATAAAGTAATTCTCTTTATTCGTAGATGGGACGCACAGTTGAAATTGACAGACAGAGTTGCCAACTTAAAAACCAACTGAAGTACCAAATTAAAAAGCAGCAAATCGAGTCGACCAAAAACAAAAAAAACCATAAAATGTAATTTGTTAAAAAAAATGTTAGTATAAAAAGTATTCCTTTTTAGGATTTTTAATCATAAAAAGTACTTATAAATGTTTATCGGTCTGAAAAAAATATCAATTTTTATACCTTTTCGATAGTTGGAATTTTATATCGATACATCGATATATCGAAACATTAAATATCGCTCAAAAATATCGATACATCGAAAAAATAACATCGATATGATATATCGATGTATCGATATTTTTTCAACAAGCCTAGACGATTTTATAGCTAAATAATTTCCATAAAAAGCCAAACTGCAGATTATACTTTCGCCATAAAAATTGTTTCGTAGCTGCCATTAAAACAGCCATAATAATCAAAAAGAAAGTCAATATAGGCTAGTGATCATTTGGCTCCAGTTATATTCCCCATTTTGACCATCATTACATCTTTAAAACGTAATAATGCGGTTTTTATAATAGCCACTTTAACCAAACAGTCAATTTTCCTAGCAACTGTAATATCATGATATCCAAACTACAACTTCTTATGCTGCTTGGGTTTGTATTTCACACACATGCGAAGAACAAGTTCAGACTTGCAATATTTGTTCTGTGGATGGCTTCTCCTCAGTCTCATCTAGGGATGGCAATAAAAATAAAATAATCGATTAATCGATCATTTGATTAATCGAATAATACTAATCGACTTTCGATTAAAATCGATAGAACATAATCGATTAATTAATCATTCGATTAATCGGATATTGATACTTATATTTTTAAAATACTATGCACAAAACTTATTAAATTTTAATAGGCATAGAATTAATGGTTAGAAGAAAATAAATAGGTGAAAATTATTATTATTTATTACATAACTAACAATGAAATTACTAATAATAGTAATAATTATTTTTTTCAAATTAAATTTGACCTACTTCATGCTCATTGACCTACGACTAGTTGATATAAAAAATAACCAAAAAGAAATTTCGATTAATATAAAATTAATCGATTAATTACCGATTAATTGAAATTAAAAATATCATATGATTAATCGATTAATCGAAACAAATTAATCGATTTTTCATTCATTTGATTAAATCGCTGCCATCCCTAGTCTCATCTGATTCACTGAAATTAGTGGGTGCTCACTGCTGCTTTATTATCTCTGCGCCTGGTTTCAGAAAATTATTTTTGTCTGAATGTCAATATTAAAAAAACATTTTTTCAAGAGCTTCATTGGGAATTTTTATTGAAAATTTTCGAAAATAGATATTCCCGGGAATTTCTCCAACGCTGTTCCCGGGAATTTGCCCATCATTAACTATAGCCATTTCTGGTTTTGACGTCATACCTAAATTCCGAGCTCTAATAGTAACGCATTTACAGTTTCTAAACAAAATCCCAAACAGACACTTCCCCAACGATATAAAAATTTTGGGGTTCAGATTTTTCAATTTTGCTGGGACAGAACTATATGTATATTTCATCCATGCTTATATCAAATAACCAAAGGACAAGGGCCGTAAATGAAATAAAAAAGTTAATAAAAATGGAGAGCAGTGAAGTTGCTTAGCTACATTTTTTGTATAATTCGTTGCTACTAACTAATTAACTTGAAATTTGGTACGAAGTTTGGCATCCTTAGTTTTTCGCCGCGAAAAAATAGATATAGAAATCGATAATAAACATACATTGTTTGTAACCCGCCATCTTTTAAATATGACATATGACCACTAAAAATGTTTCTTTTTGCAATTACCTCGAATTCGCTTTATTTTTTTCAAAATGTTTATTATAAAAAATCAAGAACAAGAAAGGTTATTGTTATAATTCTTGTTACTGTAATATTTTCTTACAAATTGCAGTGAATAGATTGTCTAAAAATGAAAATAATGTACAATTTGGTTTCTCAACTAAAAAAAGTTTAAAATTGTTTCTAAAATACGTTAACACAATTTCTACTATTTCAATATTTTGTGCTCATTTTTTATAAATGGCGTATTCATTTTGTTTTAACAAATTAAACAATAGAAATTTAACACTGCCGCCGCTATAAATGACGCAACAGAGATAGAGTTTGTGAGGTCAATAATCAAATAAAAGGAAATCATGCCGTATGCCCAAAAGAGAATGTAGCAAGTGGGATATGAAATGGAAATCAGGAACAACTTAACAAGGAAAGTACAGCACACAGTGTACTTTGTTCACGTTTTTGTATCCAATGGGCCACTTTTTTGGCCTCGATGAGCAGTCAACACATAGAGAGAGAGCCTTTCACCTGGCAAGGCATACAAAACAGAGATAGAGTTGATGAAGTTCAGTAATCGTAATCAAACAAAGGGAATCATGCCACATATCCCAAAAAAGAAACACGACGCAGCTACGAAACACCAGTGTTTCGGAATTACTGTCCATATGCATTATCCTGTGTTTTTCATCAACGCAGCGTAGTGTAAGGAGTGGGATATGGAATGAAGTATATCATGAACAACTAAAGAAAAGGTGGAAAGTACAGCACAAATGCTCTATTCGCGTTTTCACCATTTCTTTGGCCTTGATGAGCAGTCAACACATAAACCTCTATGTTTACGGCATGTCTCTATCTGACAGAGCCAATAAAATAAAGATAAAGCTCATGGGGTTCAATAAAAAGAGGGAATTTTGCCATATAACCCAAAAAGAACCACGACGCAACTACGGACACTGGTGTTTCGGAATCCAAAAGACAAAGTTGAAACAAACAAAAATTCGGGGATTTACGAAATTACCTGTAAGGACTGTAATCAAAAATATGTTGGACAAACCAGACGATCAATCCAAACTAGATTTAAACAGCATATGGCCCAACTCAAATATGGTAAAACAGATGTCTAGTGCTGCCCTATATGCGTTCGAGTATATGACCATCTCAAATATGGTAGAACAGATAAGTCTAGTGTTGCCCTACATGCGTTTGAGAACAACTATAAAATAGATATTAGCAATTTGAGATTAATTAGAAATGTAATAAATACAGAGAGCTCGAAGCATTTGGGAGCTTGGAAATCACAAAGTGTAAAAATAGTATGAATAGTAACAGAGGACCTATCCCAAATAGCCCGCTTTATTGATTAGTGGGTGACAGGTCACCGTACCGTGACAGTAGTTTAGGTATGAATAAGATACATTGTTAGCATAAGGTTAGTTTTAATCATCTCCAGATGATGCCAACTTGGTTGGTGCAACGAGCATCAAATGCAGTATATGGTGTTTTGTGTAAAACTGTCAGTGTTAGCATATGCCTATATAGCAATTCACTATATTTATCCTCATTAGACTGGAAACAATAAGCATGCTGTGACCGTCAACTCAGACAATCTTGTTGAAAACCAGTCTAGCCCAAGACCGGACAATTAAGTTGCAACCTTAGTTGTGCAATAAATGAGCATATTATTATTTATTTTGGTATTTAAAATAACATTTTTAAACTTATTCGTATATTTTTCCAGTGTTGAAATTGAAGGATTTGTCCACGGCTCTTAACTAGAAGTGTGCAATGTGCATCACTCATCAAAACCTTCCTTAACAAGAGAATTTCTTTTAACTGCTGAATCCTGTTGTGAGACCTAATTTTTGATTTATTAATATGAAAGAAATTGGGCAAAATCATAGAATACCATTATGCAGAAAGCAACTATAATAACTCCATACCTTCCTTATCACAAACATTGATACAATGTATTCGTTTAGTTTTGATAGTTACGTCAAAGTATCGGTTGGGTCCCATGCTCCAATACTAAGATATGACTTAATCTAAATTACACCAGCCGCCACTGATACCTATACTTAATAAAACAAACGTATTTCAAATTTAAATATTAAATATTTATTAAAAATCTTATTTTCCTATACAAAAATCTTTAAATATAACTTCTAATAGATGTTCGGTTGTTACAGTACCTACTAATTTTCCTAAATGTCTTAATGCTTTTCTTAAATGTTCAGCCATAAGCACCAGGTCTGTTGAAACATCTAAATCATTAGAAACTTCTTTTAAAAACAAATGTAAGCAGTTTAAACAATCTGTGAGGTGCTGGCGATGCCTTAGTTGATTCATACTTGGATGGTCTTGAGAAGGTTCACCACATCTGAAATAATTAAAATTGGTGAGATTTTTGTGGTAGCGGAACAGGTAATATTAACACTAGTGTACTTTAAATGCCTCTGTAAGCTTGAGGATATTTTCTCATGTGTTGAATGTTAATAGGATATATTAGTGATGAGATGACTGAAGAGGTGTTCAATTGACCATTGACGGTCAATAATAAATTTTTAATTTGGCATAAAAAAATGACGTTTTCATTTTATAATTAAGGGTTACGTTACAGAAATAGGATACATTAATAATTCTATTTAGAATTATTAATTATAAATTTCTGTAAGTGTCAAAAAAAAAGCCGAATGCATTCATTTAGAAAGTATTTTGATCATTTTAACCAAGTGCATGGAAAAACAAATGTTAATTACCTAGTTTAACTATTGTTATGAAAAGCTTAAAGCAAAATCAAACTTTTTTTATTTGGCACAGAAAAGTACATCAATATAGAAAATTTTAATTCTGTATAATGTGTACGGGTGCAATTACTAATTTTTAAATATATTCGTAATTAATTTACTTCAGCAACCTTATTTTTCTAGGTGTACTAGCTGTTCCGGGAATATTAAGAAAATTGTGTAAAATTGAAATGATGCGTTTATACATAGTAGGTAGTAGTTTTTATATATAGGCATATGTTAGGTACCTATGACTTTAGTCAGCAGAATTATTTTTGTTAAACTTTAAAGTAGGAGAAATAAAATTAAAGAAAATATTTTATCCAAGATTTTTATTGATTATACAAGAAATTAAATTTCTTTTACAGGAACAAAATTTGATTATGTTAATTTGAATGATATAAAAAATAGGATTACTGGAAAAAAAAAACCACTGTATCCATAACTCCGTCGAGAGGATTGTCAAGTATTTTTTGATAAAAAAAAATGTATTTAGCTTTTAATAAGTGTGGACTGCATGATACATATCAGTTTTTATTTATATAATCAGTTTATCCTATACCTATGTCAATTTTTCCAAACATGTTTTAGAAATTTTAAATTTTTTAATTTAATTGTAATATAAAATCACTCCACAGAGATTACATTATAAAATTTCTGGAATATGAGGTGCAGCAAGTCATTTTTTTTAACAACACTTTAAAACAATCACAACTGAAATTTTTAAATGTAATTATTAATTATGTAGTTTTTCTGAAATTTAAAGTTGACAATATTTAAAAAAAATGTTACAACAAATTTATGTAAGAGGAAATAAAAATGTTTCTCAAGATAATAAGGCAGATGGTCATTTACACAAAAATTGAGGTGATTAAATTTAAATAAAGCAAAGAAAATCTTATACACCTATTAATTTTTATTTAACATAGAAAAATATATATATGTAATAAATGTATGGGGTATTCTTTTATTCAAGTCCTGTTAGTTTAACTGAATTGATAATATAATGATATATTATTATGTACCCCTGTGGAGCTTCAGCTTATCAAATTATGGATAGAATTTTCTTTTTTTATTTTGTCTTCTCAAAAAAAATTCTGTTAAAATTTACAAGGGCAGTGGTGAACTTCCCTTACTTCACCACATATGTCCTTAGTCCTTTGTTTCATTTTACATTTTTTAACTTTCCTTTTTGATACAGCGCAAACATATTTCAGGTGACTGGTAATTTTTGATTTTCCATACAAATTTTGTTAAATTGTAAAAACAAACATTATATATATTTTTTTAATTCATGAGAATAAATGTAATAGTAACAACAAACAAAATAAAACGTATTAGAGATAATATTATACTAATTGGTAATTTTGTATTAATAATTTAAATGTAAATGCCACTGGTTTTAATAATTTTTACAATCTTGCTTTTATTGTTATGAAACAGGCTGTAGTGAATCATCTCAAACCACAGAAGGTACAACATAAAAGTTCTTATTTGTGAAATTTGAGATGTAAGTAGCTTTTAGGGGGTGTTTTATTATATATAGATAGACTGGGTTTAAACTGACATTAATTAGATCTCAAAACATCCAGGTAGAATATTTACATGCAGTATAATAAATTATTAGCAAAATTAAATAGTACTTAATAACAGAAATTTACATTTAGTAAATATTAAAGTATATTTTAAGGTAAATTTGATTTTTTTTTGTCATTAACAGAATGTAATAATAGAAACATAATTATAATTCTAGTTCATTTTCTAAAGAATACTCCTCAAGATATTAAACTGTAATATAAATCTATGACAGCAGTTGGCTTTTCTTTCACATTGCATCCAGCTGGGATGAAGGTGCAATCTCCCTGATACCATAAAACATAGACTATAGAATCTGCAAAATTTGACCCACAACTTCTCTTTGTTGGTCCTTCCAATGGTGGTTGTAATTGTTCCAACAAATTTAAAACCATTGCCTTCAGAAATCGATAATACCTAAATAAAAATACATTATTTAATAAAATAACAGTACTTTCTGTGCTACATATTATACAGTGTCCCCGGATGGAGTTAACAATAGTTGTAAACATTTTAATTTCAATTTTTTTGAAAAAACTTTCTTTATAAACAGTTTTGCTTATTTTGAAAATTCAAAATCCATAATCAAATATTCGAAAAATTATAGAGGGTGATCAAACACTTAAAAAAATGTGAAATTTGTTGATAAGTAAACTATCAATATTGTTCTCTTTAAAGAAAAATATCAAACAATTGTTGCTCGTAATCATAAAACCGACTTAAATTAAGAATTTCGTTGAAAAAAATCAGATGTCATAGAAGACCAATATTTTCAGTTAATGCTGAAATGTTTACAGGATAAACTTATCTATTTTTCATTTTAAAGAAAAAATTTTGTTTTATGATTACCAACAACAATTGTTCTTGATATTTTCCATGTATTATAATTAACACAGGAAATTGTCAATATGTATTTCACTTACATGGTATTATCACATCCCACTCGATTAACTGTTTCAAGTTGACCATCGATTTCTAAGAAATTATTATTATCAATCAGTTCGTTTATATAATTCAAAGAATATTCATCGTCAGCTGAAAATATTTTTATGTATGTTTTTATAAAATAAATTTATATTACATGGTAATACCTTTTAATCTGTAAAAGAGACTCCTGTCATCTTGATTTATAGTTAGTAGTAGTAGTAGTAGCTACTTATTTTAATACACTAGTAGTTCATTAATAACTTTCATGTTAAATATGCTACATGCTGCCATAGTAGTTCCAGTTCACATCGAAGTTTCATGTTTTATTTTATTTTGCACTCGTGCTGAACCTTAGTGTTTTTATTTAACTAAGTACGCTTTCGGAACTTGCTGAGCATTTGTAAGTAGAAAACACTATTAAAACACAACGACCGGTGACTGTGTCAATCTTGCACTAACTTCGTATCGTGCGACAGCTGTCACAGCTGGTTTTGTGCGCTAAATTCAAATAAACATCATTTTTCTATATTGATTTTCACTTATTTATTTAAAATTTAATCATTAATTTGTTTATATGATGATGGGCAGCAAACTATTTATAACTTTACACATATTTATTTTTATCGCCCAGTATTATGGTAATATTTTAAAAGGGGTTAGATGAAGAGAACTATAGAGCTAAGGCAAACGTTTTGAAAAAAATTAGATGAAAGATATGCTGCTCTGTTTAGGTGTCTGGTAGTGCATATAGTCTTTCATTTTTCTTGAACTCTTCAGGAGGCTGGTACACATGACCATATTATTTAAAAAATATATTTAAAATTACATAATTCAAAATATGAACTTTTGTCATATTTATTTTTTTTATTTAGTTCAGTGCAATTCTTGCTTCTAGATTAAGTAATTGTTTTAATAGTTTCTATTATAAAATGTATTGGAAATGTTGCGTTTGATTCACTATCTACCTAAAACTTTTATACTTGCACATTCGGATAATAATGACATTATAAAATATAAAAAACTATACGTGTTTATTATTTTTATCACGTTAAGTTTGAAATAATTATTTTATTATTTTTCTCTACAAATGCATAAATACGAAGCAAATAAAATGTCAGATTTTTTAAAATGCGATTTCATACTCTTCATGACAAACAGATAATCTAGATTTTACTTACAATATTTTCAGTTTTTGTGAAATGGTTTTCACCAAATTTGTAACACCATCCTCCGTTTGACAGGAAACTCCAACTACATTTTCTTCAATTATATTGCAAGTTTCATTAAATCCTAAATCAGTCTTATTTAAAATAACAATACAATGTTTATTAAATAAACTCGAAAAATGTTCCTTTTCGTTATTCAATAAATTATTTAAATTTAATTTTCTAACGTAATCTTTTACATATTCATTGAAATTTTGATTGGGGTTATGTTGTTTCCAGTTCATGAACTTTTGTGAGTCTATTACGAGAAGAATAAGATCTGACTTTTCATAAAGTTGCAAGGCTCTATTTATGCCTTCCTTTTCAACAACATCTTGACTTTCCAACCTTAATCCAGCAGTGTCTGCTAACACTAAAGGATAACCATCCATATTTAATGTTACTTCTAATACATCTCTCGTTGTACCCTCAATAGGAGTGACAATAGCAGCTGGACGTTGACCTAAAAAAAAAATAATAATAATTAGACTGATCAATACTAAATAACCTTTAGTCACAGCAGTTTCTTTTGCTGTGTTTTGGTAGTGGAAATAAGCTGACAATAGTATATTTCAATACAAGTGTGGAAAGGGCTTTATTGTAAAATGAGTATGAAAATTGGAACACGAGCGTTAGTGACAAAAAAATTTGTATTATAAAAACTAAAAGTTAAAAACGACGCAAAAACTATGGATTATTACAATAAAACAATGACATTCCCTCAGAGATTCTGTCAGCCGCTGACAGTATCACTTCTGATCTTCTCCCACGTTAATCCAAGGAGTACTACAAAAAACTCATTCTATGTTACATTTAAGGATGGCATAAATGATACAGTTTACCAAATGGCAGGCCTTTCGGTTTGCAAACCGGAAGGCCAACTACATTGATAGTGGTTATATTGGCCGGAAGGCCCCGCCTAAACTCTCGGCCTCTCGCAAAACTGTCAGCGCTTGAAATTTTGCCTGCCGGCTCGCCTTCCCGTATACAAGTCGGAACATGTATGTGTCTGGAATAGGTACAGGCCAAGAGTACCGGTTGTACCAATTCTAGATGAAAGTCCAAATAAAGACTTTATTATTTTAGATACAGAAAAGAGTCTTATATGAAAGTTGTTGTATGTACATCAATCGTACTATAAATTAATGTATTCAAAACTCATACAGGATGTTCAAATTTTCCGTAGTCACAAGGTTTTATTTTTTTAAATGGAACACCCTATATATTATTACACAACATGTTTATAGCAAAGTAACTGTCAATCCTATTATCATTAAGTCTTCAAGTTTTCTTCAGAAGTCATCACGTGATAACTCTTCACCACATTACTTTTAACTGAACAAAACCTGCTGCAAAAACGTAGCGTATATGCCTGAGCAGAGAGTACAGATTTAACCTCCCGGTTTGGTGGCAGGAAGATCGGCCTTCCGGCAAACCGTATTGTGTATGCCCGCCTTTAGTCACAAAAACCAACAACAGACATCAACCCTCATTTTGACGGTGTCCTAAAGATATTTCTTATCTGCTAATGTTAATAAATTTTAAAATCTAGACTTTGGAGACCAAAAAAATATAAGCAATATCGTCAATTATTTGACATCATAATATCAATACAAATCATTTGAAAGCAATAAATAGTGCATACAGGAAAATAATTTAAAATATACAAACATAATATATTCAACAGACTACTCTTTCCTGCATTCGGTTCTCCTAAAATAATAGTTTTCACCCCATTCCTTAAGATTTCTCCTTTACGACCATCTGACAAATGCTTTTCAATTTCATTGGACAAATCCTTAACATCCTTCTTTACAATTTCTATGAGTCCATGTTCCAAAGTATCGGTTTCCTCAAAATCTATGTGAGCCTCTATATGAGCAACACATTTAATTAATCTCTTTTTCCAGTTGTTGTAAACCTTACTTAAAGAACCTT
The DNA here is from genome assembly GCA_029963845.1 of Rhamnusium bicolor. Lineage (NCBI taxonomy): Eukaryota > Metazoa > Arthropoda > Insecta > Coleoptera > Cerambycidae > Rhamnusium > Rhamnusium bicolor. The sequence continues at coordinate 924,347 of JANEYF010004223.1, forward strand.
GAGTTTGTAAGAATGCCTAAAACAATACAAATTGTAAACTACACGAATTTCATTAAAATAATAAACTTTAAAAAAATGTACTGGCAAATGTTTCGACATTTATGAATTGGAATGTGGCTAGTTAAAACTTTCAGACATTTATATATACGAGTATACATATATAAGACAATTTTAACTCTTTAACGCGCAAAACTCGTTTCTTTTTATAACTGGTTATTTTTTGGCAAGAATGGATTCTTTATGATCCATTTTGTAAAAAAAATGCCTTTATAAAAATATACTCACGTCATTATATTTGGAAATGAGTGGTTGCTATATCGACCTATGAGCAAGCATACCATAGGTCTTTATATCAATGACAAATATGAAAATAAACAAAAAAATACAGAATTTAGTTGTTATTATTACATAGAATAAATTTGATTACACTAGTTGTATTCCTTCTAACCAATCATACAGTTCATCCTGAGATAAATGGGTTAATATTCAAATTGACATCCATTTTCTTATATATATCACAGGAGAGCTAATAATGCTACTTACCTAATTGGTTTTATACACACATTCATGGAAATAGTAAATTATTAGCCCTTTTTCAGAAAAAAACATTACGCCATTGGACACAAAGCGAAATAAACATTTTTCTAAACCATAAATCATCCCCAAATATTATGTAATATAGTCAAAGTACAATTCCTATAGATATAACACAAATATCTTCTATTGATATATAAAAAAAAAACGAAACAATAAAACATAGTCTAAATAAATATATATAAGGTCATAATGATCATAGAGAAAGTGATATAACTCGAAAACGCTGCATAATTTAGAAAAAAAAATTATTATAATATGAAAGACATCAACATATTTTGGCACTATATAACAAAATATTATCTCAACTCAAATACATAGAATAATAATAAGAATAAGTTTTGTAACCCTCTCATAAACCGTGGCAAAAATCTTCAATGTATACCTTTGGTTTTTTCACAATAATCTTGCAAATTTAAATAAAAGTATGTCCTTTGCATGGTAATAGTACTTAATAATGTAATTTTCCTACTTTGAGAGATATATTTTCTTCAAAAATCACGAAAACAGAACTTCACCTAGCAAATAGAAGAAATCAACTACTAATTTCTTACATTCGTTTATTCTGCTCATGGATTAATACAGGGTCATAACAGTTCAACAGTTCAGCAGAGAGAATCACAGAACAAGAGACCTTTAATATTTTACAATTATAAATAATATGCAAGCGCATCAAAAGGTAGCAAAGGTTCATTTCTATTGGATTAATAATAGTCATAACCTACTTTACGACATTTGTAGTTTCGCTTTAATGAAGCCATAGAATGTTAAAGGGTTAATATTGAATTTGGTTATTTCAAACTAAAGCTTATTAGGCTTCAAAAGAATACTAAAAGTAAATTAAAATAATGCGGTTAAAAAAACAGTTCCCAATCTTGCATTACAACATAATGTTCAAAATATATAAGATTGGCATTGTAAGAATATTTTCAATAAACATATTAACATTATTAATGGTATATCATGCTTATACAAATTCCAGGATAAGGTTTGGAATTATTTTTTGGGAACATTCTGTTGACATATGAAGAATTTTTTGTGCTAAAAAAATCTTGAGAGATATAAAGAAATTATTAGAAATGAGTGATATATAGATTGTAAATACTTGTACTGGAGAATGTATTTCTAGATACCTGAATAATTGCACGTTATTCCTTTGCCAAAGAAAAATCATGTTACTGATTCTAATAACCTTCGTCCTATAAGCTTACTCCCATTACTATCAAAAGTTGTTGAAAAAAATAATGTGTTCAAATACGAGATCATTTAAATACGTATGTATAATATTTACCAGTCAGAATTTCGTGTTAGTCATAGCTGTTCAACAGCATTACTTACTATTGTTGACAATATATTTAAAGGAATTGATGATGGGAAAACTGTAGCTATGATTTTGCTAGACTATTCCAAAGCTTGTAACACCATAAGTCATAAAATTCTGTTATTAATTTTGCATATAGTGGGATTTTCGGAAAACGCAATTAAACGAATAGAATTTATTTGAATAATAGATTCCAGTATGTTGAAACTAGTAATGGGTCATATTTTTCGCGGAGTTTCGCAGGGTTCTAATTGGAACCCTTATTATATAATATATACACGTGCAGTATAACAGAATACATGCAATATTTTTCTGTGCATTTATATGCAGATGACACAGTTGTATTACCCTTTTTTTCCCAAAGATCTAATTAATGCTACAAATAATATAAATAATGACATAAAAAGTTTAACTGTGATATCAGAGAATTATCACCTAGAAATAAACCCTCACAAATGTTCCATTTTAATATAATACACTACTCTTCACCCCAAGTGGATCATGCAAAATGTAACTAAAGTTTAATATCTAATATCTTTTGAAGTATTTAGTGTACCTTATTGAGTATTGTTTTGTTTTTTTTTCCTCAATTTCTTGTATTTTCGAAAATTTTATTTGTTATCTCCAATAATGTGGAGAGGCGTATATATGGGGTGGAACTTAGGAGAGGGCTTTTTTGATAATTTTCGGCCTCGCTATGGGGTGAACCAAAAACTGTTGAAAAGCTAATTGTATCCTATCAAGTAGCCCTATTAGGCCCGGTTTTTCAATGTCCAATTAGCAAAATTATCCATCAATTAGTGTGAAATGGGTGAATTCTATTGCCAAGAAGTCACCAACTGACAGATAATTTAGCTAATCGAGAACTGAAAAACCAGACCTTAGTAGTTAACATGATCCATTTGACAGATTAGATTTATCTCTCTTATTAGTGTAGATACAATTTTTTTTTCTTTTAGCACATTTGCAATAAAATATAACACTATTTCTTAATTTGCAATCAGATGAATTTTTAAATGAAACTTTTATTTTGTTTTACAACTAAAGACAAACAGCATAAACAGAACATATTATATAAAATATGGCTAATATCGTGTCGGATTGCTTCTTACCGAAATCACTGCCTGACATCTTCGAGGCATATTTCTCATAAGATTATTGATCAGATTCTGTAGAATTCGATTTCATTCCTCTCTGAGGGCTATCACTATTTCCGGTATTGTTTTGACAGGAACTGGTCTCTAATTGATACACCATTGCAACACATCCCATGCATGTTCAATGGGATTGCAGTCCGGGGAACAAAATTGTTCACAATTCTCGCTCTTTTTGGTATAACGTTGTCATCTACATACGAATCCTTATCCAATATTCCCTACAAACTGAGGCACATAATGGTATACAATTTTTAAATATCGTTAAGCGTTTACAGATTCATTTCCAAATCACTTCGGTTTCCAATGCAAATTCCTCCTCAAATTGTGACGTGTCTACCACCATAAGGTATTCTTCAGACCCTACAGTTTTCACTGTATATTTCATCTCTTTCCCACGTTACCCGAATTCTGTTATTATCTGAATATAGTGAGAACTTTGACTCATCTATAAAATTGCATTTTGCCCATTGAAAAATATCCCAATTTCTATGGTTTCTTGCCCACTGAAGGTGGTTTCTTCTTTGGTCTCTGGTAAAACGGGGCTTGATCGTAGATTACCTTCACCAAGTCGTCTTAATATTGTACTAGAACATACAGCCACACTGTGAATCCTTTGAAGCAAATTTCATAGTTTTGTGCAATGGATCGATCTCATCTAGGCTGAATCCTCAAAAATCTATCCATTGCTGAAGTTGTAACCCTACGTTGAGGTCGAACTTCATCATGGGTGTAAGAGAAAATCCGCTATTTTTGGATTCTATTCCACGCGCGACTTACGCTTTGACTGACATTCAAGCGGTTAACAACTAGTTTTTGGGACATACCGCACTCTGTTTCATTCATTCATGATTCTATCCAACTCTGCGTTACTCACAGTGGTGTATTATCCTAGAAGCCTGGGCTTGGAGTGCAAAATATTTAGTTGCGGTATAGCGGACGGAATGGGTCAAATAACTCAATTTTTTATTATTGAGTAATCCACCTCTAACTTTTAAATTTACATAGCTTGTATTGATACTATACCTAAAAACAAAAAATTCATAACCGAAAAATATTGCGGGCGCCTGTATTGCTTAATATGTTACTAGTTACTCAATCTACGTAACACTATTTTACCAGTATTTAATTGTTTACTGACATTTCTGCTGGTAAAGATGTCAAACAATTCTATTCCAAAGCCGTTTTGTTCACAAATCCTGTTTTATTTTATTGAAAATACACTACAAAAGAAAAAAATTGTATCTTCACAAATAAGATAGATAAATCTAATCTGTCAAATGGATCGTGTTAACTACTAATAATGCTTCTTGATAGGATACAATTAGATTTTTTGTGATTTCTGGATCACCTCGCAGCTAGGTTGGAAAATTATCAAAAAAAAAAACTCCTAAGTTCCACCCCGTATACACCATCTTTCCACATTATTGGAGTTAATGAATAACATTTTCGAAAGTGAGAAAAAACAAAACAATAACCAATAAGCTACACTAAATATTTCAAAAAATATTAGATATTAAACTTCAGCTAAGTACATGAGTAGTAATAATGAAGAAAAACCAAGAAAACAGTGTCGCCTTCTGGTACTGTCCATGCGCATTTTTGACATTTGCTGACTTCGAATGGAACAAAGAGATTATTTGTCTTATTATAATAAATATGTCACTGCTGATACTCTTTTCATGAGCTATTTTAATTATTGTGACACTGTTGACCATACTTAGACAATTACCTCAAATAGAATTGAGAGTTCAAAAATCTTGTCTTCGATTTATTTACGGTATTAAAAAACATGAGAAAATTCCATATAAATTGAAAAGTGTCAACTGGCTAAATATGGCAGCGTGACACAAACTGCATTCTTTAACACTTTATAATTGCATTTTAGTCAATAAATGTTCACCTTATTTGTATAACAAACTTAAATTTTGAACTGACATTCACAATTTGAAGAGATTTAGAGGCTTCATTTCTTCTCCTCCCCACTATTATACCTCCTGTATTGTAGTTCATTCTCTTATTGCATTTACAACTTACATAATAAACTTCATCATTAAAATATTTATAACCATCTTTGTTTAAGACTAAACTCAAAAGGTATTTATTAAACTCAACATTTTAAAAGAACCTTAGCTTAAACAGTTTTAGTGACAAGAAAATGTATTATCAGCAATTCCAGCAATATATAAATCGAGATATATGAATGCCATTAAACCTAATTTTTCATTTAAATTATAGGATTGCTATCTGGTATTTATATTTTATTTGTTTTCTGGTCACTAAAACTCTCTTTAAGTTAAAGGTTCCTTTAAAATGTCGATAATACCGGGGGTTCTAAAGAATTACCTATTTTACACCATATTCTCATATTTAATATTGTGCTTTCCTTTTTTTTAGTAAATCCCTCAATAAAGTGAATTATTTAATTTTTCTTTTGTACTTATTTTTTTTTGTTTATATATTATTTTGCTTTCAAGGTTGGAACTTTGATCAACAGGTTCCTTGGAATCATGTTGTTTCTAGTCATTTTGTAGTTATTGAAATTATACAGATCGAGCCAGACCGCTAGGAAGACGACTAGCGGTATGCGCAGGTTTACTGTCGCTCCATAATCCATTCACAACAGCAAAAATAATATGGACAAAGTGCCATCTTGCGATTGGTAATACAACCGTTAGAGAAATAAAATATGAAATTTGTCGATGCTAGATCCATCTAGGCAGTAAAGGTATAAATAATTGTAGGATAGACTCAAGGAGTGTAAACAGTGCTTAAGATAATATGAAGTTGGATATTAACTTAGACGCACGTATATAAGTACACAAGATTAAAAATTCTTAATAATCTATTTTATTTAAACAACATCCATACAATACATGGTGTCAGGTTTGATCTAAAAGTTCAAGAAGTAAATAGCAACAACAAAATTTCTCTGGAAATTAGAGAGCAGCGATAAATTTCTCGGTTATAACCTAGAACTATGGAAGACTTACAAAAACAGTTAGACGAATTAAAAAGGACTCATGCAGTCTTACAAGTACACAATTCAGTAACCGAGGCATAAAACACCACCACTATGGTAAATTCTGTACCAGCAATTGAAAAATTCAGTTTTGATACAGCAGATGGCCCCAATGGATTGCTCACTATGAAAGATATAGAGTAGTCTCAAAGATAAGCCTAGCTGATGAAAAAATTCCAAGTAACAAATTTGCTCTTACAAATGGGACCTGAGGTAGATAAATTGTTAGAAAAATTACAGTGAACAGAAGACAGCTTGTCCACATATGAATATGAGATGGCGAAAAATCTCTTCCACAATTATTTTGAAACCAAAAGAAACTTAACTTATGAAAGAGCCAAATTCAATTTAAGAACCTAAATGGAAAACGAAACAAGCCAAGAGTATATCGATAGCCTAGTACTCCTCTCGAAAACTTGCAATTACGGAGCTTTAGTAGATGAAGGTTAGGGATAGACTAGTAGTGGGAATAAGAGACTACAAACTATCTGAACAATTGCAACTAGATGACAAATTAACATTAGAGAAGGCAGGTTCAAGAGTTTGGATAAAGAAAAGAAAGAAGGAAATGTGATAAAGAGATGAGTCCCGATCATATAGGATCTAGACTAATTTGGGGGTGCTCAGAAGAAACAGAAGACAATTCCAACCTCTGCCGGAAAAGGAAGAAGTTTCACCTAGTAAAGTGAAAAAGAAAGTTGCCGAAAGTAAGAGTAAACAACAAAAGGATACCGAGGATATAGTACATACAGAAGACAGGTGAAGAAAAGGTTGGAAGAAAACAGAACATAGAAAGAAAATTGCCTAGTTACCTAAAAGACTATTAAATTTGAAATGTGTATTTATTTAGTAATTCTTAAAATGCTTTTGTTTTATTATAGGAAAGGAAGATGTACTTAAGGAGTGCAAACAGTGCTTAAGATAGTTTGAAGTTGGATATTAAGTTAGGCGCACGTATATCAGTACATAAGATTAAAAATTCTTAATAATCTACTTTATTTAAACAACATCCATACAATACAATAATAAACATCTCTATGCAGTTTTTCAACTGAGTTTTAATTTGTACAGGTATCTTACCAAAAATCCGATTTTTCAAATGTTTCTACACTCGGAAGAAAAAGCAAGGTTTGTTCATGTTCAAACTTTATTGTTGTTGTGCGTAGTGCATTTGTGTTATGTCACTGGAATCTTGGAATTACAGAATCGCATGTTGTAATATATTGTAACTACTACTACTAATAATAATCATTACTAATATTCATTGTGGAGAGTATTGCTCGTTCGATATTGAATTCGCGCTACGATCGCCCCATCGTGCTCGCAACAAATGGGAGACTGTAAACTGCACATACCGCTAGTCGTGTTGCTAGCAGTCTGGCTCGATCTGTATATAAATTTGCATTGGAATTAAATCATAATTTATTTTCTGTTATTTATTTTATAACTACAATAAATCATATTATTATTAAGGTCTTCTTCACATTAATTATTTACCGAAAGAATGTTCCCTTCCAGATTAAAAACAGCTGTGGTTTCTCAAATTTTGAAAAAAGGGGATGTTCATAATGATATGGCAAATTATCGCTCAATCTTTGTGCCACCTGTAATCTCTGTAATCTCGAAAATATATGAATATGCTATGTTATTTCGGCTGCTTAAATTTCCTCAGATAAATATTATCTTGAATGAAAATCACCATGGTTTTCCTTCAATGATCACAGCAGTGCATTCCTTTCATAAAAAAATGTTAGATGATATTGAGATGGGTGAGAGTGCGACAGGATATAAAGACCAAAATAAGAAAGTGTCTTACACATTAACTATATTACATAATAACATGGGTGTGCAGAGTTTTGGGGCCAATACTCTTCATTATTTATATCAATGAACTACCTAATATACTTACTGAGACTTGTATCTTTGTACGCTCATGATGCCACTCTTTTATTTTCTGATATATCTTATGCTTCACTTCAAAATAAAATTAATATAACTGTTAATGATTTGTGTAGTTGGATTAATAATGATACTTTATTTTTCAATGCAACCAAAGCAAACTATATGATATTTTATATGCGTCAAAATAATAATAATATCTCTACTTTATAGATATAAAAATAAATAATATCTTGGCACAGATTTTGATAATACACTGACATTAAAAAAACACTGTAACAAATTTACCAGTATTTTGTACTCTAATGTTTTCAAATTAGGATCTTGAAAAACGTGATGGATAGAGTTTTGCTGATTAACGAGAAACAGGGTTTGATTAAAGATTAATGATTAGTCAACGTATTTATTTACAGATTAATATTAATGATTAATCCATACATTGAAAATATTCATTGATTAATAATTTTAACCTATAACTTGGAAATATTGATTGAATAATGATTAACTAATAAATTCGAAAAAATCATTGATTAATGATTTATTAATCAATAATCAGTAATTAAATTTAAAAAAAGATGAAAATTCTTTTTTTTAATTTATTTTATTTAAGGCGGCTAGCACTCCCTCATCGCATGGATAGCTTTAAATCGCTGTTAAAATTCTTCTGTTAGTAATATCGAAAAACGAAAACACATGGTTCATTCTAAATACCATATAGATTTAATATATAAAATTACAGGCAATACTAATGCGTTTTTTTTTTAACTTAGATAATGCGAATATTTTATTTGGTGTCATTTTACGAAACTAAATAATCGTATTTTGAACAGAGATTCATAAATTTAAGTTGGATATCTGGTGAAAACACAACCTTAATAATATTTAATTTAGTAATAAAATAAATATTCATTATGAATAAAAATGAATTCAAAAATAAAACATAAAAATTCTCATGAAATAAATATGTTCAAAACACTTCCTTTATAAAAAAAAAATGAAGTGTTTTGAATTATAAATTATTGCCCCAATTTGGAATTTGTTTTTAATGATAACAATTGTTCAATCTTGATGGTCCCCATTGCTCTTTTTCTGGCCCACTATAAGAAAATAGTCTCTCAACGGAAGCAGAAAATGTCAATTAAATAGTATTAGTATTAGGCATGTGCTGATTTTAATCACTAATTAAAAGATGATGATTGGAAAGCAGTTACTGATTGAAAAACAATCACTAATTTAAACAAAAGGCAATCAATCATTAAGGATTAAAAGTGCTAACCTGACTGGTTTAATATTAATGATTATGATTGTGATTACTGATTAACCAAATAATCAGAGGTTAGTAATCACTAATCTGATTAGCACAATTTTGGGTTTGGATATGTCTGGTCTATTATTATTTTATTTTGGACACATTCTGATGGTATTACTTATAGGGGTCATCTTCCACTATATCTTATATATAGCACCAAGTGTGGCCATTTAGAAAAATAATACAAGCGATGACTGCGAACTCGGATGAAATGAGATGGAATAAGATACACCCAGAGAACATAAGTACAGGCTCACTCTGTACCTCACCGGCCACCTACAATACGCTCAAACTATTATGTCCATCTCGTTTGTATAATCGGTGTTTGTTAAGATTTAGCCACATTAGCCGTTTTACACAAGGTATTATACCACATAAACGTATAATAAGATGCATACTGGGAGTACCAGCATTTTATTTGTATCACAATCTTTTTAAACAATATGGTATTCTATCTCTACCGAATTTATATATTCTAGAACTATTGCTTTATGTAAACAAGAATTAAGATGAATTCATCAAAAATGAGTCAATACATTTCCACAATACACGAAATAAAGGTAATTTTTATATTCCTAATAAACACCTAAACATCACATCAAAAGCCCACAATAAGGATTCCAAAAGTATTAGTATTTTTAAAAACCAAGTTAAAACATATCTTTTAACTACATATATGTGCAATGTGCATATTCTGTTAAAGAATATCTCAATAGTAGTAGAAATTAGATATTTTTATATACATAAGTATATATCTGTGTATTTTACATGTGTATGCAGTGTGTTATATACAATTTTTGATATTTATATTTTATATATATGACCGTGGCTTGTCCTATAGCATAATTTGTATTGCTCTTTGGATTAATAAATTATTCTATTCTATTCTAATTAGTTTATATGTTTATGAATCTATGATATTTGTAACTGAAAATAAATATATTTTTAAAAATTGTGATGGAAAACACAATTATAAGACAAGACGCAAAAAATGATCTCGATCTGAAAAATGTAACTACACATACAGTGTGTCATATCATAAAGAATGGGATATAGATTAACTGTAGATTCTGGGCTCAAAATATGAATATTCAACCAAGCATGCCTTGGTAAAATGTCCCTAGTTAATGAGATACAGGATGTTAAAGTGAATTTTGTTAAATGGTTTTTGGGTGTAATTCAAAAACTACGTGACGTATTAAGCTCAAAATTGGTATAGGTAGGTTTCTTGTGGTGACAAACCATAATTTCATATTAGTTTTGACCTCTGTTATGCAGGGCATTACATACGCTCCATTAAAGGAAAAAAATGTATTCTATTTTCTTTCAGAACAGCTAATTGTGCGACCATTTTTAGATGTATTCACTCCAAGTGGATACAGAATATAAGTCGTTAAAATCAACCGTTTTTGAGGTTTTTAACAATTTGAAGGTAACTAAAAACTACACACACGCACACACACACACACACACACACAGTATTTTCATTATTTGCATTAAATAGACTTATTGTATAGTGTTCGGTGCTCAATTATACGCATAAAAGTAAGTTCTGTGGGCGGTTTCTTGTTACAAGCTAAGTTTTATATAAAATGAATGCTTATGCTTATGTACTGATGTTTAAAATCCCAAAGCCATCAAAAATCTTCATGTGCAAAAGGGTACTAAAGTTAAAAAACGAATTAGGCACATAGTGGCAGAGAAGAGACAAATTGCGATTTTTTAATACATTTTACAGAAAAGGTTTTGTAGAACAAATCTTTTTTTACAATTTTCAAATATTATATTATACGATGGAGCTTGATGAAAGAATGAAATTTAAAACGGCAATATATCGGTTTGAAATGCTTCAAAATCTAATTCAATTTTGACAAATTTTGCGCTTCCCTCACATTATCTTTGAAACGAAAAACCACATCAAAGTTTCTTACTCTTAAGAAAAGTTTACTTTATTCCTTTTGAACAAAATGGGAACATTCTTTCTTAAAATTGGGTTCTCTCTCAATTGTCAACATCTTGGTATTTAAAAGTGGGACATATTGCGACTGAAAATATTTGCTATGTAGTACTACAGTGCAGTAGTGAAAAATTGTCAAAAGTATCCTGTGCTCCTAGTATTTAAGTTTTATTTATATTTTTCTATTGTTGTACCTGACATATTCCACACCCTTAAAGGGTACCTATTTTGTAATTTAGAAACAAATAAAAATATCTATCTCTATCTATGCAATGGTCTAATGTCATATATTTTTAAATCATTTCAACTGTTCCAAAATAATTTTATCCAAGGTATGAGGTGAACACACCAATAAAAGCCTGCTAACACTAAAAAACATTAAGATTTTTTTTTTTAATAATTTAATTTTTACTGTTCATTATTTTCCTCATAATTCAAATATTTTCTCATTATTTAAAAAAAGTTAAGAATTTCAAACATATTTATAGGATTAAGTAACTAAAAATACTCAAAATTACCGTAGCTAGAAGATTAAAAAGACACCGTTGAAATTTGACACTTACTTGTTTTCTTTGAATTTCTGTTTCTGCTTGTAACAAATCTGCAAGGCCCTCAACTTCTGTCAAATCTAATTTTGCATTTTGAAATGCTCTACGTGTAAATTCACCTGGTTCTGCTAACCTTAACTTAGGAACTGATCCCAATGCATTTAAAACAGAATTTATTACAGCCAACCCACCATGTACTTGTAATTCAAAACTATCTTCTCCAGTAAAACTTCTAGGACCTACAAAAGCCCAACTTTTTAATAATACAGAATTTCCAAGAATGAATTTTAACATTTCTTGGGAAAATTTACTGTAACTGATTTACATCTTGCAATCAGAGACCTTAAGTTAAATAATATCAAGATTCCAATAGAACCATATTTTAATTCAGGTCAGAATTAGTAGTTATGTTTCCTTATTATTATTCAATTATCAGTATTTTTTTATTTTCTTATTTTTAGGTATGGTACTAGAGGTTAACTTTAAATTTGCTTGAATCATATTTTCAGGGTATACTCAAAAAGTTCATTACAAAATTAGCTCCTCTGCCTGTGATATACTAGCTGCTCTACCTCAGGGTTTAATCTTGGGCTCAGCACTATTTTTGATTTTTGCATGCAAATGACCCAAATTTTATCCAGGAAATATGTCCATAACAATTATCAATATGTTGATGACACTAACATCTTCAACAGCTGAAGATGTAGTAGAAACTCTTATTGCATGTACAGTTTTTGAATGATATGGTCACAATAAGTGGGTTTAGAAAAATAATTTACTAATAAACCGAAATAAAACTCAGTGTGTACTATTTAAATCACAAAGATATATGCTTTGAACTCACATCCTTTTCAAATTACAGATACTGTAAAAAATGTTAGGTATCATCTGAAGACTATTGATATATTATGTGGAAAATTAAATAAATTCTATTACACAATACAATGTCTTCTATAGCAGATATACCGGGTGAGTCACGAATTGCGCTCGCCCCGATATCTCCTAAAATATTTGGAACAGAAAATTGAAATTTCGAGGGCTTATTATACGACTAAAATGCCATCTTTTCAATAAAAAATCAAGTTTGGTGCACATCCGGTTTGACCGGAAATGCCCACAACCTTCGATTTTTAAATGAAACACCCTATATATTTTTACATTTTTGGAATCTAGAGGAAATTTTGAATACAATACATCCATTTTGGTCACTTTTTGATAAACATTAAAAATTTTATTAAAAAAATCTATTTCTGAATCCAGAGTGCTGTGGTGCCCAAAATATATTTTAGTTTGTGTGCTACGTTACTATAAAAATAAAAAGAGCAATATGATTGCATTACTTAATTGTCTAGAGGCGTTTAAAATTTTTAAATGTGATTTTTACCCACTAACTCGGTTTTTTTAAATGGGAAGTTAATCGTCCACCAACATTTTTAAATACCCCATTTTCATACGAATCTAATGATACCAAAATTTTGAAAATCCGCTCAGAAATATTTGAGATTTCAGCCAAAATACAATGCAACCAAGCTTCTAGAAACATGCGGCTAATAGATTAGTGGGCTTTGGAAACTAAAATGACACATTTCTGTTTAAAATCTCGTAACCTAATAACATTGGAAAAATCATAGTAGCCATTGAATGTAATAAAACAATATCAGCTGCCAGACAGACTCATGTAGTTATAGGCAATCTTGGGCTATCAAACATTTAATAATTGTGAGCGCAAAGAACGTTACAAGTAAGTTTAGCATAGGTATGTGGAGGTAAACACAATTACATCCACAAGGAAATTAGCAACAGAATGCGACATCAGTACGGTTTTCAGAGTTTTATTTAAATGAACATAAATATCGGGCCTATAAATAAATAAAAATCAATTCCGTTTGAACAATTAAACTTAAACTAGGTAACAGTAGGTATCCATATTAAAATAATTAATATAATTAAACCATAAATTGACATTATAGATATTGTTCAAAATGTCCACCATTTTTTTCTATACACAATTCGGCTCTGCGTACAGTTGCTTGAATGGCTCTACGCAATTCAGCCGGCGTTATTTCATTAAGAGCCCGTACAACTTTATTTTGCAGCTCTTCACGGGTATTTGAAGAAGTTTTATAAACTTTATTTTTGAGAGTGCCCCATACGTAATAGTCGAGGGGTGTTAAGTCAGGTGACCTAGGAGGCCACCTGATATGACCTTGATTTGCGATAAGGCGTTCACCATACAAGTTGTTTAAATATTCCATCACTCTTCTGGAATTATGTGGGGGAGCACCATCTTGTTGGAAAAACAGATTTTGTAAATAGGCAAGAGGAAGTAAGTCAAGAAATTCTGCTGTCTGGTTTTGTAAAAAAGATTAAATATCGTTCGCCAGTAAGTGTTCCATCAAAAAAATATGGGTCCAATTATTCGATCTCCAAGTACTCCAAGCCAACAGTTAAACCCAAATCTTTCCTGAATATTCCCCCGCCCTACCAACCTCGGATTTTCTTGAGCCCAGTACCTAGTATTGTTTCTGTTAAACATACCTTGGTTCGTAAATCTACTTTCATCTGAATATAAAATATGAAAAGGAAAACCTGGGTTTTGTTGTACTGCATTTAAGAACCAGTTGCAATATACTAGCCTCCTGTCTTTATCATCTCCATAAAGATGTTGGTGTATTTGGTATTTATAAGACCGAAACTTATGTTTCTTTAAAATTCTGCAAACCGAAGACTGACTAATGTCGCATTCCGTTGACAATTCCCTTGTTGATGTTGTTGGGTGTACCATCACAAATCCTAATACATCAATTTCTTTATCCTCACTTACAATAAATGTTTGATGGTCATCTTGTTGATCGGGTTCATTTCTTAATTTTTGTTCCACTCTGGCAAACAATAAGTGTCTGCTTGGAGGACGTCTGTTGGGATATCGTTGCTGATACAGTCCTGCAGCTGCAGTTGCATTTTTGTGACACTCTCCATATATCAGTAACATATCGACCTTTTCACTTCTACTAAAATTATTCATTTTCTTTAATTTTTACTCAAAGAGATTTCCGCAACGCTTTATTTTTTAATAAAATTTTTAATGTTTATCAAAAAGTGACCAAAATGGATGTATTGTATTCAAAATTTCCTCTAGATTCCAAAAATGTAAAAATATATAGGGTGTTTCATTTAAAAATCGAAAGTTGTGGGTTTTTCCGGTCAAACCGGATGTGCACCAAACTTGATTTTTTATTGAAAAGATGGCATTTTAGTCGTATAATAAGCCCTCGAAATTTCAATTTTCTATTCCAAATATTTTAGGAGATATCGGGGCGAGCGCAATTCGTGACTCACCCGGTATACTCAAAACATTATATTTTCCTTACTTTCACTCTCATTTAAAAAAAATGGTTTTGTAAACTGAGGAAGCACTTTGTAGACCACAAGGTATATTTATTTTGCAAAAAGTTCATAGATGATCACTTGGTGCTTTTGGTTGCTCCAACTTTTTTCTCGCAAGTACCTTATCTTGTGCCCTTTGTTCATGCCGTATAGACTGTTTTAAAATGCTACCAATATCATCTTTCTTAAATCTCTTATTTCTTGATCTAGAAGTAAGAGTCTTTGAAGTAGATGGGGTTGCCGGACTTTTACAGATTTCTCAGTTTTATCCCTATTATTATCTTCATTGTGCTCACTATTTTCAACCTGAACGTATTCAATCTCTTCATTATCGTTCACAGTGTTTTCCATCTTCATATTTTCAGTCTCTATATTTTCGGCCTGTTCTTGTGATTCTTCATAATCGCTATTATCACCTATATGTCCGTCACGAGGTCTGTTTGCCATATATGGGACTAGAAATTCCATTTACTTCTGAAATTTCCATGGTTTAACGACCACCGCAGCAGCGGCTCCACTTTTTAAACATTTTTGTTGCCTCCGTGAGTGCATATCTATGGCAATTTCTTAATTGGCTAAAATTAAGAAATTGCCATAGATATGCACTACGGAGGCAACAAAGCACTTTTTGCATCAGCACCTGCAATACAATTTACACCTAAAATTACTTCTAGAAAAAGTATCAATATAATATTTTGTTTTACAGATATTTGGCCTCAAGAGATAGTTACAAAAGTATTGCTTACAGTTATAAAATGGGGGATCGAACCATGTCAAAAAATGTTAATGAAGTGTTACTTGCCATATCGAAAAACATGCAACCGTTGTATTTACCAGAACCTACCACAGAAATGTGGGAAAGTATTGCACTTGACTTTGAACAAAAATGGCAATTTCCTCACTGTATAGGAGCCTTCGACAGAAAACATATAATGATTAAAAAACCAGGAAAAACTGGATCTTCATATTTTAATTATAAACAGACTTTCTTGGTGGTTTTGATGGCTGCTGTTGATGAAAACTATAAGTTTATTACAATTGACGTAGGGTCAATGGGAAGATTTAGTGATGGTAATATTTTTTTCTACTAGTGTGTTGGCAAAGAGAATGAGGAACCAAACTTTACAGCTTCAGGAACCTGCATTGCTAACAACAGTTGAAGATCTCATGTCATACGTTTTTGTAGGAGATGAGGCATTTCCTTTATCAGAAAATTTAATGAGACCTTATCCTAGAAGAAGTGTCACTGGAAATTATGAAACCCAAATTTTCAATTACAGACTATCACGAGCACGGCAGACCGTTGAGTGTGCTTTTTTGGAATACTAGCTTCACGATTTTGTGTTTTCAGAAAAGCATTTGAAATTAAAGTTCAAAGTGTTGATAATGTTGTAAAAGCAGCTTGTGTGCTACACAATTATTTAAGAAGTCGTACAATTTAAAATAATGTAGATGACGCATCAGTTGATGAAATGTCTGATAGTTATTTCCACTACACCGTAACAATAGTAGAAGTGCATCCTTGTTTGCTATAATATTGCTAATATAATACATGCCAATATTTAATTTTTAAATTTTTTCAAAATTCTCATTCTAAAAAAATATTTCCTCAATAGTAGTTACAGCACTGTCGCAATTAAGTTGAGATATCCTACCACAAATGCTTTCGAATCAATTTTAAATAAATTTAGAACAAGAAATCTGATTTTCACAGCTATGTTTCTTGGCGAACCAGGTCATCCTAGGTATATTTTTTTTCTTTACTTTTTTTTTCTGGACAGGCCAGCTCAACTGCATTATTTAGGAAAGTTATAAACATTTTAGATTTCAGTTTATTTATGTTTAGGTCAACAAAGTCCCAACATATGTTTCCTACAAGACTATTTAACAAGAATAGACCCTCATTAGTTATAGATCTATAATTGAAATTTTTAAAACTCTGATTTTCAATACTGTTTATAGGAAAGTTTATTGTAATAGCCAGATGATCTGATAGATGTGTCAATTAGAGAAGTTTGAAAAGTACCTTGTAAGTTTGTTATGAAGTTATCCAGACAGGAATTCCCTTTAGTATTTGCATTTATTGTTGTAAATAAACCATATACATTTTTAAAACAAATTAGGTATTAGATATATGTTATACTTATCTGTGATAAGTTTTTGTAAAAGTTAGAAAATAATAATTAGCAAAAATTTTCAGTGTTATTATATTTCATTTCATTCCATATTCTAAACTTTTACCAAGAAGAGGATACCTAATTTCTTTTAAATGATTCTAATCCAGAGGGGAATTTCCAGTACATAATTTCAATTATTCTGTTCTCTGAAACCATTAATATTAATTACATTAGGATTTACTAAGATTCCTAGTTACTTTCGAGGCTTTCTAAACACGTGTCGGTGGATGTTTGGAATGATTGTTCAACTGGTAAGTACTTTTGTTTTATTTATTTTTAGTTTTACTGAAGAGAGTAGTTAGAATAAAAAATAACATTATTGAGTCAGTCGTACTGAGCATAATATGCATATTATCTTTTTTATAATCCAAGTTTCAGCATTTTGGCAAATAGCTGAAAAAATAATTATTGTTGAAGAAGATATATGCTATACTTATCTGTGATAAGTTTTTGTAAAAGTTAGAAAATAATAATTAGCACTAAATTTTAGAGTTATTACATTTCACTTCATTATATACATTTTATATTTTGCATCTTATGGTTAATTAATACTACACCTCTATG
Organism: Rhamnusium bicolor; assembly: GCA_029963845.1. Taxonomy (NCBI): domain Eukaryota; kingdom Metazoa; phylum Arthropoda; class Insecta; order Coleoptera; family Cerambycidae; genus Rhamnusium; species Rhamnusium bicolor. The sequence continues at coordinate 942,279 of JANEYF010004223.1, forward strand.
AATATGAAACATACATATCTTATCGCTCTGATAAAGTAAATGTATTCACAGATAATATGACACAAAAACCACGCAGTTTGCTTTTTGAATTCATTAAATTATTTTGTAAGGCCTATGTATCAAATTAATTCTTCCTCATCCATGACTAACCTGATAACCATGCAGATGTTGGTGGTATAAAATTTGCAATAGATAAAAAAACAGTAAAAGATAAGATACAACATATCTATGTATTTGATATTACAAAAAAAACACAGATTTCAAAAATGTAAAAAATATAGTTCCATTTAAAACATGTAACTTTGGTTTGGTTTGTAAAGCTTTTATGGTACCACCTGTATATTCTTTGCAGGGATTCTAAAAAAGTTCATTTGATTCACTAAAACTTTTATTTAAAAGACTGCTTTCCTGACCAGTGAAAAGTAGGCAAAATCTGCCCAATATTCAAAAAGGGGGACAAAACCCATGTAGAAAATTACCATCTTATAGTTATCCTATCCTGTTTTGCAAAATATATGAAATTATAATACATAAATATATATCTTTACATGTAACACCTCAAATATCACAATTTCAACATGGGTTTATGCCGCAAAGATCTACTAACACTAATCTTGCTGGTTTTTCTTCTATCATACCTTTGAAAAATTCTGTCAAGTGGATGTTATCTACACAGATTTTTCAAAGGCTTTTGATAAAGTTAACCATCATATTCTATTGTCTAAAGCTAAATGCATGTATGGTTTTTCAGAACAACTCGTAAAACTATTAAATTCTTATTTATCAAATCGTTCATTATATGTAACAATAACAGCGAGTCCAAGACATTTTTGCCACCTTGGGCGTCCCACAAGGAGGCAACATGGAGGAGGCCCGTTGTTATTCTTGATGTTCATAAATGATATTACAAACAACGTAGACTGTCATATATTATTATTTCCAGACGATATAAAAATTCAGATTGCTATTGATTGTCTTTATGACTGGTCTAATACTAATAAACTGTCCTTTATATCAACAAATGCTGTGCTATGAGTTATATGAGAAAGAAAACCATAACCAATTTTGAATATATTATGAATAATGAACCTCTAAGGAAAATAAATGAAATGTTGGATCTCAGAATTCTAATGGATACAAAACTACACTATAATAACCATATTAATTTTATAGTAAGTAGTACCTTAAAGACAGTGGGATTTATTTATCGGAACAATAAAGAAATCAAAAATACAAAAACAATATAAACATTATCTATAGTTTTGTTCGTAGCAAACTAGACTATTGTGCAGTCATATGGTCTCCTTATTACAATGAATATATCTCTAAAATCGAAGTTAAAAAAAAGTTGTTGAAATTAGCTTACTATAAGGAGCATGGAATATATCCAAATCTACATCAGTTACAATAATTTGTTAGTAAAATATAAATTAATATCTTTACAAAAAGAGACGAATTATAATATACCTGATGTTTCTGTATAAAATCTGCAACAATTTAACTGACTGTATGTACCTATTGAATGAAATATACTTTAAAGTGCCTGACAAGAGAACTAGAAAAAGCCTAACGTTTCATATAAACTTTCCTAGAACAAACTACCTTCAATCATCACTTTTAACAAGACTATGCATTGAGTACAACAATATATGCAACAATAACAATATGATTGGGAATTGTTAAAAATAATGTAACTAATGCAATAAACTGATGTGATTATTATTATAAGTAGTATTAATAATTTTAATTCAAAGATTTAACTGATTTTACTTACCATTTTATTACTGTGATACATGTCCATAAAAATATATTTTAATATTGTCCTAATTATTGTCTGTAGATTTTAATATACCTAGTGTATGTTTGATTATAAGTTGCTTATACCTAAGTGTAGACACTCTGTAAGGCCTAGTGCTGTTGTAGTGTTTGAATGAATATATAAATAAATTAATTAATTAATAAATTCTATTTACAACCGTTCAGAAGTTAGAAGAAAAACAATATTTAATAAACTACAACGAAAACTCCTATTTAAATATAGTAGCCTAATTTATTTTTAACCCAGAAAGCATATATCAATTAAATAGTATTTTACAATTTTTGTTTGTATAGTTGTGTTTATTGCTTGACGTTTTTAAGTATTAATAGTGTAAAAGTATATGCATACAGTTACATACGGTTTAAAAGCATACAATTTGTTGCTTGTTGGTTTTTTCCATTAAACTTAGTTTAGGAGAAAATGGCTCGAGGAGGGAACTTTGGGACACCCTGTACATATTGGGTAATCACATATATCTATTTTGATTTTTGTAAAATTATACAAAGCCAAGTTAAGGATTTTCTTTTTTTGTTTCAGAGTGCTACTTCTGCAAGTAATAATGATCCTGAGGAAAACATGCTTAGTGAAGAAGATACCCAAGAGTCACAAGGACTAGGTGAATCCCGGAAATTGACAATGTGCAAACTTACATTTCTAAAAGACCCCATTTTTCTACACCAAAAACTACTGCAACAAATACTTCTTCAGTAAAAAGTAAAAAAAAGAAATAAATTATCAGAAGTAAAAAGTGCTATTCAGGATCTGAAAAATTTAAATCAGTCAATTAACCGCAAGGAAGAGCAAGACCCACACGCGTGAAGTTCTTGGAGAACATGTTGCCATGCAACTAAAACAACTATCAGAAGAAGAGTGTATAATTGCTCAGGATGAAATACAGCAGATATTAACTCGATCCAGACTCAACAATATTAGAAAACGTCGTTCATTGATGGATTCTAACCAAACAGAAAGATTAATTCATTATTTAGATTTGAATAGCTCCTCCCGCACACCGATACATGAAAACTACGTTTCAACGCCATCACCTTCTCCTTTTTCGGAGAACATATTTCAAGGTGAAAGATCTTCTAACAACTCCCATACTACAGTTTCAGTCATTTTAATATTCTTTCTGAAGCAATATCCTCAATAACACAAGATATTCATATTTGTATTTTATTAATAAAGGTTTACTTACCTTGATGTGGGTTCTTAATTTACTACAAATAGCATCGCTTACTTCTGGGATAAACCTTGATATTGCCGACTTTGAAACAAAAAAAAATGTTGCAAACTTCTGTAGCTAAATATGATAATGTTATTTCAAGTTTAACTCGTGCTGGTATAGCATCCTGCATTAAAGTATCCACTTTTTGAATTCTAGGTCCTATTAAAATAAGTAAATCTCGAAGCTCTCGAAGACACTCTTAAGAATGACATATATTCTCTTGGATCTTCAAGGTTGTTATTTTTACAGAAGTGCAGAGCGACCCCCTGAATTTCACTTTGCTATCTAATTTCTAACCCATAATCTTTTTTTTTTTTTTGTTAGTCTCCTCTAATATTTCCACAAGTTCGGCTAATATCAACTTTATCACTGATTTGCATACTTTTTAATTTAGCACGTCGTTTAAAATCCATGTTGTAGATAGTTTTACTGGCACATGACTGACTGAACCTGCCTTAATATTAACTTACCTACTTGGGACACTACTTGCCACTTTACTTGCTCGCTTAATAAAATCTAGCAAGTCACTTACTTACTTGCCTGTCTCTTTTTTACTGGACCAATGTAAACCGAGCATTAGAAGAAACCGCGTTATTGTCTAGACAGTGTACTAATCTTTTTAGATGTATTGTCTAAATAGTGCAGTAGTCACTCCCTTTTTTCTAGTTTTCCTGTTTTAAAAACTATTATTAGTTAACAAAATCGATTCCTCGGACAGGGTGAAAACTTTTATATTGTTCTGATTGTACATCATTAAGTTTATTATCTTGCTGTCTAATCTCTAACATATGCAGAAATGTTGGCCTTCCAGAGCGAAATCTATATTTACATGTAAAATAAAGTAATAGGACTTACTACGTTTATTACTACTAGTTCCTAGTTCTACTTACCAGGAAACCAAAGAATAAGTCCTTTATCTAAAATTTCCTGTGTTTTAGGATGTATTATACTTCTTAGTACTGCAGTTCTAGGTTTTGGTAGCTCAGATAAATTTGTAACCAGTTTCAATGCTTTCTCTGAATTTGATCCAGAAACTCTTATTACAGCAACACCACATTTTCCTTGTCCTTTTAATAAAAAAAAGAAAACATATTAAATTATCGTTAGAAAAAATATTACCTAAATTTTATCTACCTACTAAATATTACCTGACGAAAGGGCGAATATTGTGTCCGAAGAACATAAGTCGAAGTGACTTTAAAGAAAAAAATGGAACAGTGATAACAGATTTACATAATTTTAACATACTTTACTATTATCGTTAATATAATAAATATAAATAATAAAAATAATAAACGTAAACAAGGCTATTATCTTCGATGATAAATTATTCTTTTTTCTGTTCTGTGATAAATTATAGACGAAGGTTACTATTATTTATTATTTATTTATCACCACATCCTGACAGCACTGACAGCGTGCTATTGTTTACCAGTGTTGACAACAGTGGGACCCCGTCCCCATTAGATGACAAAATTAAAATCACCAGATTCCACTAAAATTCAAAAATAGTGGCGGCTCAGGGTAACCCAAAATTAATAGTGCTACATCCATCTTAAAATGTAGATAGTGTTGGAAAACGGACGTTAATGTAACTAAGCAAAATCTATATTACAAAAATAATTTAATAAAAATGAACATAATTAATTTTCTTAAACAAAAATAAATAGATATAAAATTTTCTTGAAAATGTACAGGGTGAAGCCGCGGGAATTCCCACCCTTCTTTTCTCCGTCAATTTTGGAGTTACAAATTTTATGCACTACTACAAGTGCATTTGAACTACAAATCAACTTAAGCAATTATTAAAATGAATTTCACTGAACTGAAAAACTAGAAAGTTAACACAGGAAAACGTACGGTACCGTTACTTGGACAAACCACCAGAGAAACCACTATAAATAGCTCTAAACGACAAATTCAATTTACTCCACTAAAGGTTACCATCAAACTACCAGGTTTAGTGTAAAATCCACTAAGTTGGTGACACTGTTGTTTGGTATCTGTTTATGCCTTAGATAAGATTTCTCTAATCTAAGGTTCAGCATTGCCAATGTGTGAGTAGATGCTCACATTGTGATCGTTTGGAAGGTTGAGGAGGAAATGTGTGAGGAATTACCCAATTGTGAGGATTGGGTGAATATTTCAATATTATTAAATAAATAATGATATTTTATGAAATTCAACTGCACACGTTGACTTATTACACTACACTACACATAGGGATGGCAGCGATTTAATCAAATGAATGAAAAATCGATTAATTTGTTTCGATTAATCGATTAATCATATGATATTTTTTATTTCAATTAATCGGTAATTAATCGATTAATTTTATATTAATCGAAATTTCTTTTTGGTTATTTTTTATATCAACTAGTCGTAGGTCAATGAGCGTGAAGTAGGTCAAATTTAATTTGATTTACTACTTCGACTTCGCGATTGGAGTCGAAGAGATTCGAATAGTTTCTGTCCTCTCTGCTCTATTTTGTGGTTGTTAGTAGGTAGCTTGTGTTGTCCATACAGTTAGCGCCGTAGCCCCCATTTGGTTGAAACTTTTATTTTTTGAACTCGTGGCTAAAAAAATTATTATTACTATTATTAGTAATTTGAATGTTAGTTATGTAATAAATAATAATAATTTTCACCTATTTATTTTCTTCTATCCATTAATTCTATGCCTATTAAAATTTAATAAGTTTTGTGGATAGTATTTTAAAAATATAAGTATCAATATCCGATTAATCGAATGATTAATTAATCGATTATTTTCTATCGATTTTAATCGAAAGTCGATTAGTATTATTCGATTAATCAAATGATCGATTAATCGATTATTTTATTTTTATTGCCATCCCTAACTACACATTGGCAATCAGTGTTGCCAGATGCAAGTAACCAAAATACTCCACAAATTCACTGAAAATACTCACATTTCCTCACAGCAGCTTTAAAATCCTCACAGCCTCAAAATGATATTATTTAGACCATAATATTCTTAAAATTCTTTTAAAACAAAATTTATAATAAATGTTAAACTTCAATGAGTTATTTATAAACAAGTGCCGAGACGCGACATCTACCGGAGGCCATTTACATTAATTATAATAATTATAACTGTTTCCGCATTGCAACACGGCGGTGTAAGCAGTGCAGACACCAAGAAAGAATTTCTTGCATTCAGCAAACTCCATCACTTTTAATGTCTACAGTGTGTACCTCTAGAGTCTAACCAGCTAAATAAGTGATGTTAAATGTATAGTTTAGTCCTTGAATATAAAAAAAATGCTTACTTAATCAACATGTGTTAGTACCAGTTGCTTATTGACAGATGTCGCTCTACGGGACTCGGTCACAGACTCTGTGACTCGGTGACTACTACTGTCGCAGCATTGCCAAATTGCCAATGTGTAGTGTAGTGTAATGAGTCAACGTGTAGCATATAAGCATTCCTTACAGTCGTACGACAATGGAAGTATTAATCGCAATTTCATTGGCCGTTTTAAGATAGCCTCAGGGCATGCGCAGTTACATGACATGTTAAAGTGTATTACATCCTTTTGGAATCATTTTAGCAATGAATTTGTTAGACGATAGAGAAGATACTCGCCTAGCACGCGGTAGGTCGAGGGTTCGAATCGTAAACTTTTTTTATTTTTTTTTTTTAAATAAGTATTTTTTTAGTTCGTTAGTAAGATTTTCCTTGCCCTTTATTACAGTTTGTTTATTTTTCCTTGCCCTTTATTATAGTTTGTTTATTTTCACGGTGCCGAATTCCCCTTTAAAAATGATATCTGATGAGCACGCCATGCCATGGCTTTGAAACGGCCAATGAAATTGCTAGAAATACTGCCATTTCCGTATGACTGTAAAGGATGCTTATATGCCAACGTGTACAGTTGAATTTCATAAAATATTTTATTTAATAATACTGAAATCTTCACCCAATCCTCACAATTGGGTCATTCCTCACACATTTCCCCCCAACCTTCCAAACGATCACAATGTGAGCATTTACTCACACATTGATAACGCTGTTGGCAATTCTGCGACAGTGGTAGTCACCGAGTCCCGCGTCCCGTAGAGCGACATCTGTCAATAACCAATTGATACTAACGCATGTTGATTAAGTAAATATTTCTTTATATTCAAGGACTAAACTATACATTTAACATTACTTATTTAGCTGGTTAGACTCTAGAGGTAGACACTGTATGCATTAAAAGTGATGGAGTTTGCTGAAAGCAAGAAATTCTTTCGTGATGTCTGCACTGCTTACACCGCCGTGTTGCAATGCGGAAGCAGTTAAAAGTTAAAATTATTATAATTAATGTAAATGGCCTCCGGTAGATGTCGCGTCCCGGCACTTGTTTATAAATAACTCGTTAAAGTTTAACATTTATTATAAATTTTCTTTTAAAAGAATTTTAAGAATATGATGGTCTAAAGAATATCATTTTGAGGCTGTGAGGATTTTAAAGCTGCTGTGAGGAAAATGTGAGTATTTTCAGTGAATTTGTGGAGTATACTGGTTACTTGCATCTGGCAACACTGCTAAGGTTTATTCTGTTTACCACTGATTTTTAAGCAAGAGGGCTAATTATTGTTCTAGCCGTCTCTCTATTGAGTACTTTTTCGGAATATTTGTGTTTTTGTGGACATATACAAAATGCCAACTATGTGCTGTGTTTTAGGTTGTGGAAGTATAGCACTCCGAGACGAGGTGAGTTTTTATAGAATACCCTCGATTTACAACCAGAGGAAACAAGTTGATCCGTTAAGGGTTAAAAGACGTCAACTTTGGTTGCAAGCTATTAAAAGGGATGATTTCACAGAGGCTAAATTTAAACATGCAACGGTGTGTTCCAGGCATTTTGTTAGTGGCAAGTTGTCTGTTACATGTTAATGTTAGAATTTGATTTTTAATTTGTGTTGTAGGAAAGACTGCTGCATTAAAAGATCAGGATGATCCAGATTGGGTACCCTCTATTGATATGGGTTACCCACCTGAGATGTGAAAGTACTCTTTAAGTTAACTGCTGTTAAGGCAAACAATAAACGAGCCATAGTAAAGACTTAAAAGTTGATATTGGATTAATTGTGATAAACTTCTTTGTGCTGGTTAAATTTGAACTAAGTGAAGAGGCTGCTGCCAAATCACAAAGAAGTGAGGCAACAACAGCTGTTTCAAATGAGGTTATCATCCAAGATGAAGTTGAGTAAAAGAAGTTGTGAATTTACCAATGGATCATAGAAAGATAGATACTTGATGTTTATACACAGTAAAAAAAATAGAAAATGATAAAATTACGAAATGCTAATCATAAGTGTCTACAGTGTTATTTTAATGCAATATAAAGCTGGCTTCAGAAAACGACAGTGATGCTGGCACCAAGTCGTGATTCTTTTATCTAATGAAATTCGATATTCCTCTCTGTTGATTAGTGAAGTTAGAATTTCCCAAAAGAAAAAAAAAAGTGAATTAGCCTGTTTTCTGCCAATTAAGTGAAGTCCCATGTTTGACATGTTGCAAATTAGTATTTTTTTTACTCTGTGATTGTAAAATTTATACCTGATATACTTCAGAGTGGCTACCATTATACCTTAATTTTATTGTTTACCGAGTTGTTTACGAATATTCCACTATTTAAATGTTTCATTGAAAAAATTCTAAAAACACACTATAAGCTCGGTCAGAAGGTTCCAGTAACCAGCCGAAAGAACGCCGCTTTTCGGCCGTAATATTCCAGTAATCGGCTGCTATGCCATTTTTCGACCACATTCATTAATTGATGTAAACAAACTATTATATGAAAGAAAATAATTTACCTACCTGTATTCTTTATTGTACATGGGCATAAAAACTCGAAAATTCCTACTTGGAAGGCTTAAACAAAATACAAAATAAAATTCTAGGCAAACAAAACAATAATAAACATATGTATTCCTAAAATAAAATCAGACAATTTTTTTACAGGTAACTCGCTTCAATAATCACATGTATTCTTTGATTGCAGCTTCATCATATGAGAGATATCTAAATTCTGAGCATTTAAGGTGGTACAAATGTCACATCCTATATTCTTGTCCTCATCAGCCTCAGTGTCACTTTCTAATTCATCGTCACAGGTGACACAACATTTTTTGTTTCTGTGAAAGTGAATATGCTGCTTCAATATTTGCTTTTGCCCCTTTCCGTCTGTTAGTTAAATTTTTTGTATTTGCTGTGTTTTCTGATTTTTTTCTACTTATCTGTTTTTGTCTTTGTTCCTTAGCAATTTGCCTTCCTTTTTTCTCTTTTGGGCTTCTAATTTTTTCAATAAGACAATTCTGCCAAGCTTTAGAAGAGATGACACTTGACATTTTTTCTTTTTGTTGTTGATTTTTCCCCCATAAAGGATCTAGATGATAATTCTTCGATCACCTTGGATTGTGGCTTCGGATCAGATTGTTCGAGAGAAACTATTTGGGGTTTCACCTCCATGGTCGAAAGGGTATGATTTTCAACCACTGGTATTATGGAAACATCATCCATGGAAATAATAGAACCAACATTTTTGGAAGCCATTTTTTATCGCATTTGACATATCAGAGGTTGATAATATTTCCTCGAAGTCCAAAAAAATTATTTTTTTTAACTGTACTATTTATGTTTTCGGGTTTACTTTGCCATTTCCGAACAGTATTTTCTCAGCCTTGTTTCAATGGCCTGATTACACTCACATCCGCGGGGTGTAACATATGGGTGGTGTTTGGTGGAAGAGCATACAAAATTATTTGATTTTTTTCACAAAATTTACTCAATGGCAAAGTCATATGCGACCTGTATCCATCAATGAAAAGGATGAAGTTTTTTTATTAGAGTTCTCAGTCGGCCAGTTGTTAAAATTATTAGCTATGTATTCATAGAACACGTCCTCTTTCATCCAACCGAAATCGGATTTACCTAACACCCATGACTCAGGCTTACCCTCTATCACTGTCTTTGAGGCTCTCGCATAAGGAAACATCACCAAGGATGGAGATATATTTTGCGGCTGGCAGTAAAGACAACTAATACTGTGATATTTCTTTCTCATTGTAGATTTTAATTGTATACAGGTTTTGCCATCCTTTTGGAGCTAGAACTTTACCTGTTTTTCGGCATAAGGAAAACCCCAATTCATCACCGTTTAGAATTCTATCCAGATCATTAAATATATCTATGACATTATTTTCTTCTCGAAATCTTTGTAGCTCAGAAAACCACTGTCTTATGCATTGTTCTGTGACGACTGCTCGCACCTTAATAATGTCCTCAGCCTCGCGTATTGATATTTCATAATGCCTCCTCAAAAAATTCGCATAACATTTTTGACCGCGTTTTCCGTTTTTAATTATTTTCTCATTCCGTAATATATTATTTTTAGCACTGTACTTGATAATTTTTTTGTACGGTTTCCATTAAATCCCGTTTATTAATAGGGAATCTACATTTTGCTATTGCTACCACCCAATCAGCAATACTTTTCACTCCATCGATTATAAGAATAGGTTCATGACCAACTTTCCCCAGTCTTTCTGGATGTCTACCATGCAAGCAATCTTGTACAGTTGTTCTCGGAACCCCGAGTTCTCTACTAGCCTCACGTATGCCTTTTGTACCCTACCGAATTTCTAAGAGCGCCCTCGCACGGGCTTCCTCGGAATTTTCGTTTTGATTTTTTTTGATTTATGATGAAAAAGCATCTGAAACTAACCAACAGAAAAACAACTTAGAGACAGCCGAAAACTAGTACTGTTGTTGTCCGCGAAAAAATTAAGCCGAAAACTCGCTCGCCGGGAAAGGGTATTCCACATTAATTGGGAATGTAAAATGTTTGCCACAATCCCCTAGTTTAGTGGCCGAAAATTAGATAATAGATTACATTCATTTTTGAAAAGAAGATGTCAGAATAGAGATGGATGTATGTAGCTTGCAAATACAGGGAAAGTACAAAACACTTATCAGCATTATACCCAGTTTTTGACCCCCTCCCCCGTCCCCGACCGAGAACAGGATTTTGAGTTTTTTTTGTTCCTGTTCTGGGCCACAGCTCATTTTAACCTAAATGTAATAATAACGACTTCAATTCTTTTTTAAAACAGTTTAAAGATTATTTAATCGAACCGTCAGCTAACGTGTGCATATAACATTATCAAAAGGGTCCTTACCTTCTATGTAATGCCACTCCACTAACACTTTTTACATCAAATGTTTAACTTGCCGCACAAACCGTTATGCTACAATTTTGAAATAAATTTCATTAGTATACACTGTCCACCAAATAGTGATATTCAAATTTATTGAAGTAATGTTGACCAAGAACAGGCATTGTGTTCTTTTAAACTGCTCTTTAATGGTTTTGCCTTTATTGAATTTTACATCCTTTGATGGCAGAGAATCAACAAAGGCCGGAAACAGGCGATATCACCCCATATCCAACATAATCTGTATGATGTGCCTGTGACTAACATGTAATAAGGATGGACGAAAAATAATAAAACAAACTAAAATAAGGTGATGGGAGGAATTTTGCCAGCTATACTACATGATTCTTTCAAGCCGGCTTAATTGGTGTATTAACTGAATTCAGAGATTTCCCACTTCTGCCTTGTTTTTGGAGATGCAAAAATATTTTTCTATGTTGTTTTTTCAGAATTTTATTCTGATTATTGCAATATAATAATAACTAACAGTAGTAGGCATGTACTCCTAATTAGTAATTTTTGAGATATTCATTCTAGTCAAGTATGCTTCAACTTTAACATGCTTTAATAATTGTTTGATTGTCAGAGCGTAACCTATTTGTCAAAAATATTTAAAAACATTTGCTTCCAGTTTCAAAGTGTAAATGAAGACTGCTCTAATATTTTGAAATTTTTTAACCCTCAACGTGCTGTAGGACTAAATTTCCTGCAGCGTCGGTTTCAGACCGACATTTTAAAAATAGAAAGTCTAGCTGTCAGTTATTCATTTTTTTATATTAACATAATTTTTAGGCTTTTCATTAAAGACATAGTAACTTTTAACACGTTCTATAGGTTTTTGGGGGAGAGGTTGATCTTAGAAATAAACATCACATATAAGTACAATATTTAAAAAAATGGGCATACATGAAAATAAATATTAAAGGTACAATTTTAAAACTTTAACAGGAGTTAAATTTAAAGTATAAAAAAAAGCAAAAATAAAATTTATTCAACGATTATAACTTTTGGAATTATTCATCGGAATCTTCGCCTTGATAACAATATTGATAAATCCCTTTGGGTGTTCTAAGCAGAGAAAGCTATTGCAGTTTATACATCGGTACCTCATTTATCTGTTTTTTTTTCCTCCGTAAGTCTGATTTTGGTTAAGGGCAATAATCTCGGATCCTTTGCCACATATTTTCAAGTTTCTCTATCCCATCTTATGGGAAACATTCATTCATCATAATCTATAGCCATAATTTCATCCGCAAGGCACTGGAGCCTTCCTTTTTTTCACATACAACATATTTGTAAATACTATAAACAATATCACTAGGCGATATTTAGAAAATTTTAAATGTTTTTGCGGTCTTATTTCAAAGTGGTAGGATAAACTGTAACATCGGTCTCTGAGACTAAAACAATTATTTGCAGATAAATTAACTAGGCAAGTACACACTAACGATAAGCATTCGATGCACAGATTGCATCTTCGGGAATACCTAGGCAGACAAGTATATAAGCTCATGTATCTCAAATTTGATATGGCTCGGTCTGAGTGACCGCATGTTATTTTCAATAAAAGTTAAAAGAATATATTTAGTTTTCTAACTATTTTTATTTGATTGTATTGAAAAGTGATATTTTTGGTTCGAATATCTGGAGGAAATGATCACCCTTTGATAACAGGTATTAGTTTTTTTGTTGTGGTTGCTAGGAGACTACTTTTCTTGGCCAGCACTTTTTTTGGACGGTAAACAAATATGAAAATAATGGATACCATGAACAAATGAAACAAGCTCTCTTGATATTTTTATTAGATTGTCTCAAAGTGACGTGAAGTCGATTATGATCAGACTTTTCAATTAAAATAAATATAAGAAATAAAAACTTATTATTTTATTCTTACAATCGAATAAAAATAATGTATTACACACAGACAAAATGTTTTTCGTACTCATACGTAATCGTATGAAAAACTGTATTTTTCATTCTTGTGTCATAAATATTTTTGTATAATTGATCATTCAGTGTTATTATAGCATATTTTTAACAGGTTGGATATGTTCAGACAATTAATTGAATAATTATTAAAATTTGTTAAAGTCGAAGCATTCTTGCCTACTAAAATTGATATCACAAAAACCATTAAGGTATACAATATGTGCATATGTGTATTGAATAATTAGGTGTGGGTCTCTTAAATAACAATGTTGCAATGCAAATGAGAGACAGAGAAGCCACTGCTGGTAAGTGTTATCATTAGTAGAGCATTTTCCATCTAGCTGTCGTGCGGTGAACAGTGCACACTGCGCCCGATACAATGCCAAATTTCTTCCTTCAATGTACTATGTCTAATACTTTAATACACATAGTGTATACTATTACTGCTATTATATATTGCCATAATCAGAATAAAGTACTGTATCTAAATATTGCAAAATAAACAGTGTTCTATTTAAAAAATTTTAAGTTATTCACATCTCATTAAATTGATGTTCAATCGATTTTATACTTACATAATCGAAAACTTCAGAAAAATATCACAACTGATACAAAACTTTTTTGTATATCAAAAAAATAAGGGAGACAGTAGGGGTGAGATAAATTTCAGAGGGATATCCTGTACATTAGATGGCTTTACTTTAAAAAGTATATGATTATAGATTTTATGTTATAATTATAATGTAATTCAAAATAAGTTACTACAGTCTGTAACATTTCTGTACCTGAGAGTCATAACGGTCAAGTTCAAATTGTCGCTTGTTATTGAAAACACCAATATCCATTATAGTCCAATAAGGCCTTAGTATAATAGACAGGAGCAGAGATAGCTAGTTAGCTAGATACCCAGGTAACACTAATGCTCTTATTAAGATCTCCAAGGTCGCTTTAAAATTATACAATAAAACTTCGAATAAAACCAAATGATCTTCAAGACAAGCTTAGGATCACCATAAGGCAGCTTCTAGCCAAAAAGAGCCCATCCTAAAAGGGTCTTGAAGACTAAATTTTAAAACTATATTAAAAACTATTTAGTTTTAATTTCATATTCTTAAAGAGTTCTTCAAGGCAACCTTAAATTTATGTATTAAAACGTTTTGCATTTAAAATAAAATTGCAGCAGACTAAATTGCCTTGAGAATCCTAACAAGGGTTTTATTTTGTTTTAAAGTCGGACAACTTTATGCGTGAAATAGTTAAAACAACGGCAAGTCTCAAATGGGGCAGAGTGGTAATATTTTAAACGTAAGCATATAAAGCTGATCAAAAATAATATTCAAATGCAAACTATTCTGGTAAAAATTACCAACGGATGGCACTTTTCTGACAAAATATAATAAAATACTTCTACATAACCTGAGCGCCACCAATATAATGTTTTTTTTTATTATCTAAAAATTTTTTTAAAAATATCGTCAATTTTTATTTTGCATCTAAACATCCAAATGCATTTTTTTAATTAAATTGCATGTTTGGATACACCGTCCTTCAGTTACTTAAGAGGATGTAAAGCGCATATATTTCAATAATATTTTTTTCTTTGGCTATTGAAAATATTCATCATGGCGGGTCTGTATCTTATATAAAAAATGGCGTGGTCTAGATAAAAACTGATTGCAAGTTAATAGAACATTTTAAATCTTACAAGACTTATAATTGCGTTTTATTTACCACTTTAAGTACAGTTACTCTCCCAGACATTTATTTACTCTTCCTTTTAAAACTGAGTTGCTTTAATATGTTCAAACTCGTGGCCTTATTGATTTAAAGGGATCTGGCACGCGTATGAAATCCTAACCTTAAAATTGTGCCGGTTTTGTGATTGCTGGATTTAGTGACTTCGTTTTAATTTAAAATACTTGTCACTAATATTTTCCATTTTAAATATGTCTTCTAGTTTTCATTCATGCATAAAGTAGGTACACGGACTGCACTGGTTCACTAAATCAGCAATCAGTTTATTGAGCAGATGGCGTGTTTTCTCCGATTATGGAGGGGGTAGAATTAGTTTTAATAAAGTCATCAAAAATCCAACAGGCATTTATTTTAATCAAATTGACTAAATTAAAACCTTTGAACTTTAAAATATTCTTAATTTACTCTTTAAAAAGTAAAAACTATGTTTTAGGATTTAATGTGGAATTTCATTGAGCATATAGGCTTAAGATAAAATAGTTTTCTTAATGGGTTTTAATGACTACATCAAGGATACTCCATAAAACTACATTAAAACCATTTGTTCCAAAATGGATTGTTTTAAAACCAACTTGCTATTTAATTCTTTAAAAGGCAAATTAGTTTTAAAATAGCCAATGACAAGAGTATTATAAAACTAGTATAAGATCAACAGGGCATTAGGAGCAAACAGTTTTTTATTTTAATTTAAAGAGTGCATTAAATCCTTTGCATAAGAATCAGTGGTCTTTAAGAACTTTTAGTTTATCTTAAGGTAATTTTAAAACCACTATCATTTTATTGAACATGTTAAAGCACTTTTAAAACCTAAATAAATCAAAAGTATCTTAGAGTTGTTACTTGGGTAGCTAGCTAATGAATTATGGTTATTATGAAATTTTGTTTAAGCCCAAACAAAATCTTCTAGTTGCACATGCTAAAAACTTAGTTTTGCGACTTAGCCCGTTATATCTCTTGGGTACATATTTGTAATGAAGTAATTTTTCTGTGATGAAGCTCATAATTTCTTTTTTTTATTTACTTTGGTACAACCTTTACAATATACTTAATAACAATGTTCATTTAAGCTGAAAGTTGTTTTAAAAAACCTTAGCAATTGTTTACTATAATCAGACAATAAGTATATTTTAATTATTCTTAAAATGGTCTTATTAAAATGATTCTTTTTCCAGAATTATGTTGTTTATTTTAGTACATAGTTTGTTAGTTTTATATTAAACATTTTATTTATAGCCTGTATTTCCTAAAGTGAAATATTTGTTTGCTTTGGCTGACATTCCTGTTATTTATATAGAAAATTTGTTAATAAAACCTGGATGTAGTTACATATATATTTCCTCCATCGACCGTAAAGACATACATTGTAAATTTTATTAATAAAAGTTGGTTACACCCTTTTCAGAAACTGACTTTTATTTAAAGATTAATAGACCTGTGGAAAGTCACACATTATTGACTGATCTGCTGACTCAATTTACGTTTTAAAATATGGTAGTGAAGCAATAATGATGTAGAACGTATATTATAGAAGTGAAAGAAAGAGACCAATATTGTTGATCTTTCTTGACATGCCCAAAAAATATGAAAACAAGATACGTATCCCTCCTAAATATACATTTCTTTATCATCATAAGGCTCCATTACTGCTCATAAGAAACTTATGTAAAATATTAATAAACATCTACGCTTAAAAAAATATATATGAAGTAAACAAATAAAAAATGTGCATACTGAAGCAAATACTAATTTTACTAATGTTCAAAAATATTTTGTGCTCACTGTATATTATTATGTGTATTAAAGTATTAGGTATAGTACATTGAAAAAAGACTGAAATTTGGCATCGTATCGCGCAGTGTGCACGATATTGACTACTTCGACCATAAAACTTTATGGTCGAAGATTGACTACACAGCAGCACATTCTAAAGGGAAGCTAGATGGAAAATGAATCAATCACTGACCAGCAAAGATGGGTTGTCTGTACATACCTAGGTATGTATGTGGTTGTCTGCTGCATCTGGTTTACATTGCAATGTTTTCTTTAAGAGGCACATGTTTAATATAGGTACACATGATGTAGAAATGAGTAAATACTAAATCGCAAGTGTTCTCAAGACTAATAAAATAAAAACCATGGATATTAATATACATTCAATAAACTTAAAAGTTAAATATATGTAAAAAAATGTTTTTAATTTAATTAGTGGAAGGCTCAAACAGTAAATATTCTATAAGTAACATTGTATTTATAATAATAATTCTGATATAATATACCTACATATATAATAAAATACAACACAGGCTGTAACAAATTCATTTCTCACTACAGGGATCTCGGAAATGGTAAGAGATACAGCATCGGTTAAACTGGGGTAAAGTTGTAGAATTTCGCGAAATTGAAAATATCTCTTGTTATCTTCACGTTTTTGAAGAAAAACAAAATTTTGAATTTTCGTTTTTATTCTTTCCTGACGTTATTTAAAGATATATCGAAAAACTAGAAACACTTTTTTTATTGGCGTTTTCCACCTTTACAATTTAGCATAAAGTTTTTTTACAAGATATTTCGTCTTTTCGCGACCATCATTAAGTTTGTTATTTTATACCGGGTGTAACAGGATCATGGTACATCCCCCTTTTCTCCTTTAGTTTTGAAGATAATTGATTGAAATTTGGGATATTTTATATACATAATAAGCGGCACTTTTTGACATGCAAGTGATTTTTTTTTCACTTCCGGTTGCGCCAGAAGTGACACTAACTTTCGATTTTTAAATGGAACACCCTGTATATTATTGCATTTATGAATTTTGCATAATTTTCCAACGATACCAAATAAGTGACATTTCAAACGTCAATATTTTTTATAATATAATTTTTAGTTTTCCATTTAAGTGTGCCATGACTGTTCCGATTTATTGTAAATGACCCGTGTAATGCGAGAAAAATCGAAATCCCCTTATAAATATTAAATTACGTGATTTATGAGCAAACAAAGTTTATAAGAATGGTTTTTGGGGCCAAACTCAATTTTTTCATATGGAACCATATTGGTTCCATAGTACCATTTATTAGTACCTACTATTCATAAGGAATTTATTCATATGTCGTATTAAAATGTGCCATAAATACAAACAAAATTACAGCTATAAGAAAATACAATTTTGTTCTAATTAAATGTTAAGAAGTAACTAAGGTGGCTTTGAAAACAATGAAATATTTAGCTTGTCAAACATTTGTTGGTTTACCGGTGTTTTTATTGTGTCTTTAAAAATTGTTTAAAATTCTTGTTAATTATGGTCAAAATGCCGCAAATTTATACAAGAGATGAAAAAGTGGTTATGTTAATTATTTATGGGGAATGTAGAAAAAAATGCCGTTGCGGCTAGACACATTTATGCCGACCGA
Source organism: Rhamnusium bicolor (assembly GCA_029963845.1). NCBI lineage: Eukaryota > Metazoa > Arthropoda > Insecta > Coleoptera > Cerambycidae > Rhamnusium > Rhamnusium bicolor. The sequence goes on from JANEYF010004223.1 coordinate 960,649, forward strand.
TATCCTGATAGACAATGTCCAGCGAGAAATTATTTTGATCGTCTTGAAAATCATTTCCGAATTGAGCCCAACAATGATCCTGAAGAAAATTTCATTCTTGAGGAAGGAACGGAAATTAATGTTTTGGCTCGAGTAGAAGTTGATAAGACTGTTTATTTAAGGCAAATTGGATTTGAATTGGAAATTAGTCACCAAACAGTAAGCCGAATTTTGCACAAAAACCACTATAAATACCAATTGCACCAGTACTTGTACGAAAATGATTACGAACGTAGGATGGAAAATTGCAATTGGATTTTGCAGAATAACGTGCAACCAAACAATGATTTTTTGGGAATGATTTTATTTTCGAACGAGTCTAGGTTTACAAATTTGAGATTATTTAACTGACAAAATACAAAATATTGGTCACAAGAAAATCAAAATTTATTACGGGAAGGTAACTTTCAAGTGCGGTTCGGTTTCAATGTTTGGCTTGAATAATCGGTAGTAGAGTCATTGGTCTAATAATATTTGAAGGACCCCTGACTGATGCCAGATACTTGGGATTTCTGCAAAATGATATTGCGGTCAGTTTAGCTGAATTACCTTTCCATTTATGACAGGGAATGTATTTCCAACAAGATGGCGCTCCTCCTCATAATTTAAAGATAGTAATTGATTACCTTCAACGGAGATTCGGAGAAAACGTAATTTCGACGAATGGTCCTGTGATTTAACACCCCTTGATTTCTTTGTTTGGGGTCATTTAAAAAATATTGTCTACGCAACCGCCGTTACAACCCGTGAAGACCTGGAGCTACGAGTAAGACGTTCTTCGAGAAACAGCTATGCGAGTTCAGAAGTGCATTGACGTTAATGACCAGCATTTTGAACAACTGTTGTAATGTTTTGTGTTCATTTTTTGTATTCCAAAGCCACCTTATGTATAACAAGGTAAATAGAACAAAATTGTATTTTCTTATTTTCTTTTGGCTGTAATTTTGTTTGTATTTATGGCACATTTTAATATGACATATGAATAAATTCATTATTAATAGTACTAATAAATGGTACCACGGTACTAATATGGTTCCATTTGAAAAAATTGAGTTTTTCCCCAATTTTGAGGGGATTTCGATTTTTCTAGCATTATACGGGTCATATAGAATAAATCGGAACCGTCATGGCGGCACACTTGAATGGAAAATTAAAAATTATATTATAAAAAATATTTACGTTTGAAATGTCACTTATTTGATATCGTTGGATTCAGAAAATTATGCAGAATTCAAAAATGCAATAACATACAGGGTGTTCCATTTAAAAATCGAAAGTTAGTGTCACTTACGGCGAAACCGGACGTGACAAAAAAAATCACTCGTATGTCAGAAAGTGCCTCTTATTATGTATATAGGATATCCCAAATTTCAACCAATTATCTTCAAAACTAAAGGAGAATGCCCTTTGAACAAGGATTTAATTTAGTTTAAATGACATTCTACTATTTCCATTAAGATAATGTAAATGGTTAAGTTTTTAACATGTTATATGCAGTTCATACAACGAACATTTTCTTTATAATGCTTTACGTATACTGTTGTCCCCATTAGAGTTGGCAAAAATGCGCCGCAGAACATAGGCGTACACGTCATAATAAGTGTAATAAAAGAAATGAACTAGTAATAAAAGTAATTAACTGTTACAATTTATAAAAACGTATGCACAACTTACCCTATTAACTAGCTTGGTTATCACAAACTGGAAAAGATCAATAAGAAGATTTAAGAAAAATTTTTTTTGTACTTCCTATTAATGCATCTACCTCTGGAAAACCTTGTCGAATACTTTCTGCCACAAGGTGTAAAGCATGCACTTTACACGTAACATGTACTAACCTACAACCGTATTCTTGAAGAGAACGGTCTACCAAATGCATTTTCGCGGCACCATCGGTCACAAACATCAGTACTTGACTTTTTGACGGGTCAAATTTTTCTAACGTCTCTCCAGCACCACCCGCATAATTATTTGGCCAGTACACTCAGTTAGTCTTTTGCTATCTAGTAACAGTGGAAATGTCAGTTTAAGAGGGTGCAGTACATGTACTATAACATTTAAAATAGAATTTTTTTTACAATATGTCGTCTCGTCAACACATAACCACAGCCGTGTATTTTTTAGTACACATTTGATCTTATTTACAATAGGTGCGTTCATTCTATCTGATATCTCAGGTAACCTAAGTAGTTTTACGGTTACACTGCATCAATAAAAGCATAATTTTATTTGATATAGCCTCCGTGACCGTAAAACTACTTAGATTAACTGAGATCTCAGAAAGAACGCACCTAATGTCTTTGCTTACAGTTGGTACATAGTTACGCAACATTGTGCGACTTGGTAACGTCACCTTGGGATTGTATTTACTCTAGAACTCCTGAAATGGTGTTTCTTGAGTGTGTGCAGCGGAGCATCACAGGCAATCAGCATTAAAAGTAAATCGAACATAAACTGTGTTGTCGAAGGCACGTCATTTTTTTTAGTTTTATGTTGCACAGAATTTACGTGACCGTGATAGCACCACTGTAGAATAAATCCGGGAATTCCGTCTTACAATCCGTAGACATGCCTTCCTACTCCAAACTCCACCACGGACGTAAAGGCAATTTTTATTTTCAAAATAAAAAAAATCATTATTTTGAGCAGGTTTTTTTGAATTTTTCCTGTGTACATACAATCAGCCACATGTTCTCTGTAAACTGTCATATTGTTTGTTTTTATATACTTATATATGGAATAAATAAAATAAAAAGTAACTTTGTAAGCGTATGGCAGGTCTGACATACTTTATTATTAAATTAATATCAAGACTAAAATACAACTAATAAAATTATCAAAAATACAATGGAGGAATAAATTACATCGTACACAACACGTGGCATAACAATTAATAGACTAAAATCAAATGTTAATCTTTGCTAAAATAGTAAACAAGTCTCGCTTACGTATTTGGGTATTTCTCTACCTGGCACCGCCTATGACTTGCGGACCGATTTGCCAACTCTAGTTCCCATTGTGATGTTGAAAAAAATCAAGTGAAAAAAAAACCAGGGAATTTAGGAGATTTTTCATTCTAACTATGCTACATTTAATTTAAAACCCCTAAACTAATCACATCATTGTGTATGTTGACAGTTAAATCACTCAAATTTGTGTATCCATGAAAGAAGAAAACTTTTTTTCTAAAAGCCAGTTGAGGGTGCGCTTGTTTTTTCGGCCTACAATGTGCATATTTTACCATGAACTAGTCCGTGTTGAGAAAATTTTGTACCACAAAGCTCTTAAAATCTACTGAAAACATCACAATGAAACACAAAAAAAAGGTGAAATTGTACTTTCTATCGTTCTAAGCATAGATTTAGTATACCGGGTGTAACAGTATCATGGTACACCCCCCTTTTCTCATTTAATTTTAAAGATAATTGATTGAAATTTGGGATATCTTATATACATAATAAGCAGTACTTCTTGACATACAAGTGATTTTTTTTTCACTTCCAGTTTCGCCGGAAGTGACACTAACTTTCGATTTTTAAATTCAACACCCTACATATGATTGCATTTTTGAATTCTACATAATTTTCTGAATCCAACTATAGCAAATAAGTGACATTTTAAACGTGAATATTTTTTATAATATAATTTTTTGTTTTCCATTTAAGTGTCATGACGGTGTAATGCTAGAAAAATCGAAATCCCTCCAAAATACTAAATTACGTGATTTATGAGCAAATAAAGTTCATCAAAATGGTTTTTGGGGAAAAACTCAATTTTTTCAAATGGAACCATATTGGTACCGTGGTCCCATATATTAGTACTATTAATAAGAAATTTATTCATATGTCGTATTAAAATGTGTGATAAATACTAACAAATTGCTGGGCCGTTATGCTATTGATTGCGCGTTTTACTCGTAGCTCCATGTCTTCACGGGTTGTAACGACGGTTGCGTAGACAATATTTTTTAAATGACCCCAAACGAAGAAATCAAGGAGTGTTAAATCAGGTGACCTTGGAGGCCACCTCACAGGACCATTCGTCGAAATTACGTTTTCTCCGAATCTCCGTTGAAGGTAATCAATTGCTATCCTTGAATTATGGGGAGGAGCGTCATCTTATTGGAAATGCATTCCCTGTCGTAAATGGAAAGGTAATTCAGCTAAACTGTCCTCAATTTCATTTTGCAGAAATTCCAAGTATCTGCACTAGTCAGGGGTCCTTCAAATATTACTAGACTATTGATTCTACTACCGATTATTCCAAGCCAAACATTGACACCGAACTGCACTTGAAAGTTACCCTCCCGTAATAAATTTTGATATTCTTGTGACCAATATTTTATATTTTGTCGGTTAAATAATCCCAAATTTGTAAACCGACTAGCCAGAAAATAAAATCATTGTTTAGCTGCACGTTATTCTGCAAAATCCAATTGCAATATTCCATGCTACGATTGTAATCATTTTCGTACAAGTGCTGGTGCAATTGGTATTTAAAAGATTTATAGTGGCATGTGTGCAAAATTTGGCTTACTGTTTGGTGACTGATTGCCAATTCAAACCCAATTTGTCTTAAAGAAACAGTCTTATCAACTTCTACTTGAGCCAAAACATTAATTTCCGTTTCTTCGTCAAGAATGAAATTTTCTTCGGGATCATTGTTGGGCTCACTTCGGAATTGATTTTCAAGACGATTAAAATAATTTCTCGCTGGACATTGTCTAGCAGGATATCGTTCGGCATAAAGGTGTCTAGCCGCAACCGCATTTTTTCTACATTCCCCATAAATAATTAACATGTCCACTTTTTCATCTCTTGTATAAATTTTGAGCAAAATTAACAAGAATTTTAAACATATTTTAAAAACATAATAAAAACATCGGTAAACCAACTAATGTTTGACAAGTTAAATATTTCATTGTTTTCAAGCCACGTTAGTTAGTTACTCCTTAACATTTAATTAGAACAAAATTGTATTTCTTATTTTCTTTTAGCTGTAATTTTGTTTGTATTTATCACACATTTTAATACGACATATGAATAAATTCCTTATTAATAGTACTAATAAATGTTATCACGGTAAAATATGGTTCCATTTGAAAAAAATTAGTTTTTCCCCAAAAACCATTTTGATAAACTTTAGTTGCTCATAAATCACGTAATTTAGTATTTTTGATGGGATTTCGATTTTTCTAGCATTACACGGATCATTTAGAATAAATCGGAACCTTCATAGCACACTTAAATGGAGAACTAAAAATTATATTATAAAAAATATTGACGTTTGAAATGTCAATTATTTGGTATCGTTGGGTTCAGAAAATTATGCAGAATTCAAAAATACAATTATATATAGGGTGTTGAATTTAAAAATCGAAAGTTAGTGTCCCTTCCGGCGAAACCGGAAGTGAAAAAAAAATCGCTTTTGTGTCAAAAAAGTGCCGCTTATTATGTATATAGGATATCCCAAATTTCACAATTATCTTCAAAACTAAAGGAGAAAATGGGGGGTGTACCATGATCCTGTTACACCCGGTATAGTTCTAAGTTTAGGTGGGAACAGCAGAGCTGTGGTGTTGTTTCCAGTAAATTAAATTTAACAGGAAAGTTCACTTGCACTAAATGCACCTGAAAGTTATTTTAACATGCATACACCTTCTTGTTTACAAAAGGTACAGTCTGATGTGAGGTTATTAACTTTAATATTAAAACATTAAATAGACGGAACAGACAAGAGATTGTTTCAATTCCCTTGAAACAACGTCATAGACTCTGTGACAACGTTAAGACGACGTTGATACAACTATTAAATAGACAGTGCATTATTATAAAAAGTCCATTATTTAACGTTCATAAGAGGATATTTTTCATAGTGGAAAATTTTCTGGTTTTTCAGCACTCTAAATTCTCATATTTTGATAATTAATGTAACCATTGAGATGAAATCCAGCTTCATCAGAGAAGATGGTTTTGTCAAAGAGCTCGTAATCACAAACAGTTTATTTCAACACATACTTTTCCACATAAACAATCGACAAAATAAGAAGCCCCTATATGAGGATAACTGCTATTGATAATAAATCGATTTTATGAAATTTTCATGACTTTCACTCATCGTTTTATTAACATATAGATCCTTGTAACGTATCTTTTTTATGACGACATCCATATATAGTATATTAAGTTTTAAAAGTCTTTTTTTAAAGAGTAACGTATTTACTCAACAAAGGATATTGAAGGATTTTTAATTTGTTGTAGAGGGCATGGTTTAAAACACAAACAATGAAATGAACGAGATTGTTCTACTGTCAGCATCTATTGCAATCCTCGTCTGTTAATTAAATGTTAATAGTAGTTTTTTATTTGCATTATGTTTCAGATCAGTTCAGTTAATTTTTGTTTTTGATTGGTTTGGCATTTTAAAAAAACTTTCTAAACCAATCAGAGCTGAGAATGACTGAACTAGATCATACATGACCTGATCTGCAGTGCAAATAAAAAACTACTAATATCTAATACCTGCCTCTAATTACAATTGCTCTGAAGTTTGCTTTTTCTAAGATTTCAAAAACTGACATCACATCAACAAACATAACAGGGTTTTGGTTATCATATCCTCTTCTTCTTCTATGTCAATGTGTCTACTTGTGGGTCTCATTGACTTAATAAGTAATTGGCCGTAGCATGGGTAATGTATGATTTTTACTTTCTTATACCTAAATAAGGAAGTATAGTAATCGTGATTTTTTTCGACCTTGAGATATTGATTGATATATATGTTTTGAATCCTCCTGAATCCATTCTGACTATTTTCCGAATGATGTCTGTCGGTTCGTGTGTGCGTGCGTGTGTGTATTACATTAACTGCGACGGTATATCTCCTGAATAGGACTTAACTGTGACGGATGACCGAATTGTGGCAGACTTTTAATCCATCACAATTTTCTGAATGCTGAAATGGATTCAGGATGGTTCTTTTAACCTAAAAACAGTAAAAAAAAATCCGTAATAATTCAGTTACACACCCCCGAGGTCCTAAAGGAGTAGGTTACCACATAACTTGGTTGAGGAGAGTCTGAAGGGGAACGTAACGCGTCATAGTGTATGCCGAGTTGTGAATCATACGTTTGTTGTGTTCATGTTATAATCGTTTTGTGTGGTTATTTGCTATTATTTTGATATTTTGCTTACAGTTATTATTAGTTATGTTGTTATGGGCCTCTTTTTACAGTTTTTACCTGCTTTTTTTGACATTTTAAGTGGCATTTGGATTTTTATATAAATGACAATATTTGGTTTAAATTACATTTATTTTGAGAAGGTATGTACAATAAGATGAATTGTATTTATTTTGAGGATAAGAAATATCCAGTTAATAGCTTTTCACATAATCCGGCATTTTACAAAATGCCTAGTCATGTTGTATAAAACAGGAAGAAATCTAACCTAAACAGTAACTAACCTTTTGTACAACGTATCTAGGCTTTTAATAAAATGCCGGATTATGTGAAAATCCTGCAAAATAACATTTTTGTTCTAATTATGCGTTTTTTCATATTTTGTAAATCTTTGTACTTATTATTAAATGATATAAAAACGATTAAAATAAATAAAAGAAGCGACACCAATTTAATTTTTAATATTTGGTCAAATCGAACGTGAATTAATATTGACCAGATTGTATGATGTGTTGTAAGTTAATTTCGGATCCGTGTTAGTTATATTCCGTATGTTCGAGATCCCTAATGGCCGAATTGCTTTAAAAATTTCCTCGAATTTATTACCAGTCATCCTACCCTAAACATCCCATCCAAAAAATGTTGAAATAATTCTCGCATCGCTGTTTTTCACCACATCCAATCTATACTCTCTGAGAGGTAATAATTTATAGAGTTTGCAACCTGAATCATACGGAAAATCCAGCTATCTCAATCTTTATGGTTGATGTCAGTAACTCTAGTGTTCGATATATGTTGAAAATAGATGGAAAATGTAAAAGCAGTCGTATGATTTGTTAGGTCATTTGAATATAAACAGTTTGTATAACTTCCGCATGTCAAAGGCAATCACTAACATTTTATTCCATTAGAAATGTTTCAGTACCCCGACGATTAATTTGAAACGGTGTTCAAATACAAGTCACAATCCATACTAATACTATTTGTATCATTATTGATTTGTTTCAGCAATATTTTTAGCGAATAGGTATATAAATTTATTGCATACTGATTTTCAGTAATTCACTTTAAGTTGGGAAATTAGCATTCATGTATTTTTTTTGCTCATTGTAGTTATAATGACATAAGGTCTGCTTTATCATTTCTTTAATTTCTTTGGTGGACAAAACCTAAACCATCCCACATAGCTGTGAAAATCGGATTTCTTGTTCTAAATTCATTTAAAATTGATTTGAAAGCATATCTCAACATAATTGCGACAATGCTGTAACTACTATTCAGGAAATATTTTTTTTAGAATGAGAATTTTCAAAAATTTTAAAATAAAATATTGGCATGAATTATATTAGCAATATTATAGCAAACATGCAACTAAAAATGTATGATTTTAAGAAATCGTAAATAGTTCAAATATGAATAAATTTTTAATATTACATTTTCGTATATGTGGAAAGTATAGGTTATTTTTATTAATTAATGGTTTCCTGACATTTCAATCGAAATATTGATTAAATATAACTAACACTAAAAAATGCTATAAGGCGACAATAATAAATAACAATCGCCATTTAAAAAAAAAAGTGGTTTAAAAATCCAAATGTCTCTTGGGATTTTTTTTAAACCATACTGTGATAAGACATAAAATGTTTCCGTTAGAAAGTTTTTCATTTTTATGTTTTCTCAAAAGTAAAAAATCAAAAATAAAATTTCAAATTTCCTAAATTTCAGACTTTTCCAATTTCTGGAAAACGATATCAGACAGATAAGTTCTTTTTGGATATAGATTAATAAATAATACAGGATGTTTCAAAAAACAGGTGTCATCGCTTAAGCGGAGATTCCTCACCTAAAAATAAGACAAATAATTCAACATGCTTCGTTTCTGAGATAGACGGTGTTAAAGTTTTTTATTTTTTTCAGTTTTTTTTAAAATATCTCTTAAACGAAGCCGAAATCGAAAAAATATCAGGAGTTAACTTTTTTAGGTATTTACCTGTCTACATAACTAATCAAAACGTAAAAAAAGTCAGTAGCGTACATATTTTTTAACAAAGTTATTAAAATGCAAGCCCGTACGCATACCCCTGATGAAGCTTTCCACACCATTTTCATATTAGAATATATAGTATTTCAAGTACTTTGCACGTCTAAATATTATTCAAATTGCTAAAGTCGTGACGGATATATTTTGAAAAAACTGAAAAAATAAGAAAACTTTAACACCATGTATCTCAGAAACGAAGGTAGAGTGGATCCGTGTTGGTAGGAACTATTTGCCTTATTTTTGAATGAGGAATGTTCGCTTCAGCGATGGCACATGTTTTTTGAAACACCCTGTAAAAAATATTGAGACACCTTCGTCGTTTGATTCTTGACTTTTCTTCTCACTCTCTGCTGAACTGAACTCATATTTTCATTATTATTTGAAATTTAAACCAGTTTGGGACACCAACTCACTTTTATATAAAAAGTTGCTTTCATCTTGGGAGATATTTGCTGAAACTGATAGTCTTCGGTCTGCCTTAATGATATTCAATCCATCAGTTGCAAACCGTCAAGTTCCCTTAATACACAAAGAAAATTATTTATGGTCCTCTAAAAAAGGTGAGAAATCATTGCAAGAGCTGTGGTACTCGCTAAATTATTGCTCAAAAAAAAGCTACCGCTCCCTTTGAATTACATAATCACCCATCAAGAAAAATGATGCTCATTACCACTTATTGAGAACATACCTTTAAGTCAGCAGTGGTTCGAAACGATCTTCCATTTCAAGAATGGGGTTGGTAGGAGATAAAAGGAGAGAAATTTCGGTTTGCAAAATCTCTCCCCTCAAATCCAGATCACCTCCTGAAACTGATATATTCTGCAATTGCAAAGCAGACTACATCAAAAACTGTTAATGTGGATAGGGTGGTCTTCAATGTGCGGTCATTGCAGAGCAACAAAGTGCTCAATTGAGACTCGTTGAAAAAGATAAGTTGGACATAAACTTTTCTATAGTGCAATTTAAAAACTAAATGTAGACTTAAATCCTGAATTGGGTTGGAACCTTTGATGTGGAGGTAACACTGATGTGGTTTTCCACAAAACTCCAAAACACCATATACTGCACTGGACGCGTACTTCGCTAAGTTGACATCATTTGTAGAGAATTAAAACTAACCTTATGCTAACAATGTATCCTGCTTATACCTGAACTATTGTTACAGTTCGGTGAACCGTGACTCACTAACCAATAGAGTGCGCTATACGTGATTGGCCCTCTGTCACTATTTATATTATTTTCATACTTTGTAATTTTCAAGCTTTCACACGCATCCAGCTATCTAGTATTTTTTACATTCCCAATTAATCTTAAATTGGTATCGTCTATCATATGGTTGTTCTCAAACGCATGTGGGGCAACATTAGACATCTGTTTTACTATATTTGAGATGAACTATATACTCATTGAATCTAATTTGAATTGGCCGTCTAGTTTGTCAAACATACTTTTGATTACAGTTCTTACAGCTAATTTCATAAATCCTCGATTTTTGGTTTGTTTCAATTTTGTCTTTTGATTGCCTAAAAGTTGTAGTTGATTTCCCGATAAATAAATCATTGCCATACCTATATCTTTGAAAATCTTTCCAATACTACGGGTGATTCGAGGATCTTATGCATTCGATACATGTTTCTCTTTCGTTTTCAAAGGTGAGGAATTTCGAAGTATGTCTTTATGTTTCTTCTCACCTTCTTTGAGTATTAGGCCACTGTCTCTTTAAGTTTACGTTTCCTAATTATTTTATCACCTAAACTTACAGAATATGCATTACTCACAGCTATATTTTTAATCAATAGCTTTTCTTTTTCAAACCTCCCATTATTGAGGAGGAAGCTTAATAGTTATATGAGTTGTCTGCTGACTCTCCTGATCTCACTTCTTTGGATTTCTTCTTATGGGAAGCGGTAAGGATATTTGCCTTTCACCCCTGAAGTCCCCTGGTTCGATCCCGGATCGAGGAGCTAGGATTTTCTCTAAACACGAAATTAATCCTAGCATACTACCTTTATATGGCTCCGTGGTCTAGAGGTAACGTAGGTATTTGCCTCGAAACTTCGGGGTCCCTGGTTCGATTCCCGGTCGAGGAACAGGGATTTTTCTGTGAGAGAAATTAGTCGTAGTATATTCGGATATTGGGTGTGTGTCCATTGTCTCTAAATGTGTAGCCCTCTCCCACACAAGGTCATTCCAGACCTTCAGGGATAAAGGGGGTTGTAATTTCATGTGGTGTTATTATTATTATTATACTCGAATATTGGGTGTGTTTATTGTCTCTAAATGTGTAACTCTCTCCCGTACAACGTACCTTGAGGTACCCTCAGGGATACAGGGGGCTGTATTACCTGTAATGTTTAATAATAAAAATGATAATTAAGGACTAGAGTGTACAAAAACAGACCATATAATATTGAGGAACTAAGGAACCGCATATCTCACGCAATGGCATAGATTCAAGCCAATTTTCTACAAAATTCATTGCGGTGCTTCATAGACCGATTGGGCCATTGTCAAATTGTGGAAGGACATTTTGAGTATCCATTAAAAAGAATGAAATTCTTTATTAAATAATTTTTTTTTGTTTGACGTCATTTCCTGCTAAACTTGAAACCATGTAGCATTTTGGACTGTCCGAATGTTTCTATCTGTAGCTACCAAATTTCACTGCAATAAAAAAAACAACTGATGGAGATATGTAGGTGTTTTCAGGGTATTTACTAACTCTGTAAAAAGGTGGTTCAACAACAAAAGCTAAATCGTTATGGGTAAGAATTTCGTTGACAGAAACTATTATTATTCTAAACATTTTTAATCTTAAAATCAGATTAGTAGCTTGATCCATTAAGATATTGTGAGCTACTTCCTACATTAATACTTCTCGACAAGGAAAACAAAAGCGTTATAAAAGTTTTGGGTTATCCTGAAAGAAGAAAGATGTAGCTATATAGGGCTTTTAGTATATCATACAGGAAGATGAAATCTATGCATGCCCAAAAATCTAGCTTTACATTTCATATGTTTAGATCAAATCCTTGATGATGAATGGGCTGTTAGCCGTATTTTAGTGCAGTATTAATACAAAACAAGTTTTCTTTCTAGGTTAAACTTAACCCTGGTAGATTACTAGTATTTCTATCTTATTTAAACATGTTTCTATTAAAAATATGTCTGATTATCATCTTATTTCTAAAGTTAGTTAAAGTGAGAAACAGATATTACGTACTTTTTAAAAAGAAAATGCGCATTCATTTATATAATTTGTATTTTATAGCAAATATGATACTGAGTTTAAGTGTCAAAAAAAGTTAAGGGTTATTAAACATGCCTACTAGATGTTTCCACTTACTTCCTTGGAATGCACCTTTCTCGAGAAATTTAAAGTTATGGCGGAGGGGCCGGTGAAATGAAAATTATGATCGTACATTTTAACCGCAGAAGTTTATGGTTATTATTTTCACCTAATTCTATGTAAATAAATTTTAGTTTAAATTTCGCAAATACATGAGGCAATTTCTTAGCACTTCTAACTCGACTGCTATATAAGCCTGCTTAGCTTCAGATTGTCCCACCGTAATTCTGGATCTATTTCTTATACTGTGGCGTTTTACATCCATTGATACAGTTAGTATCGGTATTTCAGTCACAGGTTAAACAAAAAAAAAATGGTATACTAATATTTCCTTCATTTTAACTGAATGTTATTGCTAACCCTGCACTGATATGTGGCTAAATGCAAAACTAGTATTATTTTTGGTTAAACTTAACCCTGGAAGAGTTAACGTTTTAAACAAAAAAAAAAAAAGAGTTAGCAAATTTTTCGGTTAACAAATAATAATTGCATTCATCAACGTTTAGTTTTGTTCTTTATCTCACCTGTGTATGAGGCACATTTCTATTTATTAATGATTATTTATTGATAATTAGATTGATTTTATTATACCTTCTATTCTGCCATTATTTTTGTGTTTAGTAGAGGTTTACTGCCAGTAAAAATAATGAGTATCCAAACTGGAATTGTAGAATCGTGTCGAAATTCATCGAATATGCTAGACAGCTAGGGGATGCTTATGATTATACAGGAAATAACATAAGAATTTTTGAAGAGTGGATTCCTCACTCAGAAATAACAATAAACGTTCAAGTCAACAGGTGTCTGGAAATGCTTCGTGAGTGAATCTGATTTAATTTTTTATATAAAAAAATATTTTGAGCAAAACATTTCATTTTGTACAGAGGGTACATTATTCATAAGAAATCTAATGGCTTTATCAATAAAAACCATGCACGTGCGAACCGGGGGGAGGTCGTCAATATATTTGCCATATTTTTGTGTCTCAAATTTTTTGAGATTTCAGCACATTAGATTATTTGGATAATGTTACGTAAAACAGGTACTCTTGATAGTAAGTCGTAGGATGTACCGTTTATGAGAAAAACCTCATTGAATAAGTTACTGCATCGAAAAAATTTTCATTCTCATTTTTCAAATAAGCCAAAGTGGATGTTTGATTTGATGTGTGAAAAAAAGTTTAATATTCTGTTTTTATGTCACTGGTAAAGTCGTAAACATTATTTTTCCACAATTGTTCAAATAACCCTAAGTAAAATAATCCAAGAGATTTAGACTCGGTGAGTGAGATGGTCAGGCTACTGGTCCACACTAAAACGTGGTGGAGCACCATCATGCATAAACCAAATTGCTGTTCGTGTCTGGTAGGCCACAAACATTTAGCATTCCATTTAGCTCATTTAGTCCTTTACGGTATTTTTTGAAAAAACAATAGATTCCTTATGAAAAATTTATCCGTTGTACTAAATTTCATTGTTATGCTCAAAATAGTTCTGAAGCAAAAAAAATGGAAACCAGCTTTTGGGCCTCATATTCAAATTGTCAGTTAGCATTTTCGGACACTTGTTCATTTGAACTTTTATTATTATTATTATTTTAACTGGCTCACACAATATATTATTTTTGACAAAAAAATGAATCTTCTTCAAAGATACACCTTTCTGTAAAAACCTTGTATTACAAGGCCCACTGTTAAATTTGTGTAAGAAAGTAGAAGAAACTGATCCGTTTCATCTAGAATTCTCTAGGTTTTCTTGTGTAGTAAAAAAATTGTACAAAGAAAAATAATATTAACTTAACACCAAGGCTAACCTAAAGCCACAAGACTTGGCTAGAGTGGAAGAGGTTATCGATCACGGGGTCGAGAAAGTCAAGTGGCGTGTACAAAAAAATCGAGGGCAAGATACAGTCGGCCAGATAACACGCTTCTCGGATCCAGAGTGTGGTGGAATAGACGACGAGTGGTAGAGTCTTTACTCCCAGAATCCGGCGCATAGCAGCCGGATTAAGACGTCAACATCATACTCTAAATCTGACAGTGATGCTTATCATCAAAATAAAAAAACGAAAATCAAAAATTTTGCTTTTATTCCAAAATTTCAAGAACGGCAAGAAATATTTTCGATTTCTCAACGGCATATTACTGATCGCCAAATTTTGCAACTTCGCCCCAATTTATTCGATGCTGTATCTTTCACCGTTTCCGAGTGAAAAGCGAATTTGTTACAGCCTGTATAAGCTATCGATTTAACAAGGTGTCAGCTTTTAGTGTTTAAACCTCTATACTAAATAAGATTTACAGGAAACAACTACTCAGCGGACAAAAGCTCTGACCTGCATTGAATTAAAGCCGCAAGTCTTGTTTGGTAGCTAAGATCATTTATCTATTCCTCACTAGACATAAACCGGTTTCGAACTTGTTATGCTCTCGTCAGTATGCCATAAGTAATGGAAAAGACAAATAAAAATAGTAAACCAGGCTAGCCTAAAGCATGACAGACATAGTGAGTGATAAGTGTATCCCTCTGGTGGTGAGTGTTACTACACGTCAGACATCATTGATGTCTCAGTGACTGAGAGCGACCTGCAAAGCAGGTACCAAGAGCTGTGATCTCTAACCCTGGTGGGTTAAACTTTATCCTGAATAAGATTTACAGAAAACAACTACTTAGCAGACAAAAGCCCCGACCTGCATTGAAGTAAACCTACAAGTCTTGTTTGGTAGCTAAGATCATTTGTCTACCTGCTTTGCAGGTCGCTCACAGTCACAAAGACATCAATGATGTCTGACGGGTAGTAGCACTGACCACCAGAGGGATACACTTATCACTCACTATGTCTGTCATGCTTAGTCTACTTTAGGCTAGCCTGGTTTGCTATTATTATTTGTCCATTACTTATGGCATACTGACGAGTAGTGATGCAAATTCCCGTTACTTTTTAGTAATCATTGGTAATCGTTACTTTTTCATTAAATAATCGTTACTAAGTATTCGTTACTGACTACCAAATGATTACCTACTTATGAAACAATCTAATAATAAGTATGTTCCTTTTAAAAGCGTAAATAAATAAATAAAAAAATAATAGTACTTATACAACTTATATAGGTACTCACTTATTCACTTAACTTCTTAACATCCCACTAAGTTAAAGAAAATACTAAGTAAATAAGAAAAATATAAATACACCTATGTACCTCTTTACGGGTGACGTCTTTCTTTGCAATGTCAAAGGAGCCGCAAATAAAGCCGTCTTTTTTATATCCTTAAGTAATTTGGTTAGTCTGTATGATGTATTATTAACAAAATACAACAACATTTCTCAACTAAGAAAATACTATTAAATAAAATTATAACATATCCCTTTACAGTTTTAGAATATTATTTATTATTTGAAGCTGTTTGAATTCAAAGACGGCGGCCGCCTTTTAGCTTTGTTTTTTATGAGAGCGATAAGGCAATATAGCGTCACCGATAACGGCCAGTCGGATCGACTGATGTACTGTATTGCACGCATTCAACATTTCGAAACTTGACAAGTATACATGTAATCATATGTGAAATAGTAACGAATACTTTTCAGGTAATCACTGGCACTTCGGGTATTAGCGAGTAACGATTACAAAAGTAACGAATGATTACTACCCGTGCATCACTACTGACGAGAACATAAAAAGGTCAAAACCTGTCTTACACATTAAGTCACTTGGGCGTATTGCATATTGTTCTTGTGTTTTTATTTTATTTGTTGTACTGTATTGTTGATATTAATTTAATAATAAAGCATGGCAGACGTACGCAGGAGTAGAAAACGGCCATTTGCTGACAAAGTGAATAAATTCATAGGTGAATTCCCAGATTTATTCTATGGTGCTAAAATAATTTGTAAAGTGTGCGTGAAAAATTTGATGTGCTGGGATAAGCGTGATTGTGGACTTCACGTAAATAGTGTACAGCATAAAAATATAAAAAATGGCGTGCCTTCGACAACTCAGTTTATGTTTAATTTACTATTAATGCTGATTGCCTGTGATGTTCCGCTGCACATACCCGATAAACAACCATTTCGAGAGTTCTGGAATTAATAAAATGCCCAGGTGAAGTGACCAAGTCGCACAACGTTATGTAACTATCTACCAACTGTACACGTAGACATAAATAATATGAATTAAAAAATACACGGCTGTGGTTATCTGTTGTAGAGACAACAGATTGTAAAAAAAATTCAATTTTAAATGTTATAGTACGAGTATTGGACCCTCTTAAACTGACAGTTCCACTGTTACTAGCTAGTAAAAGACTAAGTCAATGTACTAGAGAAACGATTACCAGGGTGGTGTTGGAGACGTTAGAAAAATTTGAACTGTCAAAAAGTCAAGTGTTGATGTTTGTGCCGTGACAATGCGTTCGGTAGGCTGTTCTTTGCAAGAACAAGGTTGTACATTTATACATGTTACGTGTAAAGTGCATGCTTTACATCTTGTGGCAGAAACTATTCGAAAAGGGTTTCCAGAGGTGGATGCTTTCATAGCAAGTACAAAAAAAGTGTTTCTTAAATCTCCTAACGTCTCCGTGCATTTCATAGCAAGTGTCCCGGTATTCCTGAACCACCACCGATTCTTACACGTTGGGGAACATGGTTGCAGGCAGCTTTTTATTATGCTTAATATTTCCAACAAATAAAAGCTGTGATACTACAATTCAATCGAGATGAGGCTGCAGCTATTAAGGAAAGCCAGACAAAATTCGAAGATATTTCCGTGAAACAGCTTTAAAAAATATTGCGAAGAACTATAAACCATTATATGTAAGCATACAAAAATTAGAAAACAGTGCGTTGTCGTTAGCGGAGTCACTGCAAATAGTAGACGAAGTAAATCTAATGCTACACGCTATAGGTGACTCAACAAATCAGCGCGTTAAAGAAAAGTTCGCAAGTGTGTTAAATAAAGACACCGGTTTTACCAAATTAAGACAAGTATGTGATGGTGCAGCCCCAGATCCGTAGAGTGCGTTCAAAGACTATTTTACTTATGTGTGTATTACATCAGTAGATGTCGAACGATTACATCAGTAGATGTTGAACGGTCGTTTTCAAAATATAGGAATATATTTTCACCAAAGCGAACATCACCCATGGAGACAACCATAGAAACATACCTGATTCTGCAAAATGGCTACACATCTTCTCCAGTTTGTGATAAGCAAGCTAGTTAAGAGTGTAAGTTTTACATACATTGTTATAAATTGTTACAGTTTATTGTTTCTCGTATTAGTTAATTTCGCGTACGCTACTGTACCACGGAACATTTTTGACAGCCCTGGTAATAACTATACAGTACCTGAATTCAGTAGAATCGACGTAATTGTTACAACACAGGCATACTACAAGGTGAATTTTACACTAAAGTCGCAAATTTAGTGATAGTTATGTAACGCCTACTATATTAAAGTTCCGATGCCAGTTCGCGTCACTTCGGTGCTGCTTAGGATTTTAATAGGAACAATAAATATTATGTGATTAAATTTAAATCGTAGCAATATTTTTGGTATTAAATTATTTCGAATCTACAAAAAAGTTTGCATTTACTGTTCTAGAAATACAAAAAATGTTGGATAGTTTACTGGCTTCAGGAACCTATTTGTTTCCATTTTATTTCAGTTAATACTTCTTCAAGATTAAGCACTAAAACGTACAAATAATTGGAATCATTAGAAATCTTGTAAGTTCACCGAAGTAAAAACAGAGAAATCGAGCGAAAGGGAAGCACAACATAGATATGGTAAAGAAGGTAGGTTGGGAAAAGTACGAGTGAATGCTTGGATATCGGACATTTGTGCGTTTGAAACTCCGGAAGAGAGCTTTTCGTGCTTTACAGCTTTGGGTTAGTCAATGGCTAGTGTGTCTAATTTGACGCCCGACGAATGTTTATTACAACACCTTCACTGTTTAAACGTCCGATCGATATCAATCAAGATAAAATACAGATAAAAGCGTCTATTTTAGTCTTTGGAATTTTGTAGGAATCGGTTTGAAAGGCCTCATCCTTTTCATGATTCTTTATTCAGATCCTAATATATTTTTATTGCTAACTAAATGACGTCATACATTCATATTACTTCTAACTGAAATTGACTTGAATTAAATTCTGCAGAATAACTATTAATTTTAATTGTTAAATAACGAACTACTTTTTATTTTTTAAAACAGCTTGAAACTATATAGGGGAAACTTAGGGGAGACCGCATCTCAGGTAGTTATTTCACGAATATCAGTGGCGGAATCAGCTCGTGTGCGAATACATCAATAATTTCATATGCAAAATGATATACAATACCTTATATATTTGACGGGCGATTTTTGTAATGTCCAAAATTAGATGAACTCTGAACATTTAGCAAAAAATTATTGCACTATAACAATTATTTCTTGGCATTAGAATAAAAGTAGGTATATTATTAATAATTGTTCTAAATGATCTGCAGTTAAATTCCAGCGCCTGTCATTGAATACATATTTGTAGTTTGAAAATGACCGTTCCACGTCTAGAGACGTAACTTGGGCGTATATAAAATACTGAAAGTTTTAAAACGTTCGACTCTCGTGTACACTGTAACGAAATTGCAAGCCATTTCATCTCAGTTTGTCGTTGTCAGCGATGAATTAAGTTTCGCCAGTCTAGTCCAGATGGCGCTACTGATTTCTACTGGAATAGTTGGTTTTGCAGATCTTTGTACTAAATATCTTTCTGTCTTTAATGCTCACACTTTACTGTTTGTCTCTTTCCAAACTATAATCGAGGTTAGGTAGGAGAACACAACGAGGCTTTTTCCTTCTTACTAGTGTAGCGTTCTGAAGACCAACACCTGTAGTTCAGCGGTCTGATAAAATTTTTATGTGTTCTGGTATTATCGTGTAATTTTATTATCATCATTATTTAAAAAGTTGCTATATTGATTTAACGTACCCTTGAGGGAATTTTCATAATAATATTGTACCGTATTTATCTTAATTTACGCCTTGGGTTAATTTGCTTTTCAGTGATCCGTTCACGTTGGTTGTTCTTTAGAACAGCCATCATTAATATCGATTAGTATCGATTTATCGTGCCTTGTTGGCAATTCTAATATCCTTTTGCTATTGTAGTAATTTCGTGTGCTAATTTAAACTAACTTTCGGTTATTGTAAATCTTAGATTTGGCCCGAAACGGATGTCACCATTTTGTATCGTAGTTAGTTGTTTTTTGTCTTTGTCTGTTGATGTTTTAGGTCACATTGTTACGTTGGTAGCTCTGTGAAGAATGGCGACTGGTGATATTTGGAGTTTGGTAC
This sequence comes from Rhamnusium bicolor, assembly GCA_029963845.1. Lineage (NCBI taxonomy): Eukaryota > Metazoa > Arthropoda > Insecta > Coleoptera > Cerambycidae > Rhamnusium > Rhamnusium bicolor. The sequence goes on from JANEYF010004223.1 coordinate 980,596, forward strand.
ACCTTTTTTAAGGAAACATATTTGTTTATAACCTTTGTGAGGTGCATTTGTTTTGTGGTGGATCATTTTGTACCAGTGCATATATTTACCAATCAGACCCCTGTAGCGTAAGGTTTTTCTAAATTTAAAATATCGAGTGCTTACTTGAACGTTTATTTAGTATTAAGTTAGAAATGCTGCTCTAGTAGAGCCTTGCTTAGTTCTCTGACAAAGATACATGCCTAGTTATCTGACAATTGATTAACTTTTAATTATCTGCAGTAAACATATAGTCAAGCTATATATCTTTATTAACTTCATCTGGAAATCACTATTACCTCTCTACGAGGAACTAATAAATAATTTAACTTAACGTTACCTTTAATTTGACAATTATCAAATTGTTTTATATTTAGCAAATATTTATTTAAGTTTATTTTATTAAAGACATACCTAGTTTATTAGTTGGACTAGTATTTTTTTCTATTTAACGTAACTTTTCTTGATACTTAAGTTAGTTGAAGTTTTCCACTTCCTAAGATATTGTGGGATACAAATCCTAGTTTGGTTAGTTCGCAGTTTACCCAGTAAATTTGTGTTAACTTTCATATTTTGTCTACGTAGCTGGACAATTCAAACATCACAGCTTTTTACATTGTTTTGCCTATAGTACTGCTCTCATGAAACTCTCGCCTTTTCATGTAAATACCTGAACCAAGAGAAGAGAATAACTGGTGGATCGAACTGATCATTATATACTGGGTGGAGCAGGAAAACGATATTTTATACAACTGGCATTTCGTCTCAAGGGTAACTGCAGTACTGACAATGGTGATTCTAACTGACACCGAACGCATTCAGAGCTTAACCGTTGGTGAATTCTTCGCAGGACTGATCCATTTGAAGTTACGTAAGATCTTCGACCCTAGTGGAATTTTATATTTGGTCAGAAGAATTTTTTGTAAGAGATCAGTCACTTTTTTCTTTTTAAATAACGTCATATAATTTTTTTGTTTATTTTGTTGGGGGTGTTGCAATACAAGATAACTTTCTTACAGCATTTGCAATAAAGTTCTGTGCAATTAAACTCTAGTTCCGGGTTGTTTTGTATCCACTGATCCACGGTATTTTGCATGTCTGATTGTTTATTTATTTGAACTGTGACATATAGACGTTTTTATTTAATTATAACTATAATAGGCATTCACTTACAAAACCTACATCTAATTTAGTGCTTTGTTATTTAGTTTTAGATAATTCATATGAGTTTAATTAAGGAAAATTTATTGTAGACTTTTTCAGTAATTATGTCTAATCTTCTACATTTAAAAGATGACCATATAGCTTATATTTGTAGCATGACGACATCCACATTTAATATATAGTTTTTTGTTTTTTCACTGTTTTAATAATTACGCGAGTATGTAGATGAATTTGTAGTATACATTAAAATAATATGAGAGAAGGGTATTAATTGTTTCTTAAAAAATCGTGTGCCATTGCATTTCACAATATTTATTCCAAATTATTCCCATTTTATTAGTTGTACGACAGTTGTACCTAAGCTCGTAACTGAAATAACTATCTGAGATGCAGTCTCGTCATGAATTATGGACAGGTGCTCTATCATCTCGGAACATATTTGTTCTAAACTGTATTGCCTATATAGCAATATAGGTAAGTCATTTTACAAAAATTCAAAACACCTGACCAATTTACATTTTCTCCAAAGTATAGTAGGAGAAACTGCTTTACTTACATGAGGGCAGGAAGTCTAATACATGACATCTACCGTCTTTTACACCGCTTAGATTAAAGCGAGAAAGATGATTGCTGTTTTTGTTGGCACGCGACCGAGGCGGAGTTAAACTTACATTTTGTGATACATATGGTCCGCACTTAGTTTTGTTACCGATTTGTTTAGCAGTGCGTTTGTAGGAGAAAGTGTAATATTATAAGTAATTAATTATTTTATATATGTTTATTTGCTGGTGTATTTTTGAAAATAATTTAAGAAGGTTATCGTATTTAATGTAAAAAATGTTTCGACCGTGGGAGGCCTCTAGTCTACACCTTATTGTGTTTGTGAAAATGAAAGTGATAGTGCTAAAGAAAATCAAAGTTCCAAGAAAAACAACGATCCGACGCCGGTCAATCGAAAACTTTGGACCCATTATCGTTAGCAAAACTATTAAGAACTTTAGTTCATGACGCGTATCAGAAAAATGAAATCCCAACTATTGACGTGGTAGATAGAAAATTAAAAGAAATGAATTATCATCTAAAATATAAAAAAAGAACTTTAGGAACTTTGCTGAGAAGAATTGGTTTTAAATATCAAACTATTAATTAACGCATGGCGATTATGGAATGCAGACAAATAGTGAATTGGCGAGATTTATTGTAAAAAAAGAAGATGGACTGATGGATCTAAGAAATATCAACCAATTTTATTGTCTCTAATAAAGGGACTCGGTTGATTATATTACACTGTGGATCAGTTGATCAGTGGGTTGATAATGCATTAAAACTGTGCGAAAAAACATGGAATACTGTAACGTGGATTACCACAAGAACGTGAGGTGAGAAATACTTGAGGAATGGTTTAAAAAATACCCTAATTCTAAAATTAAAACGGAATAGCATTATTGTTCTTGATAATGCGAAATACCATTCGAAACAACTGTATAAAATTTCTAATAAGAGTTCTACTAAGCTGGAGTTATAACATTTTTTAATTATGAGAGAGAATATAATAAAGCACAACTCTTGGATGTCTTGCAAACGAAAAAATATTATAGACACTGTAGCGGAGAGATATGGCCACAAAGTGTTGAGATTACCGCCATATTTCTGTATTTTCAACCCAACTGAATTATTTTGGTGTAAATTGGAAGAAAAATTTCAGAAAAGGAAATGCCTTTCCAAAATTCAATAAAAAAAGTGGTAGAGTTCATTCAAAATGAATTGTCGAAAATTAACAAGGAAGATTGGGAAAAAAAGAATTAGGAAAGTAATTACAATTGATGATGATTATTTAAAAATTGCTGAATGTCATATAAATGGTGGAAATAAATTTATTATAAATTTAAACGAGGATAGTAGTTCATCTGAAAATTAAGAAGTGGGTGAGAAGGACGAAACTTCAGAGGAAGAAGCTATGTGAGATGAGGTAAAGTGAAGAAGTGAATTTTGTGATATAAATTGTATTATTTATTTCCGTTTTTGTGCTTTTGTAGTTCAGTGCTTCAGAAATATTCTTTTTCAGGATGTCATTATTTATTAATATTATTTTTTTTTCATTTTAACAAAAATACGTCTTTCTGTTTTTATTATAGTAATAAATTTACTATTCAAATTTATTTTTTAGTTTATTTATTGAAAAATATATTTGTTTCTGTTACTATTTTGAGAGTATATTTTTTGTTTTTATTTTGTTTTTGAAGGTTTCTTGTTACTTTTTTAAATAATTTCTTTATTCTATACTAATATTCCATACCCATCCTTTCCTGGCAAGAAATACTCATACCTCTTCTTTTATTTCATGTTAATAATTTTTTCTGCAATTGTTAAATTGTTGCTAGTTAAATTGAGCACAGAAACCTACATTGAAAAAGTACACGAGCGAACAATACAGATAAATCCGGCTCTGCGTTCTGTAGCATCTTACCCCACACGTCCCGTTACAGTAGCGATTTCTCCTACTATACCTTTGATTTTATATTGAATTTATAATATGAGGACTCATATTAGCCCACTAATGAGTATTTCTACGATTAGGAACTACTTTACTTACGAATTTACTTTCATCGGTCAACAGGATATGATTGAAAAAATTTGGGTCGTAATATTACTAAAAATTGAGCCACAAAATATTCTCTTCTTTGGAAATTAGGAGACAATCTCTTTAAGTAGTGAATTTTGTAATCATGAAATATTGCATCCTTTAAAATTCGTTTATTGAGCTGTATGAGAGGTTTGTTTGAACTTTCGTTTTTCTGATGGAAGTAATGGAATTTTGTTGAAGTAAATTTAACTCCTGTAATATTGCCATCAATGTGAACAGATTACCTATATGGCTTATGTTTTCGAATGCATCTACATTATTTTGAAGGATAGTTTCTAAATTTTTAAACGTTTTGCGATTTGAAAGTTAACGATCAGTATATCTGTCATGATATATCCACTTGTTAATACCAACACTATCATAGGAATTAAACAACCCCCAAATCCAAAGCCAAAGCTGTACATTTATGAAAATTGCGAACACACAACAATTCGAACCAGCAGCTACGATAGAGGTATTATTTATTCAGACTTGCCATCGCGCGCTCTAGCTAACTACTCCACCGAGCAAAAGTTGCATTTTTTCTTGTTTCTCCATATATTAAGAGCATGTCGATTTTGTGATTATGATTCAACATTTCTTAATTATTTTATAACTTTTTCACACTAATAGGGACTATCCGTAGTTTGACAAACAACTTAAACTTTGATAGTTATGGTTAAGTTTGTATTAAACTCCATTATAAAATTAAGATGCAATAAAAACACTTAAGCGTTACAGCTTATATACATAGAAAAATCAAAAATAGTGTGTGCCACACCTATCGTTGATGCCATAAAAATTTACAATTGTCTTTAACGTGTAGTTAAATTACATTTGCTTGCAGATAACAATTTTTGCATAATCTCTACAATATACAGTTTAGGCGTGATAGTCGAATTTGGATTACTCTGTACGAATTGGAGTAGTGATACTGAATTCCTTTCCTTCATGAAAACGCATTTAATCTGTTAATACCGAAATCACAGAGTACCTAGCTATACAGAGGCGAAAGCTTCGGCAGTTCCAGATTTTAATGGTCTGATTTATGTGACCTTGTGTATCAGTTACGTCCACACTGAGATAAATGCGTTGTTAAATGTTTACTTTAATTTTCAGTCGACACTGAAATAACAATGTGTTTCAAACTGAATAAAACTACTATCATTTGAAACTTCCAGTTAATATTCTAAATTACTTACTATTAGGTACACAAACATAGAGCATTTTTTGAAATTAGGTAATCGAAAGACTAATTTGGAAGCATTTTAAAATTACATAACTCTATTTTCCTGCTAGTAACTATGCAAGTATTTAAAAAATCTGTCATAGGAAGAGTGATGAAGGGGTTGAGGCTGAGAAAAAAAGCCAAAATAAAAAAGTTTTTATTTTGTAATGAGATTTTGTTATTTATGAAAATGTTAATTTTTGTTCAATATTTTCAACAAAACAATTTTTTTTTACACTGCCTCCTGGACACAACCTCCCAAAATGAGTGAAAATAAAGCAAATTTTAGTTATTCATCCATTTAATGCAAATAATTTTAAAATCTCTATTTATAAATACAGGAAAACAGTGCATTATATTCTTACTATATAATGTGTCTTCATAAATGATTGTAGCAAAACAAAAGTTTCAACACAGAACAACAAATTGTAAAGAATAGGAATGCATAACAATAATTTACTACTTCATTTGACATATTGCTAAGGCAACTGAGTAAACAGATTTGATTAATGTGGGTTGCATATACTAATGACTATCAATTCGCGCGCTCGCTGTTCCCAATTATAAAAAAAGCATTCTGCTATTTACCAAAAAACTTCTTTCTTTCTTTGTTTTTTTGCTTGATTACTGATAAGCGTAACCGTGTCGGAGGCTTGATTCTCGTACTGCTAACCAGAACAAGCTCTACAACAGTGAACCTAAGGGTTTATTACAGTAAATAAAATATTGCTTAATATTTTATTATTGCTGCCTGGTCATTATTAGGTAGGTAAAAATATGTATGAGTTATGAATGTGCTTGTCTTACGTATATTTACAATATCCGTTCGTGTCGATAGTGTACCTTTTTAAACAGTTATTTATTAATATTATTAGTTGTAGCTCAATACATGTTTTGGCTTGTTCGAACGTGGGAGTTAATTAAAAATCAGCTAACCCCATCAAAACCTGTCCTGAGATTAGCCGTATCAGTGCATGATCGAAAACCACATGACTAATTAGTTCTCCGTAACAGTTTTGTCGAGTCGCACCATCAGCAAAAGTTGGTTGAAAATGATTCATTAGACACATACGTATGAGCGAAAATCCCCATCAGGCACTGCCGTAATATAAAGACACAAAATTATACCTGTCTCATGGAAAGAAGATTTAGGGGACGTAACAATTTCAGTTTTTTGTTCTGTAGGAACAGAAATGGTGATATCTGAAAATAAGAAGTATAAATTATTTAGTAGAATTAAATTGTAGAAGGCATTTGGGGGAAAATTCACTAATGTACTGATAATTTTTTCATTTGCATTAAGAAGATATAGTCCAAAAAAATTTCGGTCGGACACCATTAGACAAAATTAATTAGGAATTAATATAGTAGGTGCTGAAATCTATCATACACAAGTTGTTATGTCATTTATATAATCAATTTTTTCAAATTTCAGCCTAAACAATATATAAGCAAAACCGAAAAAAAAAATTTCGTTAATTTTTTTTATAATCATTGTCATTTTACTTTTGATAATTAACTGCGATACATTTTATAATTGGAGCCTTCAAATTCATGATATTATCTGACTAAATACCACTTGACAATTCCAAACGGTCGCAAACGTGTCTTTCGGGGATTCTGCTGTCCCTAAGAATAATTTTTTGTTTGTAAGTACTTTTTCTAATGACATATTTAATTATATTTAATATAAAATCAAGCTTTTTTACAGTAATATTGTAACAGATTTTCTGTTTTCTACAGTATGGGCAAAAAATAGAATTTTATATTGCAGTTGTACTGAGATGAGAAATTTGTCAATGCAGTTGGTTAGCTGATTATAATACCTCCCAGTTTGAATACGAACAAGTTTCTTTGCCAACAAGCTATACTGTGAACAACAAAAGTATATATAAATAAATTGTAAAACACCAACACAATTTATAAACTCATTGACACAGATGAAACTATATAACATGAATAACTTTATAAATAGTTTACATAGGATAATGACCAGGCACAAATCATAAAAACATTAACAATATTTTTGGTATTTTTCTAAACCAAGTATATTCATTTCTACTTGCAGAGCATAAAAGAATGAGGCCGTCTCCTTCAGCCCTGCACAAATTAACAAATCCAAGCCAGAGCAAAAAAAAAATCTAGTTTTTTGTATAGTGGAATGCATTTTTTATAACAGTTAGCAATCCTTAAACACGCGATTGAATATTTAAGGGCATTACATGGGCAACCCATAATAACCTTATTTGCAACCCTGGTTACCTTAATGGTACATTATTATGAATAACAGAACTGCTCATTGTCCTCGTGTGAGGTTATTTAAAAACTATTATTATTATTTAGTTACACAGTAATTCTTACTTTGTAAATATTACTTACCAGAAGCAACCACAACTTTTCTGAGTGGTTCCTCACAACTAACATCAACTTCAATATTTTACACTAATAAACGCTTAAAATTGTCAAGAAAAATTGTGGAAACTGCGTGTTAAATAAATATTTCCGGGTGAGATTTTTTTTTCAAAATGGTTCTCACATACTTTGTAATTTTTATGCAAAACATCCAAACTTTTGCCGAGCAAATCATCTCAGTTACAAGCTCTTAGCCACGATTCACGTCTGAAAATAGAAATAATTATTATTCCAATATACCATATGAGACACATTTCGATCTCCTGAATTTTCATACATCATAATGAATTTTTTATTATTTAAATGTGATGAATTTCAGAGAAAATTCATCAAATTGCAGAAAAACCCTTAGTTCAATCACTGTTTGATGACTTGCTAAAATTAACAATGTTTATCTGTCTATTATTAATATATTGTCAGTTCTATATGATTATTTTTTTTTACATACCTTAAAAGATCTTTTGGAAAGGAGAATAGGGATATATTTCCACTAGTCTTCGATGAACATCCGCGAGTTATATTTCGGCTCAGAGAAACCAAGTTTTTAAAAAACACAATTTTATTTAAAAACAAAACAAAACAAAGGATGCACGAACGACCTCAACAATTGAATTACAGAATAGAACTGTCGCTAAATGCATTCTGCTTATATTTATAAACTATTCTTATCGCCGTTGAAGACGGCACAGTCAGCATTATTATTATGCTTATCGGCACGTATGCCTATGATAACTCCTCCGGCCTTAGACTGAAATTACCCCAAGAGGGTTAATTTTGGGGGTTAGTTAATGTTTAAATTATTATACTTGAGTTTACTTGTTTTTCGGTAGAAGGAGTTTTACAATGATTGTTTCTGTGCTTAATTATATATTTCCTTATAATTCTAATATACATAGTATAAAGCAATTAAATGATTAATATAATATATAAAAAAGATAGTCCAAATATTGGTACCATAACTATCCATAACCATCCCTTATCCAATTCTTGAATTTTTTTTGTTTGTTCCATTAAAGAATTTTGCGTTTCTAAAAGTTTATGGTTGTTGATTGTTTCAATTTGTAAAGGTCCTGGATGATAAGTAATTTTTGGTTTTTTATTGTACGTAATATTAAGTTTGGGGAGTTCGAACTTAATGTTCTGTGGGCTAGCTACATGGGTTTGTAGTAGTTGATCTTTAATTAGAATTTTACATTCCTTACTTAGATTAATTATGAATGTTCCCTTTAGCTGCAACTTAGTGGTTATTTTGTCACAGGTTTTGGTGATTACGGTCTCTTGTGGAATAATTGTGATCCACTTATTAGGTTTTAGTTTTTGAATTTGCAATTCGCTTATTTCGATACTAATTGGGTGACAGTCACTCAGATCAGGGTTATACGATATCAATGCTATTTTTCATGGTGATTTTTTGTGTATTAGGACAGGGTTGAGATCTTTACATAAATATTCATTAGTATCAATGAATAGACAATTTTCATTGGTGAATACATAGTGATTAGTTCCTAAGGCTACAAATTTGATTTTTGGTAATAATAGTTGGTACGTCTGACTTGTTTCTACAGGTAAGGTATATAATTCAAAATATTGAAATTTTTCTTTTTCGATTAGAGGAATTTCTAATATAAATTTTATTGCAAAACCTTTAGAATATCCCTTAATATTAATAATTTTTTCGTATTTCAGAATATTGTTAATATCAGGTTCAAATGGTAATTTAACATCTGTTAGGTATTTATCGGTTTCTTTTATTTCTGTCAGAAGATCTAGTGGGTTTACTATTGAGTTATGCAAGGTGTTAAGTTTGGCAAAGGTTATGGCAATTTCTATTTTTTCCAATATGTCATATATGTTCTGAAATAGGTATGTTATTTGGGTTAGTAATGAATACGTTAAGAAGTACTGATAGTTGTTGGTTTGATGGTCTAGAATATTATAATTATAATTTGATTGTGCGATAGGTTTTGGGTTATTTCGTTAAAATTGTTAATAGTAGAATTTAGAATAGTTATTCGATCCGTTAAAATGGTTTTAATTTTTTCTTGGTTTTGGAAGAGAGTCGTAATTTGTTTGTCATATTTCTCTGCGTCATCTTGGTCTAAGTTACCGGTTATTATTTTAATAATTGAACCTAGTCCGTTTATTATTCCTCTTTTGGGTCTAGTAAGGAAGTTAGAGGTTGGGTTTAGTTGATATATTTGATCGACAATCTTTCGTTCAAGGCTGTCCAGCAAAAGGAAGGAATTAGAATATTCTTTTCGATATGCTGCTTCCTTACGGAGTTTGGATTTTAGAATTGTATATTGTTGTTGTATCAGTTCAAATTCGTTTATTATTGGTGTTAAATCAAAAATTTGTATGTATTTCCAGTAGTCACTAGTAATGGAGGTTTGTCCTAGTTGTAGAGGTAGTAGTCCGGGGTTGTTTGTTATTTTGATGATTTCCGTTTTTAGGGAGGTATTGGGGGTCGTGCAGCATCTGCAACAGGTTTGTTCTTTTAGGTGAATTACTTCTGTGGAATTAGTTTTTAAGTTTTTAATTTCAGCTTTATTAAAATCTAACAATTGGGTGATTAAATAGGGTCCGGCAAATTTATTTTTTTGCTTTGGACCTTTCTTCCAATTTTTTGTATACTTTTTGGTTAATTTTGAACTCAGATTGTGTATCGCCCTTGGCGTTATGTTTTCCGATTATCTTTTGTTTCTGAATAATTTCTTTATCATGAAGTTTTTCGTATAAATTTTTTGTACGATGTCTGTGAGTAGTAACATAGTCTGTGTAGAATGTCGTTTCGATAAGCTCAATATGGTTTTGAGAATTCGTGTGTCCGAAAGTTATTTCGAAGGGGAAAGTTTTAGGTTTGATTGTATCGATGTATTGTAAGCTATTACAGCATAAGGCATTAAGTTGGTTATTATAGTGTTAGGTTCTTTTTCTTTTAATATTCGCAAATGCTCGATGAGGGTAGAGTGGAACCGTTCGACGGGACTATTACTTTCATGATGTCTAGGTGTCCCAAAATGGATTTTGATGTTGTGGCTTTTCAGTAGTTCTTGGATATTCCAATTTTTGAATTCGGTTCCGTTATCCGAAACGATAGTTACTGGTGTACCATAAAATGAAAAATAATGGATGAGGCTATTGTGTATTGAAATTGAATCTTTGGTAGTTGGGAGAGCTTGGCCTAATTTTGAAAATTTGTCAAGGATGGTTAAGAATGTCTGGTTTTGAAATATAAACGTATCGATGTGAAGTACTTGGAATGGTTTACTTGGGGTTTCCGTCATCACTAACGGAACATAGGGTTTTTGTCTATCGTATTTTGTTTTCTGGCAGATGTCACAGTCATTTATGTATGTAGTGATATCTGTTTTTTGATTTTTCCAATAGTAGTTGGTTTTTAATTTTTGGTAAGTTTCGTCGATTCCCCTATGGTTAGATTTTCCTTCGTGATGATTCCTGATAAGGAGTAGGCGTTCGTCTTTGTCTTTTATTGTGTTAATGAGCAAGGTGCAAATGGCAAGTTTTAGTTTGTTGAATTTGGAATTACGTGTAGTTATGAAGATAGGGATCAAGTTCCTATCATGAAAATATATGTAATTTATTCTTGAGGGGTCTGTGTGATCTCTAAGTAATTTCGTTACAAGATCTGGGGAATGCAAGGGGATTTTAACATTTTTTATTGTTTGTCCGTCGTAGGTTTGATTAGTGATTTTTAGTTTATGGTGTGGGTTTCGTTCCACTATAATTTGGAATGGTTTATTGTTAATTATTTCGTCTAAGATGGGGATACCATGACCGTCTGGTTTGTTGGATGTATGTATCGTTATGTCAGGATCGTCTTGAAGTTCCCTTATCTCTGGTAATGGGAAGTTGTGGTCTTCGGGTATGTGTATTACTGGATATTCGGGTCCCAACTGGATGTCCTGTAATATATTTACTTTAGGAGCTTTATTAGGTATTACAGGGTTTTCGTTGTTAATCTAGGTAGTGTTTTTGAGCTGTGAATGGGAAATTGGGTTTTCTGCTAGTTCTTGTAGATATCTCGTGATGTCGTTATCTATGTCACCGGGTTGATTTATTACAGATTCGGTTTCTAGTGCGTTTAATTTGATGCGGGAAAGTGCGTCGGCATTTACATGTTGCTTCCCTTCTTTGTAGATAATTTCGTAGTTGAATTCCTCTAATTTTAAGCGCCATCTAACTAATTTCGAATTAGGTTCTTTAAGGTTAAAAAGCCAAACAAGGGGTCTGTGATCGGTGTATATATAAAATTTCCGTCCAAAGAGATATAGGCGGAACATTTTACAGGCCCAAACGATTCCAAGAAGTTTTTTCTCTATGGTAGAGTAGTTACACTCGTGTGTGTTGAGAGTTCGTGAAATATAGGAGACGGGCTTGTCATTTGGTGGGGTTCCTTGGGATAATACCGAACCGAGGGCGAAATTTGACGCATCACTAGTTAACACGAATGGCTTCGTGAAATCTGGAAATTGTAGGACTGGGGCATTAATTAAAAGTGATTTAAGGTGGTTGAACGAATCTAAAAATTCTGGGGAATGAGTTATCTTGGAATTTTTCTTTAGACAAGTCGTAAGGGGTTTGAAGATCTTGGCGAAGTCTTTAATGAATTTCCTATAATATCCTGCTAGTCCTAAAAATGATTTTATTTCTTTAGGTGAGTTGGGAATGGGGAATTCTTTGACTGCTTTTATTTTGTCCGGGTTCGGTTCTATACCTTTAGGGGTGATTACGTGTCCTAGGTAGTTTACGTTTTGTTTAAGTTATTCAGACTTATCGAGTTGTACTTTGAAATTTGATTCGCGTAGACGTTGAAATATTTTTTTGAGTCGGTTGAGGTGTTCTTGTAAGGAAGTGGAAAATATGATAATGTCGTCTAGATAAACTGAACAAATCTCGTTTTGGTAACCTCTAAGGATGTTGTTCATTACTCGTTGGAAGGTAGATGGGGCGTTCTTAAGCCCGAATGGCATGCGTTTGAATTCGTAGTGTCCAGTCTCAGTAGAAAAGGCAGTTTTTTGTACATCGTCCTGTTCCATTTCAATTTGGTGAAACCCATTCGCAAGGTCTAATGTCGTGAAATAGTTGCATTTCCCTAATTTGTCCAATATGTCGGTTATGTTGGGTAAAGGGTATTTGTCGTCAACAGTTTTTTCGTTTAGTTTTCTGTAGTCAATTACCATTCTCCATTTGGCTTTGCCAGAGGCGTCTAATTTTTTTGGGACTACCCATATTGGGGATGACCATGGGGAATCCGAGTGTTAGATGATATTGGAATCAAGCATTTTGGATATTTGCGAGTTAACCTCGGCTTTATGGATGTACGGGTAGCGATAAGTTTTGGTAAAAATCGGGGATTCATCGATCAGTCTAATTTTGTGTTTGATAGCATTAGTAAAAGTTAGTGGAATGTGTTCTGAATGGAAGATATCTCGATATTCGAAACATAATTGTTTAATGCGTTGTATTCCTCTTGGTTACAGTGATTCAGTCTAAGATTTTTTAAGTTGTTTTTGAGTAATTCATCTAGTTCAGTGGTGTTTTGAGGTTGTTCGATATTTTCAAAAAGATTAGTCTCATTACAGTCGAAGGGTTCTGTTTCTAACAGATTTGTTAGTGTCAATTCAATTGGGTTGTCTGTTTTGTTTACGAGGGAAGTTAAGGCAAAATTATTTTCAATATTTACTATAACAGTGGGTGTTTCTAGGTCGTCAAATAGGGTGTGGCTGAGGATGGCTGTAACCGATTTCTGAAACGTGGGTAACATAACTATTTGTTCTGTTCTCGGTGGGATCACTAACGAGTAGGGCTGTTTTAGAGGGTGACTCTTGGATGTTCTTCGCTAAATTTTTGAAATGTATAGGGATATAAACTTGTGGGAATTCTAATAATCTTTTACTAATATTGATTTTGGCATTTACTTCTTCAAGCAAGTCTAGTCCTATTAAGCCTTGGAAATTGTTCGAAAAGTCAAATAGGTAGAAGGTGTGGCACTGGTCTACATTAAAGTCGGCTAGCAGTAGTAATTTAACAATTTCGTTATGAAAGGAGGTTCCGTGTGCTGTCTTAACCTCAAAATTTTTTTTGCTCTATTAAATTTGGAAACAATTGTTGAATTAATTGAGGTTTTAAAAAAACTTCTTGTGCTTCCTGTATCAATTAAAATTTTGGCTTCGAGTGTTGGTAGATAGATGTAGGGAAGGTTTTGATCTAAATTGTTTAGACTTATTATGTCTCCGGTCTCGTAGGCTGGGTCATAGGAAAATTTGCTTGCGAAAAATCAGTAGGAAAACTTTCGTTGTGTGGTTGATAATTATTTTGTTGATAGTCATTATTGCATTGATGGGGAATGGTATCGCCATCATATCCAAAAGAAGTTGTGTCTGGATATTGATAGTGTTCTCCGGAGTTATATTCAAATTGACTATTGTATTGGAAATCATGGTTGTTATTATATTGATGGTTAATTTGAGTGTCGTTTGATGTCCCGGGGATGGGGCTCTGAGTATTAAAATCAGGGGTTTCATTAATAAATTGGTTATGGAGTCTAGTAGAGAAAGATGGCGTAAGCTTAGTGTTACTGGATGTCGTATCCATAGGCGTTGGTTTGGGCATGAACTTGGTTACTCCGGACTGTGGTTTGAATACGTTTGTCATTTGCGGTCTGCTATAATTGGGGTTATAGGTGTTATTATGTTGAAATGGAATTGGCATCCCATTTTAATTTGGATGTTGATTGAGTGGTGGACGATAAAAGTTTTGATTGGATGGTGGATGATAAAAGTTTTGATTGGCTGGTGGATGATAAAAGTTTTGGTTGGCTGGTGGACGATAAAAGTTTTGATTGTTGTATCTTTGATTCGTTTGGTGATTTTGTATATTTGTTAGGTATGGATTTCCATATGTGGGTCTAATTTGATTTGTGTTTTGCCTTTGTGGTTGTGGTGTATCTTTATTTAAATTTGGGTTAGTTTTGTTTTTAAATTCGATAAAATTTAGTTCCTCTACAGTGAAACTCAACGCTTGTTCTAAACTATTAGGGGTTTTGAGTCTGATGGCTAGTTGTATTTGATAAGGTAAATTAGCAATATAAGTCTTTAATGCAAGTTCGTCATAATGATTTAGTTTTACTATTTTAGTCTGTCTGTCTTCTTCGCCGTTATTTAATTTACAAATTAATAAGCTTCTGACATTTTGAAGCCTGTTACCAAATTCTAATAATGACTCATTTCTATTTATTTTGAGCCCTATCATGTCCTGAAATAGACAATCTAGGCTTCTCTGATCTGAAAAACTAGCTATCAGTACTTCCTTAATCGAAACCCAAGAGTTGAGCTCTGATCTAGGGCAAATCAGATCTGCCGTCCTGCCTTTTAGTTTAGAAAATATGGTGTCTAGTAAGCAAATATTGATGGGTGCGCTTGGGTTACTTAAATTTTGAAATGCTTTTATTAAATTTTCACTTGCTATTATGAATCTCTGAAGTAATTTTGGGTTGCCGTCAAAATTTGGAATGTTATCTGCCTGATATCTCAATAATCCGAAATTAATTTCTGCCATTTTGTCAGGGTCTTGAATTAAATTAGGGTCAAATTCACTATCTGAGGATTCGTTTTCTGATTGTTCAGAAATAACGCTCAAATTGGAAAGTTGGTTTAAAAGTTCCTCCAGTTTTTACAATGAACTAATAGAATTAACATTAAATACTACTTGGTAACATTCCTTGCTTTTTACCTCATATATTTAAAGTGTAAATTTTGTACGAGAGAGAGAAAAAAATCAAGGATAGTTAAGAGTAAAAAAAATAAAATTAACTGGTTAAGTTTACGAGTGGTTGATCATATATGTTTTATAAAATTACTGTCTGCTTGTTTGAATTCACTTACATTGAAAATATCCAAATTCCAATCATTTGTTTTGTTGCTTTCGTTCGATTTCTTGCCTCTGACCTCAAGGCTGTAAGGGAGTTCCTATTCCAGCGTCCGACGTTCCTTCGGTCCTCAGAAGTAAGGTTCCAGGGTAAATCTGGTCTAGTCAATGAGCGACGATCTTCTCCTGCTCCAGGTCTTGGAGTACAGACTTGGTCTTCTTCTTTCTTTGGCTACTCAATCCGCCAAAATATTGTTTTCAGGTTACTCGATCCACCTGAGGTGTAAATGTAGGTTCAAACACTGCTGCTTGGTTTTCAGAACACTACACAACACTATTGTTCGTTTCGCGATGAAGTGTAAAAACACAAGGTAAAGTTCGGCTAAGTCCAGGAATTGCACGGTAAATGTGCTCCGGCCCTAAGGCATTCACTGAATTTCAACTTAACGTTCTTAAAACCTTCGCGAGATCCTACCGAGTGCGCAAGTTATATTTCGGCTCAGAGAAACCAAGTTTTTAAAAAACACAATTTTATTATTTAAAAACAAAACAAAACAAAGGATGCACGAATGACTTCAACAATTGAATTACAGAATAGAACTGTCGCTAAATGCATTTTGCTTAAATTTATAAACTATTCTTATCGCCGTTGAAGACGACACAGTCAGCATTATTATTATGCTTATCGGCACGTATGCCTATGATAACTCGCGAATCACACAAACAGTTCCTCCTTGACGATACATTTTTATAAAAAAAAAGCAACACAACACAGATCATCTCTAATTAATTAAACACCATGCAAACAAAGAAAAAGCACACAAATCTGAACATAAACAAACACAGTAAACGAATAAACGTAAACACAAAAGCTCTGACAAAAGTGAGGATGATTGAAATGCCAGTTAAAAAATGGCAATTCCGCACATGCGCATACAAATTTGGTTTTGGCGGGAAGGCTTTCTTTCGTCTCAGTATAGCTGGTACTCTGTACCGAAATTACTCACTTCAAAATAGTTATCTTTTTCATATTTAACTCAAAGTCCGACAAAGACTCTGCGTTGTTTATTATAAACACATTCATATTACTTTTGTCAACATATTCCAGTTTGAATATTTATTTAGTTATTGTGTTATTTACTGTATTCAGTTCATTTCGAAACTAAACGACTTGATTGAAATTGAAACAAATCATAAATAAATCTGTAAGTTATGGAAATTACTAATAATAAATGTATAGTTTCCCGGAATATTATTTTTCTGATACTGCAAAGCTTGTAGCCCATTTACCTATGTGAGGCAGGGCTCGGCGTAGCATGGGGAAAATTGTTGCGGGGGGATTTATTTCATCATTATGATCTTTTAGAAAAAATCCTGAAAAAAGTCGATTTTTAATTTGAAATTTAGGAAGGGAGTCGTGCGGCACCTCGTTCAAAAAGGATTTTGATTCTCTATTCAGCACTATAAAGCATTTTAAATTTGGGGTATTAATTATTGAGAAAATTAATTTTGAAAATGTAAAATTTTGTGAATGTCTTGTAAACTCAGTTGAAATATTTTTTGCTAAATTATTGGTTTTGCGGGAAAATTAAAATTGATCTGTTGTCATTTTTGAAGTGTTTAATGCAAAATTGTACTTACCTCAACCCTTTACATAAAATGAGGCACAGAATCTCACATAATTTATTTGATTGTATTTCCAATTTATTTTATAATTAAATTAAATAATTAAAATGACTGCCAGTCGCCTCTTGACAATAAGCAAGGCGATCTTTGAATTTTCGAATAACATTTTATATGACCTCAGGACTTATTTTGTGATTTTCTTCGGCTATCCTTGATTGACATACACTGTTGATTTTAAATAGCCCCCTAAAAAGTAATCAAGAGGTGTCAAATCGGGAGATCGAGGTGGCCAAGCAATAGTTCCACGTTTTCCAGTCCACCTGTTAGGGAGAACTTCATTTAAATAATTTCTCACTCTAAGTGAATAATGCGGTGGAGCTCTATCTTGTTGGTACCAAACAGACCTGTCTGTTTCATTTGGATACTTAATATCAAGAAAAAGTGTTTTTATTGTAGGCACTAAAAAGTTCGTCAAAAAATCTAGATAAACATCCCCGTTAACTGTGTCTTCAAAAAAAAATAAATAAATAAGGGCCAATAACTTGATTATTATAATATCCCAAACGTTAACTTTTTGAGGAAATTGTATGTGAGCCTCAATCATCTAATGAGGATTCTGTGCTCCAATATCGACAGTTCTCGTGGTTTACCGTTTCGTTTACAAATCTGCTAGCATTCTGTTCATCATTAATTCACAGAATTCTTGCCTTCGATCAGGATCATCGAACTAACTTAACTTTATAAGGATAGTATTCTTCTTTCTATAAAACTCGCAAAATTATTGGCGGTAGCAATTTGTCTAGTTGGTTTATGCGAATTTTCCTCAAACTTTACCAGTGCATCTAATTGGTTTTCCTCGTCAAATCGATGAGTGCTACCTGGTTTTTCAATATTTCTTATATGCCCAGTTTCACGAAATTTGTTTTCCATTTTACTGATTGTAGAATGTGATAATTGCCTATAATAATGGCATAATCTACAATAAATTTTTGGAACGTCACTTTTTTTTATAAAATTATTTACACCTTCAGAAATAACTAAAATCGTTTTATAGAAAATGCATAATATGCAATGAATACTGGTCCATTTTACTAACTATGATGAGCATTTGGCGACATCTAGTTAGTAGGGCGGCAATAAGAGATTTTGTTTATGCAGCTACGTTTATTTATTTTATAATTTATAAAATAAATGCTACACTGCACGAAAAATGAGAGCTCTGCCTCTCTTTCTGCATTACGTGCAGACTGCGCTCAGTGCTACATGTGAACGCATTTTTTCCAAGGTTAATTTAGTTTAATTAAAACTAAAAAAGATCAAACCTAAAACCAGAAATAAATTAATGACGAACACAGTTAATGGTATTTTATTAAATTTAGAATGCGTGAAAGAATCACAAATTTGTCTCAAGTTCGCCAAATGAAAAAATAATTTCATACATATAAAACTCCATATTATACAAAAATATAAACGAAAATGAAGATGATAATATAATTTCTGAAGTCGAATTTGTCAGCCAATTATTATTATTTGAAAAGTTGCTATTTAATATACTTACTTGTAACTGTTTTACTTTTGTTTATTCATTTTTTTATTATAAAGTTTTTGGATATTGGCGTATTGTTTGAAGTATCTGGTATTTTTTTCCTAAAATCTTGTAATTTCATTGTTACTTTCTGATAATCACACTTTCGCAATCTGGCAACACTGCAATAAACAATTTGTGGTCACGTGGTGAACTACTCTCACGTTGCTCTTGTCTCATTTCCTTTATTATTGTCTCAGCCGTTAGTGTGATAAGTTAAACTGGCACTTCTCCTTAACTTGAAAATGTATGTTTATGCAACCGAAGAAAAAGTGTAAATAATCAAGTGGTATTACGGCGGTAATACTGCTGAAGGACTTATCGGGCGATTCAGTTTTACATTTGAAAATAGTCCTGCCCCGACGGTTAAAACTGTATTAAACATCTTTCATAAATTTGAGTCTTTGGGGTGTGCTACAAATTGCAGAAATCGTAGTCGTTTAAACAACGAAGACGCGTCTAGGGTTTACTTAAGGGAAGATCAGGAAAGGTGGAAAATTAATGTCTGTAGTTTCGCCGAGATAAATGTACCTTGTTCGAGTAGACAAATCTCGCAAGAAGTTAGTGTACAAGACCGAACAGTACGCAATATTCTGAATAGAAATAAGTACCACTGCTACAAAGTTATGACTACCACAATGATAGAAAAAGATAATGAGAACGAAAATTTTATGAAGAATAATTTCTTCACTGATGAAACATCTTTTTCCATTCACGGCCGGCATAATCCTTCTGTAGTTCGATTTGGTCCAGGGAAAATAAACATTTCAGTGTGCCATTATGTACTCAATATTCACAGAGTAAATGTTTTGGGCAGGCATTTAAAGTGATCATATCATTGGTCCTATTTTCATTGAGGATAACTTAAATACCAACAAATATTTAAACATTTTACCGAATCAGATTATTCTGGTTGTTCACGCTCTGTCAACTTGGGGAGATTTAGTACCAGCAAGACTGCTGTATTGCTCATAGTGCAAGAGTTTTTAGACAACACTTTTCCCGATCGTCGTATAAGTGGAAGAGGCACAATAAAATGGCCACCAAGATTCCCCGACTTGGCGCCTAACGATTTTTATTGTGGGGATATGCAACCTTGCAAATTTATAGACATGAACACGAGCGAGCGCGTATATTTCAAATAACTAGAAATTCTCGGAATAAACAGGGATACGTATGTAATTATTTACAGAAATAACAACCATACTCAACACCTTTTTGAAATGTACTGACCAAAACACCACCACCATGTCGCCAGCTACCTGCTATAATTTGAGGAACGCATGACCTAAAGATGAATAATTTATTGGCTATCAGACATGCACTGGGAGTGGTAATTATTATCCGATCCACAGATAAAACCACGACGGGGCGAACATAGTCACCACGCTCACCAATTCGCGACTAAGGATATCCCTTCGCTACTAATTGTACATACCAATGGCCGTGTTTACACCTTCATCGTGGTAGGGGTTTACGAAAATTTACCCCAAAAAAGCCAATTCACTGTTTCTGTCTTTGTTATTCTTATAGTTTTAAATAAAGAGAATATTTGCAAAATCACTAGAATTTTCGTAAACACCTAATATGTGCACAATAAACTGAGTATGAAAAGAAGGGATACGATGAGGTGTGCCCTTCCTTCACAAACACAACGTACAAACGTACAATGAGGCAACATCGATGCATAAATATCTTTTAGTCGCATGCATGACTGCTATTTTTATCCATTATGCACACACTCAAAACAGGCTTTCTAATTAAGCTTTTTCCAATATTGTATATATCCCGTGGTAGTCCATTAACTCATATATGTATATCTGAAGTATACACATCGATGGTTAAAGTGCAAAACCTAGTAAATCGATCTTTTTTCATTTTCGTGTTTTTGTAACAAAAATTTATAAATATCGATATCTTCACAACTACAAAACCATAAATTGAAATTCACAATTTGTGATTTTTAACACCATATTTCAAAACTGAGTGAAACTAATTTAGTAAAATATTAAAAAAGAATCAATGACTTCTTTCTGAAGTCATTAAGTAGAAACTTTACAAATTTGATTTATAAGGTTTTGATATGAAAGAAATTAAGTATATCTAGTAAAATCAATACTATAAAATAACTCATTTTCAGAAAAAAAAAACAAATAATGATAATAATAATAAAGTATTACTAATAAATATCCTAAAAATTTTTTTCCTTCTCCTGTAAAATTTAGAATAATCGACTTACTAGGTTTTATACTTTAACCATCGACATATGACATCACTGTGCCATGTGGGTATTTATCACCCATAACCTTGAAATTAGTAGGAAGGTAAGTACACATTTTTAAAACGGAAACTTTTATGTATTCTGAGAAAATATAAACAGTTTCGGGAGAAAATTAGAGAATAATGAGAATTTTACGAGAAATTTTGTGGCGATATGTAAATTGTGAGAAAATGTGCTCCTTTGTGCTCGACGAATATTCTCCAAAAATAAATGCTCGAGTATTTTCCAACACTAATTGTTATAGTTCGGTGAACCGTGACTCACTAATCAATAGAGCGAGATATATGGGAATAGGCCTCTGTCACTATTCATACTGTCTTTACACTTTGTAATTTCGACAAGAAATATCCTTAAAACTGTATAAGAAAAAAATTAAGGAGCTAAAAAAAAAACTATCACCTAGACGTTTAGGGCATATGTTTATATGAATTTTTTTGTCTTAAAATCATACAAGGAATTGAGGCTTAAAGTTTGTCCACGTTTTTAATTAACACCCTGTATACCAAAATAAAAATCTCTAATTCTACATATGGGAAAAACACAGTTTGAGAGACAAGTGTCGTTACGCTCGACCATAATGTGTTATTAATGTAATCATTATCATATAACGCAAAATTTGAAGACAATCGATTAATTATAACCATATTAGAGGTATCTTTAAAAAACTTTCAGTTCATTTTCTTGTATTTCGATTTTAGTGCGAAGTTAAGTTTGTAAGTAATGTCTTTTAATAATGAACTAATGATTTGTGTTAATGAAATTGACTAATAAAAATACACTCTTCCATTGACATTAATTTAATAAATTTTGTTGCACAATCAGGATGTAAAACAAAATTCTAGATAAAAGATAAAAGAATGGTGAATTTTCACTCACTTTACACAGCAGGTAATTCTGAATTTACTGAATATCGTTAAAACTTTAATGATTAACAATTTTTTGAGGGTATGAGAATGTTGGTAAAAATCCAAGTATAAAAAATTAAAAAGTATAAAAAACCCGAAAAGGAAAACATCAAGGCTTAGATTAGTCAATGAAATGTCTTGGCGGGAGCGTCAAGCGCATGTATTGTCAAGAAGAGAAGGATACACTCTGAAATATCTGAAGCCTGAAAAAGGATAACTGCCGCCAACCCTCTGAAAGCTTCTACAAGTTTAGTGTGTTTTGGAACGTCGCGCTGTAGAAACAATTTAGTGTAAAGTTCAGAGCTTTTCCGGCGAAAAAAAAAAAAAATTATATGTAACGTTGAAGAATCCTAATTTGTGAATTGTTTTAGTGCATATAAGTGAAAAATATATCTACTATTCTCATATCATACCGAATTCGTCAAGGTAAGAAGAAAAATGTAACTAATAAACTATTAATATATTATGTATATATTCGTAAAACATAACCTGCACTTAACAAAAACAATTTTTTTAAAGGTTTTGTTTATACACGATATTTTTTAAATATTGTATAAAAGATGGTTAATGGCAGAAATAAAAATGTTATAAATAAATGTATGAAATAAACATATTAAACTAATTTATTCTGTATGTTTAACAAGTCATCATTTTTATTTATTACTTTAAATTTCCATATTTATGATACACGCGATTAATAATGAAATAAATTCAACAAGTTGCACTCGTAATTTATACTACAATCGGTAATAAATTACAATATTTCAAATATTGTACGCTTTTGGTTTTTGTTTTTACAACAACTATTATGCGAGATTTTCATGTACAAAGTTAGTTACTTTTTTCCTAAATTAATCAAAATTTTAACATCGCCATATTTTTTTTAACAGTTTTTCATATTTGATTATAAGTTGAACTAAAAATGCAATAAAAAAACCTAAATTTAATTCTGATTTTAATAAATAGAAGCTTAGTGGTAGATAGGCAAAAGTCTGGATTTCATGGACTAGCTGAATCAATAAATGTTCCGGTTTTAGTATTTCAGAAACACTTGTGGAATATTTGTTGTAAAAAGTGTTAATTCTGCAAATTTAACTGAAAACTAAACGGATTTAAAATTGAAATTAATTTGAATGAAAATATTTCGAATGACCAAAGGAATGTGTATACAGGGTGTGCCATAATTAAGTACTTTCCTCCTAGTGGGTGATAGAACTATAAAAAATAAGTTTTGTATACAAAAATTTGCCTTAAATCAATTCAAAAGGGAGCTATGACCCCTTAAAGGGGTAAGTATAGCATAGTTATTTTCGTAGTGATGTAAATTTACCAATTAATTTTCGTTATTAACATTTTTAGCCGGTAAAAAATCCGGACAAAAATGGTAAAAGAAAAATTGAACTCTAAATATACCCCTACATTGGTCTTGGTCCGACATTTAATTTGATATCAAATATGTATTCTATATGAAAATAATGCTTGATTGCATTTATTACACCAGCTAAAAATCGGTTCTAAATGCTAAAAATAAAATTAGCCAGTAAACTTACATTACTAGTTATTGCCAATAAATTCGAAACGTCTTAAGTTACAAAAATTAAATTTGGACCATTTATTAATTTCATAATTTTTCATTTCATTTTTTAATTCATTTTATTTCATATCTTGTCAAATTTTTTATGTATATGAGGATTTGTTTGGGTAGTTACAGAGGGGCTGATGGCGAATTTTCGCTATAATTTTTTTGTTTTTTATTTCTTGGACGTTTAAATTGGAAAAAGGTACCAGTGCCAAAAACTGCATAAAAAAGGTGCTCTTACTAAATTTCAATAGGAGACATTGTTTATTAATATTACAATACAGGATGGGTATACAATAATGGATAGGTAACTACATATCTACAGAAATAATTCCACAATATTTTAACTACATTTTTTGTAGAGCAATTTAAAATATTGCTTTACGCATGGAAGCATTAATTTAACGACAAAAAAACATTTCTTTTATTTACAATAATTTTATAATTAATATTATTTTAGTTAATGTCTTAAGTTCAGGAAGTGATCAAGAACAAAAATATAATTTCAAAACACTTAAAACTAACAAAAGTAATGTCTTGATGTTTCAAAAAATTTCAAATCCAAGTTAAAATATATCCTCTCCAACATTTCCCAAATTTCCCCTGTATTTGCCCAATGAACGTTCACAAAATAATTATTATGATATTTTAACAATATAACAACTTCAACAATATTTCACTATAAAATTGTACTAATAATATAAAACAAAGGCAACTACTATAAAGAAACAGAAATTTGCCAAACTGAGAATTAGAAAATGGACTACATTGCAATATTTAAATACAAATAACTCCAAAACGATAGCTCCTATCGACGACGTTTAGTACGAGGACTTTTTTATATACTGGCGCTTCTTTCCGTTATAAATATCAAAAAAAGAAAAATAAGACAAAAATGTTGTGGCGAAAATTCACCCCTACCCATCTGTAATTACTCCAACAAATCATGATATTTAGATAAAAATTTGACAAAATATGTAACATTATGAAATTAATAAATGGTACAAATTTAATTTTTGCAACTTAAAGCGTTTCGAATTTATTGGCATATAACTATGTAGTACTTACCCCTTTTAAAGGGTTGTAGCTCTCTTATGAACTAATTTAGGACAAATGTTTTTATACAAAACTCAACTTATTTTTTATAGTTCTATCACCCTCTCGAAGGAAAGTACTTAATTATGGGACACTGTATACCTATTATGTTCGATATTTTTCAGTTCAAATATATTTTTTAAATCGATCTAATTTTTTGTTAAACACATAGAAATCCTTAAACTATATTTTATTAAACTGTCTAAATTATTGTAGAATAGTATACTGGGGATTCCATTTAAGTACCTTCCTTCAAGGGGTGATAGAATTTTCGCTAAATTTTTCTTATTTTTTTGTTAACATTTGAAACGAAAAAGGCGCCGGTGTTAAAAACTGCATATAAAAGGTAGGAACCATCATTTTGGAGTTATTTTTATTTTAATATTGCAATACAGGATAGGTATACACTAATGAATAGGTAACTATATAGATATACCTCTACAAAAATAGTTCCACAATATTTTCTACTATTGTTTTGTAGAACAATTTAAAATATCGCTTTACGCAATGAAGCATGTAATTTAAGTACAAACAATTTTTTATTTACAATAATTTTCTAATTAATATTATTATAGGTTTTTTTTAAGTTCAGAAGATGATCAAGAATAAAAAATAAGGAATTTAATGTTCGTTAATTAGTTAGTTTTCTTATATTTCTTTGATATAATTTTATAAAACTTACAAACTTTTCATAGACATTATCGGTTTATATTATTTATTTATATTCATATAATATAATCTACGCTAATAATGCCAAAATAAAGCAAAATAATTTTAGTCGTAAAACTATTATTCTCCTAAAAGTAAGTGTCTTAGATGACTCTTATCATAAATAAAAAAACCAAATAATTTTAATTTTAAAAATTTTTTTTTGGGTGAAATAAGAAAACGCTAATCAAATAGAAACTGTTTTGAAAATATTTAAAATTAACAAAATTAAATTATTTTGATGTTTCAAAAAATTTTCAAAACGAAATCCAGGAGTTTAATCGTCGAAATTAAAATACATCCTCTCCAATATTTTAACAATATAATGATATCAACAATATAACAAAAAATATTTCACTATAAAATTGTGCTAATAATATAAAACAATGGTAAATACTATAAAAAGGAACTAAGAAATTTGCCAAACTTAGAGCTAAAGTTATTGTTTTTCATCATGGTGTTATAATTAGAGAAGCAACTACATTGCAATATTTAAATACAAATAACTCCAAAACGATAGCTCCTATCGAAATTTAGTAAGAGTTCCTTTTTCTTTCGAGTTTTTAACATTGATGCTATTTTCCATTATATAAATGTCTAAAAATATGACAAAGAAATTGTGGCGAAAATTCACCCTCACCCTCTTAGTAATTATCCCAACAAATCATGATATTTAGATAAAAATTTGACAAAATATGTAACTTTATGAACTTACTAAATGATCCAAATTTAATTTTTGCAACTTAAGACGTTTTGAATTTATTGGTAAACAACTATGTTTTACTTACCCTCTTTAAAGGTTATAGCTCCCTTATGAACTGTTTTAAGGCAAACGTTTATATACAAGACAACTTATATTTTCTAGTTCTATCACCCCTTTGAAGGAAGGTACTTAATTATGCTCATTGTGATAGAGAAAATACACAAATTCTTTTCTATTAAAAATTAAAATTTTCCAAGAAAGAAAAAATCCATTTATTACTTGATAATTATCACGATAATTTTTAAACAAAATAGCGCTACTGTTCATTTATATTGAATGTCCTTTAAAATTCGTATAAGAACAAGGCAACATTTTTTATTTTTTTGTCCTCAACCAAATTTGGATTTCGTCTTTTCGAATGATTATAAGCAACTTTTCCTTTGTGTTAGTTTTTGTTTCTGATATATCACATCCTAGATTCAGTTTCCTAGGTACTTGCCCTAATGAGGAGCAATAATTCCGAAACACGTGCTCGTAGCTGCAGCATTCTTTTTTGGGGTGTATGGCATTGGTGCTTGCAAATAAAAATATTGATAGTATATCTGTTTCGGTTGCAACATGTTTACAAAAAATAGTTGTTCACAATTGACAGCACCCGGTTATAAAAACTAATATTTTTCTCTCATCAACTGTTATAGTAGAATGTCATTGGTATTTGAGTACAGTTTATTCAGAACACGAATAAAAGTTTGCACGGGCCCAACGTACTAACGCTATGTATAATAAATATGATTAAATTTTAGCTGTTAGAATTACGGCGTACTTTAAATATGTATATTAAACGGTCGATATACTATACATGCTCACCTAGAGGCTCTTTTAATTTTTAAGCACAGAATTGCATTTGAAAAAACATATCTCTAATGGTAATTAATATTAATTAAGTTAGTTGGTGAGAAAAGATGATACAAGTATGAAAATTGAATATAAAGAATTATACATTAAGTCTGGTTTATCAACATACACCTGAGTGATAGAGAGCAAATTTTTTAAGAAAAATTGGCTATGGATTTGCGTTACTGACGATGTAATTGCTCCACTAATTCGAATGCACTGTAGATGACCAGCAAACACCGCTGAAATGTTTACGTCAGCCAATCAAATTACGTTGAACCGAATTTTTGTTTAATTTGTACATACATAGTTTGAGAAAATATAAATACATATATTCATGGCGTATAAAACACAAATATCATGTCAATATCGACCAATTAAGTATATCTGCTATTAAATTATTATTATTAAATTTATCGATTGAAAAATTAAACCTTATACTCTTTTCACTTTCATTTATCTCTATCTTTTTTTTGGAAAACAATGCGGAGCTTTTTTTAAACGCTAGAAGTTACTCCAAGAGTCTATTTTGAAACAAAATTTTAACAAATAATCGCTTGTCGCGATAACGTCATTTGTAGATTTCCAAAAAGCGGCGTAAAATCTCTGAGCACGTTGTGCTCAATGGCTTCAGAGAACAGAATAATTAAAATCATATAGCGGAAATTCCCCGTAGGGCTAGTTTCAATTATTCTGTTCTCTGAAGCCATTAATATTTAATACATTAGGATTTACTAAGATTCGTAGTTACTTTCGAGGCATTCTAAGGTCCATCCTGACGAAGCAAAAATGCAGAAACACGTGTCGGTGGATGTTTTAAAGTTTTGAAGTGATTGTTCAACTGGTGAGTACTTTTGTTTTATTTATTTGTGGTTTTACTGAACTGAGTAGTTAGAATTAAAAATAACTTTATTGAGTCAGTCGTACTGAACATAATGTGCATATTATCGTTTTTATAATCCAAGTTTCAGCACTTTGGCAGATAGCCGGGAAAATAATTGTTTAAAAAAATATATGTTATATTTAGTTTAAGTTTTTTGTAAAAGTTAAAATAATAATTAGCAAAAATTGTTAGTTATTATATTTCATTTCGTTCAACCATTTTTTCTTATTCATTACAAATTCAAAAAAGTATGTATTGTTATTTTACAATTAATTGCTAAATAATTAGTAGTAAAATTATTATCTACAAGTGCTTTTAACGCATTAGTTCTAAATAATTTTAAAAAAATGTTTGAAGAACTCATTGCTTGTTGTTATTTTAAGTAAATACTTATTTGAACTTCCATTTTCTTATTACCTTTTCATTTAAATTATGAAATGAAAGATTTGTAACTGGACGAGAGACCACGGCCAATGTACTTTTAAAGCATCAATAAATATTTGTTATACTACTCTAAAATGTAAATTAGGTACATTATTGCATTGTTACTATTGCTCGCCGATCTCTCCTGTGAAATTGGAAAAACCTAGTAACTCGAAAAATGTAAAGTTGCGGAAGACTTTCAATTGTATTGAAAAGTGATGCTTTTTGGTTCTAATATTTTGACGGAGAGATCATCTTTTCATATGAGATATTACTTTTTGTTGTGGTTACTAGGCTACTACATTTCCGGACCGAAAAGTACCTTTCGTGTTGTAGAACCAAAATTCTACAAAAAATGTAACAAAGTCGAAAAAGCGTTATTGCCAAAAAAACACCCAGATCACATAAAAGGCACTCAGCCATTAGAAACATTTAAAAAAAGCCCAATACCGAAACTACACGGGTTCAAAATACAAAATGTCACTTCGCCTTTTTTCAGCAAATTAGATAAAGAATAAAAAACCATATTCAAAACTTCAAACCGCAATTTTTTAACTCAATTGTCCGATTTATAAAAGCCAAAATAGTAAGATTAATTTTCATGAAAAAAACCGCTCCGTAGTATAAATGCGACGGCCGGCGTCGCCATGCATTGGAAAACATGAAAATAACAAAAACTCATAGAGATAGTCCTAAACAATAATTACAAATAGGTCTGAACGATTTGATTCAGCCCGAGAGGCCCTACAAAGTTTTAATTTCAGTGGTTGACAGAAGCTAATAATTATCACAGGCCAAAGCCATCGTAAAATAGTAAAAGCTGAATTTCTGCATTCGTATCATATAAATTTTAAAAGATGCTTTTCGCACACATTTAGAAAATAATTCTTACAAAGTCAATTAAACAAATAGTAATTAGTATTAAAGTAAAATATTTTAAGACAAATTAATAATAATAATTTCAGGTAACAACCCTTGTTTCCTAAAGCAATTAATTTACCGCCTGATTTATTTATACGAAAATTAAACTTGTAAAATTGGAGTTTGGTGCACCGTGTAGCAACTAGACAGACCAAGCGTATCGGAGAGCTTTTACAAAAGCCAGAAGCTTTAGAGTCAAGCAGTTTTCTGCCCACTACGCACTTTCAAAAAACAATTGCATCATGCTAACATCGCAATATATGACGACACAACCCTTATAAATATAAAATTTCAGACAAGTTGAGACAAGTCTACCACACGGGTTCGACACGAGAACGTCGTGGTACTCATATAATTTTTCAAGTAATATGTCCATTTCAAACGTTTACAATCATAACAAATACTTCTTTATCTTCCAGGCGAGAACGTTGTGTTATTACATTACATTCATTATAAAAGTAAATTGATTACATCTCTAGCAGCAACGAGAGAGCATCGTGGTAGTAAATTCATTTTAAAAGTATAAATTTGTAACTTTTGCATTAACATAGACTGGATGTCCCTTCGTTAACGATAATTAATAAATCTAAAACTGGTTGTGAACCCTATTAATCACCACCAACTGA
Organism: Rhamnusium bicolor; assembly: GCA_029963845.1. NCBI lineage: Eukaryota > Metazoa > Arthropoda > Insecta > Coleoptera > Cerambycidae > Rhamnusium > Rhamnusium bicolor. The sequence continues at coordinate 1,010,160 of JANEYF010004223.1, forward strand.
TCTAAAGCCGTCAGAACAGTCTTTCGTTGGCAGTTTCATAGATAATTATATCTCCACGGGCGCTAGAAGTCTTAAGATAGGCACTAAGAAATTTCTCCACGGCTGGGTTATTTCTTGGTACACAGGATACGAAGATGGCGTCCACCACATATAAAATATTTCTACAATATCCATCGCAGAAAACCAGGAGCACTTCTTCGGCAGCTTTTATCATTCGTGGATTTTGGTTTGAGGAGTCTTCCGTCATCAGGTTTTATTGTAAAACTCTACGTTGTTTTTTATTTATTAAACTTAAAAAACCCCAAGCAGGCTCCTACGGACGTAGGCTATCTACTAACAAAAAATTAAAAATCAAACGTTATTGTAAAAGAACATCAACGGCTGAGATCTCCGAGGACAGGTAAGTAAGTTACTTGCATATTCCAAGACAGAATCATTTTCAAAATTATTCTTTTCGGGGATAGGCTTTTTGAGAAAAGTTCTCGAACCTAATTTTTCATTAAAAAATTTACTTTGTTTTAACCTCAACTCGACTTAAAATTCATTTCTTTGACAAAATTTGGTTAGTTCTAAGTTTCCCGGGTGTTTACTAGGCTGCCATAAAGGTTTCAAAATTTATTAAAATTTTTTGTTTTAAGATTCGACAGCCAAAATTTTTACAAATATAAATTTCATCAAAACAGTTTGTTAGTCCACCAGGACATAGAAAAAATCCATTTTAAATTTTTAATAAGTTTCGACTTAGCCGTTTGAAAAAAATTTTTTCAAATTTATTTTAATTTTAGTAAAATCACTTTAAGCCATAAAAAGATACACTGCTCAAACAATTTTTTTTTCAAATCCGACTTAAAAATTTTTAATAAAATTTTTTTTTTTTTTGGTTTTACAAATCGATCATTATTAAGAAAAGTCTTGTGCGACCTATTAGGTAGGCTAGTAGTATCCGAGTTGTAGGTCAACTTGCCGACCACTGAATTTCAACAATTTTTCAAGAAATTTTACAGAAGTGTTCTGTGATTGTGAATTTTACGTTTTTCTAAAGGACCCTGTCCAATTTTATTTTTGGTCTTAACGACTTCACAAATCATCTGACCTCGTTAGAAAAAAAATATTTTTGACCTTCAGCGACTGAAAAAAATAAATTCCATAATTCAAAAATCGCTTACAGAGAGCCAAAAAGACATTTTTATTTTTGCATTAAAGCAGACTGAAAAAATATTTTAAGTATTCATAAAGTCATTTTGAGGCTAGAAAAAAAGCCAAATTGTCAGGGACCCCCTTGCAATTTTTTTTGTTGCTCTAATTAAATAAGTAAAAAGCATACGTCGATTGATTCAATCCTTCAGCTACAAAATCCGAGGTAGAAACAGGTCTCTCAAGTCAAGACGGCCGAAGAGGAGTTGCTAAATAAAGTCTTGCTCAGCTTTGCTAGAGTAGCCAAAGGCAAACCGAAACATCAACGAGGATAAGAACAGGCTAACTTACCTCTACGTATAATAAAAATCGACCTTGAGAAAATTCCATTTCTACGATCAAATACCGAGGCAATAAAACTAAGATTATTTTTCGTGGCAGACAGTGACGTGGCGCCCAACTTAATCCCCAGCTAGGGAGAAATAAAAACATAGGCACTCAAAAGCACAAATTAAACCCATGTATTTGTGACATTCGTCCTAGGATGTAAATTTTCGGACGGTAAACAGTTTTAAATAAAGTAATGATCAATATATAAACAAATGAAACAATCTGTCATGTTTGTCAAAGTGACGTGAAGTTGAAAACGATCAGATTCTTGAAATAAAATAAATATAATAAATAAATTTTTTCATTTTCTTTCGACAATCAAAAAAATAGTGTATGACACGCGGACGAATATATTTTTGGTACTCATACGGTTGCGGAACTTGGCTCTATCTCGTCCGGCAATTTTCCATAATCGTACGAACACTGCATTTTTCGTCCTTGTGTCATAAAAAACTATTATGTGTTTAGCTTGAAGTGATAAGGAAGAAGAAAATTCTAATGATCACTACGAATTTTTTGTAAACATTTTGAAATTGGAAGTTTTTATTAAAATATTTTGGAAATTATGTGACTAACTTGAAACATTTTATGTTATGTTTTTACATTGGATAAACCTAGTTACTATACAAGTATGCAATGTCCAACATTTTATTTTGCTGCCTAAACGTAGCAAATCAATAAATAAATTATTAAAACTAAATTCCAGATACTAGGTTCTTCTGTTGTAAATAAAGGTACTATACAGCGTGTCCCAAAAGTCACGCACCACCTTGTAGGCGTATATTAAGATTAGCAAAAAAAATTATGTCGCTGTATTTTTTTAGATACGGGGCTTCAAAAGGGACACAATTGCAGTTATAAATTTAATGGTCATCAGGGTTATTCCATAACAAAGGATTGTTTTTACTTTCTTATACCTAATATAAGGAAGTATAGTAATCGTGATTTTTTCCACCTGTGTGTGCGTGTGTGTGTGCGTGTGCGTGTGCGTGTGATTGTGCATGTGCGTGTGTGCATATGTGTGTGTGTGGGCGTGCGCGCGTGCGTATATATATATATATATATATATATATATATATATATATATACATATATATATCCACAATAACTCAAGAAATACTAATGGGAGACTTCCCAAACTTGGCGGTTAAGATTGTCAACAATATTTTAGGTGACACATTAAATTTGGTGATTGTGGTACCACCAGCAGAGACACAATCAATGAAAGAAAAAAAAAGTACAATTTTGGGAAAAAAAAATTAAAAATTTTTAGTACATTTCTGGACGAATCTCGACGAATTATAATGAAAAAACATGACTTTATTAAAAAAATCTGCCCACATGTGTGTAGTATCGTGATAGCAGCCACAGTTTTTGAGATAAAGCTTTCAAATTGTAAGTCAACTTAGTGAAACTATAACTAAAGCTCTAGATGCCAAATTTATTAAGCAAATAAAGTCCTTAAAGGATGAAAATATTGTAATCAAGGCTGAACTAAAAAAACTAGAGGAAATAAATAATATTCTCAAAAGAAATTTGGATCGAACAGATGGAGTAATAAGAAGCAAAACTCTTAGATTTTATGGCATTAAGGAAGATATAAATGAGAAACCGAAGGCAATGATCAAAGACATTATTAGCAAAAAACTGGGAATAAAAATTACGGACTCAGAAATGGATAGCTGTTTTAGAGTGGGTGAGGCAGAAAATGATAAGGTACGCCCTATTGTTGTAACATTCCCTCGCCTTGACATCAAAAAATCTGTATACAATAGTAAAAAGAAATTAAAAGGCACTGGTATTGTGATCAGAGAAGATCTCACTAGTTACAAGCTGAAGATTCTTAAAATCGTCCTGGAGAAAATAAAAAAACAAGGGAATTTCCTGGACTAATAATTGCAACATATTTGTCAAATTTAATGGTGGTGAAGAAATTCTAAAAATAAATAACGAAGAAGATGCTGGAAATTTATAATAAATATTGGTATTGTATAATTAAATAGTAAAAATAATAAGAAAAAAATAAATAAAAATCCAAATGTGTTTGTACTTTTATACGTCATGTAAATTAGAGTATTATGTTTTCAGTTCTGGTAGTATTGTTGATCTGTATGTAAATTAAATCATGTGAATATCATAAACAGCTAGAGGCTAAATAATTTCGAACTTTTTTTTGTACTTTTCTTTTCGTAGTTTTTTTTTTTGTATAACAAAGATAAATATCTTTTTGCGCATTCTATACCTATAATTTCATTATTATTTGTTCTGTCTAGTTGAAACATTTTAATTTATAACAACTTTACAATTTCTCATACTGTTCTTTATTTATTAAAAAGCTAAAATAATACATACTATTATATAAAAAAAATTATTTATTATATTCTAACCATATTATACTCATTATTATGCCGTTGAAAAAATTAAAAATTGGGTGTTTAAATATAAGGTCACTTGTACCTTCATTTCTTGAATGTAAACAATTAATATTGGTAAACAACTATGAAATCTTTTCTGTTTGTGAAACATGGCTTAGGAATGATATTCCTGATAATCTAATACATATTGATGGGTATAAAATCTACAGATATGATCGTGACGCTAGGGGTGGTGGACTTTGTATGTATATCAAAAATACTTTAAATGCCTCACTTATTGATGTAAGAAACAATGTTATTGAACAATTGTGGATAAATTTAAAATGTAAAACTGAAAATATTGCGATAGGGGCTGTATATAGACCTCCAACTCTAGATACCAATATATTTCTATCTGAATTTGAGGATACATTAGGATTAATTTATCCGACAGTTAATGACATTATATGTATGGGAGACTTTAACATTGATATGTTAAAATTAGAAACTTTAGACAACTTTTTTTCTGTTTTAGATTCATTTAGTTTAAATCAAATTATAGATACTCCAACCCGAATTACGCAAACGACCACAACTTTAATCGACCTTATACTAGTTGGAAGGGAGGAAAACGTGGTAGAGAAAGGCGTCGTTGACTGTCAAATCTCCGACCATCAATTAATATATTGCGTAATAAAGGTAACTGGTAAGAAACATGGACCTAAAATGTGTACCTATAGAAGCTTTAAAAATTTTAATTATCAAGCATTCGAACGCGATCTCTTCACTATCCCATTTTTTAACATTTTTAACCAAAATGATGTAGATGAAAAAGTGTCATTTTTAGTCATGAATCTCTCAAGTCTTTTCGATCAACATGCACCTATTGTAACATCCAGGGTCACAAAACCTCGTGCACCATGGTTAACAAATACGATAAAATTAATGATGTCAACCAGAGACAAGGCACAAAGAAAATATAACAAAACAAAAAGTGAAGCACACCTTCAATTTTATAAACAAATGCGGAATTATACCACAGAAGCAATAAAAAGGGAGAAGAAAGCTTATTTAACTTTTCAATTAAATAATTCTACACCTAAAGACTGTTGGAAAATACTTAAATTGAATAACATAATAGCAAAAAATAAAACAAGTGAGATTCCAAATGTTCTAAAAAATCCGAATGACTTAAATAACCATTTCATTAATGCGATACCAGCAACTAGCCCCTCCATTGATTTAATAAATTTTTATGAAACTAATACTCTTTGTAATGCCAGCTTTCAATTTCAGGTAGTAAATGATTTCACTGTCTACAAAATTATAAATGAAATATCTACCAATTCATCGGGATGCGACAGACTTAATATAGAACTAATAAAATTGTCATGTCCACATATCTTACCTTACATTACACATATTATTAACTTCTGTCTAACCGAAAATGTTTACCCCTCTATGTGGAAAAATGCTGTGGTTACAGCTTTACCAAAAAAAATAAATCCTGAGAATTTTCAAGATCTTCGTGCCATAAGCATATTGCCTACTTTTTCTAAATTACTTGAAAAGATAATGGAACAGCAATTAAGAGTACACTTATCTATTAATAACATCATACCTAATGTACAATCTGGTTTTAGGCCTGGCCATAGTTGTACTACGGCGCTGTTGAATGTAGCGGATGATATCATAGGGGCGATCGATCGAGGAATGTGTACTATCCTTGTTCTCCTTGACTTCAGCAGGGCGTTTGATACTGTTAACTATCAAATACTTAAAGCAATCTTACATTATATCGGATTGTCTGAAGGTGCTATTATGCTGTTTAACAGTTACATAAGTAATAGACAACAAAAAGTTCGTATTGGAAATGAATGTTCAAATTATTTAACTCTCAAGTCAGGTGTACCTCAGGGGTCAATTTTAGGTCCATTACTTTTTAACATTTACTCCAGTCAGTTGATAAAATCTCTGTCTTACTGTTTGGCTCACTTTTATGCAGACGACGCCCAACTCTATCACTGTTTCTCGCCAAATGAGACAGATAATGCCTGTGCCAATATTAACGAGGATTTAAAACATTTTGTTGGAATGTCTGAGGACCACTGTTTAGTTATAAATCCTAATAAATCTAAAGTCATGATTTTTGGTCCTAGGCATTACAGAAATGAAATAAATAATTCTGTACAAATTTATGTAAATAATATGATAATAGAATCAGTGGATGAAACGAAAAATTTGGGAGTCATATTTGATACTAATCTAAGATTTAAAACACACGTTAACAAATTAGTACAAAAAGCGTATAATGCTCTGAAATTAATATATGGTAATCGGCATTATCTACCGCAGAAAACTAAAGTTGCCCTATGTGAATCTTTAATCTTGTCATTACTTAATTTTGCTGATAGTGTCTACGGTCCTAATTTAACTAGCTTGTATAAGAATAAAATACAAAAAATACAAAACTCTTGTTTAAGACTGATTTTCGGTATTCGGAGACGAGAGAGAATCTCACATAAACTGAGGGATATAGGCTGGTTAAATATGGAAAATAGACGATTACTTCATGCAGCCTGTTTATATCATAAAATCATAGTAAACAAGTCTCCTCAATATTTACATAGGAAAATAAAATTTAGAACTGATGTGCATAATCTTAACGTTCGGTTCAAAGGTTTGTTAACTCCTCCTCTTCATCGTACTGAGATATTTAAAAGGTCCTTCCAGTATCAGATATGCAAAGTTTTCAATTCTGTCCCTTGGCAATTAAAAAATAACAATCCAGCTCAGTTTAAAACTAAATTTAAATCATTTTTATTTACAAAACAATGTCAACAATAAAATATTTAATTATGTATCGTTTTATTTTAGCTCCAGTTTCATGTCTATATTCCGTCCATATTTTACAGTTGCATTATTAATTAATTTTAATTAGACAGCAGTATATGGTATTTTTATTAATTGTTAATAATTAGAGGATTATTTTTGTTGTTAAAAAATATTGGTTGTATAACTACATGTTTTTCTTTTTCAATGGTTAAGTGTAAGAAAAATGCTGTACGAGTTGCAGTAATTTAACTTCGCCGTTTATTATTTACCAATACACTTGTTGATTTTCTAAATCTATGTATTTAATTGTAAAATTTATGATGGTAGATATAATAAAGACGTTTATTATTATTATTATTATTATTAAATTTGGTACACATGTTCTAAAGACCAAATACAAAGATAAATTCGATGATGAGCGAAATTGGTCAGCTAAAAAAGGAGATCCACGGGACCCAAACTTTTTTTGTATTTGCCTTTATAAAAAAAATATATTCTTGATGAAAGATTATAAATCATGTTTACTATATCAAGCCAATAAAATATATTTTCCAATTACTTAAATAAAGCTGACGTAAACTTAATTTTTTTATACATTTGACCCCATAAAATGGGGTTAGGATTTTAACAGTTTGACATTTGAAATGTCTAATTTAAGTTACTAAAATAGACATTTGAAATGTCTAATTTAGTTACTAAAATGTCAATGTCAATAAGATATTATTAAAATATATAACATGAATTATTATTGACAGTATCGAATGACACTGATAATTAATTATTTAAAAATTTTAATGAAATATTTCAAGGTACGCTATTAAAATTTAATTGCGGTAAGTGAAGAATTAAATAGAATGATTTTTTTACATCAGGATGATATATACTGGTATGAGAAAGTTATGTGCTGGCCACATCAGATATTTTATATATTGCATTGAAAAGTTTGAAATGGAAAAAAAAACAGAGAATTATTACTTTAAAGGTTTAAAATCATGAAAAATTTGTTTATTTTAACAATTACTAGGATATGGCTGCTACTGTGAGTCCTTACTGAAATGCTCCAGCGTGTGCACGAAAACTTCGTATATATATATATATATATATATATATATATATATATATATATATATATATATATATATATATATATATATATATATATATTCTTGACCGTTGATATCAAATAATATTTGATAGCGTTTTTTTGAGAATTTCCGCCAGTAAACCACTTTTTTCTAACGTTTCGGTTTATTAAATCATCATTAGAGAATTACAATTAATACAACATTTTAAAACATAGTTATGGTTATTTTGCATTAAGTACTTACACTATTCATTACCTACGTGTTTATTTTAAATTTTATTACATATTTGATGTTATCTGTTTGCCTGTCTTAAAGCAACTAAGATATTTTGCATGGTATTTTGGTTCTTAAATGGCTCTGGCTGAAATTTTCAAGATTTTATATTCCATATCCCACATCTGTACATTATACTGAAATAAGAATATTTTGATTTTTCATATGTTTTATGTTTTATTTAAAAGAAAAATTCTGCAGTTCTTATTGAAACAGAAACATCCATTACAAACATGGTTAACCCGTGTCAGGGTTCTTTATGTCATAGCATTTTTTATTTGCCTACCAACCAATTGCAATTATTAGTAACACATTTTGTAAGTTCGTAATAAACAGTATTTTGTATTTTCCATATAAGTCGGTATTATACATAATATAAAAAAAAATCCTAATAAATCAACCCGTTTTACACATAATTAATTTTTTCCTTAAATTGATTATTGAACAAACAGTCTATGGGTCAAGATAAACAAAATTATATGGCTAAATAGGTCACAGTTTTGTGTGTAAAAATAAAAAACAAATGCGTGAATGTAGGTGAATAAAAAGAAATATATTGCCTATTTTATATTTAACGAGAGAATGAACATTAATTTTATATCTTTCGAATGACTTTATTATGCCACCCCTGTCCAGTGTGTATAAACTATAAAAAGGGGAATTAACAAATAAATCAATTAACGTCACGCAGAGCCTTCAACGAAGTTGTATTTCTTTTCCACAAAAGAGCATGTTTTGTTCAAACCTGAGAGGAGTTTCTTGGCAAGCTTAAAAACTAATTCGAATAGAATGTCTTGTTACAGAAACTGATTTTTATTTCTAGGGCTTAATCCGAATTCGAAGAAAACGCTCGGTCTTACGATATGTTGAAAAAATTATTTGTTTCTCACTAATTTGATTACCGATTTGATAAATGTATAACTTCTTCCTCGATAAACATTGAAGAGATGATCATGAAGTAGGGGATAATTAAAAAAAATTACCTACCCTAGATATCCCCTTATAACTTTTTTATTAAATAAATGATTTTAATCAAGAGTTCGTGGATTGAGAATTGCAAGAAATGTACAAAAAATACAGATTTAATTTAAAATGATGAAACATCATAAGCTGAACTGTTTTAAAGTAGATGGCAATACTTTCTTTAACTTTACTAATTTTTGAAATATTGATTTATTAAATTTTTTATTTTTTAAGTTAAATTAACTACCTTTTTATTCCTATAGTGGGTTGAAACCTTTGATATGAAGCTAATACTGATAGAGTTTTCTACAAAACACCAAAACACAATATACTGCACTTGACGCGCGTTTCGCCGACCAAGTTGGCATCATCTGTAGATGATTAAAACTAATCTTATGCTAATAATGTATCCTATTTATACATAAACTATTGTTATGGTTTAGTGAACTATGACTCACTAATTAATAGAGCGTGATATATGGGACTGGCCACTATTGGGCACTATTCACACTATTTTACATTTTGTAATTTCCAAACTCTCAAATGCATCCAGCTTTGTTACATTCCTAATTAATCTTAAATTGCTACTATCTATTTTATGATTGTTATCAAACTCATGTTGGGCAACACTAGACTTTTTTTGTTCTATCATATTTGAGATGAGATATATGCTCTTTGATTCTAGTTTGAATTCATCGTCTAGTTTGTCCAACATTCTTTTGATTACATCCTTACAGCTAATTTCGTAAATTCCTGACTTTTCGTTTGTTCTAATTTTGTCTTTTGGATTGCCTAAAAGTTGTTGTAGTTTATTTCCCGATGAATGAATCACTGTCATATCTATATCTTTAAAAATCTTACCAATACCACGGGCGAATCGAGGATCGTATGGAATCGATACAAATTTCGAATTTTCTCTTTCATTTTGAAAGTTCGAGGAAGTGTTTCCTAAAATTTACGTTTCCTAATTATTTGACAACTAAACTTACAGAATGTTCATCTTAATCAATGTCTTTCTTTTTCAAACCTCTCCTTATTAAGGGGGAAGCTTAAAATATTTGATGAACTAGAAAATTAATACAGGCCATTTAAGTGATCCAAAAGACTAGTTCTAAGTAGCATTTGGCTCATTTCGAATATGGTAGAACAGAAAAATGTAGTGTTGCCCAACCTGCGTTTGAAAGAGCCATAAAATAGTTAGTAGCAATTTAAGATTAATTAGGAATGCAACAAATACCAGACAGTTGGATAAATTTGGAAGCTTGTAAATTACAAAGTGTGAAAATAGAGTGACGGAGGCCCAATTCCATATCGTCCGCTCTATTGGTTAGTGAGGTCGGTTCACCGAACCGTGACAATAGTTTAGTATAAACAGGATACATTTTTATCATAAGGTTAGTTTTAATCACCTCCAGATGATACCAACTTGGTTGGCGAAACGCATGTCGAGTGCAGCATATGGTGTTTTGTGTTTTGTGGAAAACCACGTTAATGCCTGGTTGCTCTTCTGTGTTTTTCTTTGTCTTAATTTTTTTAGTCTTATACAGGATGTCCTGAAATTATTGAGCTATAGTTCACCAGCGAATTCTACGACCAAAAATAAAAGTTACCATAAACACTCGGAAAATGGTTTCTAAGAAACCTAGAACCGCTTAACCTTAAAGGATGAGCTCCGACATTGGTTTTCTCTAAATATCTCCAAAACGAGTGAAGGTAGAAATATAAACTTTGGTACGTTGTATATCTATTAAATTTAATATCTAATTATGTAAAAACTGTTGAAAATATTTAATCATGGGCGTCCTAAACGCCTGGTACAATGTGCCCCAATTTTTATGTATATCATGTTTTTTAAATTTTAAATTGCAAGGTTTTTTTACAAAAAAATAGATGTTTTTGTTTTACAATGATAAAATGAACCACTTTAGAGGAAAGTCGACTTAAACATTTTATTATATGCCTGAAAGTGTACGACGAAATATCTCATAGTACTGTGATTAGTAGTGGTCATAGAAAATAGATTTTTTCGAATATTGCGTAACGAGGAAGACAGTATAGTTTGGAAAATGCATTAAATCACATCTAAAATAATTCTCGGATCAGCACACTAACAGATTTTTTACTAAGACTAGAATTTGTCCAGTAGTAATCGATGAAAATCTACTTTTATTTTGTTTTTAATATTACGATTTGTTTTATTTTTATACCATTAATCTAAGATTTAAAAATAAAAATGTAAAAACTATGATGCTATATTTATATTAAACTACTAACCACGATTTTACAAAATATTAACAAATAATAATAAACTTCAATAACAAATAAAAAAAAAAAGAAATAAATACATCAGGGGGAAGCAAAACGTTTAACTTTTCTCTTTTCCTCTAGCTGGAATTAAAAGTAAATTGAGCGTCGTTAATTTGTACAAATGAGGTTCTTGGAATTTTTGTAATTCTTGATACTGTTCATATGCTGATCTGAGGATTATTTTGGAAACAATTTTATGCATTTTCCAAATTATACTATTATAGAAGTATTTCGTATCACACAGCCTTCAAAAAGATCCATTTTCTGTTAAAGTTTTTTGAACTTGTAGAAATTACTCTTCGCCCAGGTCGTCTCCGGTTTGGATATCTACAAGCTTGACAAACTTATGCTAAGGCGGTATAGAGTGTGAACCGTCAATCGAATTCGATTTTGCATGAACATACACTTTGAAAAAAAAGTAGAAATTGGCCGTTTGAGATTTTGTGTATTTTTTTTGAGGCCCAAGAGATTTACTTAAATTAATAATTATTTAGCATGTTTAAGAGCAAAATAAAAGGAAGGGTACTAACAGGCCAGAGCAACGAAGAGGCTGCTGCTGAAACTTTTATTACCCCCCTCTGCGAGGTAAACCAATTTCTTTAAAAAATGTATTTACATGCCTGAAAATGAAGTTTGAAAATTTTCTAGATATGAAAATCCCAACAATAAGAGGGACAATTTTAATAAGCTTACTTATCTTTTGGTAAAATTAGGAAAAATCCATTTCTTATGGATTTTTTGGTATTAAGGCAAAACTACCTTTTTAAATAAACACTAAAATACCCGTGGACAAAAATGTACAAAACTAGGATTTTTTTATAATTTAAAAGATTTATAGGGGTAACTTTTTTATTATATTTAGGGCTGCAATCAAAAACCTTACTTAAAAGTAATTAAATAGATGAAATAAACTCTTACTTTAATTTAAACGAAATAAACTAAATTAATGACATCATTTCGAAAAAAAAGTGCGAAAAATATATAAAAAAACATTTCTAAACTTAAATATAAGCAAACACATAAATAATCATCATTCAATCAGACATAATTAGCACAGCCTTACGTAAGAAATAAATAAGGGTTGTATTTCAAATTAAGTTTCCAAAATTTGCTTTTGCCCAAAAACATGCCACGTACGAACTTTGTTTATGTGGCAACAAACTATTGTATGCAAATTATATGCAAGAATTATAATAAATTAATAATAACAATAATAAAAAGTTTGGCACAAATAGCACACTTTGGCATGATCATTCCCAAAGCTAACACATTTACAATCGTGGTCATACAAAGGGTTAACTTTTCTTCTCAGTCCCTCAATCACGTCCTATTTGTTTAAAATTTGAGAACACAATTCCCATATCTAGCATAGACTAACAAAATACATTTAACATCGAGAACTCGATAAGTTAGCAAATAATGGCTAGTCATGTAGGGGCGGAGGACAGATTGACGCTAGCTTCTTTATGTGACCACCATTGTAGATGTACTAGCTCTGAAAATTGTTATGCCAATAGGCGAGGGGACTGTAATCAAAATTACAAAAAGAGACATCATGGTATTATAGTAGAGACCTTTAATTCACTATAAATATTACTAAAATATAATTTTAGTAACCATATTTTGTTTAATTGTGAAATGAAAATGCTGGAAATGAGGATGTATTTCAAATGAAAGCAATCGGCGGTCTCATAATGACGTAACAGCGTAGATACGACGCGCACATTCCAGGGTAGAAAACTAAAACAAGGTTATTATAGTGCAGGTGTTATAATTATTGATAATGTAAATTTGCGTAACTGTAACTTCACTAACATTTCCACAACCAGGTACAAAACACTTCTTTACAGACATTTATGTTTCAAAATAATGTAATGATATACAAAACGACAAACAAAACATTAAGGTTAAATATTCAACTAGCTCCGTTGCCAAATTTCTAAAAAAGAAGCATGTTCCCTGAAGTTTAATATCTGGCTTTTAAAATAATTTCTTTTAACACAAATATAAACACAAAGCATGTAAGCATTCCCTATATTTAACCATCGATTAATGTCTAATGGTTTACTAATACTGAAATATAATACTATAATAAAGGATTGCTTTACATCAACACAATATTATCTTAATTATTTAGAAACATGGCAATGCAGCATGTTTCCTCGCTGAATCTGTGCTGTCTACGCTGTTACGTCACGGCGAATATTAGCCAATACAATTGGCTTGGGAAAATGCGGGAATATCTGACTGTTTAAAGAGCGCTTAAACTTTACGAATTTTTTTTAAGCATAAGACATTTAATAAAAAAAAAAAAATACGGGTCAATTATTTTTAACTGTAGATGTTATTAAAGTAATAAAAAAAAAATTGTCCCCTTGCCTATTGTTATACTGTGGGATATTTGTTGTGCTAGAATTTCGACAATTCAATATGGACAAGCATTAATCTGCCTCCCCCCAATGATTAACCACCGTTTGCTAAAGTATCGATTTCTTATTGTTAATAGTCTTATGGTGGTTTTGCCAGTTGTGGAAATTGTGTTCCTAAATGTTAAACAAATACGGTGTGATTGGGGGACTGAGAAGAAATTATAACCCTTTATATGACCACCCTTGTACATTTGCTAGCTTTGGGGGTGATTGTGTTAAATTGGGCTTGCTATAGACTGTTTGTATCAGGGTTTCGAAAATTTAATATGAAAAGAAGAGGGTAGAGTGAATCCCCCCTCAAATACAACCTTTGTTTATTTATTATGCAAGGGTGTGCTGGCCGTAAATCTAACTGTGTTAGATTATGCTCTATGTAAAATTTGTGTGCTAGCAAAACTGGGGTAACTGGGTCAAGTTGACTGACTCTCCTACAGAACTACAGCAGCTTAAAATTTAAACCAGTTTAAAGAATCTAAGGTTATATTTTTGAACCCACTCAGTATATCAACCTAACATTTTGTAAATTAGAGGAATGTGGTGGTTAATCTCACTTAATTAAATAAACTGGAAATCTTTTTTAAAAATACCATGGCTAATCTTTCATTTTGTACGTACTTAATTAAATTAAAAACTAATTTAGTCGTTGGTGCGAAAAGCATGTTCATATATAAACACTGATTTCACTGGCATATAATAAAATTTGCATTAAAATTATTAGATTTTATAGGTGTTATAATATTATGAAAATGTTTATGATAGTATTGAATAGATTTTAGTTATTTATTTTTATAAGTTTAATTAAATCACATTTGACCATTGTGTTTTAAATACAATGATACTAGCAATATCGCGCGCTACCAGTGCTCTGTGAACGAGGCATTGTTGGTCATTATGTAATCCAACCATTCTAATGGCACCACCTTACCATCCAATTACGTCAACCGAATGTTTCATTTGCCTCGTTCAATTCTCTCGCCCGTCGGTTACTTTCTTCTACTATTTTATTTACCAAATCTTCGGTAAAAAATAGATCAAAAACTTCTAATGCCGAAGAAGTTTTGTCAATATTTGGAGAAGTACCCGCAGTGTTTTCATACATATGAATTTGCGGAATCCATTCATGTGAAAAAGTCCAATTATATTCGGCAGGTTCCGACGGAAGCTCCTTATCAGTATAGTTACTTGATAGAGATAGTTAAGACATACAGCGAGAGCCTGCCATGTTTAGGCTAATATGCAGTTTCCGTATGAATCGGTGAAAACGTAGGGTCACTTTAACTCGTGATATCTCCCTTGTCATAATACCAATTTCAATAATTTTTTTTAAAATTGATCACTAATGAAATGATTCCATTGACGCTTTATTAATTTTTTTCTAATCATATAAGGAAAGATGTAGAATGTTAATAACAAAAAGTAAGTGTCACACTACATGGTTATTTTCAAGAAGCGAAAATTTTTTTTATTTTTGAAAATATGTAGCAACATATACGACAAAAAATGAAGCCAACACATCAAATAATGTTGTAGAAAAGACAGTAAGTAAAAAGGTAAACCCATAACGATTTTAGAATAGTTGTGAATTAAATATTTTTAAAACGGACTCTCGAATTGCTGTGTCGAGGTCCGTCGGCCTAATGCAATATAATTGAGTATGCGACGTGAGTCATATTACACAGCCAAAATGGTAAAACAAAATAGGATATTAAAGAAATAAAACACTTTAATATTTCTGTACTTTTTAGTATTAAATGTGTACATTTTTACTTGCCATGGGTAGCCATAGATTTGCTGCTAAGAGAACTACTTTTAATTTTATTTTGACTAGCTATTTTTAGTCTAAAATTAATAAATTTAATTTTTATCTTGTACTCCACATCGTGACATTTTAAAAGATGGGAAGAGTTTAATGGTAGAATTTTTGCTTCATAAAATTTTTTAAGGTTTATATTTTTATCAGAAACAAATTTAAAGTATTTTCTAAAATATATCTCCATTGTAAAAAATAACTGAAAGGTTTCATGGTTACAAAAAATAACGTGTTTTTTTTTGAAACATTTTAAACGTACAAGCTTAGCATACTCTGCGGAATTAAAGTTTTTGGAGCCTATTGATTCAACACATTCTCTGCAAGTTTTTGAATTTTTTTAATACACTTTTTTACTATGTAACCTGCAATATTATATAATGAATTAATTTCACTGCTACTCAAGTTTTCTGGTTCCGGTAGTTCAGGTATTACTATGTCATTGCATAACAAATATCTCTATTCGGAAAATTTGCATTAGTGTAAAGTTGCAATGTAAATATCTGAATATTGCTTTAACCAAATATTGTTCGAATATTTTAGATGCCTGGTTGTTCAGCATTTGGCTGCAGTAAATTCTGCAAGCAAAGGTTACGTTATGAAAGTATTTCCTCCCCATTTATAAGTTATAAAGAATTACTGGATTTTACAAATTATTTATTTACCTGGTAAAATGCCAAAAATATACTTATGAATGTTTATCTGAAGAATTTCAATTAGAAAATAAAAAATAATTGAGTGTCAAAAATGTTATGACAGAAAAAGTAATAAATGAAAAACGAGCCTCTGTACATTTATTTATGCGAAAAGCAAAATGTGACAGGCATTCCGCTGATCATAAATACGAATCTCATTTACATTTTTTACTCCCAATTTAACCGCAATTTACTTAACTTTATTATTCTAAATGATACACCCTGTATACTTATATCAATTTAAAGACAATTTCGCGGACATTTGTTATAAATAGAATATGTTAAATTACTCTTACATCCGAAATAACTAAGTATCCACCTATATTATTTTAACTGCAATGTGTCGTATTAAACCTGACAGATACTATTTAGTTCCGAATTCGGATTCCTCAGAAAAAAAAGTATTGTTTTGGAATTTTCCTCTAGATGAAAAATCAAGCTGTGTAGGTAATCTAGTAGTAAAATTAACATCCTGTACTACTTTAAACACTAATGGAGGCAACATATTAGAAGTATTGAAAATAATACCTATATCATAAATATTACAGAAAATGTTTCTTCCAAAATGATGATAATGTAAAAGAATTACCATGCAATCTATGAATAACGCACTTCTAATATACATTTATTTATCGATGAGGAATGTAATAACATGCAGTTTTATTACACGTAGGTATTAATAAGCATATGAATAAAACGAAACTGTTCAATATAAATGCAATCTACTATTTAGTGAGATATTATTACTTACCTTTGAGATGGTATATAAAATAAATAAAATGAAATGTACACGGATACGTTTGCGAACAATACTGACCCTGCCGACTCAGCTCTAGAATAGCCTAAACATGGCGGGCATCTCGGAACACGAGTGCGCGTTATGTCTTAACTATCTCTATCAAGTAACTATACTTATCAGTAAATTGTTGAGGAATATCGTCCACAAAATTGGGTAAAACACTATCAGTTTCCATTTCATCTTCGTCATTTTTATATGAACTCTCACCGCTACTAAAGTAATCCAAATTTTCATCTTCCTCCCTCATTATTTCATTAGCATATTTCTCCAGCTGTTTGTTGAATAATATTTCTCGTTCTCGTCGAAGCATTTTGAAATCAGCCATCATACCAGTTTCAACTAACAAAAATCAGAGCGAAATGCAACTATTCAAGACAATTATGCACCGCGTATTCCCTTGACCTATCATGGGCCATAAATATTGAAATGGGTGGGCCATTGACGTTTCAGTACATCCCAATACAATATAAAATATTTAGTGATACAGGCAGTAGTAGCTTCAACCTTGAAAGAATTTCAGACCATGGGCGGCGTCTACTCGTGGATATTATAGGTATTCAAAAATAATCAATTACATTAAAAGACAAACATTAGCATGTCTAGTAATGTGAGCTTGGATATACGACACGGTCACGTCACGGTCATAACGAAAATGACTATCATGTTATTTTGCATTATGATGATAGAATGCCAAAATTGTCACTGTTGTCAAATATTAATATGGCGACGTCATTTTCATTATGATTGTCAAAACAAGCCGATTTATGCTTTTGTTGAATATGTGAGTGGAAGAAACAGATTAATTACTGAATTAAAATGGTTACGTTTTCCTAATTGCTGATTTTTTTAGTTGAAAATTTAAAATGCTTTGTTTGTTTGCTTATGTAGCTCCTACAGGGATTATTTATTAAGAGCAGTGCCATATACAAACTTCAGCTCAGTTGTATTTTAAAGATGCTTTTTCACCAGATATCCAACTTAAATCTATAAATCACTGTTAAAATGTCAGTAATATCGAAAAACAAAGACATATGATTCATTCTAAATACCATACAGATTTAATATCTAGGCAACCAATACTGATGCGTATTTTTTCATTAATAGGA
Organism: Rhamnusium bicolor; assembly: GCA_029963845.1. Lineage (NCBI taxonomy): Eukaryota > Metazoa > Arthropoda > Insecta > Coleoptera > Cerambycidae > Rhamnusium > Rhamnusium bicolor. Next base: position 1,028,337 of record JANEYF010004223.1, read on the forward strand.
AATACGATTATTTAGTTTCATAAAATGACACAAAATAAAATGTTCGTATTTCTTAAAGTAAATAGGCATCAGTATTGCCTGTAATTTTATATATTAAATCCATATGGTATTTAAGATAAATCATGTCGTGTTCTCATTTCTCATTCTCATCAATAGAAAAAATTTTAATAGCGATCTAAAATTTTCGGTTCATTATCCTTGCGACGAAGGCGCACTAACGTTGCCTTCAGGAGTAATAACTCCTTAAAATTAATACTTCAAAAATTGTTTATTTTAATTTCATTTTTAAAGACATCAAGACATTTATATTGTTTTATTTATAATAGTTTTTACACAATTTGGAGTTAGTAATATAATAATACTTTGTTATCTCTTTTATTTCTGTATAATAACCGTCATTTTACATCATAAAAGTACTTATTAAATATGATTTGAACGAAACAACTACTCAGCGGGCAAATACCCCTGACCTGCATTGGATTACACCTTTAAATCATGATAGATCGATAGCCAATATCATTTGTCAATTCCTAACCAGACATAGACCGGTTTCGAACTTATTTGTTCTCCTCAGTATGCTATAGGTCATGGAACAGACAAATGATAGTGACCAACCTGTTAGTCATATACTAACTAAGGTAAATTGAGTAGTGGTGAGAGGTATGAAACTTCTCGAATGGTCTAAATGCTACTATCCGACCGACATCATAGATGTCTCTGTGGCGGATAGCAACTTGCGAAGCAAGTACCGAGAGCGGCGACCTCTAGCCCAGGTGGACTAAGTTTCATACCTTTCACCACTACTCAATTTACCTTAGTTAGTATATGACTAGCAGGTTGGCCACTATCATTTGTCTGTTCCATGACCTATGCCATACTGAGAAGAACAAATAAGTTCGAAACCGGTCTATGTCTGGTTAGGAATTGACAAATGATATTGGCTATCGATCTATCATGATTTGAAGGTGTAATCCAATGCAGGTCGGGGTATTTGCCTGCTGAGTAGTTGTTTCGTTCAAATCATATTTAATAATAGTAGTTTGGTCCACCTGGGCTAGAGGTCGCCGCTCTCGGTACTTGCTTCGTAAGTCGCTATCAGCCACAGAGACATCTATGATGTCGGTCGGATAGTAGCATTTAGACCATACGAGAAGTTTCATACCTCTCACCACTAATCACAAAGTACGTTGATTTCGAAAAAAAAAACTTATTTAGTTATTTAGCTAAATTATTTTAACATAAAATGCGGTTATAGTAGAAATAGGTCAAAATCATCAAAGTAGGCGGATCTTCTTAAAATGTTGCATACAATTATAACTTATTAATCTGAATACCTTTCCTTACTGACATTTTGCTGTCTTTACAGAAAATGTACTTTACATAACTAGAATGTAATTTTTGCTTAACTACCATGGTCTACGTGATTAAAAATAAAACAAAAGTATATCAAAAATTTCTTTTCAGATTAGTCGATGAATGATTTCCCGGAGTTTTAATTTAATAGCACAGAATTATATTGCACAAGCTGTAAAAAGTGTTCGTGTAACGTCAAAGCAAACATTAAGAGGCACATTTCCTCAGACAGTCATAAAAAGTGTGTGAGTAGTAATATTATTGATAGTACAGGTAAAACATTTTTAACTAAGATTTAGTTGAAATGATGGTTGGAAGTAATATATCATGGACGAAACTAGATAATCCAATATTTATACATATAACTTTTGCAAAAGTGTATTAGTGGGGAGTATAGCCATCGAAAACAACATTAAGAAAAAATGTTTATTACAAATGTGCCAGTATTAAATAAAAAAAATTCTGAACTGAATGACAAATACGTCTGGATTGGCGTGGATGAAACCGCATCAGTGCTTGCGGTTGGAAGGTGGCAAATGTTTTAGTGGGTGCATTAATATTATAAACATACCACAGAACTTAGATAACTCTCGAATCCAAAGCCGAAGCTGCACGGGTGAGGGTTACACTTATGAAAAAGCTCGGACAGACAATCATTCCCGGGATTCGAACCCACAGGACGATGGAGAGATTATCACATTTGCCATCGCGCGCTTTAGACAACCACTTTACCGAGCCGGTTATTATAGTAGACTTTTACACATCTGATCGTTAGTTAAAAATATATACAGATCGAGCCAACCTACTAGATACACGACTTTTGGTAAGCGCAGTTTACAGTCGCCCGTCTGTATGTCAGAAGGGGATTTTACAGTAGGTTACGAATGTTATCATAGTGCCTTGCTCAAGAAGGAGGTCTTTTTGAGCATCTAATTCGAATTATTCATCTATTTATTTACATATTATTTTATTTTTTAAAAGTTGGTACTATTTTTCTTTATTATTTATAAGAATATTAATTTATGTTTTTAGAATTACTTTTTGTTTCGAAAAAAATCAATATTTGATTGTGCTGATATTTCTCACAATTTTAGTGTCTTACTTAGCTGTGGCGTCTCGGAAGAAACACTGTAATTGTGAAACATTCAGATAATTTTAGTAAATATCTAGTGGATTGGCAAGATCTATGTGTATAAGTGTTACATTCACCAATACTTTCAGCTCTTTTCGTATTAACTTGGATGTTACCGAATTCGCCAAAATAACCGCCATGTTAGATATTGTGTCACATATGCATGAACATATTAACGCGGTGACACATCCTTTAGCGTCAACCCTGGAATTAACTCATTTATCGCTAAAATCAGATTTCTAATAATTACCGATTTTCAAAGAATTTCACTAGTTAGTCGGTTTTAGAACAGCAGCATGGAAAGTAAATAGACACAAATTAATTTTGTTTATAATTTTTTGTATTACCATTAATAAATGCTTGAAATGTGATCTCTGGATTTCTTGACCCATAAACAACCTACTGAAAGTCTTCTACCTTCTTTTCTCAAAAGCTATAACGCTAATGTCACAAATTTAAGAAATCCGATGCCCTAAATCCAAAAATGATTGAGTTGATTTTATACACTTTTGATTTAAGTTATTCCCAATATCCTTGAAAAAAGTTCAGAGGGATTAAGTCGGACTATCGAGGGGGTCTTTCTGTTAGACCTCGCCTGCTTCTCCAGTGCAGTAGATATCTAATGTCCAGAAATATCCGAACTTGTCCACTGTAATGGAGTGTTGGTCAACTAGTAAAAGGATAATATAGTTATCTGTTATTCCTGCCCAGTGCCTAATGAAGTAATTATTATGAATGTTGCGTACGTTTTTGTGGAAAACATGAGGATTTTCATCGCTCCAGTAGCACATACTGCCTGTTGATAGTTCTATTGAAAAAACATACATTTGTCACTGAAACAGATGTTTTGTCAGCAACCATTCATACGGCTCGATTTTGTAATCTAACTTTTCAGCGAAATTTTAGTTCAGAAATGAAAATTATAAAAACAAAACAGTAATTAAAATCGCGGTACATTGGTAGATACTTTTACATAACAAAAGTAGTTGGGTAAAGTAGTCTTTAACTAGGTGCAGAAGATTAAACTTCCTTGCATCTGACTTAACTGTATTAGTGATTTGTATGCCGGGAAAGATTATTGGAGATAGTCAAGATGAATCCGATCCTAATTATTGGTGTGTAAATGATGTATCGAAAAGGAAGGGAAAGGAAGAGAAAAGTAATTAAACGGTTTTTAATTACCTCTCAGTATTACTAATTCCATTATCCTCAACGCCTTTTCAGTTTCTTTTTTTATTTATGAAATTATGTACATGATTCTAACTTTAATTGATACTAAACACGAACATGACTTGGCCTTTTGTATAAAAATGTTCACAAAAAGTAACAAATGTTTCAGTAATTAGATAAAGATGAGATTTTAATCTGAAATTTTTCTTTATCCTGGATTTAATTAGCAGAACGGGAAACGTCTATTGCAGTTATAATTTGGGATGAATTTAGGAGATCAGTATTCATTTGATTATTTGTTTAACAATGTTTAAATTTAATGAAGTTAAAGTGGGGTGGTGCATCACTTGATGTCATTCAAAAACAATGCGTAGAAAAAAATTAATAGAATAAAATTATACATATTTTCATGTCATCTTTATTTTAAAATTTTTGAGAATCTCCATACTATTAAAGTATTATAAATAAATGGGGGTCAATTTTAATTAAAAAATGGGAACATTCCAGACATTCCCGGCCGTTCTCATACAATTCCAGTCTCATCTAACCAGTCTACACAATCCAGTGGCGTAACACTGCTTACTCCTTAAGCCTGAACGTCCCGATCAGGCTATTCGTTGTTCCCTGCATAATTGGCTAGTCTCTCTATATGCACGACCTTCATCTTTGATTTTGGACTTTGCTGAATTCGATATAAGACGTCGTTTATTCTGGTGACGACAGTGTATAGTCTTTCTCAAGGGTGGGGGAGCTTCGGGGACCTGCCTTCCTTTCGTTCTGGTTTATATAGAAAAATCCAACTCTCTCACCTACTACCATCCTGAAGATCATAACGAGCCTTCATACGGTTACTTGCTATTGCAATTCACTCAAAAGAAGCCCTGGCGTTATATTGCTTATTTCTTATTTGTGGCCCCATTCTTGCTGCACAAACATCACATTAGCGGCACCAAGCCTCCACATCTTGGCAACTGTTTACCTAGTAGAAACGTTCTCTTATTTTTGTCAGGGTTTTGTTAATGCCAAAGTGTCCGCCAGACGTTCCATTATGCACTTGCTGAAGTAAATTTGCTACGTGACACCTGGGGATTACCAATTTCAAAATAACTTTCCTCCCATCTGGACTTTCCCACGCTCTCTTTGGCAGTTCATCCTCTACTCTAAAGGAGTATTGTGCCCATAAAACCTTCAGCCCCACTGATTTATTTGAAATGTCCTTCCAATCGGGTCGAGTTCCTCTTTCTTTCCATTTCAGAATAGGATCTGTTTCCTTATCGTTTAATTGCACTTCCATTAACGCCTCTTTTGTCCAATATTCCGGAGCATCAATCTAAACGGTATTCATTATTTGTACATTTTGCTGTTTTTCCTCACGGTGGCAAGGCTTGCCTTTTGGAAAGGCCATCTGCCATGTTCCCCGAAGTACCTCTGCCACACTTATAACAACGCATGCTACATCCATTCTGTCTCCCACTACTTTGCTGTTGGTTTTGTCTCGGCTGGAGATTCGAGTTTATCAGTAGTTGCATGGTCTTTTGTACTTCGGACATCTATTATTATGGCCCAATTTGCCGCACAGAACAGCGGATACCTTCATTCGGGCTACCGCTATTTTGTTGTTCTCGTCTCGTTTGGGAATTCACCTTTGTCAATCGTTGTGCGATCAACTTTTGTAACTCGGTTACAGCTTGCATGGTTTTGTCTGACGGGGTCTCTTCCACAGCCATGGCTCGCACTCTCTGGTCTGATTGTGTTGTATCCTCATAGGCAGCTTCAATCTCAAGTGCATGTAGCAGAGCCGCACTATATATGACTATAATGAAACAGCTTTTTCAGCATCTTTCGGCATCACCATTTTTGCAATCCTCTTCTATTTGTATCCTGATGGGAGAAGGGTCCTTGACTGACATAGTTTTAGAGCTGCATTTCACCAGGTATCCAGCATCATAATAGGGATAATTTTATTGTTAGTGACGTACATAATGCCACAAAACGACATTTTATAATTTCTCGACACTTGATGCATTTTATTATTCGATTTGATTTCTTCTAGGAATTTGGTAAAATTTTGGTTGAACGTGCTGCATAAATAAATATCACAAGGGGTCAAATCGGGTGACAGAGGTGGCCTCTCGATCAAAGGACTATTCCTTCAGATCCATCTGTCAGGAGAATGTTGGTCAGTGACGCAGTGCTTATACGTCATGCTTGAGACCAAGGGGTCCCTGGTTCGAATCCTGGCTAGGACATGGATGTACAGTGGCGTTCTTAAATACCAAAATGGTAGCAGAGTTGGTTAGAATGTTGAATGGCAGAACATGACTAGTCATAATCTATCTTTCCTGATCTCGAGTTTCAGCTACAGCATGACAAATATCGGAGGAATGGTTGTTGCGAGTGTGTGTGTGTCTATCATGGTTGAGTGGTGGAATAACAATGTGCTAAACTCCGCCAGGACGTTAATATAAATAAGGCGTTAAAAAATAATGTGTGTTTAGCGAAATGCGAACTGTCATAATGTTATGAATAGGAAATAACATCTAACTGGAAATAATGCCCCTAGCTCAGGGCTGTCAGAACCAGATTATCAGTAGATGAACTATAGTTCGCAATGTCAAATATAATGACAAAATTACCTACGTCAAACAATTTTAGATTTTTCGTGAAAATGCATTTATCTTCTTCCCCTCTTTGTTATTTTATGTGCACTGCAATTAGTTAATTTAAAAGAGATTTAAGTATTTGTAGTTGTATGGGGTTTGAACTGGATGCCAATGACGTTGAATTTTAGAAAATATTATTCCTCAGAATATATGCTAACAATATAAAACTGTACTTGCAGGCATGTTTCAGAATAATAAACATTTTGACATGAGAAAATTTAAATTTGTCGAGTTGTTTTTAAGAAAAATTAATAATAATAAACGAGTACTTTGAATACTGCTCAGAACTGCAATATGATAAAAAGGAATTACCTACTTTTTGTATATTTATAATATTTCTTTCTGATCATACATATGTTAGGTGAAAGGAATTATTTACCAGTTTAATAAACATACAAATCGCTGTAGAATATATGAAAACACCTACATCAACCTAGCTATATCCTAGAAAAAATTGGATTATATGATAGAATTTATAGCAGTTTAAAGAAAGAAAATATAGACAATAAATTATTAAAACAGGTTAATATCACCAAACATTTCTGTTTTCAAAAATAACCCTTCATCTGGTTACGAACCTTAACAAATTAGAAATTATATGTTCTTTCAGTTGTTCTGGAAATCATCGGGGCATGTGCTAATTACAATAATTAATATATTAATTACACTGGCGTTAAATAAACATTATGAGATAGTTGTTTTAATAGATTCTATAATAATTTATATTTTAAAGTGTTAATTAACTATTCCTTCTATCTAACATTTGCATATTCATATCAGAATACTTTTATGACATATATGAAGTGAAGACACAAGTGGATGAAGGTGTCATGTACAGAAATCGTTATTTTGTATAAACTTGACTTGAAATCATCGTTTCAGAACTTTTTTCATTTATTTGGTTTTATCAGAAAAGTTCTGCTAATAGTTTAGAGAATATTATACTATTGGTTAGCACTATGGACATTTTTGTAACTACTTTATTTGCAAAAAAACCTTATACAGGAAAATTAGCAAGATTGAAAAAGGTCTTATGATTTTGTTTTATTTTAATAAAACACCTTTATTCTTAAAATTAATTAGTTTTTCTTCTTTTCTTTGGAGTTTCTTCATTTGTATTCTTCTTTTATGAATTTCATTTGTTTACGTAAATTGACAAATTTTTCAGCTGTTAGTCTTCCTCTTTTTTTGTCTAAATCTGTTAGGAATAATTTCCTCTCTCTAAACTTACCGGCTTCCTTTCTTTAATGAATTCATCTTCTGATATGGTGTATATTCATCAAGGCTTTCTTTGTTCAAATAACGTCAACCCTAATTCTTTTAATATAATCTCTGAGGTTTACTTTTTTGAACAGAGTTTTTTTTATGAAGAAGCTTAATCTTCTTGAAAGCTCTTCAAAATTATAAAAGTAATTGTTCATATCAACACACATAGACATGTTTTTGGGCTTGCAGATTTTATTAGGCATTGCTCATGCGCGTAAATATTTTTCAATTGTGATTTTCTTTTCAATCTGACTAAATCTTTGTTGGAGTCTAGGTAACTGGTTGTGGTTAATAACCTTGAACAATCTATTGTGACGTAGACAAAATGGTATTTGAGTAACGATTCACTTTGCACCATTCAGTACAGCAGCGGTAGTTTGAACTTTTTATTACAGTACGGATTCGATTTAAAGTATAGGAACATGACTTTATTCCATCAGCGGCATAATAGAAGCTAGGATAGCTCAGTGAAGAAACGGAATATCCAGATGGTCTGTGTGTGTAGTTGTCGGTTGCGTAGCAATGGACAACTTCACTTTACCTGCGCAAAAAGATTCTCGGTGTACAAATAGATTTACTTACGTATACATTTGCTTTAAATAAAAGGCAGACTTTCAACTTTACTTACTCTATTTATTTAAGACTGCTTCACCGAAGAATAAAAAAATGTACATATATATAAATAAATAAATAAATAATTTAAAACGGCCATGTATTAATATTTAAAATAACTTATCCAGTAAATTACTAAAACAAATAGAAACATATATTTCTTTTCAATGAATAAATGATTTCAACTTTCTTTGAAATCAAACCAAATTAAATTAAACTACTTTCCCCTTACTTGATTCAGTATAAACACATTAACAATTTATCATTAGGATAAGGAAATAATCTAAGATTACCCTGAAAGCAACCGATTTGAAATAATTATTATGGTTGAGAAATAATTGTTATTCCAAATACTGGTCTTGCAAAATAAATGTAACTTTGGCTCAAAACGGTTTTAAAAGAAATATTAACACAAGTTATTGTACATAGGGTGTACCAAAGTGAACGAAAAACCCATTTAAGTCTGCTTACAATAGAAAACTATTACCGGAAAATCACATCTTACACTATTCAATATTCGAAGTTAGTAGAGACATACTATGTTAAAATTTTTATTTTGCCCGACACATGATTCTTTGAACAAGTGGCAAAACCTATATAAACAACTTGCTATTTCATAGCTACGTTTACTAGCCACATCCTCAATCCAATTAAAAAAAAAGGTCAATTTACCGTTGAAGTTAAAGTGTGCTCGCCGAAATTATATAGCTAGATTTTTTTCAAATAAAAAGCCCTTCGGATATCTAAAAGAAAGGTTGAAAAAATATTAACTTATCAGAAAAGTACCACCATAAAGTTGTTGTAAAAGCTTTTGTCTTCGCATTCTTTAATATACATTTTGTACATTTGAGTTGTATCGAGATAATGTACAGGGTTCTTTATATATTGACACCATTTCTGTAGGTTTTATTTGAAATCAAAATTGAAATTTGAAATAAAATAATTGTTCTCTCCAAATTTTGAACAACACATAAAAAAAAAATTAATGTCACGCAAAGATTTTACATTTCCGATAGTCGTTTGTTTTTTCTGATGAAAATTCAGAAAAATCCATAAAACCTTTGTTTTCAACATTTTTCGATAACTCTTAAAATAAAGCCTAAAGGGGGTTGTGAATTTATGAGGAATGATCCTGTTTCTTGTACAGGATCATTCCTCATATATTTCATGTCATATCTGTTGATACTATGATACTTCGGTTGGAAATATTTATGTATATGTTCTTAGTTTTTAGTCAGTTCATGTGGCTTGGTTGAGTGTAGCTCTCTGTTTTATCAGGTAAAGTAGTAAATTGTTTACTTTTCAATTTTTTTAATGGCCCCAACTTTTTTTTCTGCTAAATTGATGTAACGAACAAAATGCATCTGTGCGTACCAAAAATGACAGTCCGCCGTAAATGAGTGAATACGTGAACGAATATTATTTCGGAGTATTTACATTAACTCTATGACGTAGAACTGGTATTATAGCAGTACTGTTAATTAACAGAATTTTTGGACTTAACGTTCAAATAATAATAATAAAATAGCATTTCTAGCGTCCAAATTAAACTTTTCACTGCATTTCAATCAGTATTTTTCACAACAGTCTTGTTCTGTCTATCTATCCAAAAGTTTTCTATTTTAGGAAAACATTCTTCTCCTGTCTCTCTATTTCCCTCGCAATTGCTGATTTTCTTTTCCATTGGTTTAGATTTCGTAGCAGTTTTCTCGAAGCTTTTCCTGTTAGATCAAAAATTTTCTTTCTGACGTTGATTTTCTTCTAAAAAAAAAAAAAAATGGTATCATTGTAGCCATCTAAAATTAATTCGCTTTCAACAGTGATAGGTAATTTGTTTTCAAGATATTTATTTATTGTCATGATAGGTTTTTCATAAATTTCCGCAGGAATTTTACATTAATTGCTGTTTCCTTCTTTATCATTTGAGGAAACATATTCACTATCCGACGAAACATTTTCATTACCAGAAATATTTTTCGACATTTGAGTTTGATCAGAACTCATAATTATACAAGATGGCCGAAAAAGAGGACATTTCAAATTTGAATTTGAAGGCCTTTGAAAGCAATTTGAATGCAGAATTTATAAGAGAGACTGCTTTTTATTTGGTTGTTTTATTACATAAATAACATTTTTTGATGATAAAGGAAACAGAAAAATTCTCATAAAATTCCTTTATTAATGTGACCGGTTTCGTGAACAAATTAATTACTTCACATCATCAGACACAGGACTACAATAGAAAATGTGTGTAGTCCTGTGTCTGATGATGTGAAGTAATTAATTTGTTCACGAAACCGGTCACATTAATAAAGGAATTTTATGAGAATTTTTCTGTTTCCTTTATCATGAATAATTACTCATATGGGATCAACCTATCTACGTTAACATTTTTTGAGTTTTTTATAAATGTGATTATAATCTCTTCTCCTGTCTTTTGTTGTAATAGTAAATAGTAGTTAATTAATTAATTAATTAAACACCATAGGTAATACATCCCCCTGTATCCCTAAAGGTATCTTAAGGTATCGTGTGCTGGATAGATGTAACATTTAGAGGCAATGGACGCACACCCAGTATCGGAGTATGCTAGAATTAATTTCTGATTTAGAAAAAAATCTTAGTTCTTCGACGGGGGATCCAACCCGGTACTCCAGAGTGAGAGTCAAGTCCCTTACTGCTGGACCAATATATATACTTCCATCCAAACATGATTACATGTATTAAAAATACTGTTTTATCCTACTATAATGTATTTTACATATGTGCATATAAACTGTTTTTGTTATAATAAATGATAAAAAATAATTGTTTATTTCCATCTAAGAAAAATGACGAAACCATAAGAATTTCCCAGAATTCTCTGGAATTCTGTAGGTTTTTCGGGAACTTCCTGGAATTCCTAATGAAAATTCTGTTGAAGTATAGGGTGTTCACGTATATTTTGAACTACCCTTTAACTCATTTATTTTTGACTAGAAAAAATTATTAATATGGATTTTAATGTTTTTTTTGAAGATTCAAAATATGTTACCAGAAAAACAATTCCACGTTGTTATATAACATGATAAAAAAAGGCAAATAACAACACAAAAACAAGTTTTATGAAATAAAACATAAAAAAAAAACAAATAGCCTAGCAATCAACAAGAAAAACATAAAAACAAAACAAAATAAACATTAAAAAAACTGTTCAAAATGATTACTATTTTTCTCTAAACATAAACGATATCTTTTCTTTAAATTCTGTATACTATTAATAATAAAATTTTGAGCGTTGTTGTTCAGCTATAATATTTGTTGCGCGATACGATCTTGAAGTATACCGATGTTTTCAGTTCATTCTTGGTAGCATTTATTTTTTAAATATCCCCAAAGAAATGTGTCAAGCAACGACAAATCCGGGCTATTTGGAGACCATCTAATATCCATGTTTGTCTATCCATCCTTGGAATCGGCCATTTAAATAATTTTGAACTGGAATGGTATTGTGTACAGAGCTGTCAGGTACTTCAATTAAAAGAATTGAAATAGTAATTTAATTATCATATTATATATAATTTAAAATAATTGGTATTTGAATTACTTTTGTAAAAGTAATTGTAGTTGATAATTGTTTTATTGTTTTTGGTAATTGAAGTACTGAACAAATAATTCAATTCCTTTTGGGTAATTCAATTCCTTTCAGATACTTTAATTACATTAAAATAATTGAAATTGTATCGAAAATATTCCGAGAAAAATCGCAACGCGCTCGGCTTTAATAACTTGTCTGAGCTTGTCGTTTGACAGTATTTTCGTTTTCTTTCAGTTATCCAGTGCACTACACAGTATACAGTAGCTGTGATTGCAAGAAAACCATGTTTTTAATTATTTGTGTCCTTGTGTTTTTAATTCTTAAAAAGTTGCCTGGCAAGGTAAGTAAATATTAAATAATAAATTTGTTCTTTACTATTTTTTAAATATTAATATATGTTATACATATATCTCCGATATTGGCAATATCTATTATTTTACCTATTTGATTTAATCAAATACCTATTAATATTAGTTACACTGACAAAATTTTTTAATAATGATTGTAGAAACAAAATTTTTGCACAGAAATGCGTTTCACGTTGAACTCAAATATCGAATAAAAAATGTCTGTCTGTGTGTATGTCTGTGTGTTGACCATTTCTTGTCAACACAATAATTTCTTTTAGACTTGAAAATTGTATTTTAAATTTAGTACCTATATATGTAAAATAGCTTGGTAGAATATTACCTACATACGTGTTTGAATGACCTAATAATTATTTAAAAATACATGTATATTGTGCCTCTTTTTTGGTAGGTATTTGAATTTCTTTTATTTTCAGTCGATATTTCAATTATTTTTGGTAATTCAATTACATTCAAAGTAATTCAATTAAATAGAGTAATTGAAGCATAAGGTAAAGTAATTGAATTCCTTTACTTGAAAAAATTATATTATTTTCGACGAGTAATTGATACTTGAAGTACTGTGTAAAATGAGGAGTAATTGGTAATGGAAATATTTACTACTTTGATTGATAATTGGTAATTGGTACTTCAATTACTTTTAATGGGTAATTGTGACAGCTCTGATTGTGTATTAGCGCACCATCTTGGTGCCATATTATTTAATTATAATCTATAATAGGTAGATCCTCTAAAATAATCTCAATATCATTTTGTAAGAAGTTTAAAAAACGTTCAACAGTTAGTTACTGCCTATAAAATATAGGACCTAATACACGATCGTTGTAAATCCAACACTAAACCGAAATTGTTTGTCATCCCTGAAACTTTATATCTTTTGTCTGATGCGGATTTTCACTGCTCCAGTAATGTGCGTTTTTTTCTATTAAAAATACTGGATGTGATGAGATTAGCCTCATCCGTTCCAATATATAACTAAAGAAAAGTGTATCGTTGTCCAACCTATCAACCATTATTCCATTATTGCATTTACATTTGCTCAGGGGCGTGCGGTGAGTTTTGATACAGGGGAAGCAGGTTGTGATATAGGGTGATGGGTAGTGCGAAGCCCCGAGCGTGGCTTCCGTATAATCATTTTAAAGCAAATGTCGAAAGCCGCAAAGTTATGATATCTAGAAAAAAAGTACACTTGTAGGACCGCCATTCCTCCTGGGGCGTGCGGTGAGTTTTGATACAGGGGAAGCAGTTTGTGATATAGGGTGATGGGTAGTGCGAAGCCCCGAGCGTGGCTTCGGTATAATCATTTTAAAGCAAATGTCGAAAGCCGCAAAGTTATGATATCTAGAAAAAAAGTACACTTGTAGGACCGCCACTCCTCAATAAACATAAAACATAAAAACACCACAAAAAATTAGACAACCCCCGATTCCAAAGCCGAAGCTGCACGAGCGAGAGTTACACTTATGAAAAAAACGCAGACACACAACCATACCCACCGACATTGCCAGTGCCGGTGGCGGGGATCGAACCCGCAGCGAAATATAGAGTTTGTTCAGTCACACTTGCCATCGTGCACTCTCTAGCCAACTATAAATCGAGCCGGCTAGTTAAGTAGTTAACATGCACATACCTACCTATTTATAATGTAGTTTAATCCGCCTCTCCTTTTTTGCGAAGTCGGAAATAACTTCGTCGTAAAAGTTTGAATTTTGGGACATCTCCTTCACAAAGTCCCTTTCTATTGTCAACAGGACAATTTTGAAAGCTGCTCTTCACTGGTTGAATTTTTTGAAGTTTTTATTCTTTTTAAGGTCGAAAAACTGCGTTCAACCGAAGCACTAGTTGCAGGTATCGTTAACACTAACTTACACAATTTTAACACTTCAGTTCGTTGGCATTATGTTTCTAACTAATATCTTCTGTAGCATAAAGTTCCAATCGTAACCCAACTATATCAAAAAATTGTAGAAACTGTTTATTTTTAAATTCATTAAAATTACACAATTCTAAAAATTGTATATCACTAAAATTTTTAAATCTATTATTTAGTTGCCCAGTGATATTGTCCAAAATTTCGATAAAAAGTCTTCGATATGAAGTTCTACGATCCACTATAAATTAAGTTCGTATTCTTTTTCTTTTGCGGCTCTAAACTGTCATTACTAGTTTTCTCCCAGAACTTTTCAAATTCATTTCTTTTGTTACAAATCAAATTTTTTAATTTTTCAATTTTCTTTACACAAAATCTAACGTCATTTGATTTAGTTTGCAAAATATTGAATAAATTGTCAGTAAATGGGAATATTTCGGAGAAAATATTTAACAAAAAATTAAAATCAGTCTCTTTTCAATGAATCTAAGTAACCTCTTTATCCATTCAAAGTCTCAGTGTCCCAATCATCTTTGCTTTGTAAAATATTTTCAAATAAATCAATTAGAGGCTGTCGATATTCAGATACAGTTTGTACTAGCCTCCCATTGTAATTCCATCGTGTTGGAGCAACTCTGGGTAGTCTCTTCTGTACTTCCAAATCTAAAGCTCGTGTCCGTTTTGATGATTTTGAAAAATAGGCAGCCATTCCACTAATACTTGAAAAAAATACTTTGTACTGCAGATTGAGCAAGAACTAAATTTAATCGATGCGCAAAACAATGTACAAATATTGCATTCTGAAAAGTCTCTTTTACTTTGGCCTGCAGGCTCCCCAATTCACCAGCCATTACAGCGGCCCCATCATAACTTTGGGCAATAAGTTTAGCACCACACTGTAGATCATCGACTATCTGACAAACTATAGCATATAAAGCTGCAGCCGTTCTCTGCGTTGTTACGTCTAAAAATCCTAAAAAGCACTCTTGGACTTTCCCATTTGGATTTATGTATCGTACTATGATTGACAACTGACTAATATTCGTAATATCGTTGTTTCATCTAACATAATTGCAACAAAAGGAGATTTTTTATTTCTTGCTTGATATTTTTTAAAACAATATTGCTTATCGTATTTTGCTAATAAATCAACTAAATTGATGAAATTGCCCCTATTAGCAACGCTCCGAGATTCAGTATGACCTCTAAAACTAAGTTCATTTTCGCCGAGAAAACAAACAATGTCAATAAGTCGTTTTAACACTTCTCGATTTTTTTTACAAGTTCATTATGCTTACGGTCACTTTCTTTCAACTTCTGATCTAATGAATGTTCAATTCGTGATTTACCAAATGTTTTTTTTTAGAACCGCTCGCAAATGAGTTTCACACTTACCATGCCTCTTTGTCACTTTGTGAATGTTGCTTAAATCTGAAAAGCCATTTTTATTCCAAACACCTTTTTCATTTGTGAAAAGTACACATGGCCAATAAAACAATTTACACAAATTTTCACAACCCGTTAACCACTGATTAGCACTGTATATTTCAATATTAAAGTACCTATAGCATGATTTAACTTTCGTTTTTAAAAGTTTTAAATCAGGTGTTGGTCTCCCGTTTTTAACAATATCGAGTTTATCTTGAAACGAATATGTTGAAAATCTCTTTTTCAACAAATTGCACACCACACAAACGCAAATAATATTTTCCACAGTGCTAGGACCAGCTTCCATATTGAATAAGCAATTCTAAAACTGCTTATACGTGCACTAATGTTCAACGTTTTAAAAATCATTTGTCGCCACACCACAGGTTTAGAAACACCAAAAAAGTTTTTACAAATATAGCACAAAAGCTGATAATAATACTAAGAAGATTAATATTAAGTATAATATTAAAATCGATATTAAAATCTATAAAACAAGACGCATTCGCATTACTATGCTATACGGCTCAGATATCAAGATTATGAAGTGGGGATGGGATGAATTTCAAGAAGTTGCTTATATCAGTTATACCGAAGTCGCGCGAGTTCGTGTTGGCTCGATTAATCGAGTGCGTCATCGTTATGGTTTTAACGTGCGACATTATCTCAGCTGTTGAAATGCAGAGCCGTGTCTATTGAAATTGGGTGAAAATAAATTTTAATGATTAATATATGTGATAAATAATAATTAGGTTCTAATTATGTGTTTGTTTTTTAATAATCCCAAGGGAAGCACTGCTTCCCTTGCTTGGAAGGGACCGACCGCCCCTGCATTTGCTTCAATCAATCTAGACACATAACAATTTAAAAGATCTAGCCTTAGGTTTATGAAGAATTTTCCATATTTTTCCCAAAGATATATTCAGATTTCTTCTCGCATCACGATTCTAACTTTTTGGATTTTCCTGAAAAGGAGTGAATGTTCTCCTCTTCATTTTCATCTCGAACAACAACCCGCTTTTTTCGTTTTAACGTCTTTATCGTTTCAAATAATTCATTTATATACCGAAATGTATTTTTGCACGGAACAACTCGATCACCATAAAGAAGACTATATTCTCGTTGTGCAGCAACAGCATTTTTATTATTTTTTAGATATATTCGCAATATATTACACTTTTCGCTTTCAGAGAAATCAATTTCCTTAGAACGTACTAAGTTACACAACAATTAATGCAATAGTATACTTCAAACGTTAAAACTTAAAATAAAATTGTTTTTCCATGGCTTGCTCTATCATTTATTCCTGATGTTGAAGAGGGGTGGTCATAATTTTTATTATTAAATATCTTGAAAACGATAAGAGATAATGGATTAAAACTATATATTTTTGAAATCAGAATAAAAAATTTACAAAATTTAGAAAAATATACAGGATATTCCATTTAAGAAAAATTAAGTTTACCATATATTTTTAGTCTCAGATGTACAATTGTTTTTCTGATAGCATACTTTGATTCTTCAAAGAAACATTAAAATCCACATTAATAATTATTTTTTCTAGTCAGAAATAAATGAGTTAAGGGAAAGTTCAAAATATACGTGAACACCCCGTATTTTGGAAGTAAAAATTTGGGGTACAGTTTGTCAACAGATTTACCTTACGATAGCAACCCACACTGTATCAGATTTTGTAAAAACTGATAACATATTACAGACTTAACTAATATTTTAAGTTTTTAATTCATATTACTCTTCATTTAGAAATTGATTTTCGAAGAAAACTATAATTATTTATGTAAAGATGTGAACACCTATCATTGAAATAAACGTTTCTATTCTGTCAAGACGTAATTTGTAATTTCTATCGACAATAAATATAGAATTTTGCTGATTTATTCCATTTTCTCGGTATATATTTGTTAGTTTACGTAATATTGTTGCCCTAAGACATTTCCTTTAGATTTAAATGAGTTGGAGAACCTCTCTTAAGACGTAGTGTAATAATAATTGTTGTCGCGGAACACTCTTGTGTTAATTCAGAAAGCCAGGATCTTAACAATGGTCTTCAACCGTGAAAGCTTTCTAAAATAATATAATCATACTTCAGTGTCAAAGAGCGGCTCTTTCACAAGTACATATGCTGAATGAAGTAGGAAGAGAAAAAAATAGTAATTGTTTATATTGTACTTAATTCTTTTAAAACAATATGTTCAATATGTAATAAGTATATTGTTAATATTATTATTTATGTAAATAAATACGTTTGTATACAACTACGTACATGCTCAAATTTTTTATTTTCATGTAAATTTAAGTCATGTAATTGGACCATTTCTTAAAATATAAAAATGTAACTAAAATATGGCATGTTTGCGTACTTGTTAGAAAAAAATCAAGTGTTAGCATTTTATTTATTACTGATTTTCAATTTGAAATCTTCTGTTAATGTTCTAGTTCTATAAATCCGTCAAAATAAATATATGCAAATCATTAAAGTTTAATGGTCATATTTTAATTAGGATTGATCTAAGACTTGATAAAGACAAAATAGTGGCAATCAGGTAATGGCTCCAATACCTCAAATCAAAATAGATTTACATCGTTTTATTGATATCGTAACGTAATATGTGAGCTACTTTATTAACGTTTAACTATTATAAATTTTTAAAAGAAAAAGCTTCGGAGAGATTAATTTATTTACAATTTCTTCATTTCTTGTACACTTCTTGTAAACTCAAATGTGTTCCATTAAATTAATAAAATACATTACTGTTACGTCAATGGACTATGAATTCCAAAATGTGTCCAGAGATGGCGTTACCAGTACTAAATCTTAAACTAAACAGCCAAGTTAGTTTGGGCTTATAAAGATGGATCTAGAATTTTACGAGAAGAGCCAGGAATATTCAAGAAAATTCTAGACAGCACATAGATGGATATATCTGGCACACAATGGGTCCAGGAGCTCAGTATTGATTTGAAATTGTAGGAGTAAAGAAGAAATAAGTTAGAGACTGAAGTAGTGATTTCTGAGTAATTATTTGTGGTTATAACCAAGTCATTCATTAAGTATTTGTTGTTAATTTATTAATTAGTTAATAAAGTAGTGATTAAGTGTTACCAGAAGTTTTAGAAAACGATTTCACGGTTTGAGGTGTTTCTGAGGATGGCAAATACGTAACAATACTGTAAAGAGAAAGCTGCTACAAAATGGTTTCCCTTCTCCTCTATTCGTATATGTTTGTCCAATTTTATTCAGACTACAAATGTCGTTACCTGTATGAGTATTAACAGAATTGCAAATAAGATAAGAAACAATTGATTAATTAAGTAATAACAATAAAGTTTAACATTTAAGCATTAATAAAAACCCGTAAAAAAGAAGAAAATGAAGGTTGCTTATTGAATTTTTTCTTATAAATCGTTTCATATTGTATTTGTTATTTGTTAATCCAGGTGACATTATTTGTAATCTGATTAAAATTTCAGACACATTTATATACATATTAAAGTAGATTTATGTGTATTGTATTTTATTTATTTAATGGAACACGTTTGAACGCATTTTTTAAGACACAAAGTTTGTAAATAAATTTTGGTTTTTTCTTCTAAACATTTTTAATCATTAAAAAGTTCTGTTTAAAAATCGTAAAAGGTGGTTTGCTTCATCAATTTAAGAGAAGATTCTTCACAGAAAGGTCTTCTATGAGTAGAAAGTGTTTACCAAATTTTACTTCTCTAACTTAAAAATCAATCTCCAGAAAATACTGTAAAATGAGATTTTGATGCACTCTTTGGATGATGTAACTTGACAGGAAGGGATGATTTCAAAAAAGTTTATGTGAGAAATCTCTACTTAACTTTGCTCAAGGAATCTACCTAACAAATATATGCTCCTAGTTTTGAAACATGATGTATATGGATTAATAAGATAGAAATAAATATTTAGTTTAAGTCAAGGTGTTATCTCAAAATACAAAAAAGAAAATCAAAACTATTGGGATGTAAATGAAATCTGGCTCACCCCCTCTATTTACATTGTTTATAGAAATAAATTGATGACATTTTAATATGTTGTTACCCACATAAAATTGCATTAGAAGACAATATTATCAATTTTCATGCACTTCCGGTTTCGCCGGAAATTACCCCAACTTTCTTACTTTAAATGGAACATTGTATATTTTTACATTTTTGGAATCTATGGTGAATTCTGAATATAACCGGTGTGAACTTGGCAGCCAAAAGTTAGCAGCCAAAATGTCGGAAACAGCCGAAGGTTCAGGGGCGTGCGTCCAGAATAAAATAGGTGCTAATAATTTTAGAAAATGTAACTATTCATTTTATTTATCAAATAATTAACCCGCCACCCATTTTTGAAAATTGATTTAATTATTTCACCAATAATATCCCCAAGGCAATAAAATGCTTAAAACGAAGAAAGTGTGTTAAATTTTCGTAATTCATAAACTCAGCAAAAATTAATTATTGTTCTTAACGCTTCATACGGTAATCGTTCAAGGGGTTGAAATGCACCCCTAATAAACATAAAAAAAGATATGCGGCAAACGACTTAGCATTCAATACTTATTGTAAGTAGAAGGTAACATACGAAATAACTAAAAAAGGTTTAATTGACAGGTTCAAGGATGCGAAATACACCCTCGATTAAAACAAACATTTTTAAAGTAGCTGAACAAAACGAGTTATCATCTTCAAATTAATTGAGAATATATAAATTAATACAAGAAACGACACATTAAAATATCATTTACTTGCAAGCCGTCCAAGGGTGTGAAATGAACCCTCGAATGAAATCAATATTTACAAAGTACACGAACAGAAGGAGTTATCACTTTGAAATTTATACAGAATGTACAAATTATTATAAGAAACGACACGTTAAAATATCATTTACTTGCAAGCCGTCCAAGTGCGCGAATTGCACCCTCGAATGAAATCAATATTTACAAAGTACGTAAACAAAATTAGTTATCACATTGAAATTTATACGGAATGTACAAATTATTATAACAAACTATGCATTATAATGCCATTCACTTGCAAGCCGTCCAAGGGTGTGAAATGCACCCTCAAATGAATTTAATATTTACAAAGTACATGAACAAAATGAGTTATCACTTTGAAATTAATACGGGATGTACAAATTATCATAAGAAACGACATATTAAAATATCATTTACTTGCAAGCCGTCCAAGGGTGCGAAATGCACCCTCGAATGAAATCAATATTTACAAAGTACATGAACAAAATTAATTATCACTTTGAAATTTATACGGAATGTACAACTTATTATAAGAAACGATACAATAAAATATCATTTACTTGCAAGCCGTCCAAGGGTGCGAAATGCACCCTCGAATGAAATCAATATTTACAAAGTACATGAACAAAATGAGTTATCACTTTGAAATTCATAAGGAATGCACAAATTATTATAACAAGCAACGCGTTATAATGCCATTCACTTGCAAGCCGTCCAAGGGTGTGAAATGCACCCTCAAATGAATTTAATATTTACAAAGTACATGAACAAAATGAGTTATCACTTTGAAATTAATACGGGATGTACAAATTATCATAAGAAACGACACATTAAAATATCATTTACTTGCAAGCCGTCCAAGGGTGCGAAATGCACCCTCGAATGAAATCAATATTTACAAAGTACATGAACAAAATTAATTATCACTTTGAAATTTATACGGAATGTACAACTTATTATAAGAAACGATACAATAAAATATCATTTACTTGCAAGCCGTCCAAGGGTGCGAAATGCACCCTCGAATGAAATCAATATTTACAAAGTACATGAACAAAATGAGTTATCACTTTGAAATTCATAAGGAATGCACAAATTATTATAACAAGCAACGCGTTATAATGCCATTCACTTGCAAGCCGTCCAAGGGTTCGAAATCCACCCTCAAATGAAATCAATATATACAAAGTACATGAACAAAATTAGTTATCACTTTGAAATTTCTACAGAATGTACAAATTATTATAAGAAACGACATTTTAAAATATCATTTACTTGCAAGCCATCCAAGGGTGCGAAACGCACCCTCGAATGAAATCAATATTTACAAAGTACATGAACAAAATGAGTTATCACTTTGAAATTTATACGGAATGTACAAATTATTATAACAAACTACGCACTATGATGCCATTCACTTGCAAGCCGTCCAAGGGTGTGAAATGCACCCTCGAATGAAATAAATATTTACAAAGTACATGAATAAAATGAGTTATCACTTTGAAATTTATACGGAATGTACAAATTATTATAAGAAACGACACATTAAAATATCAGTTACTTGCAAGCCGTCCAAGGGTGCGAAATGCACCCTCGAATGAAATCAATATTTACAAAGTACATGAAGAAAACGAGTTATCACTTTGAAATTCATACGGAATGTACAAATTATTATAACAAGTGACGCATTGTAATGCCATTCACTTGCAAGCCGTCCAAGGGTGTGAAATGCACCCTCGAATGAAATCAATATTTACGAAGTACATGAAGAAAACGAGTTATCACTTTGAAATTCATACGGAATGTACAAATTATTATAACAAGCGACGCATTATAATGTCATTCACTTGCAAGCCGTCCAAGGGTGTGAAATGCACCCTCGAATGAAATCAATATTTACAAAGTACATGAAGAAAACAAGTTATCACTTTGAAATTCATACAGAATATACAAATTATTATAAGAAACGACACAATAAAATATCATTTACTTGCAAGCCGTCCAAGGGTGCGAAAAGCACCCTCGAATGAAATCAATATTTACAAAGTACATTAACAAAATTAGTTATCACTTTGAAATTTATACGGAATGTACAAATTATTATAAGAAACGACACATTAAAATATCATTTACTTGCAAGCCGTCCAAGAGTGCGAAATGCACCCTCGAATGAAATCAATATTTTCATAGTCCATGAACAAAACAAGTTATCATTTTAAGACTCATAAGGAATGTACAAATTATTAAAACGTACCACGCATTATAATGTCATTTACTTGCAAGCCGCCCAAGGGTTCAAGATTCTCAAAGTATATTAACAAAATGAGTTATCATCTTAAAATTAATAGGATATGTATAAATCAACATAGGAAACGACATATTAAAATACCATTTACTTGCAAGTTGTCCAAGGTTGGCGAATCTATCCTTGAATGAAATCAATATTTTCAAAGCAGATGAACAAATCGAGTTATCATCTTGAGGTTAATAGGTAAGGTATAAATTAATATAAATAACGACACATTAAAATATCATTTACTTGCAATCCGTCCAAGGGTGCGAAATCCACCCTAGAATGAAATCTATATTTTCATAGTCCATGAACAAAACGAGTTATCATCTTGAAACTCATACGGAATGAAAAAAATCATTATATCAAACTACGCATTTTATTGCCATTTACTTGCAATCCGTCCAAGGGTGCGAATTCACCCTTGAATGAAATCAATATTTTCATAGTCCATGAACAAAACGAGTTATCATCTTGAAACTCATACGAAATGAAAAAATCATTATATCAAACTACGCATTTTATTGCCATTTACTTGCAAGCCGTCCAAGGGTGCGAATTCACCCTTGAATGAAATCAATATTTTCAAAGCACATGAACAATTCGAGTTATCATTTTGAGATTAATAGGTAATGTATAAGAAACCATTCATTAAAATATCATTTACTTGCAATCCATCCAAGGGTACGAAATCCATCCTCGAATGAAATCCACAGTTTGATAGTCCATGAACAAAACGATTTATCATATTGAAACTCATACGGAATGACCAAATCATTATAATAAACCACACATTTTAATGCCATTTACTTGCAAGCCGTCTAAGCGTGCGAATCGACCCTCGAATGAAATCAATATGTTCAAAGCACATGAACAAAACGAGTTATCTTGAGATTAATAGGTAAGTAACGATTGACCGATTTCCGTCGAGTAATATTGCGAAAATTTTTGAAATGTGTATAATAGCAAGTCTCTATAAAATACTATCTAGCAACCAATATGGATTTTGAGAAAACATTAATGCTGAGGATGCAATATTTGCGGTTACAAAAATATTATATAACTTTGTGGATAGTGGTTAGAAACAGATTGCATTATATTTTTCGATTTAACCAAGGCGTTTGATATGGTGTCACACGATATATTAATTAACAAACTAGAAGATTATGGAATACGGGGAATCCCAAAAAAACCTTTTCAGAAGTTATCTGGTAGATTGAGAAACCTGTCTCAAAATCGGTGAAGCAAAAAGTTGTGTCAAGAACACACCATTTGGTATTCCACAAGGTACAGTTCTTGGACCTGTACTATTTAATGTATATGTAAATGAATTGCTATATTTTGAGGTAAAATAGTTGCTTAAGCCAATGACGCTGTTCTTTTGATCCAGGAGTTCTCCTGGGAGGCGGTGTTTTATAAAGCGGTGGTAGAATTTTTAAAAGTACAACAGTGGCTTTCCGAAAATTTATTAACATTAGACATAAATAAAACAAAATTAATGTATTCAGTCTCTATGACAAGTATATTCCACAAATTACTACTCTAAACCTACATACTTTGAATTTCAAAGTGATAACTCGTTTTCTTCATGTACTTTGTATATATTGATATCATACGAGGCTGCATTTCGCACCCTTGGACGGCTTGCAAGTAAATGATATGTTAATGTGTCGTTTCTTATAATAATTTGTACAATCCGTATAAATTTCAAAGTGATAACTCGTTTTCTTCATGTACTTTGTAAATACTGACTTCATTCGAGGGTGCATTTCACACCCTTGGACGGCTTCCAAGTGAATGGCATTACAATGCATCACTTGTTATAATAATTTGTACATTCCGTATGAATTTCAAAGTGATAACTCGTTTTCTTCATGTACTTTGTGAATATAGATTTCATTCGAGGGTGCATTTCACACCCTTGGACGGCTTGCAAGTGAATGGCATTACAATGCGTCGCTTGTTATAATAATTTGTACATTCCGTATGAATTTCAAAGTGATAACTCGTTTTCTTCATGTACTTTGTAAATATTGATTTCATTCGAGGGTGCCTTTCGCACCCTTGGACGATTTGCAAGTAAATGATATTTTAATGTATCGTTTCTTATAATAATTTGTATATTCCGTATAAATTTTAAAGTGATAACTAATTTTGTTCATGTACTTTGTAAATATTGATTTCATTCGAGGGTGCATTTCGCACCCTTGGACGGCTTGCAAGTAAATGATATTTTAATGTGTCATTTCTTATAATAATTTGTACACTCTGTATGAATTTCAAAGTGATAACTCGTTTTCTTCATGTACTTTGTGAATATAGATTTCATTCGAGGGTGCATTTCACACCCTTGGATGGCTTGCAAGTGAATGGCATTACAATGCGTCGCTTGTTATAATAATTTGTACATTCCGTATGAATTTTAAAGTGATAACTCGTTTTTTTCATGTACTTTGTAAACATTGATTTCATTCGAGGGTGCCTTTCGCACCCTTGGACGGCTTGCAAGTAAATGATATTTTAGTGTATAGTTTCTTATAATAATTTGTACATTCCGTATAAATTTCAAAGTGATAACTAACTTTGTTCATGTACTTTGTAAATATTGATTTCATTCGAGTGTGCATTTCGCACCCTTGGACGGCTTGCAAGTAAATGATATTTTAATGCGTCGTTTCTTATGATAATTTGTACATTCTGTATTAATTTCAAAGTGATAACTCATTTTGTTCATATACTTTGTAAATATTGAATTCATTCGAGGATGCATTTCACAACCTTGGACGGCTTGCAAGTGAATGGCATTATAATGCATAGTTTGTTATAATAATTTGTGCATTCCGTATGAATTTCAAAGTGATAACTCATTTTGTTCATGTACTTTGTAAATATTGATTTCATTCGAGGGTGCATTTCGCACCCTTGGACGGCTTGCAAGTAAATGATATTTTATTGTATCGTTTCTTATAATAAGTTGTACATTCCGTATAAATTTCAAAGTGATAATTAATTTTGTTCATGTACTTTGTAAATATTGATTTCATTCGAGGGTGCATATCGCACCCTTGGACGGCTTGCAAGTAAATGCTATTTTAATGTGTCGTTTCTTATGATAATTTGTACATTCCGTATTAATTTCAAAGTGATAACTCATTTTGTTCATGTACTTTGTAAATATTAAATTCATTTGAGGGTGCATTTCACACCCTTGGACGGCTTGCAAGTGAATGGCATTATAATGCATAGTTTGTTGTAATAATTTGTACATTCCGTATAAATTTCAATGTAATAACTAATTTTGTTCATGTACTTTGTAAATATTGATTTCATTCGAGGGTGCAATTCGCACCCTTGGACGGCTTGCAAGTAAATGATATTTTAACGTGTCGTTTCTTATAATAATTTGTACATTCTGTATAAATTTCAAAGTGATAACTCGTTTTGTTCATGTACTTTGTAAATATTGATTTCATTCGAGGGTTCATTTCACACCCTTGGACGGCTTGCAAGTAAATGATATTTTAATGTGTCGTTTCTTGTATTAATTTATATATTCTCAATTAATTTGAAGATGATAACTCGTTTTGTTCAGCTACTTTAAAAATGTTTGTTTTAATCGAGGGTGTATTTCGCATCCTTGAACCTGTCAATTAAACCTTTTTTAGTTATTTCATATGTTACCTTCTACTTACAATAAGTATTGAATGCTAAGTCGTTTGCCGCATATCTTTTTTTATGTTCATTAGGGGTGCATTTCAACCCCTTGAACGATTACCGTATGAAGCGTTAAGAACAATAATTAATTTTTGCTGAGTTTATGAATTACGAAAATTTAACACACTTTCTTCGTTTTAAGCATTTTATTGCCTTGGGGATATTTTTGGTGAAATAATTAAATCAATTTTCAAAAATGGGTGGCGGGTTAATTATTTGATAAATAAAATGAACAGCTACATTTTCTAAAATTATTAGCACCTATTTTATTCTGGACGCACGTCCCTGAACCTTCGGCTGTTTCCGACATTTTAGCTGCTAACTTTTGGCTGCCAAGTTCACACCGGTCTGAATATAACAGTATACATATTTCTTAAATTTTTTATTTATTTCTTTTTTTAACGAAAATTTTAATTTTTAATTTAGAATGCTGTGATTTAAAAAATATATTTCTGGCGGGGTTTCTTACTATTGTAAAAATTTAATTACTCTTTTATTATAAATATTCTCTTACATAGGAGCATTCAACGGTGCGAAAATGGGTTTTTCTAGAAAATGCATATTTGTGAAATCTCAAAATGGTGGCTCATCATATTTTGAAGATATATCTTTTTACGATTACAGCGATACCCATAACTTCCATAGAAATTCACAGTAGAAAAATCAAAAGTCTTCTAAATTATTATAATGTACTTCACAAAACCCGACACAATGTAGTATGCTGTGAAAACAATTATCTCAAATAAAGTTATTCATTTAAAATTTCCGTCAAAATAGTTATCAAGTAAACAATGGCTATACTAGAATTGTAATCGTAATTTAAGTATACTAGTCACGACAGGTATTTTAAATAAATAATTTTATTTAAGATAATTCTTTCACAGCACACTATTTTGTATATCGGGTTTTGTGTATTATATTATAAATATCTATTTATTTAGAAGAATTTTGATTATTCTACTGTGAATACTTATTGAATTACTAAGTTGTGGATATCACTGTACTTGTAAAAAAGATGTATTTTCTAAATATCGATGAGCCACCATTTTGAGATTTGACAAATATGCATTTTTTAGAAAAACCGATTTTCTCACTTTTGAAGGCTCCCATATAAGAGAGTATTTATCATCAAACAGTCATTAAATTTTTGCAATAGTAAGAAATCCCGTTAGAAATACTTTTTGTTGTAAATTACAGCACAAAATGAAAAATAAAAATTTCGTTAAAAAAAAAGAAGTAAATATAAAATCAAAGAAAAACGTATACTGTTATATTCAGAATTCACTATAGATTCCAAAAATGTAAAATATATACGGTGTTCCATTTAAAATAATAACGTTGGGGTAATTTTCGATGAAACCGGAAGTGCATAAAGAGTGAAAATACCCTCTCTTTATTAGAAGGCGTTTTATGTGACGAAGACGAAGAAATTTTATGTGTATTTCAACATAGTAAAATTTCATCAATTTATTCCTATAAACAATGACAATAGAGGGGGCGAGCCAGATTTCATTTACACCCGGTATAAACATGATTTCCACAAATAAATGATGATTGTAATGGTAGGGATTGATAATAAACAACAATAATACTATGTAATAGATAAAAAATTCTGCAATGGACCGATAAGTAGGTAATAAGAACAAAGATATGTAAACTACTTAATTCCATTTCTTATGTTTGCTATTAAGATATATGCATATCGTTGCCACACCCCATATTAAAACAATATCCTTATTTGATGAAAGTATAATAATATTTATCTACCATTACCGAATTCAATTTTTTTAATTACTAAACAAACAAATACAGAACAAGTTTTTTTTCCTGACAAGCTCTATTTAAGTTACTTTATGTACATACTTTTTTGAAAGACATTTTTAGAAGTAGATAGACATGAAATTATACATTATTTAGTATCTAGATATACATTATATTAAATTATAAATTATTTAATACCTTTTATGCTTATTATTGATTATTTTGCTTTAAATTTGTTACTGGAAAAAATGGAATTCAATATTTCACAAAGAAATAATAATAATAATAATAATAATATTTCATTCACCACTAAGATACAGAAATGTAATGCAAATCAAATTTTATAATAGAGTATATACAAACAGTTTAATAATACAGGACATACAATACGTAACATATGAGGCAAATATTTGGAGTATAAAACTGAATTAAATACTAAAATATATAAATACATTAAATTATCAGAATAGGATGCCTCTAAGGTTATTTGTTTAAAAATTCATTTATGCTATAGAAATCTGAAAGCAAATTTTTGACTGCATTTTTCTAGGTATTATTTTATCAATTAAACTTACAGAATATCCATTATTCGCAGTTATTTCCTTAATGCCATAAGTAATGGAAAAGACAAATATTAATATTACTTATGGCATGCTGACAAGAAAATAACAAGTTCGGAAACGGTCTATGTCTAGTGAGGAATTGACAAATAACACAGTCCCACAAAAAAAAAATTTCTGACCTGGCAATGAGACGAGTATATCCTTATGTATTTTTGATCGCTGATTCCGAATCCGGGTCACAAAAAGTCGTACACCCCCAAAAAAAAATTTCAGAGCCAAAAAAAACACCCCCTGAATCGTTTTGTTTAATATTTTCGGGAAAAATTGAATGTATTACAATAAAAATAAAGGTGAATTGCAGCATTCACCCTATCGATATGAAACGCACCCCCATAGAGGGTGAGAACCACCCTCATCTGCCACCAAACCAATTGATAACGACAATGACTGAAAAACATCTAAAAATGTTTAAGTTTCGTTAGGTTTGCAATAAACTGACGTAGAATTCACGTAATACCCCAAAACTACCCCTATAGCATTATGAAAAACAACCCTTAACTTCAATTACAGAAAAAAAGAAAGGAAAAAAACATAAAATTTGATAACGATTTCATTATATGGATGTTCTTATTTGCAGAGATCCTTATGGCTAGGATATTAGCAGTAATTTGTCACCAATCTTAACACCATTTGGGTATAAAACGCATCCCTGAAGGGGGTGAGAAGTACTCTTACGTTAGTAGCTTTTAATTCTTCTTTTTTAAATCTTTTTCTTATGGTATCCTTTAACTTTATTTTCCAACGATCTTCTTACTGACTGTCGTTTGTGTTGTTCTCTCGTGTCTCTTTTCGGAGACCAACAGTAGTCTGCTATCATGTGAAGTTAAGGGTTGTTTTTCATAACGATATAGGGGTAGTTTTGGGGTATTATGTGAATTCTACGTCACACAGTGGACGGAAACGCCAAAAAGCTGGCCAAACTTAAAAAAATGAAGATTTTTTTTTTGAAATGGAAACGTTTTAAATCCTTGTAGTGATACCCCTAGCATTAGAAATGACCATTAATACCGGTCCGGGTTCACTACCTGAGCGAGGAAATTACTTATTGTCCGACCGTGCAGCGCATCACTTCGGCAGCTCGCAACGATTCAAAAATCGATAAATTTTGTCTGCTGCGTAAAAATTCTCAAAGTGCAGTTTTCTGTGTCATAAAAATGGATTCTGCATCAGAAAGTAAGTACAATTAAAATATCTCAGTATCAGATCAGTTTATTTATATGGTAATTAGTAAATAATTATCGAAGTGGAGTGCATTTTTGTACATGCAACGATTCATAAACTCCACAAAAAAAGCCATAAGTTACGCGGTTGGTGATGGTTGGTCTTGAAACTTATTGGAATGTGTTCATTGAACATTTTTTCGAAAGTGTATAAAAAATTAGCTGCATCTTTTTTGCATCTTTGCGAGATATTGACCAAATTGTGCGCGAATGCACGGATGCATGCACATTCGTGCACCATAAAGTGGACTCCTTTTGAATGCGTTCTCATGAAACGTCAATTTTGCACAACATTAATGTTTTTTACGTCAATAACAGTGAAATAATGTTTCATTAAACCGAAAATAATAACTGAAAAATAGAGAAAATACATTTTTTAACTGTAAAGTATCGCTGATATACAGTAAATCTATACTGTTTATGAGTGAATTTTTCATTGCTTCTCACGTGTTAGAATTTAACATGGAAACTTTGGAGACAATAAGATTCCATTCCTCTGCATTCAGGTAGCGGAAAGCGAAATATATATATATATATATATATATATATATATATATATATATATATATATATATATATATATATATATATATATATATATATATATATATATATATATATATATATATATATATATATATATATATATATATATATATATATATATATAAAATATATTATTATAAATTGTTGTACATTTTATAATAAAATTAAAATGATTAAAATAACATGAAATATTAAAACGATCAAAGAAAAGTATGTATGTATGTATGTATGTATACATACATACATACATACATACATACTTTTCTTTGATCTTAAATATGATTTGAAGAAAACAACTACTCAGCGGGCAAATACCCCGACCTGCATTGGATTACATCTTCAAATCATGATAGATCGATAGATAATATCATTTGTCAATTCCTAACCAGACATAGACCGGTTTCGAACTTATTTGTTCTCCTCAGTATGCCATAGGTTATGGAACAGACAAATGATAGTGGCCAACCTGCTAGTCATATACTGACTAAGGTAAATTGAGTAGTAGTGAGAGGTATGTGAAACTTCTCATATGGTCCAAATGCTACTATCCGACCGACATCATAGATGTCTCTGTGGCGGATAGCGACTTGCGAAGCACGTACCGAGAGCGGCGACCCTAGCCCAAGTGGACTAAACTGATGTTATTAAATATGATTTGAAGGAAACAACTACTCAGCGGGCAAATACCCCGACCTACATTGGATTACATCTTCAAATCATGATAGATCATATTTACATCATATTTAAGAACAGTAGTTTAGTCCACCTGTAAAAATGCAGCGATAATTGGCGATTTTTGGTATGTTTTGGGCGGATTTCATGGCCGCCATTTTGTTTTTTTCAAAATTCAACTTCGGATTCTTGATCAGCGACACAAAAATCCCCTGTATGCACAATTTCAGTAAAATAGCTCAATGCCTTTATAGTTTGGCCAGCTTTTCGGCGTTTCCGTCCACTGTGCGTCAGTTTATTGCAAACCTAACGAAACTTAAACATTTTTAAATGTTTTTCAGTCATTGTCGTTATCAATTGGTTTGGTGGCAGATGAGGGTGGTTCTCACCCTCTATGGGGGTGCCTTTCATACCGATAGGGTGAACGCTGTAATTTACCTTTATTTTTATCGTAATACATTCAATTTTTCCCGAAAATATTAAACAAAACGATTGATTAAAATAATAACATCATTTTCAGAGCGTTATCTCATATATACCCTATTCAGGGAGTGTTTTTTGGCTCTAAAATTTTTTTTTGGGGGTGTACGACTGTTTATGACCCCGGATTCCGAACCAGCGATCAAAAATACATAAGGATATACTCGTCTCGTTGCTAGGTCAGAATTTTTTTTTGTGGGGCTGTGTAATCTTAGCTACCAAACAAGACTTGCAGGTTTAATTCAACGCAGGTCGGGGCTTTGTCTGCTGAGTAGTTGTTTTCTTATTCAGTATATACTTTAGCCCACCAGGGTTAGAGGTCGCAGCACTTGGTACCTGCTTTGCAGGTCGTTATCAGTCACAAAGACATCAGAGATGTCTGATGGGTAGCAGTACTTATCAACAGAGGGATACACTTATCACTCACTATGTCTGTCTTGCATAGTCTGCTTTAGACTAGCCTGGTTTGCTATTATTATTTGTCGTTTTTATTATGACATACCGACGAGAACATAACAAGGTCGAAACCGGTCTATGTCTATTGAGGAATTGACAAATGATCTTAGCTACCAAACAAGATTTGCAGGTTTAATTCAACGCAGGTCGAGGCTTTTGTCCGCTGAGTAGTTGTTTCCGGTAAATCTTATTCAACTTGTTTACATATTGAATCTGTCTCCCAATCAAGGATATTTCTCAAGTATTCTCAATCAGGCAATTATGATACTAGTTTATAAAAAAAGGATGTCCCTAGATATTGAAAACCATAGACAAATCTCTAATTAAATATTTTATCTAAAATCCTCGAAAGAATTATTTATAATAGACCGACTTCTTTTCTCGAAAGCAATAATATTCTTATTCATGTATTTGGAGTAGCCGTATTTAAAAAAACAGCATTCTGCTATTTATTGATATATGTTTATGCAAAACTGGATAGAGGTCTATATGTTGTGTTACGCTATTTGACTTATTAAAGAATTTGATACTGTTGATAAATACAGGTTATATCATAAAGTATTTAATGTTGGTCCAAATGGAAACATCCTGGCATGAATCTTGTCATACATGGCGAGCAAAACACTTAAAGTAAAATTAAATGGAGTGAAGTCAAAAGTGCATGATATAACAGTTGGAGTTATTCAAGGCTCTGTTTTAGAACCATTAATATTTATGCTGTGTCAATGATCTACCGAATCATCTCAGCCAAGGTCACCTAACGATGCCTACGATCTCACAGTATACTTGTCAGCAGAAACACCTGAGAAACTGCAAGAATTACTTAATTATGTACTTTAAGAGGTTAGTTCAAGGTCCTGGAGAGAAAAATTTATACCAAATGACAAAAAGACGGTACTCATAAACTTTTATATGCAAAGACCGTTGCCGCATAATATAAACTTATCTGATAATATTGACTTATCAAACAGTTATAAATTTCTGGATACACATTTAGATGCTACACTGGTGATTTCTGTTAAAATGCCTCATACAAGTTGTATATAATGTATTTAATGTTGAATAAATGTTTTAAATTGGAAAAAAATGGAAAATTGGTATGGGATTTTCATACTGATCATGTTAGCAACCAGTTGAACAAGGCCTATTTTGTTATCTTATAATGGAAAAGTACCTTAGAGACATCTGGTCTTCTAAATACCTACTATGCACTAGCTTGCTCATATAAATCTTACAACATTATATACAGGGATGTGCAAACGACAGACACATGGTGTTTATTTGTCAGAAAAGGCTTATAGTTAATATGAAATGTATCTAGAGCTGTAAAGAAATATAGGGAAAAATAATGACATTCTTACAACACAGTATATATTTATATTAAAATGCCTTACTCATATTAGAATAAATATGGATCTATTGGAAAAAGAAATAAATATCATTCATACAATACAAGATATCGAGAATTGGCAAGCATACCAACTCATTATACAACAAACTTCAAACACTCCCCACATTGCAATTGCATCATACTCTATAATAGATTACCGCTAGAAATGAGATGAAAAATAATGTAATACAAATAAGTACTAATAAAAATAAAGCAAAAAATTTGCTTTTAGAAGGAGGTTGCTATAGCATAACTGGATTTTTAAACAGAGAACATATAGCATATCCTGATGTATTTATATATTTTAGTATCCAGTTACTCCAAATGTTTATCTCAAATGTTGTATGTTATATGTATGTTCTATATTATTAACCCTTTTGTATTATATTCTATCAGAGTAGCTGGTACTCATAAATTTTCGAATACAAATAGATTTGAATAATAGTTCGAGTACATTTAGTAAAGGTATATTGTTCCAAAGTACCTACCCGAATTTTGCGAGTACTTTTATGTTCGTACAATATGAGTACTGGAGTGTATCGTCGTGTAAATATAAAATAATGTAGGCTTGCTAAGTATACTTGCACAAAAACAAAAATTTAAATAAAAATGATTGTACTTATCAACAATTTAGCATTCAAATTGTTCCACCTTCATTTAACAGAATATAATTAAGTAAAACACTGTTAATTCCGCAATCGTTGCATTGTTTGGGTAGAGATTTAATTAAAGCTGCAAATTACGAAAATCAGAAATACTAAAAAGAAGAAAGGAATAGAAATTTCAGTAAGTACAACAATAAAATTAAAATAATTATAATCAGATACTTTATACATTACTTACGAAAACAGCCAAAGCAATCTTGTACAAAACATAAGTATATCAAATAGATACACATTATAAACAAGGAACGAAAACTGTAATACTACCCCTACGAATCTTAACATGTGGCAACCCTGACAATCTGTGACAGCTACCAGGAAGACGACAAGTTTGTGCTGAAGCCATTGTATTTACAATTTAGAGGACATTTTCGAGTACCTCGAGTACATTTCAAACTGCAACTTACATGTACTCAAGTACGCTTGAAAATATGTACTAATGAGTACAAATACTCGAGTACATTAAGTACTTGAGTACCATTTTCTAGTATTTGTATTCGAGTAACGACCAGCTTTGTAACAGAGCTGTTCAAAGTACCCAATGAAAGTACTTGAAGTATCAAATACCAAGCACCTGACAGAGTATTTGCAACTTCAGTTTTTAAGTACTATGACGTGAAGCAAAGTAATTCAGATACCAAATACTTGTCGAAAGTACTTCAAATAAGTTGTATGTATCATATTTTAAACATTTCATATTATTTGAAGTACTTTAAACTACTTCAAGTAATCTAAAGTATTTGTATTTTTTATTTCTTAAAGTACCTACTACTTTAAATAATTCTCAAAGTATTTCAAGTAATTGTTATAAAATATTTCGAAAGTATTTTAATTACTTGTAATGTATTTCAAGTACCCAAGTATTTTAAGTACTTTAAGATATTTGAAATAACTCAGTGTTAAATCAAAATCTAATCTACGGCTCCATATCTGTACCTGAGAGCTGTAACGGATCAAGTCTCACAACTTAATTTTTAGCAAATTGCTGCTAGAAAATTTCATTTGGGCTTGAATCATAATTTTATAACGACCATAATAAATTAAGCAAGATAATGCCTTATTGGACTATAATGGACGGTAGAGCTTTCAATAACGGGCGACAAGCTAAAAAAATCTCATTTTGAAAAATTTAAACAACCCGTTATGGCTCTCAGGTATAGATATGATGTTTTTAATATGGATAATACTTAAAAATATTGCGTGGCAGGATAGAAGTATCATCGACGATGATGGTGAGTATCATCATTATCATCAACTAAAGATGTAGATCGGTCTGAACACAGCAGCCAGAGTTGGCAGCCAGTATTTCCGAATACCTCCGAGCGCAATATAAAATCATAGAAGTAAGAACGTGTGAGATAAAGTTACAAAAATCTATAAATTCATTTAAAGCTGCCAAAGAACTTACCTAATTTATGTATTTTTTATATGCTAAATTCTCATCTACTTACAATTTTTTTTTAGGGTGGAAAGTGCCCTCAGAATGATAAAAAAATCATATCTCAGAACCTAGACATACAAAGTCGTTGAAATTTTGTGTGAGGATTAGATTTACTTATAGATTAATGATGCTAAATCCTCAGCTACCTACAATTTTTTTTAAGGGCGGAAAGTGCCCTCAGAATGATAGAAAAATCGTATCTCAGAATCTAGACATAAAAATCGTTGAAATTTTGTGTGAAAATTAGATTTACTTATAGATTAATGATGCTAAATCCTCATCTACTTACAATTTTTTTTAACAGGTTAATGATACTAAATCCCCATCCACTTACAATTTTTTTTAAGGGTGGAAAGTGCCCTCAGAATGATAAAAAAAATCGTATCTCAGAATCTAGACATACAAAATCGTTGAAATTTTGTGTGAGGATTAGATTTACTTATAGATTAATGATACTAAATCCCCATCTACTTACAATTTTTTTTAAGGGTGGAAAGTGCCCTCAGAATGATAAAAAAATCATATCTCAGAACTTAGACATTCAAAGTCGTTGAAATTTTGTGTGAGGATTAGATTTACTTATAGATAAATGATACTAAATCCCCATCCACTTACAATTTTTTTAAGGGTGGAAAGTGCCCTCAGAATGATAATAAAATCATATATCAGAACCTAGACATACAAGATCGTTGAAATTTTGTGTGAGGATTAGATTTACTTACAGATTAATGATACTAAATCCCCATCCACTTACAATTTTTTTAAGGGTGGACAGTGCCCATAGAATGATAAAAAAAATCATATCTCAGAATCTAGACATACAAAATCGTTGAAATTTTGTGTGAGGATTAGACCACAATAAAATATATTGTTAATGAAGAGTTATAAATCAGGGCTACCATATCAAGCTAATATAATATATTTCACAAATATTTAAATAAAGCTGATCTAAACTGAAATTTTGTACAAATTTTAACTCTTAAAATAGGATTAGGATAAATTTGGCAGTCTGACATTTGAAATGTCTAATTTACCTACCTAGCTATAAAAATGTCAATATGTGTGAAGAATAAATTTGGCAGTTTGAAATTTGAAATGTTTAAACTAGTTACAAAAATGTAAATACATCAATACAGGAAGAAATTATTAAAAAATACTAGACGAATTATTATTGACCGTATCGAATGATACTGAAAATAATAAATTAATTATTTAAAATTTTATTGAAACAATACAAGGTACGCTTTAAAAATTTTATTGATGTAAGGCAAGAATTAAATTAGAATTCTTTTTTAGATCAGGATAATTTCACTGGTATAAGAATATTATGTGCTGGCCACATCAGATGTTTTAAATAATGTCACATGTATTTTTCATTCACTTTCCACCCTTAAAAAAAATTGTAAGTAGATGAGGATTTAGCATCATTAATCTATAAGTAAATCTAATCCTCATACAAAATTTCAACAATTTTGTATGTCTAGATTCTGATATGATTTTTTTATCATTCCGAGGGCACTTTCCACCCTTAAAAAAAAATTGTAAGTAGATGAGGATTTAGCATCATTAATCTATAGGTAAATCTAATTTTCACACAAAATTACAACGATTTTGTATGTCTAGATTCTGAGATATGATTTTTTTATCATTCTGAGGGCACCTTCCACCCTTCAAAAAAAATTGTAAGTGGATGGGAATTTAGTGTCATTAATCTATAAGTAAATCAAATCCTCACACAAAATTTCAACGATTTTGTATGTCTAGGTTCTGAGATATGATATTTTTATCATTCTGAGGGCACTTTCCACCCTTAAAAAAATTGTAAGTGGATGGGGATTTAGTATCATTAATCTATAAGTAAATTTAATCCTCACACAAAATTTCAACGATTTTGTATGTATAGGTTCTGAGATATGATTTTTTTATCATTCTGAGGGCACTTTCCACCCTTAAAAAAAATTGTAAGTAGGTGAGGATTTAGCATCATTAATCTATAAATAAATCTAATTTTCATACAGAATTTCAACGATTTTGTATGTCTAGATTCTGAGATATGATTTTTTTATCATTCTGAGGGCACTTTCCACCCTTAAAAAAAATTGTAAGTGGATGGGGATTTAGTATCATTAATCTATAAGTAAATCTAATCCTCACACAAAATTTCAACGATTTTGTATGTTTAGGTTCTGAGGTATGATTTTTTTATCATTCTGAAGGCATTTTCCACCCTTAAAAAAAAATTGTAAATAGATGAGGATTTAGCATCATTAATCTATAAGTATATCTAATCCTCACACAAAATTTCAACGATTTTGTATGTCTAGGTTCTGAGATATGATTTTTTTATCATTCTGAGGGCGCTTTCCACCCTTAAAAAAAATTGTAAATAGATGAAGATTTAGCATATAAAAAATATATAAATTAGGTAAGTTCTTTGGCAGCTTTAAATGAATTTATAGCTTTTTGTAACATTATCTCACACGTTCTTACTTCTATGATTTTATATTGCGCTCGGAGGTATTCGGAAAAACTGGCTGCCAACTCTGGCTGCTGTCTTCACACCGGTAAGATGTAGTCGCTTGCATTCTTTCCACTGATAGATCTAAATTTGGTAATGGTATGAAAATGAAAAGTCATCTTTGGACTGGGAATGGAAAAATTTAAAGAATGGATTGATACTTATCCAGATTTTACAAGAAGTAACTCCTCAGGAGTCAATAAAACTGATTTCTTGTGAATGCGCCGATGGTGTAATGCAGGTTGTAGTAGTCGTAAAGCAGGTTTACGTTGCTCAATAATTTGTGGATTCTGACAAATCTTTTACGAATATTGTGGACATATATGAATTGGACAAAGAGAACAGAATAGATAATGAAACAGAAAATGCTTTTGAATATTCCGATGTTAATCTCAAAAAATGACAGATTATGTAGAAAGTCAAATGAATGAACCATTGACTTCAAAACAAATGTAAAATAGCTTAGTGGGCTAGGCCTACTGGAGATACCACAAAAAAAACGCGAGTACTTTATCTCAAGATAGTGTGGAAAAGAGTACAGTGGACTTGACAAAAATTATGTATAGCCACAAAAAACACTAAACTGAGATAATTTCCAGCTATAGTCCGTTAGATGAACAGATAGAATTATGCCCCATCCCATAAATGTGCGCCAAATTCGAATAAAATTTTTCTATTGGTCGTAATTTTAAAACCCATATCATAAGATAAACTTAACTTGATACCTTCTTGACTGTCAAATACGTTTTGGCAAAAAATGTTCGTTTTTTATTTTTACATCACATCATTGAAAAATATACATTTGAAAAAAATTGAGAAAATTCAATTTAAAAAGTTCTTAATTGAATACTAATTTTTGGCCACCCTGTACATTTTTAGGAAATGAAAATGATTCAAAAATATTAATTAGATGTCTCGTAACTAGTATTCACATAAGTTTTTCTTAAAACCCATAATTGTGACTGTGGTGATTTCTTTAATATCCATCTGCAGATGACATTATTTCAACAAAAAATTCATTACATCAAAGTGGTTGGGAGATAGCCAATAATAATATGGGAATGAATAGAGCCTAGAAAGAGGCTTCAAAAAATGTACTGATATACATAGCATTCCATTTAAAAAAAAGGCACTTGGTCCTGTAATTTCGTCTTGGCTCGCCCTGTATGTTCGAAAATAATTTCCAGTTATAGACTTTTTTATGTAGTTTACTTGCAATTTTTTAAAAAATTTCTAGCTATCGTAGAACTCGAGATATCGAGGTCCGACGCACTATTGCCCCACCCTGTATATCTATTCGTTTTTTTTTGTTACAAGTAATAAATAATTTTAACCTCTCATCTAACCTAACCTAATTATTTTAATTCTCCAAAAAAACAAAAAAATTATTTGTAATGTGTGAAACGGGGTTTTGCACCAGAAATTCAACAGGCTTCACCCCAATTTTATCTATTTATTAAACGGACTATAGCCGCCGAAATTGGGTGAATTAAGGGATAAAGAAAGAAGTAGTATTCGACTTTATATAAATATTCAGTGATACATAATTTCGACGCCTATTTCTCCGAAACAGACAACCCTAAAACAAAAATGTACAAAACATTTTTATAGAGAATTTACTCATCTTTAACTTTGATAATTACATGTTTTTCTGTTAAGTTGACACTAACCGAGATATTTGCAAAAATTAAAAAAAAAATATTTTTTCGAATATTTTTTCGAGATGGCAGCAAAAGCTCAACCTCTCAGGGGGTGCAAATTTAGTATGTGCCTTCTGGGACAGAATTAAATAGATTAAAATTGAATCTAGTTTGTTCGTAATTATTTCCGCTTGTAATGTCCTTGCCGATTGACCTAATATATAATTGTTTTTAATTAGGATGTCAAACTGATAATTGATGTAATAAATATATCTGATAGTTTTTTGGGGATTTCGGTCAGATATAACTAATTCTATTATTACTTCCTCACCCCTCAAAGTGAGGAAGGTATGCATTCGTGAACAAAATTTTGAAAATTTTTATTGCATTTCTGAACGAATCTTGACGAATTATGATGACACAAAAATTTTCTGTCTGTCTGTCTGGTTCGAGATAGCAGCTACAGATTTTGAGATAAAGCTTTCAAATTTGGTACACACAATCTAGAGGTCAAGGAAGAGATTGAGTTCGTTGATGAACAAAATCGGTTCTTAAAATTTGAAGTCAAAAAACATATTAGTGACATTTTTGAAACGTCAATTTGAAATGTCAAATTAGTGATATTCGACCAATGTGACTTTTTTGAAACGTTAAAAATTACTTTTTCAAAAAAAAAAAATTAGTAACATTCCACTAATGTGACTTATTTGAAACGTCAAAAATTACTTTTATTACAAACTCCACCATACACCGAGTTTTTTTTGAAACGTCAAAATATGACTTTTTTTGAAACGTAAAAAAAATGTGACTTTCTTGACACGTCAAAAATTACTTTTATTATAAACTCCACCACACGTCGAGTTTTACTACGGTGAGGAAGTTCTGATCCCCAAATAATTGACAGCGGTTTTTTTTTCTAACGGTCTTAACGGCCAAGAAAAGAAAAAAATGTAATAAATATATGCTTTTTTGAGTACGTAACTGTTAAAAAATTACACAACACACACCACAAACACGAAAGATTTATTCGCAAGACGTGCACCAAATCCAAGTACTTTGGCAGAGTAATTGAAGTACCAAATACCAAATACCGAGATTCAAATGTACTTCAAATACGATATTTGAAATAGGTACCTACCAAAAGTATTTCATATACTATTTCAAGTATTATTTTTGGAGTAATAAACAGCTCTGCTCTATACTAACTCTTTTAGCTCAAAGGTTTATTTAATATATATTTTTAATAATTTGTAGGACAGTGCGAACTGAGAAAAAAATTATAAGATGTCACAAATAAATAATATTTAAAACTCATTTTTATTTTAAAAATTTTTAGACGAACATATAAAAATCACAATTAAAATATCCTAAAGTTAAGAAAGTTATGCAGTTTTAAATATTACAAAAATATAAAAAAAATTACATTTTCTGGAAGTTGGAAATCGTTAACCAATATGTTTAAATATTACCAAAATACAGAAAATTGTTCTTTAGATACAGCAACAAATTTTGTTGACACATACAGTAATGAAAATAGAGAGACTGAAATTCGTTTGCAGAATACTTCGTACGGCGAAATATGATTTGAGCAATTCTGTAAGGCCTTAGATTTGCCTTGAAAAAGCCATTTCCTCTCAGTTACACAGCGTGTATTTATTTGAGGTTCTATATGTAAAAAAAAAATTGTAAAAACCTGTCTCGCCAGTTGCTCTGACAATATAAAATCTGTGTAAAGTTCAAATTCATTGTTGGCAACAAACATTCCATGAAAAAAAATTCTTGGGAGGCATATGAAAAACATAAACTAAGTTATAATTATAAATTTAATATTTAAATGAACTTGACTATGCATAATACGTCACAGTCCAAAACATGTACATTTTCTTTGTTATAAATGATTATCAGGCAATATATCTTTTCAGTCTCAACAGGTTTTCCGCAGGCTCATTTGTCAATATCACCTACAGTCGCTCTAAATTTTAAAAGCTCTCTTTTATTGTGGTTTCCCGAAATAGAACATAAATAAGAACTGAAAAAGTAGTTTTATTATATATAAGATATATGTTTTTTCGTGTGAGAAATATTCTTTATTTATACGCATGTCTAGTACCTAATTTCCTAACCGGAAATGATCTATGTGTGGGATATAAATACATACTGATATTATAAAAGTTTTAAGTAAGTATAGTGTATTCTCTATAAGCGCGAAGTTTAGTAAAACATCTTGCGATATTTTACAAAGGCAACACAGCAGCATTACTGTGTGTATAGGGCGGTGCCGACTTTAACGTGAGTTTATGCGCATCATTAATTCAATACTAACAATTATTGTCGCTCTATTGTATCCAAACAACGAAATGATTAAGGGGGCTAATCGAACTAGTGTTTGTAAGGTAATTTTTCAAAATTTATTTCTTCCATACGGTTTGGTCAAATTACACCAAATTTGGAGGATCATTAGTTGAAAGTGTACTAGAGGGTACATGTATATCTATTTTAATTAATTTTCGCTTTATATAGGGAAAATGTATACTGTAAATATAAGTGAAATTTGACCGTGATTAGCTCCTGAATTATGATATCAATCGGTAAAATTCGAGGTAAAATTCATACATGTCTTCTAGAATGAATCTTCATAATTATGCTCAGCAAGTTTCAAACTTTTATTCCGTACTATTTGGTTAAAATGAATTTTCTAAATAAGTATCTTTGTCACTACAAAAGGAGCAAGGAAGTGTTACCTCTATCGGGAATCGCACCTCAATGAAGTCGGTGAATAAAACGTCCAGTGAAGGTATAGTCAAGAGCAAAATTATTCAGCGGCGCATGTATAAAAACTTTCTAGATAGTGACACAGCTATCCGAAGCTTTTTCCCGACTAGGCCCCTTAAGTTTTCCACATTAAAAACCGATTTAACTTGAATGTATTCACGACCGTTACTATACTGGATCGTTGCAGTTCCCAGATTGAATTGTCAATTAAAGTGATTTATGAACGCTGTTGAAATACAGCTCTCAGTCATTGGCGTAACATTGCGGTGGATAAGTGTTATATGTAAAAAACATGTATTAAATAGTGAAAAGTATTTCATAAAGTAAATAGACACACCAATTTTCTTACTACTCGCGGTTTAAAGCTCAATGAATAAAATATTGTGTAAAATTATCATCTAGGAAATAAGTACCTAATGAAAAAAATTATGACAAAAATAACAATAAAACATTATGCACTTCCGTGATTAGTTCAGTAGTAGATTTGCTTAAAGTACCTAAGTAAACATTTAAGGATCGAGGTTGAAACTTCGTTTAAGCCCTTAGTTGCACTTTATTTGGTTTTTTTAAGAAAAACTAAGGTTTATAGCAAAAACCTTATTACAATATAAAACAATAGTCGTAATATTCGCAATATTCATTAAGAGTCACTAGGCAACCAACTATACACCTAATCCAATTTTTTCCCATAAATTTTGTAAATATAAATTTATGCAAAAACGACAGAACTTCCTATATTTTACAACTTCATTCATAACCAAAACTCACAAAATTATGCACAGCTAAGACATGATGACCCTAAAATGAAACATACAGGGTGACTCATTTACCTCGTGTATATCAAAAAATGCACAGAAAAATCATAGTTTTACAAATCACCCTGTGAAATCAATATCAATAATCACAAATGAATGCAATTATGCACACTCGCTGCTGAAGGAACACTCTTCTGACAAAAAAACCTTTCATCCATCCATCCGTTTAAAAGTTAAAACTCATCAAAGTGGACCAATTTTTTAGGCAAACCGCTTCAAAATCAGTTTACATAAGAATATTATCATTTCCTATTGCTAGGGAATGTTTCGATAGGTATTTACAATATAATATTATATCTACGTAAAAGTCGTCTCTAGAATTTATCGCTACCTCCCGATCTTTGGTCATATGATAGGGGTGCCATTTAAAATTCCAAAGTTGCGGTGTATATGAGTGAGGGGGTGGAACATAAAATTCAATCAAAAATGCTCTAAATCTTCTCCCTTGAGAACTAAATCGATATATTTTTTCTCGTCGTGTACACTTCAGAATCAGAGTTATTCTAGGTGACTAATTTTGAAATGAAAGTACTGTATATTAAATTAAGCTTTTGAAAAAAGAAAATTGTTTGATTTTATTTTTATGATTTTTATGTAACGTCAACGAGTGGTTGTTTATAAACTGTTTTTTATAGGTTCAAAACAAAAAAAAGGAAAATTTAGTTTTATAAGCTCGCGAGAGATAAATGAACTATACTCGTAATTTTTCCTATATGCAATGAGATGGCGAGAAAGAACGACTTACCCTGTAGATTATGCAGCAGTCTTCCACGTTGGAGAGGGCCCTCTAATCTTGGGAAATAATCTCTGGTTCGAGAAAGCAGACACGGAAAGAAGTCCACCTAATTATTTAATTATTTAACAGAGTTTAAATGTTAAATTCACACCTCCAATGATATACACAAAGTTAGAGATTAGTTAAAATGGTAATAAATACTATAATCGCGGGAATATTAACAATTATGGGCGTTTTTATATTTTTATGGCGTGCGTCACATTAATTACTGACAAGACCCATGTCACTATGATTTCTGGGAATAGTCGCAAAAAGCCACCTCATTGTGACGGCGTATAAATGCGAGTACACAAAAACTATATGAAATAAAAAGCTGGTATTTTAAGAGCAAAAAATACAAATATGGAACTAAATTAAATGATAGTTATGATTATTATAAAGCAATATTTATTAAGTAAGAAAAAAATAATTAAAACATAGATGAAAACGGAACATAAACATTGTTAATTTTAACTTTAAAATGTTATAAATAAAGTTTCAAATGGTACGCCTATGTCTGCTCGTAATATTTATTATTATTTAGATCATCTATTAATATTAGTAAATTGTTTAGTAATTTGGATTTGCTTCTAACTTACAGCAAAAATAGATAGTTCCTTCTTTCTTTGCTTCTAGTGCAACAGAGCCGCTTAGTTTTGGTAAGAAAATTTATGTATATATCTGACGATTTTTTTGGTAAAATCATTTAGTTATTGTTCTATGCTTGATTCATACTTAACTTCAGGTTAACTTACTACGGTGGCCCTATTTATCATTTTAAATTTCCCCTATAACTTATCTCTTCATCATTGCAACATATCGCATGACAACTGCGCAGTGCTTTAATTGGCATATAATTTTG
Source organism: Rhamnusium bicolor (assembly GCA_029963845.1). Lineage (NCBI taxonomy): Eukaryota > Metazoa > Arthropoda > Insecta > Coleoptera > Cerambycidae > Rhamnusium > Rhamnusium bicolor. The sequence goes on from JANEYF010004223.1 coordinate 1,073,203, forward strand.
ATAAATGATAAACTTTAACTCGGGCGCGTTGTCTTTGCTCTATAACATGGGCGCAGCGCTTGGAAATTATCACAATACTAAACATGCGACGTGTATTGCACATGTTATATTTACAGAAATATAGGGTAGACCATCGAAAATAGTCCCTTCGGGTTTATATGTCATTTTGACTCAACGTTTAACGAACGAATTAAAAAATTTTTATAGACAAAAAAAAGTTATGACAGAAAAACGAAGAGAAAATTTTTTTGTGTTTTTCGAATCAGTATATTTGATATTTTTTTTTGTGGATTATTAATGAGCTCAAAATTTAGCAACTTTGCCAAATTTAAACCTACCTTCTATCTCTTAAGATAAGTGAGTTGCCCATAATGGGGATCCAATTTAAATCAGCCTGCACAGTGTTGAATACTAATAATTAGAATTGGCAAATAGGTCCGCAAGTCACGGGCGGTGCCAGGAAGAAAAATAACCAAATACGTAAGCGAGACTTGTTTACTATTTTAGCAAAGATTAACATTTGATTTTGGTTTATTGATATGCCTCGTGGTATGTACAACGTAATTTATTCCTGTTCGTTGTATTGTTGATAATGTTATTTGTTGTATTTTATTCTTGATATTAATTTAATATATAAAGTAAATACTAGGCATAGAAATGATATTCGTGTACCTTTTTCTAAATTATTAGTCACAAATAAATCACCAAATTATTTAGGACTGAAAATTTTTAATAATTTGCCTGATAATTTAAAAAAATGATACTAATTTATACAAGTTTAAGAAAAAACTGAAATTATTTTTGGTTGATAAATGTTTTTATTCCTTATCTGAGTTTTTTGCTTAGATTAAGTAATATTTATTATTTTTTTGTCTTTTAGATTTTATTGTTTTTGTGTTTACCTACTGACTATTGTTATACAAGTTGAATTGTCCTTAAACAAAATAAATGATTTTGAATTTGAATTTGAAATGTTAGAACTGTCCAAGAGTAAAAAACGGCCATACGCTGACAAAGTGAATAAATTTATCAGTGAATTCCCGGATTTATTCTACAATGGTGCTATAATAATTTGTAAGGTTTGCGAGACAGACCTGATGTGCTTGGACAAACGTGATTGTAGACGTCACGTAAATTCTGTGCAACATAAAACTAAAAAAAAAATGGCGTGCCTTCGACAACACAGTTTATGTTCGATTTACTCTTAATGATTGCCTGTGATGTTCCGCTGCACATACTCGATAAACAACCATTTCAGGAGTTTTGGAATAAACACAATTCCAAGGTGACGTTACTAAGTCGCACAACGTTGCGTAACTATGTACCAACTGTGAGCGAAGACATTGCAATTAAGATCAAATGTGTACTAAAAAAATACACGGATGTAGTTAAGTGTTAATAATAATAATAATAATAATAATACTTTATTCATCCAATAGATCACTTACATGATATAGGACAGGTACGGGGATCAAAACAATTTATACATGTTCACTAAATAAAAAGTCAGAAGTTACTTCAGAACAGACAATTATACACAAAACAAATATAAAATCTAAAATAATTTTACAAATTAAAATGCGATTAATGTATTGACAATAAAATATTGTCATTAAAATTTTACTTTTGATAAAAGATTGTCACAAAAATTTTACTTTTAATTAAAAGTCGTCACTCATATATTCATCTAAAGAGTAGTAGCTTTTACTTCTTAGCTCAGATTTAATTTTAGTTTTAAACTCCCTATCACTGAGTTCTTTATATGAATTTGACAGTTTATTAAACACCTTTATAGCCAAAAATTTAGGACTTTTTTCATATAAAGATAAACGATGACTTGGAATTTCTAAAGTGCCTACACATCTTGTGTTATAATTGTGGTTGAAATTGAGCTTTTTTAAATTTTTTAGTTCGGATTTAGCATAAAGTAGCAAACTTAGTAGAAAAAGACTAGGAAGCGTTAAAATACCTAATTTTTTAAAAATATCCCTGCAACTAGTTCTCCTATTTACCTCTACTATACAACGCACAGCTCTTTTCTGTAATTTGAAAACTCGCGTGGCCTCCGGCGATGAACCCCAAACTATGATTCCGTAATTAATCCTGGAGTTAAAGTATGCATAGTAGTAAGACATCAGAACTGATTGATTGACCACCTCTCGTAGTTGATTTAAGCAATAGCAAGCTGGAGCCACCTTTTTTACAAATTTCGTTAATGTGCACAGTCCATGAGCAGTTAGCCGATATATGCAACCCCAAGAATTTGGTTGACTTGACCTGTTCGATTGAACTCTTATCAATTTTTATGAGGAAGCTATAGTCAAAATTAACTTTACTAGTGTTGAAACACATGAATTTAGATTTGTTTTCATTTAACAATAAATTATTGGCAGTGAACCAGGTGTGTGCTTCGCGCAATTGTTGATTAGCCATGGTTACTAAGGCATTTGTATTAGCTGCACTAACTAGTAAGGATGTGTCATCAGCAAACATTACTGAATTTGGGCTGTTAAAACTATTTACATAAATTATATAAAGTAAGGGCCCTAAGACTGATCCTTGCGGAACTCCCACTGACATTTGTAAAATATTTGATTTGCAATGATCTATTTCAGTATAGTGCTTTCTTCCATAAAGGTAACTCCTAAACCAGTTCAGCGACCGACCGCGCACGCCATATTTCTCCAGTTTATTTAATAGAGAGGCATGGCAAACGAGGTCAAATGCTTTACTTAGATCAAGGAAGATACCTACACATTTATTTCTGTCATCTAATTTATCATATAAAATCGTTAGAAATGTTGTAATTGCAGATATTGTGGAACGACCTTTTCTGAATCCAAATTGGTTGTTGTTAAATAATTCATATTTGTCAAAAAACTTAATTACTCTGGTTGCTATACATTTCTCAAAAATTTTAGAAAAAGAACTTAAAATTGAAATAGGCCGATAATTTTCAATTTCAGTCCTGCTGTTTGATTTAAAAACAGGTATTATTTTTGCAATTTTTAACTTCTCCGGGAAAACACCTTCTGCCAAGGACAAATTAAATATTGTTGTTAATGGTTTACTTATCAGATGTGCACATTTTTTAAGGATATTTACACTTATGTTATCATCACCTGAAGAGTTAGAATTTTTAAGATTTCTTATGATGTCAACTATTTCTAATTCGTTTATAGGATGGCAGAAAAAAGAAGATGCATTAATTTCAATGTTTTCTGTCATATTCTGCTGGCGTACTGCATTTGCCAATGTTTTGGGAATATTATTAAAGTGATTATTAAAAGTGTTACTTACTATTATAGGAACAGTGATGGTTTCATTATGTATATTTAAACTTAGTGACTTGTTAGTATTTTCTTTATTAGGGTTAATGATTTTCCAAGCAGCATTTGATTTATTTTCTGCATTTAGTATCAAATTATTATTGTACATTTTTTTTAGCTTTTTTTATTAACTGTCTGTAAATGGATTTATACTTTTTATAAAATGATTTGATTTCTTCATCTCCACTCAAAGTGAACTGATAGAGGTCTTTTAACTTTTGTGAAGAAATTTTTAGCCCATTTGTCATCCACTTCTTGGTGGCACCAGCACTGGTATTAATTACCTTACTTTTTAGAGGAAATGCCAAATTAAAGTAGTATAAAAAAAGGTTACTAAATTGTTCGTATTTCTCATTAACATTGATGAGAGGATCAATCAAACAGCTCCAATCTTCCTTCGCTAACAGGGTGCAAAAATGAGAGATATTTGCAGGATTATTTAATGCTCGATACTTAATAGTCTTAGAGAAATTTTTTTGAGTATTCAAATTAATAGATATAAGCTGAGCGTTGTGATCACTAATAGCATTATCAATTATACCACTATTATAAATATTTTCAAAATTCACACAAATATTGTCTATGCAATTTTGAATTCTTGTTGGTACTTTAATGAGAGGCTTAATACAGTAAGAATTTAATGTATCCAATAGATCAGTTAAATTATTAGATGGTTTTAAAAAAATTTATATTAAAGTCTCCACAGATGATTATCTTGTGTTTTTTATTATTTTCAATAAGCATACTAATTGCAGTGTTTAATTTCTCTATAAATGTTGTAATGTCCCCATCTGGACTTCTATACAATGTTAAAATTATAACAGATTCATTTGCACTTAAAAAACATCTAAGTCCTACACATTCGAAATGTTTTTCAACAGAGAGATTTTTTTATATAGCTGAGTTCTGTACACTGTATAGTATTCTTAGCGTAAATACAAGTTCCACCATTTTTAAGTGCACTTCTACAAAAGTAACTTTGCAATGTATAACCGTCAATGTTAAGTGACGGTATGTGATTACTATTGGCCCAGTGTTCAGAGACACAGAATATATCACATTTCGAGTGAGCTAAAAATATTTCAAGTTCCAGAAGCTTATTGCTTATACACTGGACATTTTGATGTACTATATTAAATTTATTAGACGAATTTGTGATTCTGTCAGTAATTCCAAATTTGTAATATTGTTCATTATTTCTAACGTGTTTTACATTATCATGGCCTACCTTAACATTATTGTTTACGAAAAAACATGTTTCTGTTTGTATGAACTTGATTTTCGGAGACAAGTGAAGAATTAGGGTCAGGATCACACTCACTTCCATTGTCATCACTGACTGAGAATTCCTCTACACTACGTTCATCATCACCAACTAAGATCGTTTCTGAGCTTTGTAGTTGTGGTATTTGGGGGCATGCTTCCTTACTCAAATCTCGAACTTTTACAAAGGTCAGGTTTTTAGTATTAGATTTCTCTGTTAATTTGAACAGTATTTCTTCAATAAAGTTTTTTATTATTTTTTGTGTTATTAGGTATCACGCTAAGAGAATCCAGATATGCCACATTGCCCTCAGTGTAATGATTAATTCTTTGAATGAATGATCTTAAATTCACATTAAATTTATTTATAAATCTGTTAAAGTTATTACGAACCCTTTCGTCACTGTTAGGCACCGTACTAATAAATATATTTGTGTGGGAACATTGTTTTATTTTAGCACATAGATTTTTAAAACTAGGATAACGCCCAGAGTGAAAGTCATTAAGACCACCAATTATAATCACATAATCAGATGTACTGTAGCTGCTAACAAGTTTGTCCATATTTTCTATCACTTGAGACAATTTAGCATGAGGTTTAATAAATGATTGGACATTGTACTTAGCACCAATCTTACTACTTATTTTGGTATTTACCCCATATCCTAATTCATCAGCCAGTATCAATATATTGTTTTTCATGATGTTATTAACTTTTACACTAAGTTCTTTATTTGGGATAGGATTTTGAGTAATTTTATGACATATATTGTTAACAACAGTCAATTGTGCATTAGTCTGGTCAGTATAACATGCTTCAGTTAGTACTGCTTGAATTTCCTTTTCTGCCATCTCACATACGGTCTGAGTATATCCATTTATGTACCTTTTAGTTGATACGCCACTGCCAGTTGATGTGGAGACGGTTTTATTAATTTTAGTGTTTGTTTGAGTGCTAATGGTTTTTGTAATACTATTTTTTTGGTTCGCGTTTTTCTGGAATTCTTTTAATTGTTTCCTTAGTTCTTGAATAATTTTTTCTTGTTTATTTATTAGACAATTCATTTCTTCCTCTGCTTTTATGGTTTCTTGAATAAACAATTTATGTTCACTTTTTAATTTCTGGATATAATGATCTTTTAGTTCACTATCACTTGATAGATCGTTAATAGTTTTTTCTAATACACTTATTTCATCCTCACCTTCACTAAGATTGCTCACATTTTTGTCTATACAACAAATTATTTTATTTTCTTTAATAAATTGGATACGGCTTTTGAAGCGTGGTAAACAGCTTTTGTGAAATATACTGTGACACTTGGTACACACGTAATGAATAAATTGTTTATTTACACAGCACTTATAGCTAATTATACTAGAGCACCGTGAATTCATTGTATGTTGTCTTTCTAAGATCTACTACTGTTGTACACGTGTACACGTGTTGACGAGACGACAGATTTTAAAAAAAATTCTATTTTAAATGTTATAGTACGTGTACGGGTCCCTCTTAAACCGACATTTCCACTGTTACTCGTTAGCAAAAGACTAACTGAGTGTACTGGCCAAACAATTACGCGGGTGGTGCTGGAGACGTTAGAAAAATTTAACCTGTCAAAAAGTCAAGTGTTGATGTTTGTGACCGATAGTACCGCAACAATGTGTTTGGTAGGCTGTTCTCTTCAAGAACACGGTTGTAGGTTGGTACATGTTACGTATAAAGTGCATGCTTTACACCTTGTGGCAGAAACTATTCGACAAGGTTTTCCAGAGGTAGATGCATTAATAGCAAATACAAAAAAAGTTTTTCTTAAATCTCCTACACGTCTTCGCGCATTTCATAGCAAGTGTCCCGGTATTCCCGAACAACTACAGCCGATTCTTACACGTTGAGGATCATGGTTGCAGGCAGCTTTTTATTATGCTCAATATTTACAACAAATAAAAGCTGTGATACTACAATTCAATCCAGACGAGCCTGCAGCTATTAAGGAAAGCCAGACAAAATTTGAAGACGTTTCTGTTGAAACAGCTTTAAAAATTATTCACAAGAATTATAAAGGATTACATGACGCCAACAAAACTTACAAAACAGTGCGTTGTCGTTAGCGGAGTCACTGCAAATAGTGGACGAAGTTAATCGACTGCTACACTCTATAGGCGACGCAAAAAATGAGCCCGTTGGAAACGTGTGTTAAAGTTAGATACCGGATTTACCAGATTAAGACAAATTTGTGATGGTACTGATGGTGCACTGCAGATCCGTTAAGTGAGTCCAAAGACTATTTTAAGTATGCTTGTATTACATTAATAGATGTCGAACGGTCGTTTTCAAAATATAAACATATTTTTTCACCACATCGAACATTACTCTCGGAGACAACCATAGCAATATGCATGATGCTGCAAAGTTTTTAAAGATCTTTTCCAGTTTGTGATAACCAAGTTAGTTAAGAGGGTAAATTGTGCATAAATTGTTATAAATTGTAACAGTTTATTGCTTTTATTACTAGTTAATTTGTTTTATTACACTTATTATGATGCATACGCCTATGTCCTGCGGCGCATTTTTGCCAACTCTACTAATGATAATGTATTAATTGCTAATGTTCTAAAAGAGTTTGTGACGCCTTCTTGGCGTTTTCGACGGCAGCTCTTCGCCTGGAAGCACTAGGCCGGGGCAAGGAGCCTTTATTGTGTCTAGAAGGTTGAAGGTTAGGCGCCACTTAGTTTTATCAAAAAACTAAGAAAAGGTTCAGCAAAAGAATAAAATAAGAATTTACTGAGATATAGTTGTATAATGATTTAGATAACAGTTAACTCCAAACAATAAAAAATAGATTTAACATTCGAGTAGGTATTTTCCGTTACTCTGACCCCACCGGTAGTACTACCCGCGGTTTACACTTTCGATCTTATTTATTTATTATATAGAGATTACGGTATGGTTAAATTGTCAACAAGAATAATTAAAATAAGAGTACTAGAACAAAAATACTAGACCAACAATCTTCCTGCGACGTTCCCTCCGGTTTTATGAAGTAATTTAATTTAAATCTCGTCCTATCTTGGGTTAATTATATTTATAAAAATTGGGTGGCTCTGACCTGTCTAATTTGGGGTAACTTAACGTCCTGCGGGCACACCATTCACCGATCTATTCCCAAACCATCCAGAAGGGTATATTCTTGGTTGACAATAATTGATATGGCCCTAGACCAGTTACCAGTGGATCACCACAATGCAGCTATGGGTATATAGAGTCGATAACAAAATAAAAAAAGAAAGAAAGGCCGACACATCTAAAAATAGTTATCAGATTTAAATAAATAAAAACTAAAACATCTCATCGCCTACCTTCTATTAAGAATAGCCTTTTCACAAAACTATCAATTAATAATTTATAAACGAGCAACAAAACAATTTTTAATCTCACTGTGGCGACGGGTTCATATATCTACTTTTTTTCTCTAATCGAATCCATGTTCGATATTAATTAATAATGAAAAACTGTTTTAAATGGCATTTCTTAATTCGCGCAGGTGACGTAGATCAGAATGTGCTCGCAGGAATTATCCTTATATTCGACATAATTAGACAACCAAATATACAGGCCTAAGTGTAGTACTTCGCTTTATTAATTCCCATGTCCGTTATTCATTGTTTACAGGGTGAAGTCCGAAAATACGGTTATAAGTTATTTACGTAACAAGACCGGAAACTGATTCTTTACTTGGCGAGCTGGCGATCCCAATAAATACACTTTCCGGGTGTGGAGTATATTTTTGCTGCAGCCGATTTGCTACTCTCAAAACACTTTTTAACTTGAAATTTGATAGATGTCAGACGCTGCAGTCTAGAGTGCTTTTTTAGGCACAGGGTGTCCCAGATAAAATGTTACTACCGATGTCCTTAGTAATTTTCAAGACAAATTCGTAGTTTAAAAATTAATGTGATATAGTTTTTACCAGTAATCCGATGCCGCCAAGAGAGAAACAATTGCACATCAAAATTAAAAAAAAAAATCAAAAAGGCGGATTATTGTACTTTTTATTATAGGGTATTACTGGAACAAATTCCGTATATTCAGGTTTTTTTATATTACCTCCGGTTTGGCCGGAAACGAATTTTTCTTCCAAAAATTTTGATTCTCCCAATATATTTTTGTTGCATTCAACAGACAATTCAATTATTTATCAAAAATGCATAAACCACTTTTGTGATATCTCTAACCGTTTTCTAAATATTGTCACGTGTTTGCTATCCACACAAACACCTATCCTCGTAGATTCGTTGATTGAAAGTCCAGGTAACACTTACTCACTACTTTATTTACTAATTAACAATTAATAACAATAGATTAATTAATGTCTTAACTATAATCACAACAAAACACTTATAAGTCTCTTTCTCATTACTTCTTTACTCGTTCACGTTCGACTTAAGATTAAATCTCGGCCCACCGTGCGTCTTATTTATACATCCATTCTCCCGGTCTAGAGCACTCCAGAATATTCCCGGCCGTTCGTGTACAATTCCAGCCTAATCTAACCAGTCTGCACAGTCCAGTGGCGTAACAATATTAATGACTCTTTGACTTTATCTTCGTACCTACCATACAGCACGAAATTTAAGTAACATCGCAATTTAGCCGTAGTGAAGACGACTTGTGTTAGAAATAATACCATTATTGGCCCTAATGGTATGTTTGAGAAGGCTTACGACTTGGTCGAAACTGTTTGAAATCGGTCTATTAACCTAATTTATAAAATATTTTTTTCCAAATATTCAGGTTATGCAAGATTTATTATTGATTAAATTCAACGATAGTGATTTTTTTAATGAAATCTTAAGTTTTTTAATTGAAACCGAGATGGGCCATCCTGATAATTAATTAGTTGCCTTATTTACAAAAAAAATAGTACGTCACTTTTGTCTTTAAAATAAACTTGTGAACAATAAAAAAGAAAATTCATTAAACAATTTTTTTAGAATAATAATTATTTGAATATGTTTGAAAAATAAAATTTTAAATAAAAACAGAATAATAAACAATTGACAAAACTAACAAATTATTTAATTAAATAACATGAACCTACATACATGGTCGTGAATATATTTGTTTTCAAAATCACCCTACACATAAATATCAATGAATGATAGGCAAAATATAAAAAAAAAACTAATTGGTAACTTGTTCTATGGTAAAAAATGTACCAATACAAAGTTGTAACCTCACGTTCGGTACTGCCAAAATTAAATAGTCTTAGTAAATTTTTACTGAAAATAGTAATATTTTTAAAGATTTAGAGAAATGTTATGAAAAGTTGTCTATAATTACATCGGTGTACAAATTGACATCATAACTTTCGACAAAAAAGCAAAAAGTTTTTTGGGGGTATCATATTTAAAAAATTGTTTGCAGTCTCTCTTATTGGGTGTTCTTTCTATGGCACATGGTTTACATCGTGTTTTAATTCTCTGTAACAGTAATGTTATTATAAATGTAAAATATAATTTTAGAAAAACACTAATGGTAACGGCGCTGAAAATTCTAAATGAAAGTAATAACAGACCGTTATTGTTTTAAATGAAAATACATTCATATAACAATTAGCAATTCAGTTTTATGTTAGATAATTTACTAGCATATGAGTGCTCTATTGGATGGTTTCAGTGTACTTGCATATTTTATAATAATTAAAATGAGCCTACAAAATTGAGAGCCTGCACATTTGTGCTACCTCTCCTTATAGTTTATTTTAAACTTATTTGCAACATAAAAAATGTCAGCTTCTTTGACGGAAGTAAAGGGATCAAAGAAGCTGAATTTTTTTTATGTTGCAAATAAGTTTGAAATAAACTGTACCATCAAATTTGTTGGCGCTTGTACTTATTCAGATATAACTTAAAAAAAGAAGACACAAAAGGAAAACCACTAACAGGAAGCCAATCGCACCTTTGTGGCTTCCACTTCGATGGCTCTATATTAGAGCATCGACCAAACATCGCACATGCGGGCAATTACAGCAACCTGCGTGGCATTTTCGACCCAGGAGAATATATAAGTACAGAGAAGCAAGCTGTATCGCGGAATTATATACATTACAGTACAAATTAACTTGATTTAACGGGCACGCCCGTAGAAAGAATGAAAGGTGGAAGAATGCAAAAAATTGCAAATGGCAGAAGAATGCAAACTGTGGACACATATTTCTGACTAATTGGTCGTCCTCAGCATGGTGCAGCTAAGTTAAATGTGCGTCCACGGTTTGCATTCTTCTGCCATTTGCAATTTTTTGCATTCTTCCACCTTGCATTCTATATGCAGGCGTACCCGTTAAATCAAGTTATTTTGTACTGTAATGTATATAATCCCGCGATACAGCTTCCTTCTCTGTATTTATATATTCTCCTGGGTCGGAAATACCACGCACGTTGCTATAGTTGCAAGCGCGTGCGATGTTTGGTCGATGCTCTAATATAGGGCCATACAAGTGGAAGCCACAAAGGTGCGACTGGCTTCCTGTTAGTGGTTTTCCTTTTGTGTCTTCTTTTTTAAGTTATGTCCATTATTTAACTTAGCTACACCGACCAATTAGTCAGAAACACGTGTCCATGGTTTGCATTCTTCTCCCGCGATATAGCTTCTTTCTCTGTACTTATGTATGCGTATATATATATATATATATATATATATATATATATATATATATATACAGGGTGTCCCAACCAAAAATAGGCACCCTGAATAACTCTGGAGATAAAAATTTTTTGAAAAATTGGTGAAACACGTCGACCTTGTTTCCAAGGGGGACATATTTTAATGTAATACTTGTATACCTATCATCATCCCTCTACCCTACACGGCTACTCCCTCAAAAAATTCAAATGACAAAGGGGGTCGAGTGATACATCTTTTGAAAGGTCTTTCAATTCTCTACATAACTATGTATTTTTTAAAACTTTTATCGATTCGTTCCTGAGAAATAATTGTTCATTATTTTAGGTTCGGGAAATAAAAATAAATAAGCAGTTTAAATTATCGTATGTATTGTTCAAAATGACCCCCACCGACTTCCATACAGTAGTATAATCTGTCTTGAAATTCTGTACGAACATTTCTGAACACATCTCGAGTCAATAAACGGCATTCTCGAACAATTCTTTCACGTAACTCGTCCAGAGATGCGAGTTTTGTAGCAAATACCTTCGATTTCAAATATCCCCACAGAAAGAAATCCAAGGGAGTTAAATCGGGTCTTCCAATCCATCGCTCAGGAAACCGATTATCCAAAAATTGACGGACTGCTATAGCAAAATATACCCCCATATTTTGCTATGGCAGTCCGTCCAAACAGGATGGGCACCCCCGCCCCATCCTGTTGAAAAAAACAGTTCGCCCTCTAAAAGATTATCGTCCTCTTCGAGGATTTGTGTAATCATTAGGTCGATGTTATTTTCTAACAGATCGAGGTACCTTTCGCCATTTAAATTGTCAGGAATAAAAAACGGCCCGACAATGTGATCCCCTAAGATTCCAGCCCAAACATTTAACTTCTGAGGCCTTTGGGTATGAGTTTCCATGAACAAATGTGGATTGGTTTCACTCCAATACCTACAATTGTGCCTGTTTACCTCCCCATTTAACTGAAATGTCGATTCATCAGAAAAACACGTATTGTACAGTAGATTGGCATTACCGTTTTTAATTGTTCACTAAAAATCTCACAGAATTCAAGCCGATGATCGGGATAATCCTCGTTTAATTCGTGTACCAATTTAAATTTATATGGATGAAATTTGGAGGCCTTTACAATTCGATGAACACTGCTTCGTGATACACCGGAAGCCTCAGCTACTTTCCTGATCGATTGAGTATTATCCAGCTGCAAATGACCCAGAACTGCCTCTTCGACTGCTTCATTCCTAATCGGTCGCTGAGGTTCATGCTTTTTGTTTCCTACAGAACCTGTTTCCATAAATTTTGTCAATAATTGTAAAACATACTGAGACCAACCCTTCTATCTGGGTGATTTCTATTGAATATGCGCTCCGTAGCTCTAGCACAATTATTGTTTTTAAAATAAATGCTGACAATTTCTATTCTCTCCTGAAGGGTATAAACCATTTTGAGAACTTACTCTGGTAAAATGTATCTCGATTTAAAATTGGTTGTGAACAAATTAATGTTCAAGGACTATCAAATACTTATGAGTCTTTTATTATTCTAAAACTAAACGGACAAGGACAGTGTTTTTTGTCGAAAAAACTCGTGTTGATTTGAGAGCACTAAAAAATGTAGTTTTTTTATAAATTCCAATACCCAGTGCCGTGTATTTCAGATTTTTTAAACGATTTCGATTTTGTGTGTAATCATCAAAAATAAAATCATTTTCCTTAAGAACAAATTGATAAAAGTTTAAAAAAAATACATAGTTATGTAGGGAATTGAAAGACCTTTCAAAAGATGTATCACTCGACCCACCTTGCCATTTGAATTTTTTGAGGAGGTGACCGTGTAGGGTAGAGGGATGATAGGTATACAAGTATTACATTAAAATATGTCCCCCTTGGAAACAAGGTCGATGTGTTTCACTAATTTTTCAAAAAAATTTTTATCTCCAAAGTTATTCAGGGTGCCTACTTTTGGTTGGGACACCCTGTATATATATATTGGACTACGGAATCCTGATTTGAGAATTTTATTACGTCGGTCAAGTCAGTAGACTTGTTTTCCTTTAATACATCATTAATAAATAACGTTAGAGAAATATCCAGGCAATTATTAATTTCGATCCAATGAAAATATTTATGTTATACGATGCTGTACACATTTTCTGATTAAAAAAGTAATTTGTTATTGATTAATTTAGTGGTAAATGTATGAATTACTATAACTTGTGTTTAATTTTCATTTATAAAAGTTTTATTTCAACGACTTATTTAAATTGTTTTTATGGATCGATTTGTAATAATACCTTAAGAGTTCCCTACATTTTAAAAATGTTCGTGTACAATATTGAGAGTCGATATTTTTTTCTAAAATTAAGTTTTATAGTTATTTATGTACCTACTACGGAAGTAAAGTGAGTGTTTTAGTCTATGCAAGAGACTAAACACACTTTACTCTCATATATTGCATATATTTTTTGCACGAAGGGGCACAATTTGTATTGCAAAAAAATGAAATGTACAAACTAAAGAATAATAATTGGTTACATAGATCACTAGTCTATAGTAAGGCTGGGAATCAAATACGAATAATTCGAATATTCGATTGTTCGAGTATTCGAATACTCGAATAATCGAATATTCGATTATTCGAGTATTCGAATATTCGATTATATTTGAGTAAATTTGAATATTAAAATATATTATTAAATTATGTACGAATCGGTATGCAGTATGCATCCAACCAAAGTAGGTAGATAGTAAGTATAGGTAGGTACCTATTCTAAAATCCAAATATATAAATAGACCACATTAGTGGCACGTTTTACTCCCAGTCAAACTATTCCATCTCTTTCTCGCCTTGACCTTATTCTTACTGTACTAAGGCAGGGGTTAAAACTAAATTTTAAATGATATTTTACAAGTTGTTGGCTGTTAATGTAGAAATTATTTCTTCAATAAAAAACAGAAAAAACTTTATTTTCTATTTTTATTTTTAGAGGACTTCCAGCTAGTTAAATACCGACACTTTCAAATAAAATTGCATTTTATAAACGATACGTAGACGATTGTCTACTATGCGTTAATAAAAATGAGATACAGTACATATTACAGAAATTCAATGAACAACACAGAAAAATAAAATACACAATAGAAACAGAAAATGAAAATAAAATAAACTTCTTAGACCTGACTTTAATTAGATCTACCAGTAGAATTAAAACTAATTGGTATCAAAAAAGTATAAGTTCGGGACGATATATCAACTTCCAATCAAAAACTAGTAATAAATACAAAATTAGCGTTATAAACAGCCTCGTGGACAGGGCCATTTTACTATCAGATAAACTGTTTCACAAAGAAAACATAATTAAAATCAAAAACATTCTTTTAAATAACTTTTACCCGCCACCTTTTATGAATAAGTATATTCAAAAGAGAATACAGATAATAAATAACAAAGGCAATAAAAATCAAGTTGACATAGATTTACAACCTAACTGCTTTGGACCCATATTTAACAACACAAACCAGGACAAAAATCAAAACAATCCAAATAGAGACAAAATATACATATCGGCACCATACATACCACAAGTATCAGAAAAAGTTCAGAAAGAATTAGGTAAATATAACATACAATTAGCATACAGAAATGATAATAGCATAAAAAATAAATTGTATTCAAAACTAAAAGATTCCATAGAGAAATTAAATCAAACCCATGTTATTTATAAAATTGATTGCTCAGATTGCGATAGGTGTTACATTGGACAAACCCAACAATATTTAAATAAACGAATAAATCAGCATAAATTATCAATTAGAAATACAATAGCAACTCCTAATTCATGTAGCACAGCATTAGCTAAACACGCCATAAATAATTCACACAATTTTAACTTTCTGGACACAACCATACTGCATAAAGAAAGAAATTCCAAAAAAACGCATGTTTTTGGAAATGGCCGAAATACAAAATAACAAAAAAAACAGTAAATTATCAAACAGGTATAGAAAATCTAAGTAGCATATATCGCAATCTTATTCAATAGTAACAATTATTATACACCCTGTATATGTGCTAACTGCAAAATCTCTTCTCAACGGCTATCCAATATCATGAGAATGAATACAATAACTCTGTCACTCGGACCATAAATATACTTCAGCAGTTATAATTACCTACTCTTAAAAAGAACACACAACGACGACACCAAATACTGACCATTCTCTGTCTAACTCGTCGAACTACAACACATACCTACCAAATAAAAAAAAAAAAAACAGCCCATATAATGAAATTAAAATAGAAAATTTATATTAGGTAAGAAAACACTTTTTTAGATATGTATTCTGTCACTAATCTAATTTAAAACTTATGTAAACCCATTATTTTTAGCTTTTAACCTTTGAAAAAGTCCGAAAACTCGGACGAAACGTAGGATAAATAATTGTCCATTTAACTGGCTCTAAAAATAAAAATAGAAAATAAAGTTTTTTCTGTCTTTTATTGAAGAAATAATTACTAAATTTTAAATTTTAGAAAATCTGTAAATATTTAACTGTTGACTTTTCATGTTTTTGTTTTACCTTCACAATCTGCGTCTTTTTTAAAAACATTCTAATTTTAGAGCACTTTTATGTTTTTCGAAAAGGAAAAATAGTTATGACACAGAAGTATAACAAACTAGCTCTGTTTTCGTTTTATTTAAGCTTCAATAGTTAAATATGAATAATAGCGCCTCAATCCTACAATAAAATACTAACTAAATAATTCTGACCCTTAAAGCACATGTACAGGAGACATACCCTATTGTGGGTATGCAAAGCAAATCAAATTGCCTGCTTAGTGGATTACGTCACGACTATTATTGTGGTCTAGTCAACCAAATACTCAAATAGAGTATTCACTATTCACTAGTATTCAGTGCCATACCTATTAATAATGAATATTCGAGGATCCGGATTATTTGGTTACCTATTCGATTAATTCGGATTATTCGACTATTCGAATATTCGAATTATTCGAATATCCGAATACCCGATTAATTTGAATATCCGAATATTCGAATATCCGAATATTCGAATATCCGAATAATTCGAATACCTATTCGAATAATTCGAATAATCCGAATATTCGAATAATCCGAATATTCGAATATCCGAATAGTTCGATTATTCGGATATTTTTTCGAACGAATATTCGAATACTAAAATCTGTAAAATTTCCAGCCTTAGTCTATAGCGACCGTTTCACTCTGGCTCCGAGGCTTGCGCATGCGTAATCTGTCAGTTTATATCAGCTGATAGCACAATAGAAGAGTTGAGGTTATTTGTGGTGTGAATTTCATTTCATTAAAAAATAAGTAACAAATACATCGACCCTCAAAAGCGCTTGATTAAATCAAGAAAAACAAAGAAAGAAAGAAAACTGGTAATAACCAGTTTTCCGTCAGATAATCTTGAAGTGGATAAAATTGCAATAAATTTGTTATATTCTAAATAATAAAAAACTTATACAAATAAATATACATATTTTAATGCTATTTATAAAAATAACTATATAAAATTGAATTGTACAGTCAGTAAAATGTAGTGTTTCTTGTTCCTAAAATATCTGATGTGGCCAGCACGTAACTTTCTTTATACCAGCATATATCATCCTGATCTAAAAAAAATCATTCTATTTAATTCTTCACTTAACTCAATTAAATTTTAATAGCGTACCTTGAAATGTTTCATAAAAATTTTTAAATAACTAATTATCAGCGTTATTCGATACTGTCAATAATAATTCAAGTCATAAATTTTAATAATTTTTTGTTATTGACATTGACATTTTTGTAACTAAATTAGATCTATCAAATGTCAAACTGTTAAATTTACCCTAATCTCATTTTATGAGGCCAAATATGTAAAATATTTTAGTTTACATCAGCTTTATTTAAGTACTTGGAAAATATATTTCATTCGCTTGATATAGTAGATATGATAATCTTTCATCAAGAATATATTTTTTTTCTAAAGTCCAATACAAAAAAGTTTGCCAATTTTGCTCAACACCGAATTTTTCATGGTCTTTGGACTTTAGAACAATTGTACCAAATTTGAAAGCTTTATCTCAAAAACTGTGGCTGCTATCGCGATACTGTAGACATGCGGACATTTTTTTTCATAAAGTTATGTTCTTTTGTTATAATTCGTCGAGAAATGCAATAATATTTTTTAAAATTTTTCCGAAATTGTACCTTTTTTCTTCTTTCAATCATTAAGTCTCTTCTGGTGGTACCACCTTCACCAAATTGAATGTGTCACCTAAAATGTTGTTGACAATCTTAACTGCCAAATTTGGGAAGTCTCCCATTAGTATTTTTTGAGTTATCGCGGATACACACATACACACACACACACACACACACACACACACACACACGCACGCACGCACGCACGCACGCACGCACGCACGCACGCACGCACCGACAAACATCATTCGGAAAATAGTCAAAATGGATTCAGGAGGTTTCAAAACGTATATATCAATCAAAATCTCGAGGTCGAAAAAAATCACGATTACTATACTTCCTTATATTAGGTATAAGTAATAAAACTGAGACAGCAAAATGTAGTTTCGTTCATGTTTAACCAATAGATAGTGTAAGGTGCAAGATTTTTTTTGTCACCAAAACGTATGCAGGTAACTCTTAACATTTTAAGTTTTGATTGAAATTTAAAATTAATAGGTAGATAAGCCGCCAGAGGCAGATCGCAGCTGGCAGCAATACATAGCATGAAAATACCGTTCATTGACTGCGAGTACCTTGAGTAAAGAATATAAAATGCTAACATAAGTTATTAGTTATAAATATATCTAAAACTAAATTAATAAATAAAATAGACATGATAATCTTAACAATAAATAATACATTTATAATTCCCCTGTTCATTTGTGTCTAGATCTTTAGATTTATCTATTTCGAAGTTCTTTTAAGTGTCAAAATATTTCTTAAATAATTTTTAAAATGACGAAATGAACTATTAATTCTAGCAACACAAATGAATAAACTTGATAAACCTAATAATTAGTGCTGGGATAATGTGGACGACGCACACGGGTATCTCTGAGGTTGTGTAGCTAGCGGACGGAAGCATCTTGCGACATTTGAATGCCGAAGAGATCTAACACATCTGGGTGTACAGCATTGTCACATCCAAGGTATAAAGCAAATAAAGGATTTTCTCCGCGACAAATACAGACGACACTCACTCCGAAAGATTTGGTATGTTACGAACATACTTGCTGTTCCGGTTCTGCTTTATTATATACAGGGTAAGTCAATAGTGTGTTCTCCTTCGATAACCTTTGAACCGTTAGTGATACAACAATTTATTAGATACAAAAGTTTGTTGGGTCGATAAAATCTATCATTTAAAATTATTGTGAAATCTACAGGGTGCTTAAATTTGCTGTTACACATAAAAATACTTTTTTAATGGAACACCCTGTATATTTTGTCACCATTTTATTAAATGAAAAGAGTATTATACAGTGATATTTTGTTTTTTTGATTTACATGCAACGTTGCCAAGTTATTTAGCATTTTCTGGAAATTTAAGGATTTATAAGAGTCCGTTTAATAATTTTTATTTACCTATGAAAGCAAGCTGGGTAAGCAAATATTATACTATTCTTAGTTCATACTACACGCTAAGTATTAGTACCTTTTTTACATTATTCTATTTTACAGGGTGTCCATGACGGCATATCAATTAATGCGAATTTCAAATGGGAAAAACTCTGTTTTTTTAAACGGAACACCCTGTATTTTTTTACGTGGTTGGATTCCTTGCTGATTGCGTTCTTTTTGGTATTACACTTTCTATATCTAACTGTTGTATTTTTGGAGATAATTAAGGTTTTCTCTTTAACCTCACAATCATGATACAATTTTATCAAGAATGGCTTTGGAAAAACAAAAATTGCGGTCA
This sequence comes from Rhamnusium bicolor, assembly GCA_029963845.1. Lineage (NCBI taxonomy): Eukaryota > Metazoa > Arthropoda > Insecta > Coleoptera > Cerambycidae > Rhamnusium > Rhamnusium bicolor. The sequence goes on from JANEYF010004223.1 coordinate 1,092,459, forward strand.
GGCGAAAAATTATTTTCTATAAAATCGTAAAGGAAACAGCAAAAAGTAGTAAATTTATTGAACTTGAATGACAAAATTTACACCTCACCTTAGGTATGTACTTACCAAAATAAAAGTGTAATTTTGAACGTAAACAATAAATAGATGAGAAAAAATAAAACAAGTTACAAAATATGCTCAATGTGACCTCCTAGTTGTAAATTAAAAATTCTGACTCTATAAAGAAATGAGTCACTTACATTTTGCAACATGTTAGGCGTGATGGTGTAGAACGCTAGTCGAATTCTTTGCTGCATGTCTTCTCTTGTAGTTGGTGATGTTTTGTACACTAATCCTTTAATGTACCCCCACAAAAAAAGTCCAATTTTGTTAAATCAGGCGACCTTGGTGGCCATTGAACTGGTCCTTCTCGACCTATCCAATTGTCACCAAATGTAACATTTAAAAAAGTTTCTTACGACAATACTATAATGGGGTGGAGCTCCATCGTGCTGGAACTACAGCCTCTGTAAGACATTTTGAGGACACCCGTTTAACAATCCTCCCAGTACATTTTGTAAAAAATCGAGGTACATATTCCCAGTCAAGTAACCATTAAAGAAATGCGGTCCAATTTACATATTCACCTACTATCCCTGCCCACACATTGAGTAACCATCGGTGTCGATTATCTACAGTTCTCGTAAAATGAGTGTTCATGGTATCATAGTAGTGTAAGTTATGTCTATTAACACAACCAATTTGATGAAATGTGGCCTCATCAGTGAATAGCACGAAATCAAAAAATTGCGGCTGTTGGTGAATCTTATTGAGTGTCCACTCACAAAATGTTACCCTACGTTCGAAATCATTTGGCTCTAGTTTCTGAAGCAGTTGAATATGATAAGGATGAAAGTTTTGTGTCCTCAATATTCTTGTTACAGAGGATTCACTTATATCAAGTTGTCTATTAATTTCTCTCGTACTTTTATGCGGATCTTCAACGACACTTAATGTAACTTGAAACACTTTTTCTTCATTTGGCGCTAGTTTTGTACGTACATGTTTTTCATAATTTACATGTCCAGTTCGTTCAAACCTATCTCGCAACCTTTCAAATGCAGAATGGTGAGGATGTCTTCGTTCTGGATAACGCTGAATATAAATTCTTGATGCCAATAGCGGATTTCTGTCCCCTTCTCCCAATGTATAAACTATGTCGATCAACTTTTCGTGTGAAAAATTCATAATTTATTTAACAAAAATAATTAACTCAACTAGGAAATACAGAAGAATCACCACCAAGTAAAATTAATTACGTGTAAACCGCAAAACATCAGTTTGACAGTACAATTTTTGTTTTTCCAAAGCCATTCTTGATAAAATTGTATTAATTTTTACTATGATCGCAAGGTTAAAGAGAAAACCTTAATTTTCTCGAAAACTTCAACAGTTAGGTATAGAAAGTGTTATACAAAAAAGAAAGCAATTTGAAGGAGGATCCAACCACTTAAAAAAAATACAGGGTGTTCCATTAAAAAAAAAACAGAGTTTTTCCCATTCGAAATTCGCATTAATCGACATGCCGTCATGGACACCCTGTAAAATAGAATAATATAAAAAAGGTACTAATACTCAGCGTGTAGTATGATCTAACAATAGTATAATATTTGCTCACCCAGCTTGTTTTCATAGGTAAATAAAAATTATTAAACGGACCCTTATAAATCCTTAAATTTTGAATGTTGAATAACTTGCCAACATTGCATGCAAATCCAAAAAACAAAATATCACTGTATAATACTCTTTTCATTTAATAAAATTGTGACAAAATATACAGGGTGTTCCATTAAAAAAAGTATTTTTGTGTGTAACAGAAAATTTAAGCACCTTGTAGATTTCACAATAATTTTAAATGATAGAACTTATCGACCCAAAAAACTTTTGTATTTAATAAATTGTTGTATCACTAACGGTTCAAAGGTTATCGAAGGAGAACACACTATTGCCTCACCCTGTATATTTGAAATCAAGAAAATACGGGCTTTAATAATAGCAAAAAAAATATAGTTCTGTTTAAAAAAAAAAAAAATTAAAACTTTTCAATATTCATTAGTTTGGTTTGATGACGGCAAAAGATAATTCAGGTAAAGTCTTAAAACATTTACATAAACTTTTTTTACTGAATAAGATTTACAGGAAACAACTACACAGCGGACATAGTGAGTGCTAAGTGTATTCCTCTAGTGGTCAGTCTACTACCCTTCAGACATCACTGATATCATAGTGACTGATAGCGACCTATGTCTGTCTTGCTTAGTCTGCTTTAGGCCAGCCTGGTTTGCTATTATTATTTGCCTTTTCCATTACTTACGGCATACTGCCGAGAACATAACAAACTTGAAACCGGTCTATGTCTAGTGAGGAATTGACAAATGATCATGGTTACCAAACAAGACTTGCAGGTTTAATTTAATGCAGGTCGGGGCTTTTGTCCGATGAGTAGTTATTTCCTGTAAATCTTATTCAGTATATAGTTTAGCACACTAGGGTTAATGGTCGCAGCTCTTGGTACCTGGTTTGCAGGTCACTATCAGTCACTATGACATCGGTGATGTCTGAACGGTAGTAGCACTGACCACCAGAGGGATACAGTTATCACTCACTATGTCTGTCTTGCTTAACCTGCTTTAGGCTAGCCTGATTTGCTATTATTATTTGTCTTTTCCATTACTTATGGCGTGCTGACGAGAACATAACAAGTTTGAAACCGGTCTATGTCTAGTGAGGAATTGACAAATGATCTTAGCTATCAAACAAGACTGCAGGTTTAATTCAATGCAGGTCGGGGCTTTTGTTCGCTGAGTATTTGTTTCCTGTAAATCTTATTCAGTATATAGTTTAACCCACCAGGATTAGAGGTCGCAGCCCTTGGTACCTGCTTTGTACGTCGCTCTCAGTCACTAAAACATCAATGTTGTCTGACGAGTAGTAGCACTGACCACCAGAGGGATACACTTATCATTCACTATGTTAACTTTTTTATTTATTTCTTATGGTAGCCATGTAGGTAGGCGTCAAAATATAAGGAAAAGCGTTGTATATATTTATATGCATTTATAGGTATTAATTTATTACATATTCCTTCAAAATAGTTAATTTACTATTATTAATATACTATAATTTATGTACATTCAGCGTAACACAATACCTTTTAGGAATTAAGCGCAAAGGATTTAAGCAGCTATGAAAAAATATACATATTTTCACTTAGTGTTAATAAATATTTTTGAATTTTTTTATTTTAAATCCGGACATGTCAAAAATTACAAAATGTCTTTATTCTCTACATCAATACTTTAGCTATTTGAGAGTAAATATTAAATTATGACAAAAAGAGTATGCAAATTACGTACTGTACATTACATTATTTTTAATTTATGTTATACCATGTATGTCCACGAGGATTTCAGCTTCATTAAACCCTCAAAAAACATCGATACTTATATTTTTGATTTGAATTTCATGTAACTTTTAGTCAACCATTATTTCAGATCATGTATCATCACTGTGGCGTGGTGCTGACAGATTAACGCGGAGCTTTAAAATGAAATGTTTCACAATTCACTGATTAACTGATATAGCGGTATAATGGCGGTTTAACTTTGATCGTGTGTCAAATACCACAGAAACCATTATCCTAATAGTTAATTATTGTATCTATTGCAATAATTAAAACATGATCAAAATTAAACCAGTATTTTACAATTGATTCTCATTTATTGTAAGAAGTTATTATACAGGGTAAGAACTATTTAAATTCTCACCAACGGGATTTCGGATATGGTAAGAGATACAAAGTTGGTTAAATTAGAAAAAGATTGGGTATTCATATTCATAGCAATTTTCAAATAAGGCTTGGATATTCGATACTATTCAAGCTAATTAAGCTTGAAAATGTGGCGTTTATTTTCCTGCGTTGAACCAGATCAAATCGACATTTTCATGTTAAGTAGGTTATTTTCTGTACGAAATGGACATTTGCGAAATTCTTTGCTAGTACCGAACTTTTTTTATTGATAAAAGAGACGAAAAGAGCAATTTTCTAAAAATGTGTTTTTTAACAAAAATATAAAGTCATATCTTAAATTAATGCCTATTTGTAGTTCTTCTAGTAGGAGGCTCCTAGTGTACGTATTGTTACAGAACATGTCCACATAGCACAGGTGCCTTTACTGGTTCCAACTTCGGCTCGCCCGATTTTCGTAACGATCGTGCTATTCCTCTATATGCTACTGGCACTGCATCGTCTCGCATCACGACGCGCTAATACACACAGCGATAACATACGTATATCAAGAAAGTACCAGAGAGATGGAATAAGACATATGATTCAAAAAAGATAAAGTACTTTACTGGTTTATTATTTCTACATAAAAAAGGGCGCCATCATTAGCAATAGCAGACGGGCGGCCGCAGGTATAAGCGCGTTATTGCCCTTCGTTATATAAACACATTTGTATAAAGAGAAAATAGACATTCAAGATCCATGGAAGTAATATTTGCAAACTTAAAAAAAGGTTATCATTGATCTTCAGGATCGTTGTTATTAAGACACCAGTTTGCTTCACCAGAACAAACAACACTGGGGCAACTTAAAATGTAATAAATGGAGAAAAATGCATTTAAAGATTGAGTGTTTTTAGAAATTGCCATAAAAGTCATATCATATAAATAAGAATACCGGGCTGAAATTTGAAATGTAGGTAACGTAACAAAGGATGGATATTTTTATTAAGATTGCACTTACAGCCATTATGTCCCCACTATTTGCTAATATTTGTATGAATACCTTTAAGTGCACGTACTTGCGATACATTAGTTTTTTCTTAATTAGAATAAAAATTTTGAGATGTCTCAGTGTTTTACTGAAAACATATATCGTAACTACGGTTAGCAAATATGAAAAAATGTGAAAACCTTAAAATTTTAAGTGAGCGAATTAATAAAACATAATTTTGTATAACTCAAATTCTTGTGCAATACGTTACTGCATCGCTTACTTGTATATCGGGGACATATTTTAAAATTTGTAATACATATTGTTATTTATCAAGAATATTTAAAGACTGTGCTAATGATAATGAGGCATTTTCTAATGTACTTTTACGTATGTTTGTTTCTACTTGTGGATTATTGAATTCTTGCTGGGTTTCTGATGTGACTTGTGACTCACAGGTATTTCACTGTAGAATGAAATTTTTTATATCTTAAAAAAGACTGGTGATAATAGAAACCTGAAACCTGCTGTATGCCGAGATGCTCAACGCGTTAAAATATATTGACGAGAAAGTGGAATGCTAGGGCACATTGAATAGGCAATTTTAGTAAGTTTAGCGCCTTTCACGAAATTCTGTTTTGTGTTGTAACTGCTGAATAATTCCATCAAATTTCATTGGCTACCAGATTATGTGCATGGACTCGGGTTACATGTACCACATTCGGATTGATAACTTTCAGTAACAGGCCAGCTTTAACCATTAACCGTGCTGAATTTGTAACTAATATTAATACCTGACAACTACTAACACCCATCATCTCGAGAGTTACTGTTACTAGTTATTGTATACTTTGCGCATTTGCGGTTTGCAATCTTTGCTGTTAAGTAAATAGGATGACGACGGTCCATCTAGTTGTAAAACGCGTACTACAACTTTTGCCACGTTATTTTGTTTTTCATCCGCCATTGCATCATATTTTTATTTTTTTGGTTTATATATAACTAATTATTTAAACAAGGTAATTTAAGACTCGGAAATTTTTTGCTTGGTAATTGCCTGTGTGAAACTTATTTTTTTCCAAAATAGACTGAACAGTTCTTTTGTCGAGGATTCTTATTGAAATAATACAGATACTGAACCATAAATATAAGGTCTCATATAAACATTGAATATGAAAACACGTTTTTTATTTTGCTTAGGGTAAATGTTCATGGGAGGCAATGCTCATATTACACACATAGCATTTGATCAATGTACCATCAAATTTTTCTTTGATTACTTGTTTAATGTCGGCCTATTTCCGCTACCAATGGCTATCACTGACGTGGGGTAGGGATCTTTTATTTGCTCATATCGCAGACACACGGAACCCACAGTTTTACATCCCTCTCGAAAGATAACGCCAGAAGTTTTGCTCATCCTCTACACCTCATCGACTTGGTCCTGTCTGGTCTTGAACCCGGGTGATTTGGGTGGAAGCCCGTGCCACTATCCTTTACACTATCGAATGGATATCAAATTTGAAATATGGAAATCCCAACGCAACCGCCGAACACTGTTCAACACATGTGGCATACGCCAACACCGAACCGTTAAAACAGGCTACCTGAATTGGTAGTGAACTGCACGATATATCGTGTGATACAATTGCATGAGAAACGTTATGTTCAGTTCTAGTCGTAAGAACTGACAGCGTTTGTTTTGTTATCGAGATGTCAATAGACTAGTCAACAAAATAGAACTTTTCAGATTTTCAACAAACTCAAGGTAAAACAAAAGAAGTGATAAAACACATTACGCAGAATGACACATGTTATATGATTATGAAAAAATTCAATATGACAAAGTTGTCAATCGCATTTTTACATAATTAAAAATTTATTTTTGGTTTCTGAATAATTAGTTTGCATAGTGTTATACAGAATAAACTGTATACATGTGTTTATAAAATATGTTTATTATATTATATAACATACATTTCATATATCCACTATAACTTTTTCATTTTTCTCCACAATGTCAAGCTATTAAGTATTTTGTTTGTTTGGTAATACAAACAGAGTTTTTTCGTAAAACAAATAAATTGGCATAAATGGTTGGTGCTGGGGTATATTGTTGAGCAAAACGCTTGTATATCAACCCTGTAGCGCGACCCCACTATCCCTGCTTCTGTGAACTATGTAAACACATACTCATGGATATGTAGTTTATTGCTAACAAGAAAAATGTAAAAAAACCGAACATGAAGAAATGTATTGTTATTACAAATGATTTGATTACAATATTTTTGTTCCTATTAACTTTTGTGTCTTATGTAAATTCTTGGTAAGTTAAACTTATTATGTTTCAATATACTTATTGCATGTTCAAACTTAACTTTTGAAACCCATTTAATGATTATCCAAAAAAAAAAATAGATATCAAGAGACAAAAGAAACTCGATCAATGGCATCTATGAATTTTCGACCATTACTGCGATTTCATTGTTATTTCAGATTGATATGTCAGCTGTTCTCAAAATTTTAGTTCGATTGGATACAGATTTTTCGAAAAATTTTCAAAATGTTTCTCTTGAAACAAAAAACATTTTTACTGGAATTTTACTTTCGAAATAGGTCCAAAAATGAAAATAGTATGTGAACGTATTCATGTTACGAGGAATTCAGGTAGCGTTTTCCCGATTTTGACGTGAACTTTAAAATCATTATGGAGGTTATCTGTAGTAATGAAGTTCCGAGAATCACGCACTATTGAGAGGTAAAAAGGTTGGGGAAAATCAAGAAAAAAAAACAGAGGAAGTGGTCAACAATATTAGAGGAATTATGGAAAATGATCCTTCTTATGGCATCTGCCAAATAGTTTTACTTCCCTTTAGAATTTATTTACAACATCAAATAAGGAGCTCATTTTCAAAACTCAATTTATGCAATTTCTCCTAAAAAATTGTTTTGCAGAAATTGCGTTTTGTAAATAAGTTCCTCAAATACTGCCAAGGGACTTCATTCCGTAAATAAATGCTTGTAAATGGTTCCTGCATAATTTAAACAATAATGGTATTCTTTATGTTACCTCTTACATCGACAAGGAATGCTTGCATCTGAGTGGTTATGTGAATAATCAGAATATAAGAATTTTTGGCGACAGAATACTCTTAGGAATAGATTGAAATACCTCTGCATACCTCAAAGTGGGTCTCTGAATTTCGCAGAGATGAGTTTGTTACACTTTCTTTGATCAAAAATATGGCTGATAAGATCTTGTCATTTGTTGGATTTGATATCAAAGCTACTAGTTTAATAGAAAATTACATTTTTAACAGATCACAAAGAGTAACATATCAGTGACAAATTACCTAACTCATTAGAAGGGAAGCAATGCGTTCCACAAGGATCTATACTAGGTCCACTATTATTTTCGATATACACTTTTAACATTAATTTATGTCTAAATATAAATATAAATCATTATGTAGGTTTTAAAATAATTGTTATTAAATACAACTCAATGTTATACTTCTGTAAACAGTTATAAAAGTATATAAAATTTTTAGTTTGAATGTCATAGGAAGATATTTAATTTACATGTGTATAATGTATCCATCTTTAGAGCAGAATAGAAGTAGAAGAGTTGAATATTTATTAATCGAGCTGAATTTATACCCCTTTCTTCCATAAATTATTTATATAGATTTATATTTCTAAAAAAGATGTATCCTTTTTTTGTAAGAACTTTTTACGGGAAAATAAATGTGATTATTATTAAAACGTGTATGCAAATATTTATATTTAACAAATGTTCAGTCCAACTACACGAATAGTGGATCAAAGTTTATGGGCATCCTGTTCTCCCGATATCGCTTTCCAGATTTTTTCCTATTTCCTGTTTGTAGAAATAATCCACAAAATATCGAAGAATTGCGAAATGCAATTTCTGAAGAAATCCAGAGAATTACGTCAGCAGGTATTGCATGATGTCTTAAAATTTAAAGAAATGAGTGCGTCTTTGCCTGCAAAAATGGGGCAATATTTCCAGCAGTTGTTATGATTTATTCAGTGCTTACATTATTCAATAAATACAAAGATTAGTTAAAACGTAGTCGGTATAATCGGATAAAAATAAAAGACGGTTATTTTCACTTTGTCGACGTTTCGATTAATTACATCCCCTCGTGTTGATAACGGTAATTTAAATAAAATCTATATAAAAATTCCCTATGTAAAAGGTTTATCAGAAAATTTAAAACGCATATTATATAATGAAAACATTAATTTAGTTTTCTATCACACCAAAAGAGTGGGAAATATGTTTTCTTCAATGAAAGATAAACTCCCTATGGGGTTCCAGTCTGACGTTGTGTATAAAATTCCTTGTTCAGACTGTGAAAAATGTTACATTGGTCAAACCAAACAACATTTGAAAGCTAGAACTGGTGAACATATTAATTCATGTAAAGATAAATATAAGAATAAGATAGATACAACTATGCTAGCTCACCACCATTTTTCATGTGACCATAATTTTAATTTTGATAATGTTAGCGTTTTAGATCATGAAAGTAATTACCATAAGAGACTTTTTAGTGAAATGATTTTTATTAACCTACATCAAAATGTAGTTAATAAGAAGACTGACACTGAAAATTTAAGTGTAGTTTACAACAATTTAATTAAAAAATATTTAAAAATTCCATCCTCCTAATACCTTATTATAATTCATACTTTTTAGTTTTTCGTTTACTTTTTTTTTTTTTTTTTTCGGTTTCCCGATGCCGGTCAGTCCTCCCGTGGCCTCCGACGCCTCACGGGAGTCGCGCCGGCGCATCAACTACAGCCACTCCCCACATCCCGCAGGGTTAGTGACTGTAGATACCAGAATCGTGTGCCCTAAGCAGACGGAGAGAACCCAGAATGACCGCCTTCTGCATTTGACCTGCCAGCCACTCGGCTGGTTTTTGGCAGGCCGGTATGATCTTCAGTTCCGAGAGCAGCGTAGGCTTTATCCCTCCGAGTACACCGATAATAAGGACGACCATTTTGACCGAGTAGCCTGGGTACAGCACTTGGAGCTCGTATCGGAGATCGCGATATTTGGTCCGTTTCTCCTCCTCCTTCAAGGTGATGTTTTTCTCCGCAGGTGCCGAGAACTCGATAACATACATCACCTTGAGTTGATGGTCGAGGAGGACTATGTCAGGCTTGTTGGCTTGGATTAGCCTGACAGTCGGGAACGAGTAGTTCCAGTAAATCCGGCATTTCTCGTTCTCGACAACGGACTCAATATCTCCGGGGACGTAAGGCAGCACTGGTGTCAGGTCTACCCCGTACGAGTGCCTTAGATGGTAGTATAGCACTCGTAACGCCGCGTTATGCCGGTGGATGTAGGCCGAAATCGCATATATAGGGCATGCAGATAGTAAGTGCATGAGCGATTCCGGCGCCTGATGGCAGGTTCTGCAGTTGATATCAGGAACCTCTACACGCCACACGCGGCTACGGTAGACCAAGGTGTTGATAACACCATCTTGACAGGCCATAATGAATCCCTCGGTCTCCGACTTAAGCCCTGCTGACCTTAGAAAGGCGAAGGTCAGCCTGGTCGATAAACCCAGTGTTTCTATGTTCTTATAGAAGACACCATGCTGGGGTTTATCGACGTGCTGCCGAAACAGTTTTTCCTGTTCGGCAGCTCTGATTCGGGCTCTCAGACGATTTGGCTGAAGTTCGGTGACTGACTCAACATCAGCACCTCGCCGGCCTCCTCGCCTGATGTCAAATGCGAGACCGAGTTCATCTGCGGCTCTTTTTGCTGCCTTGAACAGTCCTGCTCCCACTCCTACAGTTTCGTGATGTTTTACGAACCGCAAGAGGGGATCTGAGCTCCTGAGTATGTTACATGCCATACTCAGAACTACTCTGCCATGCGTACACTCCAGGCTCAAGAGTCCTCGGCCCCCCGTTGACGTGGGAGGTACACACGAGGAACGGACGATCTAGGATGAATACTTCTGTGAATATTCATCATCTTGCGGGTATCCCTATCTAATTGGCGCAGCTCCTCTACTGTCCACTTTACTACTCCGAAGGAGTAGAGCAGAACCGGAACGGCAAGCATATTTGTTGCAGACACCTTGTTCTTCCCCGAAAGTTCGGAAGACCAAATCTTTCGGAGGCGGTGTCTGTACTTGCCGCGGAGAGAATCTTTTATTTGTGCTACATCCTGGATGTGCCTTTGTTGTACACCCAGATATGTATAGGTCTCTCCGGCATCCAGATGTCTTAGGATGCTTCCGTCTGCGAGCTGCGCATCTTCAGGGAATTCCCCGCATCGTCCTCTCTTGAGGTGGACGACTGCACATTTATCCAACCCAAACTCCATACCAATTGCCCGCGTATATTCTTCGACCACCCTAAGAGCGTTTTGTAGTTCGCGCTCTCCGGAGGCATAAAGTTTAAGGTCATCCATATAAAATAGATGGGTGACCTTATGCCTCCGGTCGCTGGGTGGCCCACATTGATATCCGCGGGTTTGGCGGAGCCCAACAGACAACGGCAGCAGTGAGATGCAGAAGAGGAGAGGACTCAGGGAGTCACCCTGGAAAACTCCTCTCCTAAATGCCACCTGCTCTGTCGTGACCCGCTGTGCACCTGATGTTATGGTGAAGCGGGTCTTCCAGAGCGGCAGCAGCTGTTCTATGCATCTCACTAGTGGTGCTGGTACCGCAAGACATTCGAGCAAGTACAACAATAGCTCATGCGATGTTGTATCAAATGCCTTACGGTAATCAATCCAGGCCATCGATAGATTCCGCTTGTATTGCACAGAATCCTGTGTAATACAGCGGTCTATCAGCAGGCTGTCCTTGCAACCTGCCATGCCCTTCTTGGCACCACGCTGTTCGTGTATCTGCTGGAAGACCGGATCAACAGACCTCAGCGTCCTAGCATACAAGATACGTGTAAATATCTTGTAGCAGGAGTTAAGGCAAGTGATCGGCCTATAATTCCTCGGGTCGGAAAGATCCCCCTTTTTGGGGATAAGCACAGTACGTCCCTCGACGAACCAGTCCGGAATCTGCTGCCCCTCGTTCAACCATGAGTTGAAAACTCGCGCCAGACGGCGGTGAGTGGAAGGAAATTTCTTCCACCACCAGTTGTTAATGCCGTCTGGGCCCGGGGCAGCGAAGTTCTTGGTACCAACAAGTGCCTGTTGGACTTCCTCCGTACTGATTGCCGGGCACACTTCTTCTGGCTCTTCAAGATATCTGTGACACAGAGCCTCGAAGTGTGCAATTGATGGAGTGTCGCTATTGAATGGACTCGTCGTTTCGTAGGTTCCCTTCCAGAAGGTTTCGACATCTTCTACAGTCGGCGGATTCTCGACAACACGCTGTGGCTCTTGAAAGAGGCGGGAAGGATTCGTACGGAACAAATTGTTTTGTTCCATACTCCTCACCCGCCTCTTCAATGTTTTCTTTATCGCCATGAGCGCTCGGATCCTATCTAGACAGTGCTGCTTGATGGTAAGCATCACTGTCAGATTTAGAGTATGGTGTTGACGTCTTAATCCGGCAGCTATGCGCCGGATCCTGGGAGTAAAAACTCTACCAGTCGTCTTATATTCCACCACACTCTGGATCCGAGAAGCGTGTTGTCTGGCCGACTGTATCTTGCCTTCGATTTTTTTTGTACACGCCGCTTGGCTTTCTCGACCCCGTGATTGGTTGACCTCTCACGGGGGACGAGTTGCTTCGCGGCGTTGTACACGGCACAGTTGATTTGCCAGATGTCTACATCTTCTGGAATTTCCTCATCGATGACCGCGTCCATTCTAGCCAGGTCTTGTGGCTTTAGGTTAGCCCTGGTGTTAAGGCTAACCCTCGTCCTTAAGTCTACACCGGTGAACTCTAAAGGATGTTCCCCATCAGCTGGTAATTGCCGCGGTGGGACTGCGGCTGGCGTTTACTTTATTATTATTATTATTATTATTGCTATTAATAATCCTATATACATTTTTCTGTTTGTTATCTTAACATATTTGTTTACTGTTTTTTACTATTTTTATCTCTGAATGAATTCTTGTATCAACTACATTTGAGTCCTTAGTTTATTGTCTTAAATGATATGATGACATTCACACTGGTATTGACTATTAATAATTATTACAATTCGATTGTTTACATTGGGTATTATAACTCTGTTGTTTTTATGTTTTTATGTTTACGACACTTTCATTTGTGAAATGTGAATATTGGAGGTTTGTTTCACTTAAGGTAAGGATATTACGTATTTTTATGTTTGTTTTTAAGGTTAATGTTCAAGCAATTTCTAAGAAATTTTTATAAAAATTTTTTGTATGTTATTTTAATTGTTTTACATTTTTATATTTTTTATATTTTATATTTAATCAATTCAATTCATAATTAGTGTGTGAATAATTGTTAAATTATATTAAAATCCTATTTCTATTTTTATCCACCAGTTTGTAACCGTACAGTACTGTAAGTTGTAAGTTTTTTATTGTTTTTAGTCCTGAAGAAGATTAAATAATTAATCGAAACGTCGACAAAGTGAAAATAACCGTCTTTTATTTTTATCCGATTATACCGACTACGTTTTAACTAATATATACATACGGATACTATTATTCTATTTGATTAAATACAGAGATATTATTTTTACTTTACAAATAGTATTAAATATTAAAAGTAGTATCTAAATAAGATACCAAATTAGTAATCCTCTCACTTTTTTTAATTTAAGATTAAATAAAGTTGTCACACACACTTCTTAATAATTTATAAAATTTTTATCGTATAAATTTCAGTGCGACTGCTCACTAGTAAAAGATTTTTACCAAATAAATAAATATCCTTTTTTGAAGCCGCATCCATTCGCATGGACCGGTTTCTGGTTACTGCCTTTGTTAGTGCAAAGTAGGCACACGCACGTCAACATGGAGAAGTTCAGAATTATAAGTCTCTATGGGATAGTGTGTACTAACGAGTATACATGAGTATAAATTGGAAAAATACTCCGACATAGAGATCTTTACTAATAAAAGTATAATAAAAATTAAAATGCCAAAGTATTCCAATAGAGAGGTAATATTAATTTACAAATAGAAATAAATACTAAAAGTAATACCATTATTTGGTAAACATCTCATCAGGAAGTATATGGCAACTTTATTTAATCTTCAGTTAAATAAAGTGAGGGGTTTACGACTTTGGGCCTTGTTAAAATATTACTGTCCGTTTTGTTTTGCTTAGATTAACGTATAAACCATCATCCGAGCAATAAGATTTGATAGTGTTGAATGCAATTTGCATTAAGCTTTAGATCATACTCTGATATAATCACGTTATTAGTAAAAACAATAAAGATATTAATAAAATTAAAATGATTACTACTGACTTTCTGTTCTATAAGACAATGAGCTGTTTCCAATTTCACCATGCCAAAGCAAAAATTTAAATTATGTCCCTATTACGGCTATTAGATGTCCTTTTACATGATTGATTAAATAACGTAGCTTTCAACTGCCAATAAATAAAATTAAAATGGAATACTTGTAAAGGGCTTAAATAATAAATGTATGACAAGTTTTCATTAGAACATGGAAAAGTTTAACTTTCAAGCCGTCAGTGTAAATTGTACGAGTTACATTCACAGAGAGCTTTTGAAAAGTCTGCCGTGTCACTGAAATCTAGTTAAGAAATTACTTAAATGGGCCGGTTTTATGTACATATATCCATTAATGGTGACATATGCTGCTCTGCTTGCTTTAAGTGTGACTTTTTCAAATATCTTTTTGTTATTTTGTTATCATAAAATACTGACTTAATTTTTTTAAATTATTTGTAAGAGCACTCCAGCTTTCTTGCTATATTATTTAAATTTTTTAATAATAAGTCGAAAAATCAAGCAAACTTTAATGCGACATTTTGAGGTAGTAATTATGACAACGTGTTTTGTAAAAGGTTTTTTCTTTCCATTAATTAAAATTAGTCTACAAAAAAAGAGTTGAATTTATTAATTTTTTTTTATGCATTATGACATTCATAAATTACTAGTCCACCGATATTCTACAAACAACTCTCTGTAAACATAACATGTTTAATGAAAACTTGCAAAAACAATTGGTTTTGTATGACTGAAATAAACTGCTTCAAAAAAAGTTAAGGATATTACGAAAAAATGCATTTACTCATAAAACTGAAGCCTTACATTTTCGCAATTTCTGTACAATTATTGGTTTATATGGACAAAAATTTTTCTTTTTAAAAAATTTGTACACGAATATTACTTCCCAATATTTTATTTTGGGCAAGCGTTCTACAATGCTCTGGCGAGATATTTATTTTCATTTAGAAATATTCTTTTTTTAAAATTTAGACAAATAGGCTACTGAAAATGTACAAAAAAAAAAGAGGAAGTAAGAAACAATTGCGTTAAAGAGTATTTATGGTTTCATCAGTTTATTGGTCACATAAATACACAAAGTGCTATTAAATTGAAGGGTGCATTTTTGAAAACGGGGTGAAAACGGTAGTTTTTTTTGGTTTTTTTCAATATAACTGAAAAACTAAGCGGAATGTAAAAAAAATACAAGAGTACTTTTTTATAGGAAATTAAATTTCCCTTCGACGTAGCCTATTACAACCTACTAAATATAAGCATAAATAGATCTGCAAAAACGCGAAAAGTCGTGATTTTTTTTTTACATTTTCACTTATAACTTATTTCTGAGCAGAGATAGGTATAGGAATTACTTCAGAGAAAAGATAGTAGAGATTCCAACAGTTAAAATGGTAAATTTATGATAAAATTTGACAGAGATATTGCCGTTCAAAGTTGGTTATTTTTTTGTCGATTTTTAACCGCCGCACAGTAGACGGAAACGCCAAAAAGCTGGCCAAAATTAAAAAAAATGAAGATCTTTTTTTTGAAATGGAAACGTTTTAAATCGTTGTAGTGGTACCCCTAGCATTAGAAACTACCGTTAATACCGGTCCGGGTTCACTACCTGAGCGAGGAAATTACTTATTGTGCGACCGTGTAGCGCGTCACTTTGGCAACTCGCAACGATTCAAAAATCGATAAATTTTGTCTGCAGCGTAAAAATTCTCAAAGTGCAGTTTTCTGTGTCATAAAAATGGATTCTGCATCAGAAAGTAAGTACAATTAAAATATCTCAGTATCAGATCAGTTTATTTATATGGTAATTAGTAAATAATTATCGAAGTGGACTGCATTTTTGTACATGCAACGATTCATAAACTCCACAAAAAAAAGCCATAAGTTACGCGGTTGGTGATGGTTGGTCTTGAAACTTATTGGAATGTTTTCAATGAACATTTTTTTCGAAAGTATATAAAAAATTAGCTGCATTTTTTTGCATCTTTTGCGAGATATTGACCAAATTGTGCGCAAATGCACGGATGCATACACATTCGTGCACCATAAAGTGGGCTCCTTTTGAATGCATTCTCAACTCATGCGTTCAAAGTCATTACACATTTTTATTCCATTCCCCAGATCCTAATTTTCCCGAAACAAATGAAACACATGAATTCGCTTCAATTCAATAATAATTGTTGAACTATGTATATATTTTTGACCGTAATTTTTTTGAAATTCTATATGGGATTCTTCATCAGCGACCCAAAAAAACTGTATACGAAGTTTTGTAAAAATGCAGCGATAATTGGCGATTTTTGGTATGTTTTGGGGGGATTTCATGGCCGCCATTTTGTTTTTTTTCAAAATGCAACTTCGGATTCTTGATCAGCGACACAAAAACCCCTTTATGCACAATTTCAGTAAAATAGCTCAATGCCTTTATATTTTGGCCAGCTTTTCGGCGTTTCCGTCCACTGTGCGCCGTCGCTTATTTTTCCCCTTCTTTACAATTTTCAATAAAAAATTTTTATTTTTATTGTGCATAACGCAATTTTAAGGTTATTGAGTGATAATTAACATGTTTTTTAAGTTGTAAAATTAATTTGTTGCTGCAAAGGAAAATAAATAAATAATAAATGATTTTAAATCCCCTGCAATAAGGTTGGAAGGAAACCAAAAATGGATTAATGCCGATTCCCACAACACAGCCTCTTGTACCACAGATTTTGCTCGAGAGAATAGTTTGTGGATATTTGAAAGGCCGCCGTGGAAACTGTGGGTGCAGGAAGTTGGGTATGAAATGCTCCATTTTTTGCAAACAGTCAATTGCGAAAACATAAATGTGCCAGACATATCGGAAGAGGATATCAATGCAGACATTGATGAAGACATTAATATTCAAAACTGCCTTAAAATATTGTTTGGATTCCAGGCTCCAATATTGAGATATGGTATAGCTTATATCCACCAGCCGCCACTGATATGTAAATAGAAGGAGATAATCTTAAAATACATTGTCACTTGGTCTGCCTAACAGTAACCGGTGTAGTTTGTCTCATTTCTCTCATTTGTTCCATTTGTCTCAATCGACTCATTTGTTTCATTTGTCTCATTCGACTCATTTGTCTCATTCGACTCATTTGTCTCATTCGACTCTTTTGTTTCATTTGACTGATTTATCTCATTTGTCTCATTTATCTCGTTTGTCTCTTAACTTATTTGTCATATCTATCTTATTTACGAGTATATTATATCATTTGCTTCATTCACCTCATTTGTTTCATTTGTTATTTGTCTAATTTCTCATATGATTCATTTATTTCATTTATATCATTTGGCTCATTTGTCTTATTTGCCTCAGTTGCCTCATTTGTCTCGTTTTTCTCATTTCTCTCATTTATCTCATAAGTACAATTTGTCTCATTTGTCTTATCTATCTTATTTGTATAATTTGTTTCATTGATCTCGTTTAAGACATTTATCTCATTTGCTTCATTTATCTTATTTATCTCACTTATCTCATTTACCCCATTTATCTCATCTTATTTATCATATTTATCTTATTTATTTTGTTTATTTTAATGTTAGCTATTTTATATAAATAAATAAAATAAATGGAAACGGCATTTTAAATTAAAGCAATTTATTTCTTTTATGTCAAATTGAAAATGATAAGTAAATACTGTCGAGGAGCAACTAACCGCGACCGTTTAATGTTTAATTAGTTATAGATACCATTAGACGTTTATGCAAACAGATTATATTTATCATAGGAGTAATAATGTCAATAAGAGAAAATTTAGTGCAAAACTTTATAAACTTCTAACGTAAATTATCAATTGTTGGACTAAGTTATTCCGTTGAACTGATTTCATTCGAATTTACCAAATAGTTTCCTGATAACTGGTGACAGAATTCGTGTACTAACATATAATTTACGGAGTTCACATAATTTCCTATTGAAAAAAGTACTTAATACTCATAAAAACATGGGAATAAAATTAAACTATTTTCATTCGACGGTTTGATTGTCAATATGATGAGTTGCATCTCGAACACTAACAAAAAATACTTTCTCTGTAAGGTGTTATGTGACTCGTTTCAAATTTAAAGAAAAGCTTACAGAGAAAAACGATTGTTTATTCTGTAAATTCCGTTGCTTAATGTAAAAGCGCCATATTATTAGATAACGCAAAATTTTACAAAATTATCTGAATTTACAGTATCGCGTGAATTATATAATTAAGTTATTATAATCTGAAACTGTGTAAAAGCATGACGCATGAAAATCTACAACAATCATATTTTTATCCTTAATCATGTTTCCAATTTTGGTTAGTACTTATATCATTAATTTATATTCTCAGGCTGAAACTGAACAATGCTAAGACGTCGTTTTTCTTTTCTGTCACTGTAAATATTTTAGGCTTTTCTAATACCTCATAATCCCAATGTAAAGGATCATTTGGAATTAGAAATTGAATAGCATTATTATTCTTTTCGATATATCGTATTTTATTATTACCTTTTTTAAAATTAAATTATACACACCGTACATAAAGCAAAAAGTCCTCCATAGAAACAAACACAAAATATAAAAATTTGTTTCGAAATTTAATAAAAAAAATTGTTTAAAGAACATTTGAATTCCTACATTTTTATATATTATTTTTTATGGAAGCTTATAATATGTATAAAAAAATTTGTCTTTTTTTGCCTCAAATTACGTAGAAAAAATAAATTATTTTTTCGTTCTTTCGGAAAACACGAATGTATTATTTAAAAAAACATTTTAATTAATTAATGCAAAATATGAACATTTGCCATTTTTATTTCATTATAGGTAGTTTATTGTTATCATCATATTAGGTTTGAGAGAATGCTTATATGTAATATTCAAATAATTACCTAATTTATTTTTTTTCTAGAAAAAATTTAATTAGAACAGAGCAGTTACACCGTCCGTAAACGTGTAAATACAAATGTAAAGAAAACCTGTTACATCCTAATAATCAGTAAATTATATATTATTATTCTAAAATTAAAGAAATTAAACCACATATAAGTTATCCCTCGTTAGAATTCTGAACGTACTATATACGAATAGTTAGTGGATTGTCTCGAATCTTGGCATTAACTGATTTAAAATTGAAAGAAATTGAAAAATTAAAATATACATGCTTTAATAAATAATTAAATATGTTGGATAATAGACATAATGATGAAAGTTCACAGGGTCTTAAAACATCTAAGTCTAAAAGTCTTGTAAAGTACAATACATGAGGCATTTTTGTGCAAAAAAGTCACTTTTAAATACCGGTCAATAATAAAAATTTCAAGAATAAATTAGATGGAGAATCTGCAATTCACGTGGCCTCTTCAGCTTGAAGTTTGAACAATAAACATAACCTAGTACATAAATTGCAACATTTATCATCAGATTTAAATTGTGAGCAGCACAGTGAATGTATATGGCAGTCTTTTCAATATCTTGAAATCTTTTTTGTACTCCTGAATATGCACCACTCATGACATTAGCACCACCATAGCCTTGTCCTCGACATTTATGTAAATCTAGTCCAAAGTTTTCCAGTGACTGTGTAATAGTTCCAGTTAAACTTTCAGCTGATTGAGATTCAACTTTAGTAAAACCGAGGAAGCTTTCTTTAATTAAAAATTTTTGCACTACGGAATTTTCATCTTTTATTAGTTGCACATATCTTATTACTTGAGTAAGTTGGTCAATTTTACTAATGTCTTGAATGGTATCCATAATAATCGTAAAAATCGGCGCCGCCTTAATTTCATCGACAATCGTTTTCTTTAATCTTGTGCCCAATGTACTTATTATTTCATTTTGAATCTGAGCTGAACGATATTTATGAGAACCTTTGGGTAAAGAAATTATATGCCTTAATATATCATCATATTTGGCCAACAAATGAACGGTGGATAAAACGTTACCATTATAATTATCATTGTCAGTGACGTCTTCGCGATGCCTACGAAATGCTAACATATTTTTCGTTAACATTAAAGTTGTGATAATGAGTGGTCTTTAATTTTTGTTGATAATCCGAAATCAGAAATGCCATTTTTCGACCAATTATTTCTCACGGATGAAAATAACCAACATGGTAGACAATATACACAATTTTTAATGTTTTTAATGTTTAATGTTATGAGTAACATAACCAAATGTTATTATTTTTATAAAAATGTTGTTCGGAAAAGCTCATATTTTTATTATCTTTGGGATATGGACCCTTGGGTCTGCAAAGACCATTATTTATTATCAGATTTCTCACTAAATCGTTATTGAAATTAGCAAAATCTGTTGGATTTACCTTGTTTAAAAAATCATAGCCGTCGTTGTCAACACTGCCAGCAGCGTTAACTGTAGTAGTCAATCATCGGAATCGTCAATTTGCTCATTTTCAATCGAGGCGCTGAAAAAAGTTTTCATTTTCCTTATGGTCGTTTTCATTTGAATGATTTCATTCACATGATGATGGTGCTGCTGCATGTTCGCTCATTTCATTTTGATTTTTTTTCAATTTCTTCTTGTTGGGTTGAAGTAGATGTAGATATAGATGGACACATAAATGATGTTATTTTGTTATATTTTTTAACATATTCTTCTTGCTTTCTTTTGCGCTTCTTTGCCGCTCCGCTGATCATACTTAAGGAGCTTAGATTAGGAGTCAAACTCATTTTCTTGCTGAAAAATTAACATAATTTTTTAATATTTGAATTCGAATTAATCGAATTTAATTAATTTTAAGCTTAATTTGTTTTATGGCAACTCTTGAAAATCATTAACACAAACAAATTATGCACAATTTAAATAGAAATTAAATAAAATTTTCGCTTTTCATTAATCACACCGTATTTTATTTTAGAAAATAGGCATATTTTTTTCCTTCATTCTTCATGATTATATACCTAATTATTTTGTGATTTGTTTATAATAACTAAAACTTACCTTTTTAAAGCTTTGATTCCTACACAACACAAATAAAATTTTGATTTTCTTTTAAGGTGTTCAAGGCACTTTTACTTTTGCACTTTTGTTTTCTATTTTAATTTTAAATAACGTGTTTCATGCAAGGTAGTTCTTTTTTATATGTTCGTCCTCCCTTTTTGTAAAATTATTAAATAAACAAAGCCTGCCTTACCTTCTTGTTAGAACTGAAAAAAATTACATCCAAGTACGATGGTAATAAATAATTTAATATACGCGACGCGGCTAACTATTTAAAAAAAAATACACGTGTTGCTTTGGCCGTTGGCATCTCAAAACTAAGTAAAATATCTCGGCATATCTTCTATTGAATTAAAGTCGGATGTCGGGAAGGATTTATTGTATTTTATAATGAAATACTTAAATAGAGGGGCTTTTCTTTTCTCTATTTTGTTTTGAACTTAAACTAGTTAAACTACATATTATTAAATTCCTTCATTTAATTAAATTAAAGCGTTATATGCAGAGAACACGTGCGGGTAATTATGGCATAAATTTGTTGATGTCGGTACAGAGATCTAAGAAATATAAAAAACATAAAACCAAAAATCACCGTCGCTGAATGATGCCGCCCGGCGCAGGTGTGGTGTGAGAGTAGGAAAAAACACAAACACGGACCGCTCCACGGCTGTGTTGTTTTTATATTTCTTAAACTCCATAAATCGCAACGAAATGCACTTCTCCTCGTAGATATAGTGGGCATAAAAAAACGTCGGCTTGTTTGATAGCGATAAAGACATCAAAGATGCCGACCCCGACGTTTATTTCATTCTACTATAATAGCGACGAGGATAATTTTTTATAATAATGGTTAGTAACGCATCGGCCATCGGCCCTCATTAGACCATTCCATAGAGATAAACAATAAACATAAAAAAATCGAGAAAGCTGCGACCGGCGTTTCACTTTTTTTATTTAGGTTTTTATGTTGCACTCGACTCGGCCAGGCCCCTAATGTGCTCGGACCCCCCGCACTGCGGGGGGCTCGAGGGGGTAAAATGACTTGAAGATAAAATATGAAGAAGACGTTGTTTTAAGTATTAAATATTTGGTGTAAAAAAATAAGGTGTTCTAATTCAAGAAAATAAAGTGTACAGTCCATTAATCATGCAGTAACAGACATATTGAAACCTTTTTTTTTTTTTCGATTTTAATACCTACAGAAGTTTAAGTTTTTAAAAAACAAACAATAAACAATTGGCAACGGTCATACCTCATTTTCTTAATAGAAAGGTTGATCGCGATGATTGGAAATTAAGTCTGTCATCATAAAAAACATTTTTTTCGATAAAAACCTATTTTAATATATAAAAGGAATCTTAGACTTTAATTTAGAATTAGAAAAACAAATTTTTTTATATGGCAACGGTCATATCACATTTTTTAATTAAGAATCGTAGTCGCGGCGTTTAAAAAATTAAGTACGCCACAGTAAAAAACATTTCTTCGCTGACAGGCCAGTTTTTATGCATAAAAGAGATCTAAAACTGAATTTCTGAAAAAAATTATTATGGTGTTTTGACGTGGCCGCCGTAGAAGCTTATTAAAAAAAAAAAAACGTTGGCATGGAGCTTAAAAATTAAACAGATCAATTTATATGCATTGAGGAGATCTTAAACTTAATTTTTTTTAAAGGAGGTATTATGAGATGCCAACGATTAAGCCTGACATCTATTTCATGCATGGATGCTGCGCATTCAAAATTAAGTCTGACAAGATAATTAACAAAAATTTCCGACCAGACAAGTTTTAATAGATTGGAGACATCTCAAACTTCATTTTAAAACAAAAACCAAGTAGGTGTTATGAAGTGTACTTTCATGAAAAAAATAATTTATTATAACAGAAGATTAGATATTTATTAACAAAAATTGTCAGCCAGACAAATTTTTAAAATGATATATTATTTATCATAAATTGTGTAAATTTCAAGCAGGTGTTCTGAAAAGTAAAATCATTTTTTTAGCTAATTTCAAAAATTCGTTAAAAAAAAGCAATTAACAAATTTTTACTAGTCTGACGGACGTAATATATTCTTTACATGATTTCCAACCATTTTCACCTTTTAAATTTGAGGTGTTGGATGGGGTACTTTTTTATATCATGGGAGCTGAGGCTCTAAACAATCAGGGAAACACAAATAAGTGATTTGGCTTATGGACGCTATCTGACGTAATTTTATTTAAAATATGTCATTTTATATTTTTCTCATACCTATTTTGTACGATTTTGAAATATTTAATGGACCTTTTCCGATTGACGTCATGCTCTGGAAACCCATGTCAATGTCATTTGTATTGTCATTACACATTAATCTAGATAAAATCTTTGACTGCGGTAAAATAAAATTATTTTAGTTCTTGTGTGATTTAGAATTGTTCATATGGTGTTGTGCATTTGCCATTTTTCCTATATTTTGTTTGTTTACATTTTTTCATTAAACCTAAAAAAATGATTGCACAGTTGCGGCCAATAAAAAAATGGGTAGTTTAAAAGTGACTTTTTAAGTGCCTCAGTCTTGATGTATTAATATTATGTAGCCTATTAATATTAATAATCCCAATAGACAACTAAATTTTAGCAGAAATCTATGATAAGAGTTGTCCCAGTTTTTATTGATCGTAACTGTACAAATAAAGTGTGCAACAGTTTTTATGCTTTTACTATTAACATAGATAAATAGAAATCTCATGAGAAAAGAGTAATCAAATCAGAGGTGAAAAAGAAAACATTTTTTAAACATGTTGAGAGCCTATATGCAGGGTGAGTTTTAAACGCGTAGTTATATTTTAACCCTCAATATATTTCATCGAGTACATTGATTGGCACTGTCAAAATATTTCTTGAACAAAAAAAATTTGAATTTCTGATAATTTTTTCGTCCTCCGGCAACTGACATTTTGATGGGCACTGGATATCTCTCTAAACGCCGTTCACAGAAATGACGTAACTGAAGGCAGTGTTGCCATTGCCAGTTCGCCACAATTCTATTTTAAATTAGTACACAACTGGTAATATGCGGTTTGAATTATCTTCTAAAAATGAAACAAAATTGAATTTTATAAAGAAGCATCTACTTTAAAGAACGGAAAAGAAAATTTGTTTACTTAACACGTGTATAGCACAGAAACATCAGCTGGCCGCAAGATCGATTCACTTCTGTTCCATGAATCGATCGAAGTCTAAGTCTTAAATTATTAATTAATTAACAATAAATTCAAAAACTCACACTCCTTTATAAATAAATTAAACCATAAAAAATTCTAATACTGAAATAAATAATAAAAAATTGGCCTTCCTCATATACCTAATTGAAAAATCTCTTCTACATCTAAATAAACGACATACCCTGGTATACGGCAAAAATAAATCACTAATAATAATCAAACATTAAAAACACAGCAGTATCAGTTTCCGAGAATTACAATAATCACTAATAAAAATATCACACTTACCATGTCTTCCCACAGACGACATTCATTGTTATTACTACACTATACTAGTAAACACCCACTTAGCATTAAAATAATTATTTACCATTGTTATCACTACTTTTCATCAAACGAACAAATTATAAATAATAAATAACGGTAACACAGAAACTTTGAAAAACTTTGATTCATCAAATTTCAAATATGTGATTCGAACGATGAGATACGATGCGAGTACAAGTGCATTTGAATACATGTTAAGATTGTTTAGTTTAGTTGTTTGCTGTCGGTGGCGTTTTGGTAGTGCTGATCTGCGGAATGTAGATTCGGAATGGAGTGCAGAACCGGATTGAGTTACGTTAAAGTTTATAATTGAGAATTGTATAGAAATAATAGCCAACTGCCAGTCAAATCTATTATTTATGATTAACCAAGCCGTCGATGTCGATTTCTCCTCTTCTTGAGCTCGAACCACACTTCGAATGATCATTCGATTAATAAAGGTATTCGAATAGCCGTTATTCGATTACTGAAATCATTCGATTATGCCTAACACTCAGGGTTGTTATCGGAAATCTTTAAATCGTACCAACTTTTGATAAAAAATTCTACTAGAAATCAGAAAATTATTACCAAAATGTTTTTTTGGAAGCGTTCTTTTATGAAATAATAATAGAAAAACAGTATGAACCGACACCCACTCTTGCGGAACAAACTTGGAAGAGAACGTATTGTTTTCCTTTAAAACATTTTTGATAGTTGAACTTAATTATTCTGGTGACATGCAAAATACAATTATGTTACAGAAGGGACAAAGACCCGCAGAAAATCCAAAAAAAGACAGCAAAAAGAAATGTTTTAAGAGTAGTCTATCGTTTTCTGAAATAATTTTGTCAAAGTATTTCTGTGCTACGAACGCCTTGAAACATGTTTACTAAAAATTTATGCTGATTGCTGATTGGTTGAATACAAATTTCCTGTTCTTCCGTGATTGGTTAAACTAAACTGTTTGCTTATATTTAGAGGCTTTAGAGCACGAACCAGTGACAAAGCAATGACAAGGGAATCATGTTTTTAAGACGAGCATTAGTTATTCATTTGTTTATTGAAATACTGCCTAGAGGAACAAATTATGATAATGTACAGCTATCACGTGCAAGCTGCGTGTATGTCTTTTATTCACTTTATCTTGGAAATTGTATCGTCGTTGTTGAAATTAGGTAAATCGAGAATAAGTTTGGCTTCGGTTTAGGTCTGTTGTTCTCTCTGTGTTTTATTTCAGTTTTGCGATATTTTAACAGTGCCTAAAAGTACTTTTTGTTATTAGAATAATTCTTGTCAAAGCTTGGATTTTGTTTACAAATAAAGTTGGATAATTGTTTTTATTTAGTAAATGAACCGTGTTACTGATTTGAACTCGTTTTATCATCTAGGCTAGCTAGCCTGATTTGCTATCATTATTTTTCTTTTCCATTACTTATGGCATACTGAGGAGAACATAACAAGATCGAAACCGGTCTATGTCTAGTGAGGTATCGATAAATAATCTTAGCTACCAAACAATATTTGCAGGTTTAATTCAATACAGGTCGGGGCTTTTGTCCGTTGAGTAGTTGTTTCCTGTAAATCTTATTCAATAATTACACACTTAAAACTCACCCTGTATGAGTATAACTAAATCCGTAAAAGGAGGATAGTAATAAAAGCACGTGATCAGCGCATGCAACGAAACCTATTGGCGTTTGAATTTAGAGAGGATGTAATTTAGTTAAAACCTTTGAAGAGTGCAGACCTAAATGTCAGAGCTCCCGAGTGCCAAAGCACCGGGGAAAACCCAAATAGTGGTAAAGTGATAAAGTGGTAAAGTGATAAAAGTCCACCCAGCGGTATTGTAAAGAGGTACAATAAGTGTAAAGCCTTACAATATCTAGTTTTTATTGTGGACTTGGTACACCATAAACAATGCAATAATAGTACACCATAAACAGTGCAATATTGTGCGACCGCGATGGCTAGTACACAGGTATGTGTTCGATGTTCAGACAATTTCATGGTAAATAGTAAAGTAATTTCATGTAAAATATGTGAAGAAAAGTATCACCCCAGCTGTGTGAAAGTAAAGGACACTGTGTATAGAGCGTTGAATGATTGCAATAATATTATCTGGTTCTGTGATGAATGTGTAGGGAATATAGATGAGAAACTAAACTTAAAAAGGCAAATTATGAGGATTGAAGAAAAAACAAATAAATTAATTGAAACTACCTCAAAATTAGGTGAAAACTTTGAAAGTTTAAACTTGAATGAGAACAAATGTAGTAGGAAATGGTCAGATGTAGTTAAAGGTAAAAACCCACCATTATTAATTAAACCAAAAGATAATAGTCAGAACAGTAGTATAACCAAAAAATGAAATTGCACAAAAAATAAATCCCAGTGAGATATCAGTAGCGGTCACAAAAATGAAAACAGTAAGTCAAGGCAGCGTACTTATAGAGTGTAACGATCAGAAATCTTTGCAAAAACTTCAAAATATTGCGGTTAATGAATTGTCGGAAAATTATCATGTGGAAATACCCAAATTAAGAAAACCTAAAATACTGATAGTTGGCGTACAAGAAAAACACTTAAATAGTGAAACTGAATTTATAAATAAAGTTAGCAGACAAAATTTTGAGAGAGAGGTAGATACGGTCGAACAAAACAATTTTGAGATGAATTTTGTTAAAAAATTTATTCCAAGAAACAAGAGAGTACATAACGTTATACTGGAGATTTAAAACATTACATGCATATTTGCAATTACTACATTCAAATGTGTTCGATCGACTTTCATGGGACACGTCTTACCCCTCTTTTTGCCATGTTCCTGCTTGGGCACCAACCTGCTCCACTCTCCCCTTTTTTTCCTCCACCCCAAAAGGGAAAGGTTAGGCCTTTTTGTTGGGAAGGTGGGGGTTGGGGAAAAAACTTGCAACCATTTGACAGACATCTTATTAGTTCACTCACAAAAATAGTATTCGTATATGGAAGCTCTTGGTATACGTAATAATCTCCGGTGATAAGGAGACATTTAAACAACTTATTAGTAAAAAAAGAGTATTTGTAGACTGGGAGAGCTATCCGATATACGAATATGTAGGTGTCTTAAGATGCTTCAAATGTTGCAAGTTTGGTCATAAAGCAGAACATTGCAAACAAGAAGGTTATACATGTCCGTTATGTAGTGGAAATCATAAAAGTAATGAGTGTCGATCGAACACATTTGAATGTAGTAATTGCAAATATGCATGTAATGTTTTAAAAATTCAAGATATACAATGCAATCACACTGTGTTCGATAAACAATGTGCATGCTACCAAAGAACTATAGAGAATACGAGGACAAGAATACAATACATATAGCAAATAAAGCAAAATACCGTGGTCTCTCAAAACGCCTTATGCTTATACTTAAATATTCAAGGGCTTACATCTCATATAGAGGAACTTAGACAATTGATGTATGAGAAAAATCCTCAAATGGTATGTTTAACGGAAACCCATATTACACAAGATATAGAACAAAGTGAACTGGATATTATAGGTTATAATTATGTAGCATCTCATTCAAATAGCCGACATACGGGAGGTACACCTAGTATATACAAAACAAGGCGGAAATACTGAGGCACTCAACATTGTTGCTAATAACCAAAATTACTGGTCGGTAATGCTAAAGTTACAATTTAGTAGACAGTCCATGATTTGTATCTATATATATCGTTCACCAAACAGTAATTGTAATGAATTCTTAAATTATTTTGAGGAAATATTTAAAAATGATATAGTATCCAAAAATAAAACAATTATTTTGGGCGATTTTAACATAAACTTTAAAGGTGACGCAGTCAATGCTAAAAGGTTAAGAGCTATTATAATGGATTCAGGTTTTAAACAGATAATTGAAGAAGACACTAGAATTACCAATAATTCATCTACCCTAATTGATTTAGTCATCACCAATGACTTCAATATGAAAGAGCTGCCAAGAAATTTTTCAAAGTTGTCAGACCATTGTACCCTAGGTATAGAAATGACAATCAAAAACATGGAGGCACAAAAACAATTGATATACAAGAGGGACCTTAATAGACAGAATATTGAGAAAATAATAGTCGAGTTAATATCGAAAAACTGGGACTATACTTCTACTGATGTAAACATACTGTATACAAACTTTATTGATAATGTCATGACATCTATTAATAAAATATGTCCTGAGAAGAAAGTGATGCTGAACAACAAACCATGGATGAATAAAAATGTAAGAATGGCACAGAAAGAACGAGATAAAGCAGACAAGAAGTATAAATTAACTAGATTAAACTGCGATTGGGAAGAATACAGGTTAGCGAGAAACGAAGTTACAAAAATATTACGTCAAGAGAAATCAAAATACTACGAACAGAATATTGATGAATGTAAGGGTGATAGTAAAAAGATGTGGCGTACTATTAAGGAATTAGTTGGTAAGACGAAGAAGGAAGAGTTTGATGCGGAAAAGATTGTTTTTGATAATTATTCAAACGTGGCGGTGGAAAATTTCAATATGTTTTATTATGAAAGTATAAAGAGTATCACAGACAGTATTGACGACAAACAGTTTGATTCAGATATAGCAATAAATGCTGAACAAAGTGAATTTACCTCTTTTAATAAAATTAACTTTAGTCAATTAAAGAAAATTGTTTTTAATATGAAAAATAAAAGTACCGGTGATGAAGGATTTAATATTAAATTACTTAAAGACTTGTTTTGTGTTATCGGTTATCCGCTCTTAAATATTATTAATAAGTCGTTAGAAATAGGGTGTGTGCCATCAATGTTAAAAATTAGTACGATAATACCGATTCCAAAGGTACCATCTCCGATAAAACCTGAACAGTGTCGACCAAAATATTGCCAGTTGTGGACAAAATTTTAGAAATAATAGTTAGTGATCAGTTACGAGAACATTTGAATAGAAATGACATATTAAGTACCAATCAATCAGGTTTTCGAGAAAATCATTCATGTGAAACTGCTCTACAATATATTTGCGCGAAATGGAGGAAGGACATAAATGAGGAAAAAGTAGTGCTTAGTGTGTTTGTGGACTTAAAGCGGGCCTTTGAAACAATTGACAGAGGTTTACTAGTAAAAAAGTTGGATAGATATGGCGTAAAAGGTACAGTGCTCAAATGGTTGGAGGATTATTTAAAGGATAGATACCACAGAACTAAAATTGGTAATAAAATTTCAAGTAACATAAATAGTCCGTATGGGGTTCCACAAGGTAGTGTATTAGGACCACTTCTCTTTATTACATATGTAAATGATATTCAGCACGTATTAAAAAATTCATTTGTAAATTTGTTTGCTGATGACACTGTAATTACTGTATCTGGTAAAGATTTTAATGATACTACTAACATTCTTAATAGCGAGCTTGATATATTGTATAACTGGCTATGCAGTAATAAATTGAAATTTAATTCAGATAAAACTAAACTTATGGTCCTAGGTTCTAAATCTGTAAGTAATAAATACTTAGCTAATAGTTATGTCATTAAAATTAATGAGTGTCCGATTGAAATCGTGAAGCAAATTAAATATTTAGGAATTATGTTAGATCCACAACTTACATTTTGTCATCAAATGAATTACATATGTAAAAAAATTGGAAAGAAGATTGGATTTTTTCATAGGATATCACATAATTTATCACAGTGGAGTAAATTACTGATTTATACCACCATAGTCTATCCACATTTTACATATTGTGCATCGTTTTTGATAGCATGCAATACTCATGAAATAAATAGATTGCAAATACTGCAGAATAAAGCAATGCGAATTATATTAAAATGTAACATCTACACTCCTGTGAAATCTATGTTAAACGGGCTAAACTGGTTATCAGTTGAGCAATGCATTAAAAGAGCTAATTTAATTTTAATATATAAAATAAGTAGAGAAGAAGTACCGATCTATCTACAAAATCTAAAGAAACGTACAGATATACATAGTTACAATACCAGACGGAAAAATCACTATGACGTTGAGTGTGTCAAAAAATCCTTTTTACAAGGTTCATTATTTAATGAAGGACTTCGTCTTTTTAATGCTCTGCCAACTGATATAAAGGATGCACCAAGTGTAAAAACATTTAATAAATATGTATGTAAATATCTCACAAGTAATTAAGTAAAATATTCTGAAATCTGAATATATTTCGAATACTTTATAATTTTATATACTCATTCTAGTAGTTTCGGATACAATTACTTTTCATTTGTTTGTTTTTTGTGTTAGAAATAGTAATATTACTTAGGTTAGATTATTTAGGTTTAATTAAATATATATGTATCTATGTAGCAGACAATGCTAAATAAAGATCTATCTATCTATCTATCTATCTAATTAAAAGTAAGATTTACAAAGGCTTATCAAATCAACGTCGTTGTACTGTGCCGCGTGACAGTTCACTGATGTTTCTCAGTTTGAGTTCTTTATATTTCTCTCGTTAATACTGTTGATTATTAATAATTATTGTTTATTATCTGTTATTTTACAACTAATGGAGCACGAAGAAGCGAAAAAATACCGCCATTAATGCAGTCACTGCAGAGGAATGCATAAAAGTATTTTAAAACAAATCAACCAGATATTTATTATGCTGTTTAACACTGCAAATGTTGACATTTGATTGATGATAAGTTATAGTACATAATACATACTCCATAATTATTATACTCATAGATGTTTCTAATGCAAGTGTACATAGAATCCGGGAACGCAAGGAAGACTGTTTATAAAAACATTGACGAAGTTGCGAATAATGCCATACGCCGAATAATTTACAATTTTTTTTTCAGAACGCGAATAAATTTTATTGCAATTTATTGTCTCTTTGTAATTTTGATATTTGTGATTTTATATAATATATATTGCATACAACATACGGTTCTCATTACTTTTTCTCCCATGTTATTAAAATGTAGGCAAAATAACCTCTATGTGTAATTGTTTCTTAAAAGTTAACAGTAATTGATAATTAAAGCTGCAAATAATTTCTGTGTCATAGTCGTAGAGTACAGATGTACTTACTGTCGCCGGCATTCACATTGATTGCGAAACTACTTTTTCCAGTCCAGTCTATTATTAGCTTTCGAGTTGTGTGCACGTTAAGTCACTTGGGCGTATTGCATATTGTTTTTCTGTTTTTATTTTATTTGTTGTACTGTATTGTTGATATTAATTTAATAATAAAGCATGACAGACGTACGCAGGGGTAGAAAGCGGCCATTTGCTGACAATGTGAGTAAATTCATAGGTGAATTCCTGGATTTATTCCATGATTCCATGATAATTTGTAAAGTGTGCGAGAAAGATTTGATGAGCTGGGACAAGCGTGATTGTGGACTTCACGTAAATAGTGTACACCATAAAAAATTAAAAAATGGCGTGCCTTCGACAACACAGTTTATGTTTGATTTACTATTAATGCTGATTGCCTATGATGTTCCGCTGCACATACTCGATAAACAACCATTTCGAGTGTTCTGGAATAAATACAATGTCCAGGTGAAGTTACCAAGTCGCATAACGTTATGTAACTATCTACCAACTGTACACGTAGACATGGTAAATAAGATGAAATGTGAATTAAAAAATACACGGCTGTGGTTATCTGTTGATGAAACAACATATTGTAAAAAAAATTCTATTTTAAATGTTATAATACGATCCTCTTAAACCGACAGTTCCACCGTTACTAGCTAGCAAAAGACTAAGTCAGTGTACTAGCGAAACAATTACCAGGATGGTGCTGGAGACGCCAGAAAAATTTGAACTGTCAAAAAGTCAAGTGTTGATGTTCGTGACTGATGGTACCGCGACAATGCATTCGGTAGACCCTTCTTTGCAAGAACAAGGTTGTACGTTTATACATGTTACGTGTAAAGTGCATGCTTTATATCTTGCTTTTCGAAATAATTCAAAAACGAAAAATTAGTTAAGGCTATTATTGTGATAATATCCTAATTACGCAACTTTTTCCCCATTTAACCGAATTCGTATCTCCTACCATTTCCAAGATGCCCATGCTGTGCATTCTTATCTTGGACACAGTGTATATATATATATATAGTAGCATGATTTGTCTTTGTAAAATACCGCAAAATATTTTCCTGAATTTCGCGCTTCTAGAGAATATATTTTAGTCAGGGCTTTTATTTTATTCTTGAACTCTATTAGTTATTAGAAATATTAATTCCTGTGAAAGCTATTTACGCGGAGTTATAAATTTCTTGTGACCTGTGATTTTCCGAAAGTATTTTTTGGTGGTGAACATTGAATTGAAGTGCTCTTATATTGAAATTGTGATATTATTAGTTAAGTGTTTTGAAACACTTGTTTGCATTGATTTCTATTAAACCGTTATGTGCAATTTTGAGTAAACTTTTATTTATAAATTGAAACTATAAATTTAGTGCTTGTACATCCGCCCGCACCTCATATATTATGTCAGGTTCACTATTTACTTTGTTTCCAGTAGATTTGTCAGAAAACCCCTATTTTCTGGTATTGTTGGAAATCTCTGGTAGCTTTTGCATCAAATTCTTTCGTTTGTCTTGTCTGGAGATAATTTATCAAGCAAGCAATATTTCGCTCGTGGAGTAATTGTGTTTTACGTCTAGACTTTTAAATTAAAATTTCTCATATAGACCTTGTTAAAGTATTCTTCCATTTTATCTTGAGATAACACAATCAGTGATTTTTGCATAAATTCGCTGTGTAATTTAAAATTTAATGTAAATTTAATTGTATTTTCTCTCTACGAAATAAGTTTTCTTGATTTAATGTGATATACAATTTAAATAAAAAATGTTAGTATGGAATGATTGCTGCCAGGTATATTCTTTTTAAGAAACTTGTAGCACATCACACACAGAGATACTTTATTATTATTTGTATTTTTTGATATTATTTTTTCATCTGAATAATATCAGATTATATTTTTCAAATAATAGTTTTATAAAGTTTATGTATAATAATTGTTAAATTTGACTGATAATCTTGAGAAGCAATAAAGGAATTTCAAAAGTACTATATACGTAGTTTTTTACAAATATTATACACATTTCTAACAATCAAATCAGAGTTGTGCTGATTAACGAGAAAAAAGGGTTTGATTAAATATTAAGGATTAGTTAACATGCTTATTCATAGATTATTAGTGATTGATACATTGGAAATATTCGTCTATTAATGATTAACCCATAACTTGGAAATATTAATATATTAATGATTAACCGATAAATTGGAAAAACATTGATTAATAATTATTAATCAGTAACTAAATTTAAAAAAGACGAAAATTATTAATTTTTAATTTTATTTAATAACATTTAATTTAATAATAAAATAAATATTCATTATGAATAAAAAAAAATCAAAACCAAATTACAAGAATTCTCATGAAATAAATGTATTCGAAACACTTATTTATTATAAATAAATAAAAGTGTGTTTTGAACTAAAAAATTATAGTTATGCCGCATAACTTATGCGTAAACAATAAACAGCGAGACAAGAAATAAATGAAAACAACATAAAATATAAAATTATTGCCCCAATTTGGGATTTGTTTTCCATCGAATATATCAGCTGACTATCAGAAAATAGTCTGTAAACGGGAGCAGAGGATGTCATTGATAGATCATATTCACATACATGTGGTGAACAAAAAAGTCTACTAGACTAAATAGTAGAGTCAGCTGAGGAGATACCTGTTTGGTGTCGGGCCAATCGAATAGTATTAGTATCAGGCACGGTCTGATTTTTATAACAGATTAAAAGAAGCAATCTGAGAGTATAAAAATATAAGGAGAGAGCCTGAGGCATTCTATCTTGGGACCATCGCGATGTACCAAGATGGCCGCCGACGGAAATGACGTATCTCCAGTGGTGTCTCCTACAATAATTATTTATTAAATTTTAAATATCATTAGTAGTGGACAGGATTTCGCAATTTCTTTACTAATTACCTAATTTTTACAAGAAGTGCCAATGGAAAGAAAACTTTTTTCAATGAGAAAAATAAATATCTTGGCCAAATATTAACGCACTTATATTTATACATTTAAAACATACTTTGTTTTCCTTTTGACAAACTTGCCTATAAACCCTCGAGCAATGCACTTGTCTAACAAACACTGAAGCAAATACTAAAACACAATTTTAATAATAATTTATTGATGTTAACGTACAAAGTATTTACATAAGTCAGAATATCCTTAGTACAATAAGGCAAACATTTTAGTAAAATACATAGATTAAGAAAATTGTAAAATACAAAATTAAAAAAATAAAAATATTAATACAATGAATAAGGCAGCTAAAAAACAAGTCACAAGTCGTTAAAATCATTTTGGAGATACTCCTCAAAATTGTAAAATATTCATGTTGTCTTAAATATAGCACTGCTGTACCTTTTTGGATTATGAACGAAAACCTAAACCGTACAGATGTTTGATTAATGTTACTACTTTGCCATCAATTTTCTGTAGTGGAGGTACAACTTCAGGACAATGCAATGTTTTCACGTAGACACCCTTTCTGTATTAAAACTTCTTACCTACAAACATGAATTACAATAATTATATTTATTTATAATAAATTCACACAATCTATTCTGAATTATTAACATTTAATAATAACAATTTTTAATAATAATAAAACTAATTACAACTTAGACTTAAACTTGGATAACAGACATCTATTATTTACTTACATATTTTACTCACTGAACATAGATAGTCGGAAATGAGTTTGGTTTGAGACGAACCACTGAGAGTGACGACTTATCAAGACAATCATCTGTGAAATGTTTTGAACATATGAGACTCCTATTTGTTGGTTGCCAGTTTGTTTTATCAACAAACTTTATCCAAGCCTGCCTTTGAAGTGGGTCCTTGGGAAAACTGAAAGAGTATGTAAAACTAATAAGAATTTCACTAATAGCATTAAAAAAAGAAAAAATAGTAATCACCAAAATACAGAAATGTCTTTCCAGTAATATCACACTTCTTTTGAAAAGAATTACCACGTTTTTTATAAATTTGAGTTGAAACATAAGAATCATGAAAAATTTGTTTATCCTTAAATTGTCACTGTTAAATTTCCATTTAAAAAAAATCAACATTATTTCTTTATGGTATCTCCGCCACTGCTAACAAAACAAAGCATAATACCATTTAAAATTTTAAAATTAATTTATTTATAAATATAAAAAGCAAATTTTGCTCGCGTAAAATATAGATTCATATTACTAAATAAACATACATTATTTTATAGCACATATTATAAACTTACACGTGAAAAGTTATTGCATTTTTCACATTTTTTGGTTTCATAGTTTTTGAAGTTCCACACACAACACAGCTCACCATTGTTTATTCGGTAGTACTATACACTAAATTAAAACAAATATCTACAAGACTGTTTAAAAAATTCGCGTAATAAATCAAAATTTAATACTCAACAAATCACTACAAAATTTTTAACCAAAAAATGTACGGCCTGATTCCAAAGCAATGAGTCATTATCGGTGTAGTCAATGACTTCAGAATTGGGTGTAGTTGATGACGACATCCGTCCTAAGATTTCTATAGCCCCTACCACTAAACGTTCCCTCCTGTTGTTTTTATACTCTCAGGAAGCAATCGGTGATTTAAAACATTCACTGATTTAAAAGCTATCATTGATTGAACAGCAATCACTAATTTAATAAAATGTAGTCAATGATTAAGGATTAAAAGTGTTAGTCTGGCTAATTAAAATTAATGATTAACTATTTGAATTGCTGACTGATTATGATTACTGATTAACCAAATAATCAGAGAGTAGTAATCACTTTTATCATCTTTTCATCATTTTTAATCTGATTAGTACAACTTTGAATTAGATGCAATTCTAATATACTCTTCTGAAACATGTGAATATACTTAGTCCTCTGTCAAATGGTTCGTTTGGGTGCTGCACATGAAAAATAAAATAGCCTCCAGTGGAAACACTTTCTCCCATTTGCTTAAGTAGGTAACTGCCAGTTTTTCCAAAAAACTGTTTCACAATCAATTCTACACAAAAGTGTTCATTACGTATTTTTATGTAAGACCTACCATTTTTTCAAAAAAATTTACGTTTTATGTTTCCATATTATGTTTCCCGAATGAAAATTTCGTTTGAAAAGATTAGTGGTTGAAATCACCTATAGCGTGCTTTACTATTACTAGTCATTACAAACAATACTCGGCCAAGAAAATGATGAAGATAATGCTACAGTGAGATTCATGTGAGGTTCTTAGAAAGAGAATTTATTGAAAAAAAGAAAATGAGACTGAATCGGACCAGAAACAACAATTGGACGTACACCAATGAAGAAATTATTGACTTATGATAGGACAAAGAATGAACTGACAACTGAGTTCCTTTCCGACCACATTCTTTAGTTCGGTGTGGCCAATAGGAAAAATGTCGTGGTCAGTTAGAAGTACAAAGCAACTTTATCACATGGTGCTGATGTATCGAGTCATTCAAATACCCAGGAGTAGGCAGACATGAACTTACTACATCCTGCATACTTAGCATAGGAGGAATTAAAACACCCATGTGTTTTCACCTGATACTGATGTTGTCGATAACACCAACATATTTATAATACCTTGGTCATTTCCCTGGCCACAGCATAAAAAGGTTCGTTTAGCAAACTTCAATTTACAAAACACTAGGGCCACTGAAAGCCTTTTCACTCCCTGGATTATACGCAATTTTAGAAACAGAAGTAACATGATCATTTGTCAACAAAGGGAAATAAAGTGGTGGAAGGCAATCAATTTTGTACGTGATCAGCTATTTGAAGCTTTGGCCAGATTGGAAACTACACTCCCTCTTATTGAAGATGTTAGGGCTAACTTGGAAGCATTTATTTGTAAGCTGTGCGTCCTGAAAAAAAAAACAACAACAACACTGACCGATATAGAAACTATAAGAGGTTTGTTGTTCACACATAGATATCAAGATGCGAACCTCCTTCCTCTGAACCCAGCTTTGGTCAGGACTCATCTTCAGGCTTTTGAATGAAATCAAGACATCATCCAGCATCTTAATAACCCACCATTTCGGAGAAATTACGAAGTACATATGAGCCAGTTGTATGTACCATACTATGTGCTTCAAAGCTTATATTGGAACTTTGTTGTCACTCATGTTCTCATAAGTTCTTCTCTCCATTAGGTACTTGTCCGTTGAATGGACTAAGGTGCATATATGTGAAGATAATCTCGACCGATATAATAATATGGGAGAATTCGAAGATGATGAAGAAGTTCTAAGACAGGTGAGTTTTTTAATGAAAGCGATGACGACTGTAATAAAATAAAAGATTGCAGTAGCGAATATGTAACAAGTACTTTTTGTCAATATACCCGGTGTAAATGAAACTTGGCTCACCCTCTCTATTTTCTTTGTTTTTAGAAATAAATTGATGAAATTTTAATATACACATATATATATATATATATATATATATATATATATATATATATATATATATATATATATATATATATATATATATATATATATATATATATATATATATATATGTATATGTATATAATTGCATTAGAAGACAGTATTTTCAATTTTTATGCCGGTTTCGCTAGAAATTACCCCAACTTTCTTATTTGAAATGGAACACCCTGTATATTTTTACATTTTTGAAATCTATGGTGAATGCTGAATATAGCAGTGTACATTTTTCTTTGATTTTTTATTCATTTATTTTTTTAACGAAAATTTTAATTTTTGATTTAAAGTGCTCTGATTTACAATAAACGTTTCTGACGGGATTTTTTACTGTTGCAAAAATTGATTTACTCTTTTATGATAAATACTCTCTTACATAGGAGCCTTCAAAAGAGAGAAAATTGGTTTTTCTAAAAAATGCATATTTGTCAAATCTCAAAATGGTGGCTCATCACGATATTTAGAAAATACATCTTTTTATGATTACGGCGTCACCCAAAACTTAGACATTCAATAAGAATTCTCAGTATAAAAATCAAAATTCTTCTAAATAAATAGATATTATAATGTAATACAATCTTTATTGTTTCCACTGCTAAGAGATGACTGAGTGAGATTGGTGTTCACAGAACAACTTTCAATTTTTGATATCGCTATTTTCATTTGGAAATTTTAAATTTTACTTGAAAAAAATTGTGTTTTATATAAAAATACGTGATGACCTTCTTTTGGGTGTAATTGAAAGGGGATTTTTTTATAAAACATGTTTGAAAAACAATCCTAGATAAATGTTGTATTTCGTGTGCAACATCCAAAATCACCAATTTTTAGAATACCACTACCACCATTGAAATTATATTTCTCCAAAGTCAAACGAAAAGATCGAGACCACCCCCATACTTACATCATCAAGGAGCTCACACGAACCTGTTTTTGATACATTGATATCTGACTAGTAGAAATTTGGTCTCACAATTTCTTTTATTAACGTTTCTCCTTGTCCTGTGATGATGAAACAAGATTGAATTGTTTCGATACCTGTAATAAAAGTTGGTTGGATGGGCTTTTCAAGTTTAATTTGTTAAATATGTCTGCTTCATCAGGCATAATATATTATTAGCAATTTTGCATTTCCTTGGATTTTCACATAACGCAGTTGATTTGATAAGAAATTATTTATTTGGTAGATCACAATTTTTCAATTTTAGGAATATTTTATGTGGCGTACCTCAAGGCTCTATACTGGGGCCTTTGCTGTTTAGTATCTATTCTTGTAACCTAGCTTCTAATTTGAAAAATGTAAACATTCATTGCTATGCGGATGACCCTCAGTTATACATCCATTTTGATTTTACTAATTTGCAGAACACTAATTTAATTCTAAATACTGAAGTAAAAAAATTGATTGATTGATGTTGAACAAATTATTAATGTAACAATAAATGATACAAAATTACCTTGTTCTAATGTTTCCAAAAAATTTAGATGGAGAATTGGCCACAGAGCTACGTTTTAAAAAACATGTTTCAAAGTGTTTATAAATCTAAAAATGTTGTATCCACATCGACATCTACTTAACATTTCAATTAAAATGAAATTAACAGATGCTCTGGTATTAAGTCATTTCAATTATTGTGATACACTTTATGGTCCCTGCTTAGATAATATAGATAAAAATCGCATTGAAAAAGTACAGAAGTCATGTTTAAGATTTATTTATGGCATACATAAATATGAACGTGTCTCACATAAGTTGAAAGAAACAAAATGGCTGAATATGGCTACAAGGCGCAATTACCATTCGTTAGTACTTTACCATCGTATCATAATAAACAAATGTCCACCATATTTTTACAACAAAATAAGATTTCGCAATAAAGGACATCCCTTAAATTTGAGATTTAAGGGTCTCATATCACCACCTCCTCATAAAATGGCAATATTGCGTAGATATTTTACATAAAATTTATACAATAACATACCTATTCATTTAAAAAAATTATCGATAGGCCAATTTAAATTGAAACCATAGCATCATTTCTTGAAATTTTAGTGGACACCATAAAAAAAACATAATAATAAGTGCTCCTTCGTGTACATGTATATATACATATTATATTCTTTTGGTTTTAATAATCACTTTAAATGTTGTAATTAACTTTCTGTTTTTGTTTACATATTTATTTTTGTGTCACTCTACGGACAATATTATATATTTAAGTTCAAAAAAATGTTATTTCTCCCGAGGCTGGAACTCTGATCAGAAGGTATAAATGGCCATGTTGTTTCCAATCTCTTTTGTGGTTGTACTAGATATATACATTTTTTTATTTATATTATTTTATCTTTCATTTTCTATTTTGTAATTGTATATAACTGCAAATAAATTTTATTATTATTATTATTATTTAAATCATATCATGAATTGATTTGATACAAAAGAATGATTTTGGTAAATTTTAATGTTATCATTTAACTATTTTATTTGCTTTAAGATGCCATAAATTATGTAATCCAATTCTTTTTATTATTAAATACGACGGGTAGTTGTTTGGATTCCCCAAAACTGTATATTTTAAAGTGTTCTTTAGTTTATCTCTATCTTTGATTTTAGCGTGTTTACAACCTTGTATGACATTTGTTACTATATTTACATACTTCTAGTGTCAAACAAAATTAAGGGCCAGTGAATACTACTTTGCTGATGTTTGATGTTTTTTCTTTACACCTGATGAAAGCACTTCATTTGAAATTTAAAATTCGGCGAAGGAGCCGGTAAGACGAAAATGCCTGCGGGCATAAGTTAATGGTTTATGTTTATTTACCACGTTCAGCTAAATAAATTTTAAATTTTAAAGTGTAAGAAAGTTATATATATATATATATGTGTATATATATATATATATATATATATATATATATATATATATATATATATATATATATATATATATATATATATATATATATGACGAAGTAAAAATGAATTACTAATAAAAAAATTGGATAATTCATTCAAAACTTAGTGGCAGACAACTGATTTTGTGAATCTGACATTTTGGTTTTGCTCAGCAATTCCTAAGAGAACTGTAGGTTAAAATACGACTTAATGCTTTGTTTTAAAAATAATATTAAAACAAAAAAAAATCGGATCAAGTTCTGACTGAAAGCGAATTTTGTCCGCCATTTTTCAATATGGCTTCTCATAGTGCATTCCGCCGATGCCTACAGCGCTTACTAATTAGGTATATATAATACGCTTGATAAGTTTCTTGCTTTTGTCTATTAAGTTTTGTTATATCATTGACTTAATACTCCGAACTAGTGTTATGGATATATGTGAACTATTTTACGAATGCATAAAATTTATTACTGCCTATTTGATGTGACCCTGTCTATATTTCGTAGCTAAAGTTTAAACAGTTGACCCCTATCAGTTTAGAATAAGCTCTAATGCTCTAACTTTATTATGATTAATTATGGTCTTGTTGACGTTCTGGATTTATTATCTCCC
Source organism: Rhamnusium bicolor (assembly GCA_029963845.1). Classification (NCBI taxonomy): domain Eukaryota; kingdom Metazoa; phylum Arthropoda; class Insecta; order Coleoptera; family Cerambycidae; genus Rhamnusium; species Rhamnusium bicolor. The sequence goes on from JANEYF010004223.1 coordinate 1,134,203, forward strand.
CACAATGTTCACAATCATAATTGATTTGTCACATACAAAAAAGTGCTTTTTGCTTCAAAATTAATTCTGTTGTGTCAATCAATCCTTTTTAGTAATATTCAGAAGAGGTAATTGTTTTGATTGATTCTCGTATAATGTATACTTCAATTTGTTGTAGTTTCTTTACCTAATGAAGCAGTGCCTAGATTAGAACAACTACATACAGTGTGTTTCGAGAATGCACGGAATAACTTCAGAAATATAAGGAAATGATGATGAAGTGCTATTAGAAAAGGAACATTTTTCTATTTTACCAAAGTACGGTTTTTTGAATTTTTACAATATTTGACATTATTAGAGGTAAAGATTTAATTTTACTTTTCCTTTTTTGGGATTTAATGATTTGTCATACCAATTATTCTGTATCTTGTTTTTGAACTCAATTTTTTTTTCAGTTTTTCGAAAAACACCACACAACTTTTTTTCATATAAAAATCTCCCTAGTCACTCTTATTTCTCTACCCCTGTAAAAGGTATGAAATAAATGGTATGCCAAATTAGTAAATAATTGCCTCTTAACTATATCGTGGAAATTCAAAAAAATCGTTAAAGGAAAAATGTTCATTTTCTTCATCACCCTGGAAATGTTTGTCGTATTTTAACGTTTGTTCCGTGTATTTTTGGAATACCCTGAATGGTAATGAAAATAATAAAAATGTTAAAATTAATGTTAGTAGCTTCATGGAGTCCTAGGTTCGATTACCGGTCGAAGAGCTAGGATTTTTTCTAAACCAGAAATTAATTTCCGATATTAGATGTGTAAATTGTCACTAAATGTGTAGCCCTCTCCCGCATAAGGTAGCTTGAGGTACCTTCAGAGATACAAGAGTTTGTACTACCTCTGGTGTCTAATTAATTAATTAACAAAAATTAATGTCAGAGAGCAATGTTGGTTAATCTTTATCAGGAATAGCTTTACATTGGGTATAAATAATTTTATCTCCCAAATTAAAAAAAGAATTTCAATCACTATCTTAATGTTTTTTGAAATTGAACGATTACTTAATCTTATAATAAACGAAAATTTCAAAACAAAACAGTAATCAAAATATAAAACTTATTATTAAATCAGTTAACACATCAAAATTAATCGATTCACAATTATGTGGCCCCACGTTGGGAGCCAAAATGTAGGACTGGAATTCGGCTGGCTACTAAGATAGATAAAATTGAGAATAAAGAAAAGTGAATTTTGTCAACATTGCAAGAAGCAGTGAAAACTCTGAAAGGAGATCACAGTTTGTTTTTGAAATATAATTTCTTGTCAGATTCGAGATGGATGAATTTTTCTGTAAGGAAAACAACATCCATCTTCCAGCTCTATCAGATAATTGGTCATTAAACTGTAAGGGGAAGTTTGAACCGTTAAAACTTGCTACAAAAGAAGACGATGTTCTTGATATTGACATGATAATCCTTGAAGGTCTTGCTATTACATATTATTATGCCTGAAAAAAATGACACCTTTATGGAGTATTCACAAAAAATGATCAAGTCCATCGCGGACCACTATTGTGTCCCCACGTTGTGCGCCAAAATGTGGGATTGGAATTCAGATTTCTACTAAGATTTTGGTATGAAGACATTACAAATGAAAATACATTCCCAGTACATAACAAATTATAATACTTATGCACTAAAAGGACATCATAAAAAAAATCAGCCAATATTTATTAAATATCCTTTTAGCGGAACATAATATTGCAGGTAGCAAATTAATAATAAGAAAAATATGTCTAAATATATCCCTCCAAATTAATCTTTTTTTATGTTAAAGGCTCTTACGACATATACAGATAAAATCACGAAGGGGCGAACATGAACATAAATCAGCTGTACTGATCCTTACCACCGACTCACGACTGTGGATCCCCTTTTGCTGCTATTGCGCATACCAATGACCGTGTTCTCACCTTCGTAGTTTTATCTGTGTAAGCAGATTATGTATCAGGTTAGAAAATGCTTCTTTAATGCTTGCTGACATATAAGTAAATAGATGGGAAACCGCTGAATTAGATATATGAAAATCTAATGAATTAAATTGAGTGAACCAAACCAAATTTATTATTATAAGAAAATAACAACTACTTATCTAAGTATAACACTGTTATAACATCAAATATATGGTGCATATCCACGACATTTTCAGAGGCAGAAAACGATGTGGGGCGCTTTCATTGGTCGAGTTCGTGCTTGAGACCGTGCTGATCGTTCTCAATGTGCTCTGACAAAAACGTTCGTGCACGTTCACTAGAGCATAGTGGGTTTCCTATTTCACATCCCTAGTTATCTTACTTCAGACCTTGCTTCTACACTGGGTAATATTTCCTTCAATATAACTGTAAAATGTGATGGTTGATTTTGAGTGGTTTTTCTGTGAGGATTCAATCAATCAATCAATCAAAATATGCTTTATTGTCCAAGAACGAAAATCTTATTGACAAAGCTTAATATGAGTATAACACAATACAATAGTCACAGGGAAGAAAAATAAGCAACAAAGTAAGGTATAAATACTTACATACACACACGATAGAACATTACAAAAGAGAAAAATAATAATAAAATATCTACATGTTAAAATAAGTAGATAAATGCTAATGGGCGAAGCAAGTTCCAGTTAAAATCGGTCACTGTAAAATTCACTAATACTATAATAGGCTTTCTGAACTAAAATGTATTTTACTGCCTCTCTGAAGGTCTTCAGTTCGGTCATACTTCTAACAGACAGCGGTATGTGATTGTATATTTTTTTACTCTCGTATATTAATGACTGTTTAGTTAGGGTCGATCTTGGGATAGGTAGGGGTAGAGATAAATTTGATGTCCGTCTAGTGTTATATTTAGGTAGGTGGTCAGTATCTACTGAATTTAATATTTTTTTATGTAATAGACATACGGTTTCTAAGATAAAAATGCAGGTGAGAGTTAGTATTTTGTGAGTAACAAAAAGGGGTTTACAGTGGTCACTTGGCTTAGATTTACACACGTATCTTAATGCTCTTTTTTGCAATACAAACACACTGCTTAATAATTGTTGGTTGCACATTCCCCAAAACGGAATGCCATATTAAATTTGTATTTGGGCGACGTATTTAAAAGCACTGGGGACAACGAATTTATTTTAATTAACTTTAATTCTATAAGGACTTCTTTATTAATATAAAAACATTATCTCTCTACTGCAAATAGATACTTAACAATAAAAGGGTATGAAAGGAGTAGCGGACACAGTCCCTTTGAGACACCTGAAACTCAATTTAATTCGATTATATCTAACCATATTATCTAATTACTCTTTCTCCTGGCATTAACCTGTGAAATATTTTTACTGAAATATAGTTGGGTGGCATTTTCAACAATTTAAATTTGTTGTACTAGTTTTAATATTCAGTTATATACACTATTAGACTCGATTTCATGTATAACCTGCAAATGTTTTACTCTCTGCCGACTTCCGCGTTCAAATCTCTTCCTCATCCCTGATAAAGTCGAAGAGACTGGTTGTGTGTATGCGTCTTTTCAACATTGTAACCCCCCGTCTGTGTAGCTCCTGCTTTGAATTTGGTGGTTGTCTAATTTATGTGGTGTTTTTTATATCTCTGTTTCTGGAGATACAAAAAAAATGGATGCGTTTTACAATTAATTCTATATTCACCATCATTCTCTGGATTCTTCCATTAGTGGGTTCTTCGTCGTTATACTTTTCATGACCCTTGTCCTGTTTCAAAGTATTTATCATATTTCTTTTCTATTCTTGTCAAAAAGGGCTAATACAATGGCGTCTAGGCTCAAATATGATTAACAAATTAATAAAAAAAAATGTATTACACACATTAGTGTCAGGATTTGGTTTTTGTAAGTTGTTTCTTGTGGGCCCTTCACTGCGGCTATCAGGTCTATTAGGGCTGACCGCTAATTATATTTCACCCAATAAGTTCAGTGTCTTAATTAAACTGATAACTTTATTGGGTGAGAGTGTGTACAGATCTTTTGGCAGCAGTTGCCCTTTGCCAAATATTGTGTCAGATCCCCTCCACAGCTGGGCAGGTGCATAGGACCTGGTTTGGCCTCTCGTCATCCCTTCAGACATAGGCGGCACTCGGCGTTTTCCGCCAGGCCGTTTATGCAAATGATAGTTTAATCGTCAGTGTCCAGTATATAGGCCTGTTAGAGCTTTCATGTTTACCCTGTTTAACTCTACAAATTTCTTATCTTTTGATTTCAAAGGGTATTTTATAAACTTCTTCGAATGAACTAAGCCTGGTAACTCTTGTTAATATTAGATAGCTTTCCTTTCAGCCCAAGTTAAGATAGCCATATTTGAAGTACTTGAGGATATGCCAAGTATCGGTTCGCGTACGATGATTCGTGATCCTGCTCCTTCTCTTATCAGTAGTGAGTTGGATATTTCGTTACCTTCCAGACCAGAGTAGCCGGATATCCAGACCAGAGTCACTTTATTGTTTTTGCTCAAATGATTTAGATCCTTCTGATTTTTGAGTTGCAACGGTAGAAGCAAAGAGCTGAAAATTTTTATTGACCTTGGTCTATAGCTATGCACTTCATTCCCTTGGGAGTTTTGGAGCAGTTTGTAAATCAGCAAATCTTTGCTTACAGTAGGTCGGCTGTATTCCTATCTCACTCATCTCTTTCCAGAAGAAGGATGTTGAAGGTCAGCTCGTAGTTGGTCATGGTAGGCATATTATCCGAGGACAATTGCAGGATGCTGTGTCTTTCTATGTCATCCAACATTGGTGTTACGCATATTTTTTTTAATTGCAATGCATATTTTAAATATTAGCTATACTTAGGATAGGCTGCAGTTTTGCGAGAATTGTTTTTTTTTTCAGTCGTAGTAGTAGTATCAGTGGTTGATTGAAGATGATGTATGGTAAATAATCCACAAAACTTTTTACCGGCCCTTATCATCCCTTCAACCATCACACTCCCTTTTTGCTCCGTTCTATTTCTGACTTCTGCTTTATTTGCCACTGCTAAGATGACAAACATACCTCCATAAAATACCTTGGTATATGATCCTATAGTCTATCTGTTTTAAGAATTAAGCGTTGATTTGGATAGGGGGCTATTTTCCAGCTTCTCATTGGCCAAAACACAAGGCAAGTTCACACTAGACTAGGATCCGTATTATTTTGCTTTCGGAAACAAATAGTCCCAATAAACATTTCGAGTTGTAATTTAGTCATACTACCAAATTATGAGTTATAATTTGGTTATGCGACCAAATTACAACTTTAAATGTTTATTGGAGTTGTCTACAGCTGAAGTAACTTTTGACAGGGGGGCAGCTATTTAAATTAAATTAAACACAATAGGATTAATTTCTGCCTTTGAAAAGATCCTAGTTTCTCGATCTTGGATCGAACCCGGAACATCAGGGTGAGAGGCAAGTGTCCTTACCACTCGACCACGAAACCATAAAATAAAAGAGGAAGAGAAATTGTGTGGCTTGGACTAAATTAAAAAATATATGATTTTGTAATTTTCATAGGTAATACGAGATTTTCTGATGCAGATTTCAGTTCAAACGATGAAAGTTTATTAGATTATTTAAATTATATATTATTAATCCTTTTTAGGCTCTTAGGGAATAGAAGCATTGCTAAACCATTTGTTATCGAATGTCTTGAATATGATTCAACCAATTTGCAATAGCATACTACAGTCGTTATCAGGGTTAAAATACCTTTTAAATAATGTATCATTCGACCCATGTTCCCATTTTAAATTTTCGAAAGTGTGGTTATACTGAGGAGGGAAAGCAATGACAGCTAAGAGTTTTGTCAAAAGATGTCACCCTAAAAATGAAAATTGACCTTTTTCGGCATTTTTTACGAAATCATTTTTCTTTCATTTTAAGTGGGACACCTTGTATAAAGCATTTTAGTAAAAACAGATTACAAGTATTAGGAATTGATCTATTTACATCAGTAATCTTTTAAGAATAACGAATAATGGTTAAGAAAAGCATATTTTAATTACCCTTACATTTATAAAAAACAAACTTACAGGCCTTTGATTTCTCTTACAAGAAATACAATAAATTTACGTTAAAAGAATATCATCTGGAGAATCAATAACATAAAACAGTAATACATATCACTCTGTTATCTGTAATGTTTCTTCAGGACAACACGAAAATCATATCTAAATCTAAAAGTAACCAGTATCTAATATATGAATACATTTTTATGATTTATTTGTTTGTCATATAGACTGGCATTAAGTTTAGTTTTATTTCTAGGATGAAAACACTTTCAGAGCGTTGAAAGACGCGGGTGCGTTTTATTAGAGATAGTCACGCATTATGAATGACGAGTTGGTTATATAAACAAAAAAAATATATCCTAAATTATACTTGTAACGCGATTATAGCTTGGTATATGGTAACATTAATATTTCTTTTTGCAGTAGTTGGTGCGATTTTCACATAAAAAACGGTGGCAATGAAATTCGGTACGATGGATTTGATAATCATTCTTCTGCATTTAACAGGTAAGTGAGCATGTTGCAAATTTTTATTACACATTAATTAACCACAGTACATTTTAGGTAATATTTCTTATGTAGTAAAATATAAAGGAAATACCATGTTTAATTTAATAACCATAAATCAGTGGCGGCTCGTGATATTGTCCACAGAGGAGGCTTGAAATTTAAAAGGCAACTAAATTTCAATATGATTACAATTTGCACATTTCCCCACCACCCTTGAGGTAGTACAACGGCGCGTTACATTTTTTTTGTCGTGGGTTGATCGCCAGAGTAGACCTACTATCTCACTTATAATTAAATTATAACTTCTAATAAAAATAAAAATAGTTTTGGAAAAAAAAATTGATAAATAAAAGTGTTTTTCTACAAACAAAATATTGTATTCATTATCACTGCCAGAGTGTAAAATTATTACTTTTAATAAAAATTAAAATAGTTTTGAAAAAGAAGTTACATAAAAAATATTTTCTTAAAAATAAATAACGTAAATAAATATTTCTTCTAAGATAATAACTAACTATATCAGGGGCGTGCGGTGAGTTTGATACAGGGGAAGCAGTTTGTGATATAGGGTGATGGGTAGTGCGAAGCCCCGAATGAAGCGAGGCAAAAATTTTTTTTAAGAAAAGGGGCGTGGCTTCGGTATAATCATTTTAAAGCAAATGTCGAAAGCCGCAAAGTTATGATATCTAGGAAAAAAGTACACTTGTAGGACCGCCACTCCTCAATAAACATAAAACATAAAAACACCACAAAAATTAGACAACCCCCAATTCCAAAGCCAAAGCTGCACGGGTGAGGGTTACACTTATGAAAAAAAACGCAGACACACAACCATACCCACCGACATTGCCAGTGCCGGTGGCGGGGATCGAACCCGCAGCGAAATAGAGAGTTTGTTCAGTCACACTTGCCATCGTGCACTCTCTAGCCAACTATAAATCGAGCTGGCTAGTTGAGTAGTTAACATGCATATACCTACCTATTTATAATGTAGTTTAATCCACCTCTCCTTTTTTGCGAAGTCGGAAATAACTTCGTCGTAAAAGTTTGAATTGTGGGACATCTCCTTCACAAAGTGCCTTTCTATTGTCAACAGGGACAATTTTGAAAGCCGCTCTTCACTGGTTGAATTTCTTGAATAAGTTTTTATTCTTTTTAAGGTCGAAAAACTGCGTTCAACCGAAGCACTAGTTGCAGGTATCATCAACACTAATTACACAATTTCAACACTTCAGAGTAGGCCTGATCCAAACTATTTTCTTTTTTAAAGATAATCAGTTCGTTGGCGTTATGTTTCTGACTAATATCTTCTGTAGCATAAATAACTGAAAGTTCCAATCGTAACACAACTATATCAAAAAAATTTCCGTAGTTAGCACTCAATGACTGAAGTGCGTTTTGTAGAAACTGTTTATTTTTAAATTCATTAAAATTACACAATTCTAAAAATTGTATATCAATAAAATTTTTAAATCTATTATTTAGTTGCCCAGTGATATTGTCCAAAATTTCGATAAAAAGTCTTCAATATGAAGTTCTACGATCCACTATAAATTCAGTTCGTATTCTTTTTCTTTGCGGCTCTAAATTGTCATTACTAGTTTTTTTCCCAGAACTTTTCAAATTCATTTCTTTTGTTACAAATCAAATTTTTGAATTCGTCAATTTTCTTTACACAAAATCTAACGTCATTTGATTTAGTTTGCAAAATATTGAATAAATTGTCCAGTAAATGGGAATATTTCGGAGAAAATATTTAACAAAAAATTAAAATCAAAGTCTCTTTTCAATGAATCTAAGTAACCTCTGGATCCATTCAAAGTCTCAGTGTCCCAATCATCTTTACTTTGTAAAATATTTTCAAATAAATCAATTAGAGGCTGTCGATATTCAGATACAGTTTGTACTAGCCTCTCATTGTAATTCCATCGTGTTGGAGCAACTCTGGGTAGTCTCTTTTGTACTTCCAAATCTGAAGCTCGTATATGTTTTGATGATTTTGAAAAATAGGCAGCCATTCCACTAATACTTGAAAAAAAATACTTTGCACTCTTTAAGACACGCTGCAGATTGAGAAAGAACTAAATTTAATCCATGCGCAAAACAATGTACAAATATTGCATTCTGAAAAGTCTCTTTTACTTTGGCCTGCAGGCCCCCCAATTCACCGGCTATTACAGCGGCCCCATCATAACTTTGGGCGATAAGCTTAGCACCACACTGTAGATCATCGACTATCTGACAAACTATAGCATATAAAGCTGCAGCTGTTCTCTGCGTTGTTACGTCTAAAAAATCCTAAAAAGCGCTCTTGGACTTTCCCATTTGGATTTATGTAGCGTACTACGATTAACAACTGACTAATATTCGTAATATCGGTTGTTTCATCTACATAATTGCAACAAAAGGAGCTTTTTTATTTCTTGCTTGATCTTTTTTAAAACAATATTGCTTATCGACTGAATCAAATCATTTTGAATATGATTCGATGTACCGCGAAATACCGTGGAGTGTTCCAGATGGTTACTTAAAATTGTATCGTATTTTGCTAATAAATCAACTAAATTGATGAAATTGCCCCTATTAGCAACGCTCCGAGATTCAGTATGACCTCTAAAACTAAGTTCATTTTCGCCGAGAAAACAAACAATATCAATAAGTCTTTTTAATACTTCTCGATTTTTTTTACAAGTTCACTATGCTTACGGTCACTTTCTTTCAACTGCTGATCTAATGAATGCTCAATTCGTGATTTTCCAAATGTTTTTTTTTAGAACCGCTCGCAAATGAGTTTCACACTTACCATGCCTCTTTGTCACTTTGTGAATGTTGCTTAAATCTGAAAAGCCATTTTTATTCCACACACCTTTTTCATTTGTGAAAAGTACACATGGCCAACAAAACAATTTACACAAAGTTTCACAACCCGTTAACCACTGATTAGCATTGTACATTTCAATATTAAAGTACCTATAGCATGATTTAACTTTCGTTTTTAAAAGTTTTAAATCAGGTGTTGGTCTCCCGTTTCTAATAATATCCAGTTTATCTTGAAACGAATATGTTGAAAATCCCTTTTTCAACAAATTGCACACCATACAAACGCAAATAATATTTTCCACAGTGCTAGGATCAGCTTCCATATTGAATAAGCAATTCTAAAACTGCTTATACGCGCACTAATGTTCAACGTTTTAAAAATCACTTGTCGCCACACCACAGGTTTAGAAACACCAAAAAAGTTTTTATAAATATAGCACAAAAGCTGAGAATAATACTAGGAAGATTAATATTAAGTATAATATTAAAATCGATTTTAAAATCTATAAAACAAGACGCATTATTACTATGCTTTACGGCTCAGATATCAAGATTATGAAGTGGGGATGGGATGCATTTCAAGAAGTTGCTTATCAGTTATATCGAAGTCGCGCGAGTTCGTGTTGGCTCGATTAATCGAGTGCGTCATCGTTACGGTTTTATCGTGCAACATTATCTCAGCTGTTGAAATGCAGGGCCGTGTCTATTGAAATTGGGTAAAAGTAAATTTTAATGATTAATATATGTGATAAATAATAATTAGGTTCTAATTATGTGTTTGTTTTTTAATAATCCCAAGGGAAGCACTGATTCCCTTGCTTCCATGGACCGACCGCCCCTGAACTATATTAATCTTTGGTGTAAAGTCTAAATATTTTTATAAATCAGTGGTAACCTGCGATTTTCAGAACTAGCCAAATGGTTGATTTCTTCTTCATAAAATGAAAATAAATCATGTTTCTTCAACTCTGACAAAAAAACGTTTTTCTATTGAAATAAGCAATATATTTGACAGGCGGTTTTGAGCTATTGTGTTTCTAGTAAATATTTTTATGCGTTTGAGTGCTGAAAATGATCATTCTACAAAAGCTGAGATTACCGGAATCGTTGACACTAAAGATAAAAGTTTGTACAGTTCGGAGAGACAGCTTTTTAAGTTATTATTATATATAAAAGTAAGTATTTCTTGAGGCGATTTTAAATTTGCCCTGGTAAGAATACAACACACATAGTTCATTTCTTAAATGAATACGGTTAAAAAAAGAATACTGGTCCATTAATTTGTCCATTAGACTGTTAGGAAATGATTTAGAAAATATTATAAAATTATTAGGATTTACTAAATCGAAACACTGCAAAGTATTTAAATCGGAAAATCTAATGTCAATTTGAACTATAAAGGTTCCAAAATGTCTGTAAAAATTTGTTTGTAATGTATGTCTGTCCTGTCAAAGTTATATGTTGTCTTTCTTTTTTTTAACTGTGGCTCATCATCTAATTCCTCAATATTTTCTAAAAAAAAACATTATATAAAGTATTGAAATGTATTTCATTATTGCGAAATTCTTTTAACTTAGATACAAGTGAATTAAGTCTATTTTTAGGATATGTTATATCAGTTAATTTATTCTGTAAAATTTGAAGAACAACATCAGTTTGCTCAAAAATCATTCTAAAAACCTTTAGAAAAAAATATGAGGTCCAACAATAACGATTTTAATCCGTAAGCTCTTCTTAAAGTTTGATCATCATTTAAAAACTCCTCACTTTCTGAAATAAAATTAAAAACTTCAATAAGTTTTTTCCTGTATGTCAACAGTGAAAACAACTCTAGATGAAAAATTCCAACTCGGAATTTTATGTTCCATAATTCTATTTAAAATATCAGATCTTTTACTAGATTTTGAAAAAAATTACGAAAAACCAATATTTAAAAAAATATTCTAACTTCTTTAATTCCGTTGCTCAAAACCAAATTTAATTTGTGTGTGTAACAGTGAGTGAAGTAAGCTTTAGGAACAATATATTTTATTTTAGTTTGGAATCCATTAAGATGTCCTGACATGACCGCAGCGCCGTCATAGGTTTGTGCAACTAATCTATTTTTCAAATCAAATTTACCAAATTCGTCGACTAATAATTTAGATAAACTGTCAGCGTTTCTTCCACTACTCACATCAAAAAAACCAACAAACACAAACCTTTCAACAACTTCACCGTGCATTACATATCTAAAAATTACGGAAAGTTGAGATTTACATGTCTGTCGTTTCATCAATTTGCCACGAAAAAAAAATCGCAATTATGTAGTTCTTCATAAATTTTGCCTCAATTAGGTCATTTTGAATTGATTTAGACGTCCCGGAAAAAACAGTGGCGTTATTCAAAAAGTTCTCTAATTTTGGATCATACGTTTTTAAAAAATCTATTAGCTCCTTGAAATTTCCTTTATTTTCCTATTTTCACGAACTTTTTCATTAAAATTTTCTATTTTTCTTTTATGCGCAGAATCCAAGAAATTTAGAATATATCATTTCGAATTTAATGCAAGATGAAATATACTCCTGTGATTTTTCATGCCTTTCTAAACCTCGCGAAAAAGTTTGCAAATTATTTAACTCGGCCCTGCCCCAAATTGAGGATTGATCATTAGTAAATAACAAACATTTCCAACAATATAATTTGTTTTTAACTGTTGATGCCGTTAACCACTCGATTTTTTGTTAATTGCTATCACTAAACCCTCTGTTTTGCTTATCACTTGTGAAAACTAATGACGGCATTGACGATGTAGGTCTGACCATTTTTTTTAATGCTTACGTTTTGATCATAACTAAGAGAACTAAACCCATTTAATAACAAATTATCCACCACGTCTGGACAACAAGACATGTCGTTGGGAATATTTTCACCTAGAGCACTCATTTTTTAATCACCTGTTAAATATTTTATGTATGTAGGTTCTCCCACGAAACCACAAATTACCACTGTCCTTGTTCTGTAACTGTTATTCTCTTGTGAGAGAGGGGATTAACGCTCAACTGAAGTGTACATGCGCTAGAAAGAGATGGGGTGCTAGAGGCTAGCTGCGCTAACACTAACAGGTCTAAAAGGTTTGCTAATACGCGTCAAAAATTCAAGGTCACGAACAATGTATTGAAATGGAAGTTGGCTGGCCGTTAGCCTCAGCAAGAGCAAAAGTGCGATGAAAGATCGGGAAATATGCATACGTGAAGTGGACTATCCGGACTACAATGTTACATGTTTGTGGAAACGAAATGCAAATTTTTTTTTAAATTGAAAATTAATTAATGAATTATAAACAACATTGAGAATTGAGATATATTTAAGTAGAAATTTCTACTTGTGAAAAATATTAGTTTGGAGATTCTGCTTCTCCTAAAATTATAGAGGAGACTCAGCCTTCCCTGCCTCCGCTGACCAGCCGCCACTGCCATAAATCAAAATGTATAGATATTAAAGACACCGTTTACATTGATTATTGATTTTAATTATATGAATAGTGTTAAATTTTACCGTAAAGGTAATGTTAATAATAGTAGAATGAAGTAAAGTTAAGGAGGAATATTACAGCTATTAGTAATAGAAATTTTAAATCAGGATGTTTCTTAAAAGTCTGTACAAAACGCTATCATATATAAAATAAGCCACTATCACTATTGAGAGCAAAATTTCTTAAGAAAATTATCATTTTTTTTTTAATAAAAAAAAATATGCTTACAGCTATTACAGTGAAAGTAGGAAAGTTCATTTCTACTGGTAGGTATTTACCTTGCGAGTGGTCAAAGGGGACTACCTAGTTACAAAAGAGTGCAACTTTTTTCAACAGCATTAGACTATTTTATTTCCAAGTTGTTTGTCCTTGTTAAAATTTATTTTCTGAAAACAAAAATACTAATTTGATTTATTTGCAAACCAAATTCCAGATTATGATGAAAACGAACGTTTTGAGATCGGAAAATAGAAGATTTATCCGAATTGGCATGCCGTCTGTGTGTGTCTGTGTGTCGCTGGTCATTTATTTTGACCTAATTTTCTCAAACATATCTCAACGTGGAAGTCTGAAATTTTACATATAATATCTGTGGACGAACCCTATTGAATATTAGTGAAATTGGTGCACCAGGGAAGGCGTGACTCAAGGGGGGCTATAATTGTTTTGCATCAAATTAAAAAATGTATAAAATAAAAATTATTCGTAATGAGAAAATGTGCCGAAAATAACTCTTAAAAATTTTGCGGAAGATTAAACGTTACTGAGAAAAAGGTTTCAAAATTAATTTCTTTCAATTAAAATTATAAAATCGGTCTCGAAAGTAGGTAGTTCTTCGTCATATCCAATTTGAAATGAACGCCAAATAAATTATTTTGCTTCGTTTTATTCGTTTATTTCATTTGTCACTGTTGTCTCGTTTATCTCATTTGTCTCGTTTGTCCCATTGGCTTCATTTGCCCTTTTGTCTCATTTGCATCAATGCCTCATTTATCTTGTTTCTCTCATTAGTCTCATTTATATCATTATCTCGTTTCTTTTATCTCATTTATCATATTCATTTTATTTATCTTACTTATCTTATTTATTTTGTTCATTTTAATTATTTTATATTTATAAATCAAGTGTATTTAAACCTAATAAAGTTATATCTAATAAAATAATCTATGTACAAAAAGTGACGACACATATGCGTCAGATGGAAGAAAAAGTGTTTAATGCTTTATTAACGCCATTATTATAAAATTACAAAATTTGGTAAATATCTGACAATAAATAACTGGGATATTAAGGTGACTATATAGTGATCTTGGCCGTAATTTTTTTTGTAGAAGGAACGATTATTTTTTAATGAAATTTAGTATACAGAGGTTTTAGGCCATGCCGAACAAGACTTTGTAAAAATAAATATTCATTTCAATCGATAAAATAGCCTCCTGATTTGTTGCTTTTTTTATCATAGTGGACGTATTTAATTTCGGAATAAATTTTTTTTTATATCAATTTATTCAGAACTTGAAACAAAAAAGATTGAGCTAAATTTCATTGAAATCGATTAATAAATGGCAGAGATATGAGGGTGAAATTATGAAAAGTGAGGTTCTGGGTCTTTCTCCACTAATGGGAAACAGGCGGTCCCATACTTTACGCACATAACATTATATTGATATGTTATAACTATTTTAAATTGTAATACATTTTTTTTTAATTCTGATTATAACTTACTATTGAAATGATAGTTTCATCTATATTTCTTTGTTTTTTTTTCGTTTCAACCACTGAAAATACGTCCCCTGGTTTGTCTCTACTTAACACATTACAACTTGGACAAACATCTAAGAATGCTGTTTGAATTTGATAAGTAGTGCAGTTTGTAGTTGATCTATGAAGGTTTATGCAAAATTACAAGGCGGAAAAACTTCTATTTGAAATATTTATTTCGATAAAATAACACTAAAAAGTTGTCCTTTAACTTGTAAACAGTCCCCTGGTGAAGTTTAAAAAAGTCACAAAAATCATTCTACAGCTTAGGGTAAACAAATCTCGCGATGAATGGAGCGAGATCAGCGTGAAATATGTAAACAAAAAAAGTGATGAGGTGCCTAATTTTAATAGTAGTATTTAACTCTTCATCGTTGTCTGTCCCAGTGTGTTTCAACCCAATCTATCCGTGGTCACTAAATGTGTATGTGTACTGAATAAATGCCCTGATCGACCCCTGGGCGAGAAGCGTGTGTACCTGTCCTTATCCTTTTGTGTTCTATTTAAAACTTTTTATATTCGTTTGGGTTAGGTTAGATTTAGGATAAAAAAAATTAATTAATATATAAATATAAATACTTAATAAATTAGTGTCTGGCTGTGGGTCAATAGCCCTAATGCCATTAAAAAAAAAAAAAAAAAAACTTCATCGTTGACGGACGTGTTTCGCCTGGTGAGTTTTTTACATAATTATTTATTGATACTCCATTGTCATAATTGATTTTTTTTTAAGATGAAATATAGATGAATCTATCATTTCAATAGTAAGTTATAATTAGAAAAAAAATTATTACAATTTAAAATAGTTAATAACGTATCAACATAATGTTATGTGCGTAAAATACGCTTGGGATCGCCAGTTTCCCATTAGTAAAGGAAGACCCATCTATTTAACAAAAATATATAAGAAATGGAAAAATGAACAAATTAGAAGAATAAATTTCTAAAAAAATTGTATCTTTTTTTTATTTCGCCTCTGAACGAACTCTTTAATATTCAGCAAAAAAAAAACATTTACACTGACATACTATTCGCCTACTTTATTAAATTCGTACAAAAAAAGTTAATAGTTTATTATTTCATATACCTGTATGCTACCGGTAATGTCAATCAAATGTCTGACAAAAAATGGTTTACTGTGGTATACGCTGTTCCTTATTATAAACTTTATGAAATACGAGTACGTGTGTTGGTTGCTTTAAGGCCATTTTAAATTGGATACATTTTACTTTATATGTTCCTCTATTTATATTTCATAGTTGAATATTTCAGTACATACGGTTTGCTTTGTATGAGTTGGTACACCTCTGGATTTCGTTGTTTCATTACCGAGAAAACAACTTGAGTGAAATATGAACGTTCTTCCCTAACTCACATAAATTCTTAAAATTGCAGTAAACTTACGTTCTTTTTCATGGATCAGTAAAAATATGATATGATGTACACTGTTATTTATTTATACTCTATAAAGCAAAGTATACTTTGTTTTTTGGATCTTTGCGCATAAAAATTAGTAGCCATATGAATTAAATAATCGAAAATAAATAGATAGGTTAACTCTTTAAGTAATGGCAAGTACTGGACAACGTTTCATTTATACATATTATCATTGTATTTGTTGATACTATAAATGCATGTTGCAATATACACGCGCTACAGCAGTGATGTTAAATTAGGGTAATTATTTTTTGGTAATTTACCGCGATAAATTACCTATCATTAATTACCAAATAATTATCCGAGAAATAATTAGAATGGTAATTTACCACCGCGACAAATAACCGCAATTAATTGTTGATAACTTACCTTTTATTTACAGTAATTAAAGTTTTGGTAGGTATTAAAGCATATTTTACACTTATTGATTGGTTTCCTTATTGCAATTTGTTAATTTATAATAAATATCGATTTCTTTTTTATTAAAAAATCAAGTTTTTATTTACCTTAATCCTAATCTCTAATACAAAATACATGATGTACAAAATAGTTAAGCAAGGCATTTTATGCTGTCACCCATTTTAAAAAACTACAACACATTTTAGGGCGATAACAGTTATTTAAAAAAAAAAAAATAACAAAGATCACAGTAGTAGTCATCCAAAATAAAACATCATATTAATGAGATGAGAGAATAACCCATAACAGCATAGACCATTTTTTAAATATTTTATAATGGTTTGCAATATTGATGAAATATTTTGAGTTATAATAGAAACATTTTGAAAATATTCAATGAAAATAATTATTTTATATTCATCTTCGAAGGAATATTTTCAAAATATTTTAAATTGTTTATAAAATATTATTAAAATATTAAAATATATGTTTAATTTAACCTATTATGCATAATTAAGAAAACGTTTTTAAAATATTTCTTCCACTATTGCCATGCCCCTTTGTCACTCCTTAGAAAATATAGTTACAATGCACAATGAATTTATGTTAAATGTCATTGTAAATTTCCGTCAAATTTTTTCTGCAATAGTGATTATTATATCAAATAAATTTTAATTTACCATATTAATTTAGTTTTTTTTGTAGTTTTTCCCTTTTATTTTAAGAATGACCTTTTAAAGATAGCTATAATCGGTTAGTGAATTAGCGAATTGTTTAATTACAAGCAATTATTTGATTTGTAAAATAATTTTTTAAACTAGTAAATTGCGAAATTTAACAGTAACAATTTTTTTTTTTAGCAAATTCCGGAATTCATCAGCAAAAACTATAATTTGATCAGCAACTCGAATAACTTAATAAACCAAGATCTGGACTCGTTACTTAAAATATCAAATCACCACTTACTAAAAATTAATTCACTAAAGTCGTTGTTTATACTATTTGCTGGCAGGATATAAATTCATTTAAAGAGAATTTAGAGTTTAAAATAGGTACCGAAAAAATTCCGTCAAAGATCATGTAAAGAATCTTGGCCTTATAGTAGATCGTAAATTACGGTTTAAAAAACATATTACACAAGTAGGTACTAATAACATATTTAAAATATCATTAAAAATGCTATATCCTCATAGGCATTGTATTAATCATGATATGAAAAAACTGCTATGATTCCCTGATATTATGGAAATTTAATTATTGCAATAGTATATGTAGTTTTTGTTTAGATAGCGTTAATGTAAGACATATACAGAAACTGCAAAATTCGTGTTTGCGACTTATCTATGGATTTAAAAAAAGACAAAGAATTACATATAATATAAGAGATATCGGCTGGCTCAATATGTATGATAGACGTAAATTACACATAACATGTTTTTTCTATAAGATCTTAAAATATAACAGACCTGTACACCTATACAACAAAATAAAGTTTAGAACAAATATTCATAACCTAATTATTCATAGAAAAATGGTATTAGACATCCTCGAGATTTTTAAAAGAACTTTTTCGCATTGCATTGTCACTTACGTAAATAAATTTAATATTATTAACTGTCAACAATCATGCACGTCTTTCAAAGTCATGATTAATAGTATTTTATATAATAAGTGGCTAAAATAGTGTCTTTTTTACAAGTGGGGCGTTTATAATACGAGCCGAAGGCGAGTGCTATAAACCACAAGAGAAAAAAAAACACATTTTAGTTTCGAGTTATACACAAAATTTTTTATATCGCCATTCAAAATTAGAAAACAGTATAATTTTGTAAAAATACGTAATATTGACAAAGTTACCTTGTCGTAATGAATAAATTCTATTGCTGTTTCCATAGAAGCCAATAATAAAACAACTAAATATTGAACGATTTAAATGTCGCATATGACACATTCTACTTTACAATAATTATTATTTGTGAAATCTGGAGGCCCTTTTATTGTAACCGAAACACACTCGACTGTTGAAAACAAACGTATATTGTCTAAAAATTCCAAACTGCACAAATGGATTTATTTTATAACAAACAAAACGTCTATTTGACAACTACTCAACTAACAGAGCACTTAAACATTCTAAAGTAGGCGTCAGACTGAATATATTTTTATTATCTTATTCTAACTTATCATGTTTTTTTTCACCATCATCAGCAAAAACATAAGAACTGTAACATTCAACAGTAAGCCTATAGTCCGGGCGCTTACATTCGGCCTTCCTGACTGGATGATGGTCGGCAGTGCATCTGAAACAAACCAAAAACAGGAATAAATGCACCGCACTATTTTTAAGCTTAGCTGCCTTCTCTTTTTTTTATCTATATAACCCAGGGATAAATCCCGACGGTTTTTTTTTTAAACTCAGAGATACATGGTAGACTCCCGATAGCACTTAGCTCAGGGACACCCAGGATCAGCATCATCCTCGACAGTCAAAACCCAGAGGATGATGATTATCCGATGGCGCTCAACAACACCCAGGGACTGCTAGTCCCGATGGCACCCAACAAGACCCAGGGACTGCTAGTCCCGACGGCACTGGGCAAAACCCCAGCAGGGGCCCAGGGATTCTAGCATCCCGACGGGAAACTAAGAGCACAGGAATATAACCATTCCGACGGCAGTTTACAGGCACAGAAATAAAAATATTTCGACGGCATTACTCTACCTTACTGGGCGTTGTCAAAGGTGATCCATCTTTTGATTTGCTCAGTAGCATACACTCCAGTATAACGATTCCTCGTTCTGTTCGACCCAGGAATATCAGTGACTTCATACCGGTCATTCTCCAGCGCCTTGGATATTCTAAATGGCCCTTTCCACTTAGGAACTAACTTCCGACTTTTACCAGCGCTGACAATAGATGAGATCTTAACGAGTACTAATTCACCTTCGACAAAAGATTTTGGATTTGCTCGATGTGAATTGAAACTGACCTTTTGACGGTGCTGATTGGATTCTATTTTCTCGCTGATTAATTTACGGAGGTTCAGAACATCTACACAATCTTCCGATTCCACGAATCCAACGTTCTGGGGACCTGCCCGATAGCCAACTAGCGCTCGGCAGGGGTTGTTGCAATGGCCTTGTTCAAGGTTTCATTCAGGTCCAGTTGGATATTAGTTATATTTTCGTCCCATTCGTCATCATCTTTGCTGGCTCCCATTGTCGCTAGGGGAGTCTAGAATGGTCCTGTTATACCGCTCTACCTGGCCATTACCACGTGGTATTCCGACAGCTTTAAGATGTCGCTGTATTTGTTTTTCATCACAGAACTTCCTGAACGCCTTGGAAGTGAAAGCTTTGCCCCTATCAGCAATTATACGTTTTGGTACGCCAAACACCTTTATGATGTTATTTAATTTCTCCACCACATACTTGGCCTTGGTATTTTTGACAGCTTTGATGAAACTAAACTTAGTGAATGCGTCCACGGTAACAATGACATGGCTGTTTTCTTGCCTACTCTTACAGAAAGGTCCCAGGTGGTCTATATGTATTGTGTGAAATGGGCGCGGGATTTTAGGTATGGGATGTAAGTAGCCAGGTCGCTTTCCCTGACGGTGTCTTATGATACATGCAGCTCATGCAGGCACCGACATATTTCTGAATAAATTTTCGCATTTTTGGGAACCAAAAATTACCGGAGATTCGTTCATAGGTCTTATCGACGGCAAAATGCCCAATATCGTCAGGATTGTATCTGCAGATTTGCCACCTACACGCCTTAGGGAGCACCACTCGGTTACCACATTCAGTTCGACGGTATACTAGTCCCCTGCGTAGGTCATAATCATGAAATGTAGATTTATTCGAGTGACGTTCGCCCGACTGGAGTATACTCTTGATGCTGCTTATATTTTGATCTATCTCCTGTGATGCCAACAACCAGTCATTTTCGGAGACAACAGTGGCATATGCACCTTTACGGCAGTCAATCACCGGGTTTCTACTCAGTGCGTCCACGTGACCCATACGCGTCCCTGGTCTGTGCAAAATCTCGAAGTCGTATTCCTGCAGATCCAAAACCCATCTTCCTATTCTGCGATTTAAGTCATTTTTCGTCATAGCACTTCTCACAGCAGAACAGTCCGTATAGATCTTGAAGGTCACCCCTACTAAGTAATGCCTGAATCTCTTCACCGAGGCCACAATAGCGAGTGTCTCTAGCTCGAAAGAGTGGTACCGTTGTTCGGTCGGGGAGGTGGTTCTACTGTAGTAGCCAACGACCTTTTCATTCCCCTCCTCTACCTGCACCAACATCCCGGCCAATCCTACTCGACTGGCATCTGTGTACAAGATTATTTCCTTTCGACTATCGAAAAGGGTTAGAATAAGGGATGACGTCATATATCCTTTGAGGCATTCGTATGGATTTTGTTGCTCATCCGCCCATACCCACTGCTTACATTTTTTTAATAGGCTGGTGAAGGGCTTTGCCGTTTGCGCAAAGTGTGGCACAAATTTTCTAAAATGACCAACCAGACCCAGAAATTGTCGGGTCTGATGTACGTCCCTCGGTACGGGAAATTTATCGATTGCCGTTATTTTCGCCGAACTTGGTTTCACTTGGCCATTTTTCACAATGTAACCCAGGTATTCAATTTCTTCGGTAAGAAAGTGACACTTCTCCAAATTTAAACTAACTCCATGCTCTTCCAGACGAGTTAAAATCAATTCTAAGGTCGCCAAGCCTTCGTCAATGGTCATTGAAGGAACCAAAATATCGTCCAAATATACTAACACCTTATTAAATCTCAAGTCACCTAAGATCGTATCCATAGCACGTTGGAAGACATATGGAGCGTTCGTCAAACCAAATGGTACCTTCAGGTACTCATATTTTCCATCTGGAGTAATAAAAGCAGTGACAGCAGGTATCGATTCTTCGGAAAGTCTAATTTGATGGTAACCTGAACGACAATCTAAGCTAGTGAAATATTTTTGATCAGCCAATCTATCTATTAGGTCCTCAATTATTGGGAGGGGGTAGTTCTCCTTGACAGATTGCTTGTTGACCAACCTGTAGTCTACGCACAGCCTTGATCGTCCGGTTTTTTTCTTCACCATGATGACTGGACTGGCAAAAGGTGACTGTGATGGTCTTATAGTTTTGTCTTGCATAAGCTCGTCAATAAGTTCACGCAGAGTAACTTTCTCGGCTTCTGCAAACCTATAGGGTCGTTGAACGATAGGAGTATCTGATTTTAACTTAATAGTCATTTTCACACCGGAAATACATCCCAACCTAGAGTTTTTACTCGGAAAGCATGTTGGAAAACCCTCAACGATAATTTTGATTCGAGACTGGACCTCCGGTTGGTCAATGCCGACCCTGATAACTTGACGGTCGTGTACTTCTTGCACGGATCCTATAACGTTGACGTTTAATGAAGCGTTAGTGAACAACAGCTCGTGACCTATACGGGAGTATTTAATTTGGTAATCTTCCGTAAAATTTTGACCTATGACCACCTCGATGCCTGGAATACATCTCTCGACGACGAGTAACTCGATCGGCAAACAAACAGAATCAACGGAAAGTTTACATGATGTCATAGAGAAAACCTCGATCTCAGATCCTCCAAAAACGGTCAAAACCACAGGTTTCGGGAGAATAACAATTTCTAAATTCAGTTGTTTTACCAATCCTGCGGTAATTAGCGAACATTCACTGCCAAAATCAATAAAACACTGGATTTCGATTGTCTCATTAATTCGAGCCAGTTTATAAAATTTATTTTTGTCACCGTCCCTTGATATCAAGAGTACCTGCTTATCACTTCTAGTGTTGCTCGAACCAGGCCGCGGCTCACTACCTTGGCCCCTCCTGAGTTTGTTGTAGCAATTGTCTATTGTGTGTCCCTTGTTGCGGCAATAATTACAATGTAACTTACTACGATCACCTAACATAAAATTTTGCGTACAATTATATTGTTTATGTCCAGGCTGTTTACATTTATAACACGGGCCAACCTTTTTACCTTCGTACCTGCTATTGACCTCTAAAGATTGACTAGCACCCTTTTTTAAACGGCAATACTTGATTATTGTATTTTTGGGGTATCACAGAAAACGTTCCCGTATCAAATGATTTCAAATAAACAGCTAATTTAGAAGGATCAGGTTATACAGGCTGCTTTAACTGCAAATTTTACATTTTGATTATCTAAACTGCCTACGATAAGATTAACCTCATCACTACCGCTTAAATTTAAGTTCATTCTACGAATTAACGACAGTTTTTCAAAGCAGTATTCATAGAGACTTTGATTAGCTTTAGGTTTAAATAGCAGCATTTCTGTCATTAGGCTATGTAAATCACGCGTGGAAGGAAATGTTGTCGCCAATAGCGACTTCCACTCGCGCCAGGATTTCGGAATAGTTTGTAAACTTTTATACCAAGTTTCCGCGGGCCCTTTTAATTTATTTATTGCTAAATGACAGATATTAATATCGCCCCAATTATAAATAACAGCATGCTCATTTATATCGTGAAACATCGGGTTAAAGTCAGTGATATCGATATCTCTAACGGACATGCCTATGTTGGGCCGCTGCTGTTTTTTAGCATATTAACTATATCTATCAAACCTGAGTTCAGACTTGGTGTATCTACACTTGGAGGTGGTAATTCTGGAGTAAAAGAACGATCGCTAGCAACACGGTCCTTTGCTCTTTTAGGGCTGTCCGTGTCGCGTGAAGAACTAGAACTACTGCGACGGTGGCGATGATGCCTATGCTTCCTCTTTCCCATGATGTCACGCACAATGATTGCACTTTGCAGTTCAAAAGGTCACAATATCCCACTTTCTGATGAAATCTGGAGGCCCTTTTATTGTAACCGAAACACACTCGACTGTTGAAAACAAACGTATATTGTCTAAAAATTCCAAACTGCACAAATGGATTTATTTTATAACAAACAAAACGTATATTTGACAACTACTCAACTAACAGAGCACTTAAACATTCTAAAGTAGGCGTCAGACTGAATATATTTTTATTATCTTATTCTAACTTATCATGTTTTTTTTCACCATCATCAGCAAAAACATAAGAACTGTAACATTCAACAGTAAGCCTATAGTCCGGGCGCTTACATTTGGAACAAAATGAGTGATAGTGAGAAAGATTGTATTCTTGGTACTCCTCCCGAAATTAGGGAGCAAGCAATTGCTGTAACTTTAGATTTTTTATTACCAGCGAAATCTAGAAAATTGTACGAAAAAGAATATGATTTATTTATGCACTGGTGTAAGCAGAAAACTGTGAGTAACATATCTGAGTCTGTTCTTTTGACTTATTTATCTGAAAAAGCAAAAACTTTAAAATGCTCAAGTCTCTGCTCCAAGTTTTCGATGCTTAAAGCAGTTTTAAATATAAAGAATAATGCAGATGTATTCAAATTTGACAATTGACATGAAGAAACAGGAAACAATAAAACATATGACAACGACGCTATAGTCAAAAGCGTTCGATCAGATTGATTGATATTATTCTCGCATGTTAATGAGACGTGTGAAATCATGTCCTCTCTTTCTTTTTTATCAAGGAACTTAGGTTTTCGTATACTTAATTCATCAACAACGTTAGTCTCGGGTATTAACAGTCACATATAATGGACTTCTTTGCGCTGTCTCTCTCGTTTTATTATTTTGTAAACAAAGAACGCTTGAACAGCGTACGTTGTAGATTAGAAATAAATTTGTGATGTAATGACATATTTTCGTGATTTCGATGGTACATGATTAAGAAAAATAAAAGGAAAGAAAGAAAACAGGTGTTTATAATTATTATTATATTTTCTTCCACTTCTTAATCCGCTTCCTCCTCTTCTCTTCTCTTATTTTCTTGTCTCTTTTCATTTAGTTATCCTTGTTAGGTTCTCTTTATTTATATGTATTAACGGGGATTAAGAAATGGATGTAACAGTGCCTGTCTACTAGTAGTCGGGTAACTGAACTTTATCCTTTTATTTGTCATTATTTTAAAAACTTTATTTTATAACACTGTAAAAATGTAATATTTATTTTTGGCAAATAATAAATATATATATTTTTTTTTTTTTTTTCGGAATATCCGATGCCGGTCAGTCCTCCCGTGGCCTCCGACGCCTCACGGGAGTCGCGCCGGCGCATCAACTACAGCCACTCCCCACATCCCGCAGGGTTAGTGACTGTAGATACCAGAATCGTGTGCCCTAAGCAGACGGAGAGAACCCAGAATGACCGCCTTCTGCATTTGACCTGCCAGCCACTCGGCTGGTTTTTGGCAGGCCGGTATGATCTTCAGTTCCGAGAGCAGCGTAGGCTTTATCCCTCCGAGTACACCGATAATAAGGACGACCATTTTGACCGAGTAGCCTGGGTACAGCACTTGGAGCTCGTACCGGAGATCGCGATATTTGGTCCGTTTCTCCTCCTCCTTCAAGGTGATGTTTTTCTCCGCAGGTGCCGAGAACTCGATAACATACATCACCTTGAGTTGATGGTCGAGGAGGACTATGTCAGGCTTGTTGGCTTGGATTAGCCTGACAGTCGGGAACGAGTAGTTCCAGTAAATCCGGCATTTCTCGTTCTCGACAACGGACTCAATATCTCCGGGGACGTAAGGCAGCACTGGTGTCTGTTCTACCCCGTACGAGTGCCTTAGATGGTAGTATAGCACTCGTAAAGCCGCGTTATGTCGGTGGATGTAGGCCGAAATCGCATATATGGGGCATGCAGAAAGTAAGTGCATGAGCGATTCCGGCGCCTGATGGCAGGTCCTGCAGTTGATATCAGCGACCTCTACACGCCACACGCGGCTACGGTAGACCAAGGTGTTGATAACACCATCTTGGCAGGCCATAATGAATCCCTCGGTCTCCGACTTAAGCCCTGCTGACCTTAAAAAGGCGAAGGTCAGCCTGGTCGATAAACCCAGTGTTTCTATGTTCTTATAGAAGACACCATGCTGGGGTTTATCGACGTGCTGCCGAAACAGATTTTCCTGTTCGGCAGCTCTTATTCGGGCTTTCAGACGATTTGGCTGAAGTTCGGTGACTGACTCAACATCAGCACCTCGCCGGCCTCCTCGCCTGATGTCAAATGCGAGACCGAGTTCATCTGCGGCTCTTTTTGCTGCCTTGAACAATCCTGCTCCCACTCCTACAGTTTCGTGATGTTTAACGAACCGCAAGAGGGGATCTGAGCTCCTGAGTATGTTACATGCCATACTCAGTACTACTCTGCCATGCGTACACTCCAGGCTCAAGAGTCCTCGGCCCCCCCGTTGACGTGGGAGGTACACACGAGGAACGGACGATCTAGGATGAATACTTCTGTGAATATTCATCATCTTGCGGGTATCTCTGTCTAATTGGCGCAGCTCATCTACCCTCCACTTTACTACTCCGAAGGAGTAGAGCAGAATCGGAACGGCAAGCATATTAGTTGCAGACACCTTGTTCTTCCCCGAAAGTTCGGAAGACCAAATCTTTCGGAGGCGGTGTCTGTACTTGCCGCGGAGAGAATCCTTTATTTGTGTCACATCTTGGATGTGCCTTTGTTGCACACCCAGGTATGTATAGGTCTCTCCGGCATCCAGATGTCTTAGGATGCTTCCGTCTGCGAGCTGCGCATCATCAGAGAATTCCCCGCATCGTCCTCTCTTGAGGTGGACGACTGCACATTTGTCCAACCCGAACTCCATACCAATTGCCCGCGTATATTCTTCGACCACCCTAAGAGCGTTTTGTAGTTCACGCTCTCCGGAGGCATAAAGTTTAAGGTCATCCATATAAAATAGATGGGTGACCTTATGCCTCCGGTCGCTGGGTGGCCCACATTGATATCCGCGGGTTTGGCGGAGCCCAACAGACAACGGCAGCAGTGAGATGCAGAAGAGGAGAGGGCTCAGGGAGTCACCCTGGAAAACTCCTCTCCTAAATGCCACCTGCTCTGTCGTGACCCGCTGCGCACCTGATGTTATGGTGAAGCGGGTCTTCCAGAGCGGCAGCAGCTGTTCTATGCATCTCACTAGTGGTGCTGGTACCGCAAGACATTCGAGCAAGTACAACAATAGCTCGTGCGATGTTGTATCAAATGCCTTGCGGTAATCAATCCAGGCCATCGATAGATTCCGCTTGTATTGCACAGAATCCTGTGTAATACAGCGGTCTATCAGCAGGCTGTCCTTGCAACCTGCCATGCCCTTCTTGGCACCACGCTGTTCGTGTATCTGCTGGAAGACCGGATCAACAGACCTCAGTGTCCTAGCATACAAGATACGTGTAAATATCTTGTAGCAAGAATTGAGGCAAGTGATCGGTCTATAATTCCTCGGGTCGGAAAGATCCCCCTTTTTGGGGATAAGCACAGTACGTCCCTCGACGAACCAGTCCGGAATCTGCTGCCCCTCGTTCAACCATGAGTTGAAAACTCGCGCCAGACGGCGGTGAGTGGAAGGAAATTTCTTCCACCACCAGTTGTTAATGCCGTCTGGGCCCGGGGCAGCGAAGTTCTTCGTACCAACAAGTGCTTGTTGGACTTCCTCCGTACTGATTGCCGGGCACACTTCTTCTGGCTCTTGAAGATGTCTGTGGCACAGAGCCTCGAAGTGTGCAATTGACGGAGTGTCGCTATTGAATGGACGCGTTGTTTCGTAGATTCCCTTCCAGAAGGTTTCGACACCTTCTACAGTCGGCGGATTGTCGACAACACGCTGTGGCTCTTGAAAGAGGCGGGAAGGATTCGTACGGAACAAATTGTTTTGTTCCATACTCCTCACTCGCCTCTTTAATGTTTTCTTTATCGCCATGAGCGCTCGGATCCTATCTAGACAGTGCTGCTTGGTGGTAAGCATCACTGTCAGATTTAGAGTATGGTGTTGACGTCTTAATCCGGCTGCTATGCGCCGGATTCTGGGAGTAAAAACTCTACCAGACGTCTTATATTCCACCACACTCTGGATCCGAGAAGCGTGTTGTCTGGCCGACTGTATCTTGCCTTCGATTTTTTGTACACGCCGCTTGGCTTTCTCGACCCCGTGATTGGTTGACCTCTCACGGGGGACGAGTTGCTTCGCGGCGTTGTACACGGCACAGTTGATTTGCCAGATGTCTACATCTTCCGGAATTTCCTCATCGATAACCGCGTCCATTCTAGCCAGGTCTTGTGGCTTTAGGTTAGCCCTGGTGTTAAGGCTAACCCTCGTCCTTAAGTCTACACCGGTGAACTCTAAAGGATGTTCCCCATCAGCTGGTAATTGCCGCGGTGGTACTGCGGCTGGCAGTTCTTCCAGTTGACGGGGTGCCCTTACGTAACCTGTCCTGAGCAGAAAGGATACTTGATCTCTCAGATGTTGTTGAGAGAAGGCGCGATGCTCTGGGTGCATTTCGCACCAAAGTGCATGCATTCGCGCCATGTATCCCCTTCGCTCAGGTTCGCTACTCTCGCGGCAGGTCAGCAAGTCATCCCGAAGTTCCCTCGTCCACTTAAAGCGTCCATGTTCATTGCCTTGGTTGTCAACGTTGAGACCATCC
The DNA here is from genome assembly GCA_029963845.1 of Rhamnusium bicolor. NCBI lineage: Eukaryota > Metazoa > Arthropoda > Insecta > Coleoptera > Cerambycidae > Rhamnusium > Rhamnusium bicolor. The sequence goes on from JANEYF010004223.1 coordinate 1,162,276, forward strand.
GGTAAGGCCCCTCCCACCTGTCTCTGACCCCCATCCGGTTGGGGTCGATTGTGAGGGGCCCTTCTTAGATTATAAGGAACCCAAGCAGTAAAGGTAGCAGGGTGGTTAGCCCTGGTACCCCGGCCGGCATTAGTCAGGCAGAGTTGCCTCTGCCTGTCCAGGGTGCACCAACGTGGAGGTTGCCGGTCCTTTGCACCCTTATGTATTATTATTTTTTTTTTTTTTTTTTTTTTTTTTTTTTTTCGGTTTCCCGATGCCGGTCAGTCCTCCCGTGGCCTCCGACGCCTCACGGGAGTCGCGCCGGCGCATCAACTACAGCCACTCCCCGCATCCCGCAGGGTTAGTGACTGTAGATACCAGAATCGTGTGCCCTAAGCAGACGGAGAGAACCCAGAATGACCGCCTTCTGCATTTGGCCTGCCAGCCACTCGGCTGGTTTTTGGCAGGCTGGTATGATCTTCAGTTCCGAGAGCAGCGTAGGCTTTATCCCTCCGAGTACACCGATTATAAGGACGACCATTTTGACCGAGTAGCCTGGGTACAGCACTTGGAGCTCGTACCGGAGATCGCGATATTTGGTCCGTTTCTCCTCCTCCTTCAAGGTGATGTTTTTCTCAGCAGGTGCCGAGAACTCGATAACATACATCACCTTGAGTTGATGGTCGAGGAGGACTATGTCAGGCTTGTTGGCTTGGATTAGCCTGACAGTCGGGAACGAGTAGTTCCAGTAAATCCGGCATTTCTCGTTCGCGACAACGGACTCAATATCTCCGGGGACGTAAGGCAGCACTGGTGTCTGGTCTACCCCGTACGAGTGCCTTAGATGGTAGTATAGCACTCGTAAAGCCGCGTTATGTCGGTGGATGTAGGCCGAAATCGCATATATGGGACATGCAGAAAGTAAGTGCATGAGCGATTCCGGCGCCTGATGGCAGGTCCTGCAGTTGATATCAGGAACCTCTACACGCCACACGCGGCTACGGTAGACCAAGGTGTTGATAACACCATCTTGGCAGGCCATAATGAATCCCTCGGTCTCCGACTTAAGCCCTGCTGACCTTAGAAAGGCGAAGGTCAGCCTGGTCGATAAACCCAGTGTTTCTATGTTCTTATAGAAGACACCATGCTGGGGTTTATCGACGTGCTGCCGAAACAGATTTTCCTGTTCGGCAGCTCTAATTCGGGCTTTCAGACGATTTGGCTGAAGTTCGGTGACTGACGCAACATCAGCACCTCGCCGGCCTCCTCGCCTGATGTCAAATGCGAGGCCGAGTTCATCTGCGGCTCTTTTTGCTGCCTTGAACAATCCTGCTCCCACTCCTACAGTTTCGTGATGTTTTACGAACCGCAAGAGGGGATCTGAGCTCCTGAGTATGTTACATGCCATACTCAGTACTACTCTGCCATGCGTACACTCCAGGCTCAAGAGTCCTCGGCCCCCCCGTTGACGTGGGAGGTACACACGAGGAACGGACGATCTAGGATGAATACTTCTGTGAATATTCATCATCTTGCGGGTATCTCTGTCTAATTGGCGCAGCTCATCTACCCTCCACTTTACTACTCCGAAGGAGTAGAGCAGAATCGGAACGGCAAGCATATTAGTAGCAGACACCTTGTTCTTCCCCGAAAGTTCGGAAGACCAAATCTTTCGGAGGCGGTGTCTGTACTTGCCGCGGAGAGAATCCTTTATTTGTATTACATCTTGGATGTGCCTTTGTTGCACACCCAGGTATGTATAGGTCTCTCCGGCATCCAGATGTCTTAGGATGCTTCCGTCTGCGAGCTGCGCATTTTCAGAGAATTCCCCGCATCGTCCTCTCTTGAGGTGGACGACTGCACATTTGTCCAACCCGAACTCCATACCAATTGCCCGCGTATATTCTTCGACCACCCTAAGAGCGTTTTGTAGTTCGCGCTCTCCGGAGGCATAAAGTTTAAGATCATCCATATAAAACAGATGGGTGACCTTATGCCTCCGGTCGCTGGGTGGTCCACATTGATACCCGCGGGTTTGGCGGAGCCCAGCAGACAACGGTAGCAGTGAGATGCAGAAGAGGAGAGGACTCAGGGAGTCGCCCTGGAAAACTCCCCTCCTAAATGCCACCTGCTCTGTCGTGACCCGCTGTGCACCTGATGTTATGGTGAAGCGAGTCTTCCAGAGTGGCAGCAGCTGTTCTATGCATCTCACTAGTGGTGCTGGTACCGCAAGACATTCGAGCAAGTGCAACAATAGCTCGTGCGATGTTGTATCAAATGCCTTGCGGTAGTCAATCCAGGCCATCGATAGATTCCGCTTGTATTGCACAGAATCCTGTGTAATACAGCGGTCTATCAGCAGGCTGTCCTTGCAACCTGCCATGCCCTTCTTGGCACCACGCTGTTCATGTATCTGCTGGAAGACCGGATCAACAGACCTCAGTGTCCTTGCATACAAGATACGTGTAAATATCTTGTAGCAGGAGTTGAGGCAAGTGATCGGCCTATAATTCCTCGGGTCGGAAAGATCCCCCTTTTTGGGGATAAGCACAGTACGTCCCTCGACAAACCAGTCCGGAATCTGCTGCCCCTCGTTCAACCATGAGTTGAAAACTCGCGCCAGACGGCGGTGAGTGGACGGAAATTTCTTCCACCACCAGTTGTTAATGCCGTCTGGGCCCGGGGCAGCGAAGTTCTTGGTGCCAACAAGTGCTTGCTGGACTTCCTCCGTACTGATTGCCGGGCACACTTCATCTGGCTCTTCACGATGTCTGTGACACAGAGCCTCGAAGTGTGCAATTGCTGGAGTGTCGCTATTGAATGGACGCGTCGTTTCGTAGATTCCCTTCCAGAAGGTTTCGACATCTTCTACAGTCGGCGGATTATCTACAACACGCTGTGGCTCTTGAAATAGGCGGGAAGGATTCGTACGGAACAAATTGTTTTGTTCCATACTCCTCACCCGCCTCTTCAATGTTTTCTTTATCGCCATGAGCGCTCGGATCCTATCTAGACAGTGCTGCTTGATGGTAAGCATCACTGTCAGATTTAGAGTATGGTGTTGACGTCTTAATCCGGCTGCTATGCGCCGGATTCTGGGAGTAAAAACTCTACCAGTTGTCTTATATTCCACCACACTCTGGATCCGAGAAGCGTGTTGTCTGGCCGACTGTATCTTGCCCTCGATATTCTGTACACGCCGCTTGGCTTTCTCGACCCCGTGATTGGTTGACCTCTCACGGGGGACGAGTTGCTTCGCGGCGTTGTACACGGCACTGTTGATTTGCCAGATGTCGGCATCTTCCGGAATTTCCTCATCGATGACCTCGTCCATTCTAGCTAGGTCTTGTGGCTTTAGGTTAGCCCTGGTGTTAAGGCTAACCCTCGTCCTTAAGTCTACATCGGTGAACTCTAAAGGATGTTCCCCATCAGCTAATAATTGCAGCGGTGGGACTGCGGCTGGCAGTTCTTCCGGCTGACGGGGTGCCCTTACATAACCTGTCCTGAGCAGAAAGGATACTTGATCTCTCAGATGTTGTTGAGAGAAGGCGCGATGCTCTGGATGCATTTCGCACCAAAGTGCATGCAATCGCGCCATGTATCCCCTTCGCTCAGGTTCGCTACTCTCGCGGCAGGTCAGTAAGTCATCCCGAAGTTCCCTCGTCCACTTAAAGCGTCCATGTACAATCGCATTGTCATCATCGTTAGGACCGTCCGGTAAGGCCCCTCCCATCTGTCCTTGACCTCCATCCGACTGAGGTCGAATGTGAGGGGCCCTTCTAAGGTTATATGGAACCATAGCAAAAAGAGTACCAGGGTAGTTAGCCCTGGTACTCCCGGCCGGCATTAGTCAGGCAGAGTTGCCTCTGCCCGTCCAGGGTGCACCAACGTGGAGGTTGCCGGTCCTTTGCACCCCTGCCGGTCCTTTGTCATTATTATTATTATTATTATTATTATTATTATTTTAGTTCTTGTTTCTGATCTATCCCATCCTAGATCAAATTCTTTATCTACACTACGCTGATGAGAGGCAATAACTTGGAAACACGTGTCTGTAGCTGCATAATTGGTTTTTTGTGGATATGGCACTAAACCTTCTTTGTTGTTATTATTATTATTATTAAATAAATTATGAAACCATTAGTATATGAATTTGTTTTGCATCTATTGTTAAATATGATAATTTCATTATGTATTATGGTGGGAATGATAAAATTCCGATTTTATTCCAATTTTAAATCTGTTTTCTGTTCCATGTTTACTATATTTAAACACAAATGGAAACTAAAAGTAATTAATGCCTTGAATGGAATTAGGAAGATATATTGTTCTGTTCCATAAATGGATCTATTAATGGGTATCGCACAAAGGTAAAATGTTGTGTATAGTTCTCATTTTCCTTTCGACTAATATTGGATTAATATGGTTTCAATAATTCTATTAGTAAAATTGGCATTTTCAAAGTTATTTGTAGATGCTATCTTAATAATAATCACGTATATGAACGATATCATTCGATCACCACTGATTGCAATATTAATCATATTTCGTATTATTTACTACAATAAATTGGATTTTGATTGGTTCGAGCTTCTCTATATTTCCTAAAACATAAATGCATAATTTTGTTTGTAATTTCACCATATTATGATGGGTTTATAGAATTATCAATTCTGTGATGTAGAAACTGAGTAAGCCCACTACATATTTTTATTTTTTAATATAAAATTTTGATAAATTATGGACATATTGTGTATCATCGCATTAAACGACATTAAACGACATTAAACGACTTAAACGACATTAAACGACAAAACAATTTTTTATCTATAAGAAAAATTTTGGAAATGAAACTGATAAGACTTGTATTAGGGAATATTTATGTTAGTAAGTGAAATAAATTGAAAAAATTATATTATGACAACAGAATACTGTTATTTAATTGCGCAATTTTTTTTCGTTGCTGGAAAACAATATTTTTTAATGTAGTTTATGTCTGTGAACATGGGAAAAATAATTAGAAAATTCCGTATAAGAAAGTTATATTTTTATTTGAAAAAATATATATGTATCAGATCTGCAACATTAGTGGCAGTACATTGAAATGAAGTGTGTTATTCGGTATGGAATTTGACAAAACAATTGTTATTTTTATTGAGACAGAGGTGTAAGCCACATTTTGAAGATTTTATAAAAGAAAATGATTTGCATCCTGGGATTTTGCATCGTTGCCTTGTTTGATCATGAATTGGCCAATGACTGAAGGAATCCTGACGTACATCTTTTGGTGGTATATAGGCCGTCGTTGTAAAGCGTTTCTTTTTTTGATTGAACATTCTTTTCAAGGTCACTTGGTCTTCCTCTTTTACTTGTAGATGGAGTTCCTTGGTTGCACGAACAATATGCAAGTTCAACACGAAACTGTGCTAAGGGCAGAGATAACCCGAGACGTGCAAGTGGATAGAAAATTTTGTCCGATATTAACATTTATTCGCTATATCTATTTAATATAAGAATAGTCAAATATAGCTGTCCTAGTCCGAAGAAATGGAAGGTGAAAGTAGAGGGTAGCACTTGCACTGCTGTCATTTCTGTTCCATCTCGCGTTTTTTCTGTGGTATTTATCTATCAACTTGAATTGACGAAAGAAGTGTTTGTTATTTTGTCGTGATTTTGATTATTTCTCGTTGTATTTTGTGATATTTGTGTATTAAAGACTATTTCTCTTCTTAAAGACTACCAATTTCATATAACTGGTAAGTTATAAAATTATAAATAATTTTATCCGCTATATCTAACCTATGTATTAATCAGAAAAGATAAACAGTATTAAAAAATGTGCTAACTGTATCCTTTACCTATTTCATTCCTCATAATAAACTTTGAAATTTGTTTTAGGTTATTTTTTGTTTGAGATGGCCACAGAGTCTCGAATTAGATTGTGTTATGTGTGTGGTGCCTCGGAAGACGATGTGGCAGAACTTCATTATTTTCCTTCAAGGTTGGAAAGGTAAATTAAGACCTGCACTAAATTAACAACACTTTTAACATCACAGTTTTTTATGTTTTACAGGTAAAAAATTTGACAAGAGAATATGGGTATACATTAAACTGAAGAAACTCTTCAAAATTATAAGATATGCTCCCGTAATTTTACTGTTGAGAGTTATGTCGACCTAAGTAGTCACAGGTTGACCCGCAATGCAGTCCCCACACTTTTTCCATGTCGTCAGTTGGCAACATACCATGTGCAAGCAGGTAATATGTGTTTTACAAAATGTTGGTGGTGAGGGGTCCTTAGATATCAATCCATAGTTGTTACTAATTAGCTTGGTAGAATTATCGTAGACTTTTTACTACTATTTAATTTATTCAAAATAAAGAAATATAGATTTGAACCAATAAACATGGTTGCTAATATCTATCTCTTTTTACTTCAGATCTAGCCTCAAGCGAGGCCTCAACTTCAAAGAATATACCTTATGAGTTGGCGGAGGAATTTCCTAGCATAGTGAAGGCAGCTAGTGAATTTTTGGAGGAGATTCCCAGCACTTCTGTATCAGATCAGAATGTCACCGTTCGAAAACGACCAGTGTTTAGAGGTATTGGCGATCTTTCAAGGACAACCTCTACTCCAAGAAAAGTTAAACTTATGAACATGATTTGTCAGAAGGAGGACCATATACGGAAGTTGAAAGTCATATGCAAGCAGAGGGCTCATGACATCAAATCTCTATCAAATTTAAATGACTCATCAGTAGTCAGAAGTATATTTAAGGGGATGTCAAATACTACAACCAACTTCCTCATTTACCAATTACGCTGTGCCAAACGCGATCAAAAAGGTAGGAGGTTATAGCCTTGGCACTTCTAAAAAGGAGTCCAAAGTGTTACAAACTATTGTCAAAGATCGTCGCGATGCCTTCAAAAAGAACATTGATTTCACTATTGGAAAAGGTCCCATTCCATGTTGGCATTAATTATCACTTATTTAGACACATCAACAACAGTTTAACAAATGGGCAAGATAAACTGTGTCCGTTGCTATTTGACGAAATGGACATTAAGGAAAATGTTCAATATGATGTAACCTGCAACCTTCTAGAAATTTAACTGTGACCAATTTTTTGAGTGGAAAATACATATTTACAGGTTTAGCCCGGCAAAGTGATATAAGGATTTGTAAAGTCTTTACCGATTCCTTATGTCATTTTCTGTTGACAAAAAGTATCCGATAACAATTAAAAATGATTATTCCAGTCTTCTTTGAGAGTAAGCGCCTGATGTCTGTCAGTTGAATTTTATATTTTATTAAAGTTAAAAAGTTTTTTGAGACCAGCAGGAACCGTTGCAGAAAAACATTGTACACAACACACCCAGAAAGTGACTTTACTGGGCTCGCTAGGGCTTTTGCAATGGAAATTGCCAGCTCGCCCAGTAAAAAATCACTTTCCGGTCTTGTTGCATAAATAACTATCATGCTTTCTTGATATTTTCTGTAATATATTGACAAAATGTCCTAAATTTGCGTTTTTGTAGTTTTCTGATTTTAATAAATTTTGTACAAAATATAATTACCTACCTACTTGTGTTTTGAGTGTTATGTTAATTATCCAATACAAAAACTTATTTCTTTTAAATCTTATGTTAAGTGGTTCAACAAGGTTACAATTAACCTTTTGATTAGTTTAACATAAAAATTAATTGACATCTGGTTTTGTACTCTAACTTTAAAATAGCTTTGTTTCTGCAGCAGTTGGTGATCGTTTGTGGTTCATCAGAGATAGTCACTTGGTTAGTTCTTAACTTCCAGCGAATAGAAGTATTTAAAAACATCTAATCGACTACTTCTGGTCCACAAATGATCACCAACTGCCACAGAAATAAAGCTTATAAATAATATCAATAAAATAATAAAAGGGGGATTTTGAATTTTCGCGGGCGTTTGCTTCTTGCGCCATCTACTTTCACCTTCCATTACAATCGGCCAATTTAATACTGCGGATTAAATTTTAGCACGTACTTGCGCGTCTCAGGGTTGTCTCTGCTAAGGGTAAATATGTTTCCTTCCGTACCCTCCTAATTTTTCTATATAGTAGCCAGCAATTTATTATTGTCACGTCCACCAGATGGTAAAATAATCGTAAATACCATTTTTTAGTACCTACGCATTCTTATCTTATATCGCCCAATCAATCCGTCGATAAGATCGACACCCCATGTGTCTATTACATTCCTTCACCAGATTAGGGCATGGGATATCAATACTTTTGTTCTCTTTTTTATCGAAGCGCTTCACATGTGAAAGTGGTATTTCTCCAGTAAAACTAGATATGAGGGTGACTATTTTGTTGTCCTTCCAAACAACAGATGAGATTTCTACCCCTTCAATAACGGCCACAAACTCTTGAGAAGTCCCATGTTTCTTTTTGGCCATTTCTATATCACTACGTAGTTTACAGTTGGGTATTCGTGATCTTCTCATAGTTTCAAGACAAAGGATTCCACATTTGGCCATGTGAACAGCTAACGGAATTGATGCGTAGAAATTATCGAAATATACCCTGTAATTTTGATTATGGGGCACATTTCTACATAAACGTAAAACAATATTGGCACTTGATCCTAAATTAGGTTCTTTTGGTTTTCTGTATTTGGGATTAAGTTAAAAAAAATACACAGTTATGTAGGGAATTGAAAAACCTCTCAAAAGATGTATCACTCGACCCCCCTTGCCATTTGAATTTTTTGAGGGGGTGGCCGTGTAGAGTAAAGGGATGATGATAGGTATACAAGTATTCCAATAAAATATGTCCCCCTTGGAAACAAGGTTGACGTGTTTCACCAATTTTTCAAAAAAAAATTATCTCCAAAGTTATTCAGGATGCCTACTTTTGGTTGGGACACCCTATATATATAAAATCCAATAAATTGTTTGATATTCTGCTCTGTTAAATTGGCAGGTCTGCTGACGTCTTTTTCTGTAGAAAATAAATTAGATTCGCCACTATTGTCGACATGAGCTCTTTATCAAAGAAATAGTAGTTGAAGAAGGCTAAAGGAGTACTCAAATTATCAATTTCAGGTGGAAAACTTGAGATTCCTCGGAATTTTACAGCATTATCATCGAGAATTAAATGCTTTTTTTCATCACAAAATATTCTTATACCTTTCTTTCAGCTTCTTTGCCTCCTTCTTGGGATTCCTTGCAATCTGCTCCAAAACTTCTTCCTCTCCACTTCTCTGATTCCCATCGTTTTTTGTTTGGTCTTCATTGAGTTCTCTACCTTCCTGATCTTTCTGAATTTCTCTGAAATTCTCGATGATATCATTTGGCAACAGTAGTCCATCTTCAAAATCAATTGGCACTGTTAGTATAGGCTCCCTTGCTTCTTGTTCCAGGTCAGCTTCTTCGTCATCGCTTTTCCCTTTGTCAAACTCATCTTCACTGTCTGATAGTCTATATCTTCCAGTTCTTGTTCAGTTAGATAATTCTTAGTCCATTTGTTAGCCATATTCGATATTTTATCTAAAATGACAATGTACAACTCAAACACAATGTATCTGATATGCTACGTCTCATTCAAACATATTATTTTTACCCTAAAGAAATTACTATTGTTGAAATATCTCGCTTGGAGTATTGATTTTATCACCTGTTGTTGAATTTCTTGCGATATCAGCTGATATTTTTAATACTTTTCTAGCGCATGTTATCAATAATGCACCTTATACGCTAAGCATATATGATTCCACATAACCACAAAGTCTGGAGGAAATCATTTCTTAAGTGTAAAGTTTTTTCTTTTTGGTGAGTCAATATTTTTTTAATCTCAATATTGTTTTGCTTCTAATACTAAGAATACTAGTATTAATTCAATGCAATTCTTGCTTTTAAATTGAGTAGTTGTATTAATAATTTTTATGATAAAATGTATTGGAAGTATTGTGTTTGTGTTGTGATTTATTATCTACCTAAAACTTTTATACTAGCGCATAAAAATAATAATGACAGTATAAAATATAAAAAACTGTATATATTTATTATTGTTATCGTGTTAGGTTTGAAAGAATGCTTATGTATTACCCAATAATTATTTTATTATTTTTTTCTAGAAATGTATTAAAATGTGTGATCTAACAATGAAAGTGAGTATTTTCATTTCCAGAATTTCAAGTAGGTAACAATTTTTATATACAACATAAATTAACAGTTAGAAATCTACATTAATATAGATATAAGAACAACAGCAATTTCCTTAAACCATTTTAAATATCTTACTATGTTTGGTTTTCATATTTTATTTTTATTTTTATTTTATTTTTACATACACTGCTCAACAGGTAAACCCAATTAAAGAGCAGGACAAACACAAGAAAAACATATTAATAAAAACTTAAATTTTACAGTAAGAAAATGAACACTATTACTTATTAAGAATAAAAAAAAACAGGGATTCAATTATATATTATATACAGGGTTACAAATAATTAAAGGGCCACAATTGATATTTTGAAAACCAATAGAGACACGAAATAGGTTAAATTAGACAAAAGCTGTATAATTATGTTCTCTCTTAAAATCCATTCCAAAGTTTTGAAATTTTTAACGAATCCTGAATTATCCTGAAAAAACTGAAAATAAATTTAATTTTCTTAATTAGCTCAAAAATAGCTCACGATATGCAAAAAGTTTATTTATTTTCTTAACATCAAAAAAAGATAGAAAAATAAATAATAGTGAAATGTGTTTCACGTTGATTAGGCGTCGTGACACCTCACTCTTGTTTTTCTTACGAACACTTATGATTTCCTTTTAATAATCGACTCAAATGATTCTAGGAACAAATGTGATAGAGCAGATTTTTACCTTTTTGTCCTTTGGAAGTTACAGGCATTTTAATGCGTAGCGACATCGATGTTTGATATCTATAAATTCTCTTATCTAATATTTTTATGTTTACATTCATACGTGTATCATCTTGTTGTTAGTTTAAAAGATTTTTACGAAAATATATATAAAAAAATAACATACGTACACCAAATGTACTTAATTAAATTTAGAATAATAATTACAATATTTTTTTACTTCCCGGAGATATTGATTTCGTTGTCGAGAACGGGAAATGTCGCGTTTATTGGAACTACTCGTGTCCGACTATCATGCTAATCCAGTCCTCCTCGATCATCAAACCAAGGGGATGTATGTCATCGAATTTTCGGCCCCTGCCCAGAAAAACATCGCTCTGAAGGAGAAGTGGACCAAATTCTCGATTTCCGGTACGAGCTCCAAGTGATGTACCCGAGCTACTCGGTCAAGATGGTCGTCCTAATAATAGTTGGTGTACTCGCAGGGCTAAAGTCTATGCTGCTCTCAGAATTAAAAGCCATATCGACCTGCCAAAGATCAGCCGAGTTGGCTGGCATTCCAAATGCAGAAGGCGGTCGTTCTAGATTCTCTCCGTCTGCTTAGGTCACATGATCGGAATCTAGAGGCCCTAACCCTGTGGGATGTGGGGAGTAGCTGTAGGTAATTCGATGGCACTCCTCCTGTGAGGTTTGGAGGCCACGGGAGAACTGTCCAGTTTTGGGAAAAAAAACTTGTAATATTACACAGAAGTAATAAAAAAGGAACAAACAAGTAAACGACAGAGTAGTAAAAAATTTCTTCAAATATTAAAAATGTCCTCCGTTATTTTCAATATATAGTATGGTTTGTCCTATTATACTTCTTGTACATTTTTCTTAGCATTTCCTAATTGATCGATTGCAAAACAGCAATAATATTTCCCCTCAGGTTATGTACATCTTCATAATTATTTAAAAATTCCTTAAGAAAAATCTAAGGGTCTAGATCCGGAGATCTAGATGGTTAATCCCATGGATACCACATAAATCATATAAAAGATCTAGGACCAGTGTTACATTATGATGAAGGGCCTCGTCTTATTTAAACCAAATTTCGGCACCAACATTGGCTAAAGCAACTAATTATTCTGAATTATTTTCCAAAAATCTTAAACAAACTAAAAATACATGAAAAATGGATGAGAAAAAACTATAAAAGACAGATAGGTGAGCATAAACACATGACAGCCATTATTGGAAAAATCTTCATTAAAGCCAAGCGTCGCATGTATGTCGCTAAGCACCAATTTGTCTGTAATTATTAAATAAAGAAATATTGGGAGATATTTCTTTCATAACTCTATTTAGAATCATTTGCTCAGTCAATATAGTATATAAAAATATGTCTTTCAAAAACAACTTAAAGATGTTTATAGCCTGAAGGAATCCTGGGTTGATCTTCAGAAACGGATTTTAAGGAGAACGTAATTTGACAATTTATGTCTAATTTAAACTATTTCTAATAGTTCTCAAGATGCTGATGGTGGCTCTTTTATTTGTAGACCTACATATAAAGTAACGAAAAATATATGCTTACGAAAAATATATGCTTATAATTCCTCTTACTCAAAGGAAAGCCAACCTTAAGTTCGTCTCTAATTTTTAGATGTTTGAGATGCTATCAATTATAATAATACTTTTTTACTACTTTATATTGGTGATTTATAATATTTTTCAGTTTTATAAAATTCAGTAGTATCTAAACTATACGATATTAAAAATATTGTGGTGGAAAATTTCGTTATTGACGTAAATCTCAAGAAGAAACTACAAATAGAGTTTCTATACGGTGATATATAAAACAGCGTACAATTGCTATGACTTCAACGTTACCCCGTTTGGCCAATATTTTCTTCCTATGGCAAAATTATGAAGGTAAAACATCAGTTTTACCTCAAGAAGCTTTTAAATTTTCCGAATCGGAAGTTTAATGCCAAGATATGAATTTTTAATTTGGAATGATGCATTCATGATCCATCTTACGAAAAAAAAAATCGCACTTTTAATGTTAATGAGATGTCAGTAGGCCTTATATTTTTCTTTAGATAATTTTAAACGATTTAGCTCACAGCACACCTCGATAATTCAGAATTTATTAGATCTTTGATGATTATTTGTTCTAATGGATGTCGTAAAAGGCCAACCTTTTATCAAACTTTAAAATATTATAAAACAATGAAAACATATTCATATTATACAATTATTCACAAAAAATACGGTCAATAGGGGAATATTATGATAAAAAAAAATAATGATAAAACAACAGTCATGTCGAAGGCTGAACAAAACTGCGACGCTTGAGACCAACGAAAGCTAGTATCTTGATAATTGATTATCAGTACTCAGTAAGATCTGGTTAGAGCCGTAATCCATCTGGGCATTTCTTCTATTAAATTTCGGTGGAAGTTCTGAGGAATAGCTTCCCATTCTTCCTCAATTATTTTCGAAAATTCATTCAAAATTTCCATTCGTCCTTCCCTTTCTATAACTAGTCTTTTCATTCCATTCCATAAATGCTCGTCTGATTTCATATCTGGAGACAAGGGTGGCAAATCAATTCTCTCAATATTGATATCTCCAACAATTCTTTGACGATACAAGCGCGATGTGGTCTGGTGTTATCATCAACTAAAATGCAATCGTCACAGAAATTTTGCGAGTAGAGCCACAAGTATCTCTAATGCAATATCTTTCTATTCTTTCCGTTTAACCAAGTCACTCCTTTCAGTTATTGTTATACCTTCCCACAGTCACTCCTGCACTTCTAATATTCACCCTTGGCTCCATGTGATGTTCCACAAATCTCTCATTCCTCCCTCGCTATAGCAAAACACGTTCATGCGACCTAAACAAATTGAACTTACTTTCATCTGACAAGAAATATCTGTCCCATTCACCTATTCCCAGTTTTGATGTTCGCTCCTATTTCAGGCGAGTAACCCAATGTTGTGGTTTCCAAGTTTCAAACATCTGTCCCATTCACCTATTCCTAGTTTTGGTGTTCTTGCTCGTATTTCAGGCGAGTAACCCAATGTTGTGGTTTCAAGCATACAGCTCGTCTTCTAGGCCGAAGTCCAGCTTCGTGCAACCTTTTTCTAATTGGCTGGATCTCTGTCGCGCTATTAACTTCAATTTCATCGCGTTACACCTGTAATGTATTGCTCTTCTTATGAAGCGATCTTCGCCGATCGTAGTTCTTAGCCTCCTTTCTTCACTGAGACAGTAGATGATGTCTCCTGCTTCCAAACGGTGAATTTCTCGGTCGATTGACCTGGTGAATGTTCCAAAAAATTTGCTATTTCGGAAATTGTGTCACCTCGCTCCCTCATCCCTACCACAATTGTCAACTCATTCGCAAACTCGGCATTTCAATAAATTATTGAAAATATTATAAAACATAACCTAATTCCTAGTGACATCTTGTTAACATCAAAAGTGCAATTTTTTTTGTACGATGAAACTTGAATGCATCATTCCAAATAAACATTCATATCTTGGCTTCTAGACTTCCGATCTGGAAAATTCAAAAAGCATCCCGAGAAAAAACATCAAACTTTATAATTTGGCCATCGGAAATGAGAAAAAACTCAATCAAACGGGCTGATATTGAAATCATATCAATGTTGCAATCACCCTGTAAAAATGTCATTATAGTTTCTTGAGATTCACGTCAATAAGATAGATTACTGAAAGATCAAGTCAACAAACACTGAAAACCGATTTGATGTCGTTCACAGCAATTCAAAGTTTTTTCGTTTTAAAATCAATTGAAATTTTCCACCATGACGCTTATAATGTTGTAGTTTATATTGTTAACAATTTTATAAACTAATAAACCAGTTTTTGCTTTACTTACCTTTTGAGTTACCTACATTTCTTTACTTTTTTGTTATTATAGATAATAGATAATAATTATATACACTGGAAATAATAATGAGATTATCGAACAGCTTTAATGCATTTTGTATAAAATGAGGTATTTCAATTTAATTCTTATGCATTCATTTCTGTGGTAAGAACAGAACGTAATATTATATTCTTTGTAGAATAATCTTCTTTGTTTATGGGTCACTTGGTGAGATTTTCTACCCAGCTTGTTAATGTAAGTCTCAGGATAACAAGAGGGAGGATTAGAGTACTTTTTTGTGCCCTGCAGAGTAAAAACTTGTAGAAGCTTAAGTGTGATTGGCAATTGTGCCCGACTTCTTAAGATGGAGTTTTGTTATTTATCATAACACCTTTCACGAATTTCAAAATTTCTATAGAATTAAAGGATTAAATGTTTTTTTAGCAATGTATTTAAATAATTAGTAATAATAATAATAAAGAACTTTATTTCTATCATAGTTATACATTATACAAGATGATCCTTTCATTATACAAGGTTAACTACATCGAGAAAATTCAGAAGATGATTTCTGGGCCTATTTTGTGATGAGGAACTCAAATGAAATTTTGTCCTTAACTACCTTGTTTCGAAGATACAGTGTGTTGGTTAAAAAAAAGGATTTTAATATTTTAAAAAAGTGCAGGTAATGGGCATTTCCCACATATATTTTTTTTTATTTGCTTATTCGATAGTATTTATAAATATGAAATCACTGAATTTTTTCGGATTTTTTTTGAGCTCCGGAAAGGGGATAAAAAAAAAATAAAAAAAGTTTTGAATTTGTCTTATGATGTCATCCGACTAGGTTTGGCGCCAAACACAAGCATCCAGTGAAAGTGAAGATAGTACCTCAGTATTGCCAGTTTTACGTATTGTTTGAAAGCGTGATTTGTGATTACTTATTCAATTTTAAATACAACTATAAATTAAATTAATTCACGCAGAATTTTTTTTAATTTAGTACAAAGAGAAAATTTTATTTGTACCTGTTTTAAAACTTCGGCATTTAAATATTTGGAAAAAAAAAATCAGCAGGAATCGAATATGTTAGGTTATGTTATGTTATAGATTTATTCGACGTTGCTGTTATAGAATTGACGATTGAAAACAAATATTAATTAACTATTATAATCATTCTTATTTATTTTTAACTTTGACATGACTATGATTTTATTAGAATAGTATTGGAGCGTGCATTTTATTAAAAATCGTAAAAAATTTTACCGCGTTAAAAAGAATTTAAATTATAAATATTAAATTGCAATAGTAAATCAATAACAGAACCATTCTCTTCGCAATTCGTTAAGCGGAATATAAATCTTAATAAATGCGACTGAAAAATATAATATATACATTAAGTTACAAAAATACGTAAGTACTTACCTTTTATTTTGTATCCAATTTAAAATAGTGTTACGCCACTGGACTATGTAGATTGAATATATGGAACTAGATTTGTACGAGAACGGCCGGGATTGTTCCGGAATGTTCTAGACCGCGTGAATGGATGTATAAATAAGGCGAACGGTGGGTTGAGAGCTCAGTCTTAAGTTGAAAGTGAACGAGTACAGAAGAAATAAGAAAGAGACTTATAAGTGTTTAATTGTGATTATAGCTAAGACAGTCATTAATCTATTATTGTTAATTATTAATTAGGTAATAAAGTAGTGATTAAGTGTTACCTGGACTTTTAATCAACGAGTCTACGAGTATAGGTGTCTGTGGGGGATAGCAAAAACGTAACAACTTGGTGTCGGAAGTGGATTGGAAGAGAAATTTCTGGAATATTCGAAAAGGTTCTACAGTGTTCTTCTCAGGATTTAGTGGTAACACGGAGAATTAAGCTACTGGACAGTGTTTGGAGCGCTATTTCTAGATTGAATAGTGACTTTAAAGTGGATTTTCGAGAAGTTTCCAGAATATTCGATTTAGAAATAGCAGCAAATACGTCAGTGCCGCTAGTAATAACGTGTTGTTGACTGAGAAAAAGGACTATTAGTGCAATTTCGGGAAAATTCTAGAACATTTTATTTGGAAACTACAAGAGATACTTGAATTGTGCCGACGGGAACATGTTATAGACTTAAAAACAAGACTATAAGTGACTTTTCGTGAAAATTCTAGAACATTCGATTTGGAAACCACAGAAGATACGTGAACTGTGTTAACGGAAACGAGTTATAGACTCAAGACAAGACTTAATAGTGACATCTCGTGAAAGTTCCATTGCACAATTATTGAAGATAACTGAATTTCGTCAACAGGAAAGTAGTATAAACTCTAAATAAGACTTTCTAGTGCTGTTTCGAGATTTTTCTGGATCATTCCATTATTAAAATAGACGTGATAGATACATTTTATGGACATTATATGGCAGTAAACTTTATTTTGAACTGATTTACGTGTCGTGAGTTAATGCCCATTACAAGAAGCATGGCGGAGAAACAAATACAAGACTTACTTGCAGCAGTGGTGCAACAAATGGAAGAACAGAAGAGAGAACGCCAGGATGAATTAAGAAAAATTATGGAATGTCAAGAAAGGAGCGGCAGGAAGAAAAAGAAGAACATGAGAGAAAACGACAGGAAGAAAAAGAAGAACAAAAGAGAATACGACAGGAAGAAAAAGAAGAATAGGAAAGAAAAATACAGGAACAAAAGGATGACATAAGAAAAATGATGGAAGGTCTGAAAATAAAGCACCAGGAAGAAAAAGAGGACTTGAGAAAAATGATGGAGGACCTGGAAATAAGACGACAGGAGAAAAATGAAGATATAAAGAGAAGCCTAGATGAACAGCAGGCAGTCATTTTCTTATTCACTGAAAAATTTAAAGGAGATGTTATAGAAAAAGTTTGTAAAGTCGAAGGACAAGTTAGTGAAATTAAAGGGTAGGTTAGTGAAGTTAAGGGAAAAGTCAGTATCGTTGAAGGAGAGGTAGCCCGGCTCAAACAACAATTAAGTAAGAAAGGTGGCCAGTTAGTACTGTCATCTAGTACCAGGCTTACAACCCCCTTCATTCGATGGTCAAAGTTCATGGTCAACATATAAGAGACAATTTGAGGTAGCTGCACGTTTAAATAATTACGATGAAGAGAAAGCAACAGCGTTGGTATTAGCATTAAAGGGCCAAGCCTTAGTCTTGCTCCAAACAATTTCTGCAACACAGCAACAAAAGTTTTGCTTTCTGGAGGCGGCGTTAGAACTAAGATATGGCGACCAACATCTCGCCCAAGTATACCAGGCTCAGCTGAAATCACGCAGACAAAGGGGTGGAGAAAACCTCCAGGAGTTCGAGGCTGCTATGGAGAGACTAGCCCATTTAGCCTATTCTGATGCACCAGTGGAGTTTCAGCAACAGTTGGCAGTTGGAGCGTTTATTGATGGAGTAAGAGACTAGGTTAGATGAACCCTTAAATTAGCCAGGCACAAGCGAATTAGTGAGGCCCTAATACATGCAATTAAAATTGGGGCTGCCTATAAGGATACCATACAATCGAATCAGAGAGTACGAGCCGTGAGTGTGGAGGAAGACAAGCCAGATAATACAACATATAACCTGATATCTAATCTACATAAGATAATGACTACTGACAAAGTCGAATTTCCAGCCTAGACAAGACCAACAAAGTAGTGGGAGGCCGAATGAAATTATCCGCTGTTATAAGTGTGGCAAAGTAGGCCATATTAAGACAAACTGTTGTCAGCGCAGCCGAGAAAGGGTAAATGCTGCTGTAGTTGAGGAGCCACAGGAAAACTAAAGATGGCTGGCAATTTGGGGGCTGCGATGGCCAAGAAATGTTGTGACCCTCGAGAAATAAGTTTCCCAGCTTCGGAGAGTTAAAGTAGTCTGCTGTTGTAGGGTTATATAAATAAGAAGAAATGTGTGTTCACAATCAACACATGAACTACGTCATCAATACTACGGGCAGGATTCATAACGGGTTTAAAAGTAAATAAAGAACAGAATGGATTAGTCATTCGGACAGCTACGGGAAATAGGGCAGCGGTTCATGGGAAGTCAATATGGAGCTGCAGATTGGCAGTTTATGTTCTAAACACCAAGTTATCGTAGCTGAAATTACAGATAACTTCATTCTGGGATTAGACGTTATGGAAAATATGGATTTATACTTGACGTAGGAGAACGAGTTCTCAGGATTGGAAATGAAGAAATTATTCTTTCAACGGCAGATGAAAAATTCCATAATATTAGGCTACTAACTTCGAAGACTGTAAAAATTCCTGCACAAACAGAGAAAGTAGTTGAGGCAGTCCTGGAGGAATATTCTTACGAAGACCAACATAGTCCAACATCGGATAAATACTGGTGAATCAGCTCCTATTCATCAACCACCCCATTAGCAAAACAAGAAGAGACTTCTGCAATGGTACAAAAGATGCTTAAGGACGGAGTTATTGAGGAATCAACCAGTCCTTGGTCATCGCCAGTAGTTTTGGTTGCTAAGAAGGATGGAACGTTAAGCGCATATGTCGACTACAGGAAGCTGAAGAACGGACCCAGACAAGATTTCCGCACTACGAGATTGGCCAAGGCCATCAAAGGTTCACGAAGTACGAAACTTCCTTGGTCTATGCACTTACTACACACGATTTGTGGAACGAGTTGCTGATATTGCAAAGCCACTACACCGGCTCACAGAAGAGAAGGTTCAGTACCAATGGACTCAAGAGAGCAAAACCTCATTAAGAACACTAAAATCAGCACTATGTTCGAGTCCAGTTATTTCATACCCAGAACGAAAAGGTTTCTACGTATTAGACATGGATGCCAGTAATTCTGGACTTGGATGTGTTCTATCCCAAATTCAAAACGGGCAGGAAAAAGTAATTGGGTACTTCAGCAAGACGTCATCCAAACTAGAACGTAACTATTGTGTGATTGTCAAATCAATAGATTATTTTCACATGTAAATATATGGACAACATTTTAAAGTTAGGACCGACCATTCTGCATCGAAGTGGTTATTGTAGTTGAAGATCCCAGAAGGCCAACTAGCTCGCTGGATAGAAAAACTGCAGCGGTACGATTTTAAAATCGAATATCGTCCCGGAAAATCCCATAGAAATGCAGATGTCCTCTCCAGACCACCATGTCAGGAAGACTGCAAGCACTGCCACAGGGTAAAAAAAACAGCAAGGGATGCTTATCGTGAACGCAGTTAAAAATGAGGTTCCGGATGATTGGACAAAAGAGACATTAAGAGAAGAGCAGTTAAACGATAAGAAAACTGGTCCTATCCTAGAATGGAAAGAAAAAGGAACTCAACCCGATTGAATGGACATTTTAGACTAGTCGGTGGGGCTGAAGTAATTGTGGGCACAATGGGACTCTCTTAAAGTAGAGGATGGACTGATGAAAAGAGCTTGGGAAAGACCAGATGGGAAGGAAATTACTTTGAGATTGGTAATCTCCAGGTGTCGCATACCAAAAGTACTTCAGGAAGTGCATAATGGAATATCTAACGGACATTTTGACATCAACAAAACTACGCGAACGATTTTACTGGGTGAACAGCCGCCAAGATGTGGAGGCTTGGTGCCGCAAATGTGAAGTTTGTGCAGCAAGTAAGGGGCCACGGACAAGAAGTAAGGGCCAAATGAAACAATATAACGTCAGGGCTCCTTTTGAGCGAATTCCGACGACGTAGCTGGTCCAGTCCCTGTGACAGATGATGGGAATAAATACATCTTGGTTGCCATGCACTATTACAGTAAGTGGCCTGAAGCTTATGACATACCAAACCAAGAAGCAGCCACTGTCGCTCAAGCTCTGGTAGATAATTTAGTATGTCGAGTTGGCGTGGCCCTAGAACTGCATTCGGACCAAGGAGGAAACTTTGAATCGGTTGTGTTTCAGAAGATATGTCGCTTACTGGAAAATCATAAGACAAGAACAACAGCCCTACATCCAGAATCAGACGGAATAGTGGAGAGATATAATAAAACCATAGAGGAGCACCTGTCCAAAATGATTGAGAAACATCAGAGAGATTGGGACCGTCATTACCTCTTTTCCTTATGGTATACAGGGCCTTCATTCATGAAACAACAAAACAGACGCCGGCTCGCGTGATGTTTGGACGTGAGATTAGACTGCCATGTGACTTGGTGTTTGGCACACCAGATTAGGAGCGAGTTTCCATAAATGACTACGTCGATAAAGTTGGTGAGCGGCTAAGGAACATTCATGAGCTGGTACTAGACCAAATTACCATAGCAAGTGATCGCATGAAGGCTCGTTATGATCTTAAGGCGAATTCAAGAATGAAATGCAGTCCCCGAAGCTTCACTCACCCTGGGAAGGGCCATACATTGTCGTCACCAGACTAAACGACGTTGTATACCGAATTCAGCAAAATCCAAAAATCAAAGATGAAGGTGGTGCATGTAGAGAGACTAGCCAAGTATGCAGGGAACAATGAATTGCCTGATTGGGACATTGAGGCTTAAGGAGGGGGACAGTGTTACGCCATCTTCCATGACAAAATAAAGTTAATGTATGGATAACACAAAATACTATCCCAAAAGTAAGACGTGATATCAATTTTTTTTTTGTTATTTGCACACAAAAAATTTGCTAAAAGCAGTTGTTACTAAAAATATGCTGGGCAGTGTAATTTAAATTAGTGACGTCACCACTCAATACGATTTAAAAGAGTCCTTAAAACTTAAACATGGCACAATATAAAGCTTAACATATTCTTAAGTTCTATAAAACGTTTTTTAGCAACCCTGTACGATACGCATTACAATGTGAGACTTGCCTATTCAGGGCCAGGTACTTTCTGATAAAGTATTGGATAATATCTAACCTTCTGATACTGCAAATATGCGACTCTTCATCACTAGATATTTTTAATAGCAGGATAAAATGGACTTAGTTTGAGGTATGTGAACAGATGTCTTGAAATTAGTCACCTTTCAAATAATATCCGCTTCGTGTAAAACATTCAAGAGAATCGACAGATGTAATTCAGTCTTTTAAAATTTGTTGAAAAGACTGTTCATCAAACTATCTGGTTTATTCCTCAATTAGATTTATCAACACAAACATTGGCAAAAGGACAAAGGTAAATTTTGTTCCTTTAAAGGCAGTAACAACTTTTTTCTCCGATCTTTAATCGAGATCTCTATAGAATTCCCCTTTCACTAGATATTTTTTTCATGCTGACTTAACATCTTCCATTTACTTGTCGGCCTGTCCCCTTCGTTGTTACTGCCCACATGATACTATCCTTCTTCCCACATCTTTACATCTTTAACTAACTTAAACTATTTCAACACCATTAAGGTAGATGTGCGTGTTACAACCCGTGATAATTACAATGTAATTTTTTTCTTGTCAATACTTTCGTTTCTAGATTAGTCGCATGTTACATCTACTACTTGACACACATTACAAGGCACAGATATACGCGAGGCGCTAAAATTAGTTGCAACCAGTTGCGAAAAGTATGACGAACAACACTTCAGTTAGTTTTGAAAAGTGTCATTTTAAATATCAAAATTAGAAAACTCTCTTTAAAACTTGAAATTTCAACTTTTTTCATTGTTAAAAGATCCAGTAAATCGGGATGGGTGTGATCCATATTATACACTATTGGACTCGATATCGTGCAAAACCTGCTTTTAAGGCAATAAAAAGTAAGAGAATTAGGGTTTAAATATGCGGGAGAGAGTTGAGTATATAATTCTTCGTTGCCACTAAGGACGCCCGACGTAATACAATGCGCAAGCGAATGTCGAATTCAGCAGTGGCGCAACGCAGCTATTTTTGTCCACCAGTTCTCTATTATTCCATTACGATCTGCATTAAACGCAGGTTTTGCATGAAATGGGGTCCAATAGTGTATTTGTTAGACCCAATATGCGAATACGATTAATACCCGAAAAAAATGCTCAGAATTAGCAATGAGCAAATAAAATGTCTAATGAAATGAAATGAAATTTATTGCATAACAGTGACAACAATTTAACAGTTTAGTTTGTTACATGTCTAAAAATTCCCCGATGGGAACAGGAGCACAATGTGAGGATAACAAATAAAAGGTGTGCATCAGTAGCACATAAATAATAATAATAAGAAATATGAATAAAAAAAAGAAAAACTAGAAATTAAATTTTTACATATTATGTATTGCACTATTAAACATACATTAAACAGCTCATGGTTACACATATACATATATCTGTTCGATTAAAAATTGTTCCATTCACTTCCGTTAAAGAGTAGGGTTCTGCATTTCTTAACATGTTTTTAATATATTTTTTAAAATTTTTTAAAATTGTTCCATTCACTTCCGTTAAAGAGTAGGGTTCTGCATTTCTTAACATGTTTTTAATATATTTTTTAAAGACATTTATAGTCATTTTTTTTTAAATTTGTTGGTAGAATGTTATAAAAAGCAAACATCTGTAAAAACAACCATTTTCTAATGATGTTGTGTTATGTATCGGATAAGAAAAAAGTATCTTTGTGTCTTGTTTCATAACTATGATTTCTAATATTATCTGTAAACTCACTCCTATGCTTGTAAACAAAACAGAGACACTCATACATAAAGAGAGCTGGAACTGCTAACAGATTTAATGCCTTAAAGTGGCCACGGTAGCTTTAAATCAGATAAGATTCGTAGTGCTCTTTTTTTGTACAATGAATACCTCATTAATATGAGATCCACCCCAAAATAATATCCTATATGACAATGGGCCATAAAATTGTCCTAATACGCTGTCAGAAGAGTCTTACGATTCACTACCTTTTCAGTTCTTTCAGTGAGTAACAAACTGTACTAAGTTTGCTACAGAGTATACATACCTGTTCCTTCCAATTCATATGCTCATCAATGACAACTCCTAAAAATTTTGTGTGATCTGTGTAGTTAATTTTTGCATTATTGATGTGTATTTCTTTAGGATACTCAGTTTTATTTCTACTATGTTTGAATAAAATACACTTTGTTTTGTCATTATTTAATATTAACGAATTCTGTTGAAACCATCCTGATATCTTTTTCATTACATAAGTTGCTTTCGCCTTGATGCCCTTATAGCTTTTATTAAAGATGTTAGTGTCATCAGCATAAGTGGTTATAAAAACAGAGTCTTTATTTAAATACTACTGCAAATCGTTTATGTATAATAAAAAAAGAATTGGCCCAAGTACGCTGCCCTGTGGTACTCCTATGAAATTCTTTGAGTGCTAGAATAATATTTTAAGGAATTTGATGTAATACACACTTTCTGCTGTCGCTCATTAAGATAGCAATTGAACCAGTCATAGGCTAGACCTCGTATCCCTAATTTATCCAACTTATTTAGTAGTGTTTCATGATTAACATGATCAAACGCCTTGGATAGACCAAGGAATATTCCAAGAACGCTATGTCCATTATCTAGATAATCCAGTATCCTCCTAACAAAATTAAAAATTGGTGTTGTTGTGGATTTATCCTTTTTAATATCCATGTTGGTTCTTGCTAATAATATGTATTTCTAAAAACCATAAAAATTTCTAGCAATTTAGAAAAGGAAGATAACTTCTGGGCCTGTAATTATCTACTAAACTAGGATCACCTTTCTTGTATATTGGTTTAACAACAGCTAACTATAACATTGATGGAAAAATCCTATTTCCCAGGGATTCATTTACTATGTAGGTCAGTGGTTCGAATACAAAGCAGTTAATTTTTTTCAACGTAATATTACTTATATTATCTTCATCACTTGAATGTTTATTTTTAAAACTGTTAATGATTTTTAAAATTTCACTGTGTGCTACTTCAGATAAGAAGATCGAATTAGCTTTACAAATGATGTGTTTTAGATTATTATTTACAGGAATTGCACCAACAAGATTACCAGCCATATGGACAAAAGAATTGAATAGAATAGAATTAATAATACTCCATATGGTTTAGATTTATTACAAGAGTTATTAATTTGGGATTCATAAAAAACGGATTTTTCATGTATAAGAAGATTAGTATATATAATTTTTATCCACATAAGTTAGCTTTGTAACCCTATTTTGCTGATAGGATTCATGTAATAAATTTAAAGTTTCTCTGGCAGTGTAAACAATTTCTGACATACATTTTGCCTTTTTCTTACTTTGAATTTTAACTAATTTCAAAGGGAATGATGAATTAAAGCGACTTAACAGAGTTCTACTAAAGTTATTATACATATCATCTACAGTTGTAGCTTCATAAATTGTTAACCACGTTTCCTGAAATAGTAGATTATAAAAAAGTTTGTAATTTAATACCCGACATATTTATTTTCAACTAGTATTGCACATCATATATGCGCAAAATCAGTTCTGGGAATTTTGACTATATAATTATTAGTTGTACAGGCCACACCCATCATAAGAAAAAATAAGTAGCTCACACATATAACAAAATTCTATTAGTTTACAAAATATATTTCATTAATTTCACTGTCTTCCTTGCCCAACAATAACCGTTCAAATTTATGTCATTATTCTGTTCCATTTCTCTTGTCCATCATTACATGTTTGATGAATAACCTTGAACTGTGACCTTCATAGCATTGAAAATTACAAAAAAGGACATTTTGGGGCAAGGAAAATTAATTACTAATAATTGCCTATATCACAAAATGTATGCGCAACGAGCTCGGCACCGGATAATGAAACATACAAAGTGCTCATAACTTGTTTTGCGCATATTATGAGTTGAAAATAGATATGTCGGGTATTAGACATTTTAATTGCTCTTTAATAGTTCTGAGCAGGCATTTTTGGTATTAACCGAATTTATTATATTGGGTCTAACACATATACACCATTTTTGAAAGTAAGGTTTAATAATTATTATAACACAGAATTTATTTAAGAAGGCAACTTGAACAACGTTAACTAACATCAGCTAGACAGTAGATACATGATTTATTTACGAGGGCAACTGAATATCAATAGCTGGCACCACTTTATAATCTTCACAACTTTATTGTAAACTAATCACAATAAGTTACTTTAGAACTTCTTCCATAAACAAAAAGTTGAAATTAAAATTTTTTTCTTGAAACTGCAACTTTTAATATACGCTTTTTAAGTTGAAACTTCAAGAAAAAATTTGAAATTTCAAAAAATATATTATGTGGCCCTTCAGAGCTTTCGTAAAAAAAGTCTGTATAGGTACAAAAAAATGTTTGCTATCTTTCAAGTTGATCTAAATTAATATCGTATCTTTTGTTGAAAAATAACGGAGTTATGGCTGACCGCTTTTTTGCGTAATTATATGAAAAATTTACTGTATGTGAGGTCGTTTAACAGTACGGGAGCTAACGACAGTCCTTTTTGAAAAATCTGCTTTAAAATATTTTTTTTACAACTCTTGACAGGAACATTTCAATTATGTTAAAACAAAGCGTCAATGCTATACATGTTTAAAGCTGAGACTTTTTGGTGTTCTTTATTGACATTACAGTATGATGGAACATGATTTCCTGCCATCTTCATTGTAGACCGGCGTGCTTCTGTCATTAACATTAACATGTAATAAAAAAGTCAATTGGCAAACATTTTTTAAAGTTAAAAATTTTTTAGCCTGTAGTTTACTTGAAATTGTTAAAAAACTTATGTGTCCCAAAATTTTAAACACGGTAAAAATCTTGAAATACAATAGCTACAAATACTTCAAGATAGAGTTTTGCCATGCCCAAAACTTTGTTGTAGATTTCAGTAGATCTCTAATAATTGGCCAAATTACTGTGCAATAGTATAAGCCACATACTTTTTGAATTTAGTTGCAAAATTTACAGAAACACGATCTGTGGAAAACAAAAAATGAATCGACGCCAGGGTTTTAAACGAATAAATTCAGATTTAAGCATTTTACTACCAATTCCACAATTTCACTTCGCCAAGTGTCTGTTATAAACAATATTCTTCATGAGGTTATTGGTAAGTTATTAAAATTACATAAACTTCGTCCCTATAAAATGCAAGTCCATGAACCAGCTGAAGACGATTTTGAGGAGACTCCAGTTCTGTGAACAAATGAATGAACAAATCTGTTAGAAAATATTTGTTTCTGCGACGATTCAACATTCCTTTTGAATGGCTTTGTTAATAGATAGAATTATCGATACTGTAGCGATAAAAATCCACATGTGTTGTTGAAGGACATACTTAATAACCATAGAAAATAAATTTTTGAGCTGGTATATTGGAGGATAGTATTATTTAGCTCTTAATTCATTGAAGAATATCTCAATGGCAGCATGTATTTGGACATGTTAGAAACCTCCATTAACCCTCTTATTATCTATGCATTGGAGAATCAGTTTGATGAGGATGATAATCTTTTCTTAGATAAAGACATGCTACATTTCCAGCAAGATTGTGCTATTCCGCATTATGTCTTAGTAGTCCGGGAATTGTTGGATAATACATTTTCCAGCAAGTGGATGGACAGAAGTTGGTCTAGAGAATGACGAGCAAGATGTCCGAATTTGACGCCTCTCGACTTTTGTTTGTGGAGCCATTTCAAATCTCGTTTGCACAACTCCACCACAGAGCAATCAAAAATTTCGGCAAAGAATTACTGCATAATGTCCGTCTATTCCAAAACACGTATTCTAAAATGTGAGATGTGAGTTTGAGAATAGGCAATATCGTGTGTCCAAAATTCGATGTCCACCACTGGGATCTCGGAAACGATAAGAGCTACAAAAGTTATTTTGATTTCATGGCTGTACCTAAGACCAACAGTTATAAAAAATAACAGAAATATTAAGGTTACTAGTTTGACATGTTTAAATAATTTTAATTTTCTGTTAAAATGCTGAACATAATCAATATGGAGAATATTTTTTAGTAACAGCAAATTAACATTATAGAAGAAATGACAGTAAAGAAGTAAGAAGATTTAACAAAACTGTTCAATATACCCTCCATTTAGCTGAATACATTTTTGGCATCTACGCCTAACTGAGATGATTACTCTTTTGAGAGTATTGGCATTTCTTGTGCCAAAAATGTCCCTAACTCTGTCTTCCAAAATATCAAGAGTTTCTGGGCATTCAAAATCATACACTTAATTTTTCACCTTACCCCACAAATTAAAATCAGGAGGAAATTTTTCTGCAATATCCGTCTAACATTATTAGTATTATGTGGAGGACAGCCATCTTGTTGGAACCACAATTAGTTTATTTCTTGTTCTGTAAAAAGCTGTCTTATCTCGGGTAAAACTTGATTTTCTAGAAGTTCACGAAAGGCTGCTCCCGTTAAATCGTTATGAAAAACGAATGGACCAATTAAATGACGATCTAAACATAATAATTAAGGAAAGGGCTATAGGCAGATCATAGAAATAGAATAGGAAGAGAAAAGGTAATACCTATCATGCCGCACCAAACAGTGAATCCAAATCTAGTTTGGAATCTTCTTTGTGTAGTTACATGAGGATTTTCTGTGGCTCATTGGTGATAATTGTGCTTGTTAAAGACTCCACAATATGTAAAACGACTTTCATCGGTCCATATAACTCTCAATTGAAAATCAGGTTGTTCTTCTGATTAAACCAACGACAAAATTCAAGTCTTCTACCAAAATCATTATTGTTTAAAACTTGGACAATCGTAGATTTGTACGGATGATATTTCCTTTGTTTTAATCTCTTGTATACAGTTGTCTTAAAAATATTTGTTTCGCCTGCAATTTATCGCACTGATAGGGGGGTTATTGTTAACAGCTTCGAGAATACTATTTGTGCAGTCAACATTATCAGTATCATACCGATCCCTTTTATTATCAAAACCCCAGTAATTTAGCAAGGTGCTTACAATTCTTCCAAAAACTGTCTATGTGTTTACATTCTCTCCGGAAATGTTTCTAGATAGGAATCCGATGCGTTTTGCGAATTTCTATTTATTTTTAAATAACATTCTAACATACAGTGTGGAAATTAAGTAAAGCATAAATCCAGTAATTCCATTGATATTAATTTTTTTGGAAAAAATCTCGAAGAGGTATAGCGATTTTAACTTCAGCAAATATTTTCAGTCTATTTTCAGTTTCTTATGTCATTTATTTTTTTAAGTTATGACGTCATCGACTTTTTTTTTTAATGACAACCTATATTCTTTATTATTGATTTTGGTAGTAGTTTTTATTCCGGTTCCGACCGTATAAAATTTTCAATATGTTATATTTGAAAAAAAATCGAGAAAAACAGTCGTAAAGTTCAAATAACAAAAATTCATTAAATTGGGAAAATTTATCTAGTTGCCTAAGTTTGACGGAAAGTTATCGACGGCACATTCGTTTTTATTTTGAAATTATACAAATAGTTGAAAAATCGAACTAATGTGATACACCGGCAACTAGATAAATTTTCCCGATTTAATGAATTTTTGTTATTTGAACTTTAAGACTGTTTTTCTCGATTTTTTTCAAATAATAACATATTGAAAATTTTATATGGTCGGAACCGGAATAAAAACTACTACCAAAATCAATAATAAAAATATAGGTTGTCATTTAAAAAAAGTCGATGACGTCATAACTAAAAAAAATAAATGACATAAGAAACTGAAAATAGACTGAAAATATTTGCTGAAGTCAAAATCGCTATACCCCCTTCGAGATTTTTTTCCAAAAAATTAATATCAACGGAATTCCTAAATTTATACGTTACTTAATTTCCACACTGTATAACATTTTTCTTCATTTGAGAATATGTGCGCCATTTTGCAATAATCATACTCTTGAACAGTAAATAAGTATTCTTGAATATATAATATATAATAATGCCACTACTATTTAGTGAACAACTGTCAACCAACAGTAATGTTTATTATTTGTTTTCAACCACGGAACCACACAATTTTACCAAAAGTTATGTGTGAATTTGGCTGTTTTTAGAAAAGCATTTTTCAAATACTAATTTATTACTAACTACCTTGCATGCAAGAATGCCCTTGATGAATAGGATTTCTTTGTTCAAATTTTGAACATTTTATTGACAATTTTATGACATTTTTATGATAACGATCGTCTAAAAATTGATATTTTTAGAAAATTATACAAATAAAGCAATTTACAGTAGATTTTAAGTACATAGATAATAATTAGTCACCGTCTGAATAAGCAACTTCCTTGTCTCTGGCTTTACAAATTTTTTTGGTTCTCCATGGCCTGTTCTGTTGTTTTGTTAAGCAATGGATAACTTTTCTTAAATTAATCCTTTGAAAAACAATTTTTTTCTCTCGGCAAGTAATACATCATTTGAAAGATCTTTTTAAGTGCAATCTGAAAAACGAAAAATCCAATATGGCTGCCATAAGAAAAACAAAATTTACCTCGGATATCTCGAAAACAAAAGACTATCGAGCATTCTTTTCTACATCAAAATATTAGTCTCCAACAAGTGTCCTAATAATGTAAAAACCTGTCTGACCAAGGATTACTTGGCTACAGTCAAAAAAGAAAAATCACAAAATTTTTTTTGGGAAATTCCAAAAACGGTTTCAGTTAGCCGGATTTCTTAACGGGTTCGGAATCGGCATAATTTTTTTTTAAAATTTGTATTATTTAACCGACCTTGTAGCTCTTATGGTTTCCGATATCGCAATTGTGAGCATCGAATTTGGGACACACGGTATTACTGTTTGGAAACTAATAGACATTTTGAGCATTGGCTATGAATTAAAATAAATAACACAAATAAAATGTTTTTTTTTTCAAATGATGTTTCTATATTAAATTTTTAGTTACTTGAAAATGTCCGAACAGGTTGAAACTAGTTGTAAAACTAAGAAAATAAAGTGAAAATTAGACAAGTAAAAAAAAAACAGTGTTCTGTAATGATGTAATTTCAAAATGGATTTTTACAAAATAACGTGTAATTGTTTTAAACATTTACTATTAATTATACTAATATCTAACTAGCACTTTAGAATAACATACCTCGAAACATTTTTTTTATTTGATTCCAATGCGCCCTGGGAATATGAAACTAGTGATCAATATGCGGTTATGGGTAACTTCTGAACATTAGTCATACTGTTATGTTACGGTATATTTAAGGTAGCGAAGGACTGGAAATGTTGGAGCAAGGCAGAAGTTAGGAAAGACTGTTCATTAGTTAGGAACCCAAATAAACGCAACAAGACACTATAATTTGTTACCTCAGGACGCTCTAAATGCTACAAGCCCCAGAATAACAAAGTTCTTAGCGAAGACGAATAAAACGTGACGAACTCACAGTAGGTATAAGTAAGAGTACTAACTACTCCAATGATTTTTTTAATTAAGGGAAGTTTCTATGTGGACTGAAAAGAAGTAAGGGGATAAATGGCTGAATCATACAAAAATGGTGAACAATATAATTAAAATAATAACTAATAATGAGTAGACTTGGTCATAAAGTTGCGTATACAGCGGCTTCCTACAACAATGCATTTATTTATCACATTTGATAAAATTATGATTTATAAAACTGTTTACATTTTATTTTTGGTATCCGGAAGACTACATCATGAGAGAATAGTTTTATAAGTAACATAGTTTTCATGCTTCTGAAAAACATGTCCTTCGTTGTGTAAACACACTTATAAAAAAGAGAAAAATGAGCGTTCAATATCTACGGACGTAATGAAATTAGTAGTAAGCAATTATCAACCTGAAGATGGCAACACTGACGTAGTTTTCCACCAAAACACCATATATTGCACTCGACGTACATTTCGCTAACCAAGTTGGCATCATCTGGAGAGGTTTAAAACTAACCTTATGCTAACATATCCTATTTATATCTAGATTATTGTCAAGATTGGGTGAACCATGATCCACTAATCAATAAAACGGACTATTTGGAATTCACCCCTCTCTCACTATTTTTACACTTTGTGATTTCCAAGCTTTTAAATGTATCCAACTATCTAGTATTAATTAATCTTAAATTGCTAATATCCATTTTATGGTTGTTCTCAAACAGATGTTGGCAACACTAGATTTATTTGTTCTACCATTTTTTAGATGGCCCATATGCTCTTTGAATATAGTTTGAATTGATCATCCAGTTTGTCCAATATACTTTTGATTACAGTCCCTAGAAAAAAGAAGAATTCGAGTATTTCCCCAGGGTTTGACCTAGGTATGTGGATGGTATTTTTGCAGTGTTCGATACAAAAGTCGCTGATATTGATAACTTTGTATCTAAAGTCGTTTCGCTTCAGTTAAATTCACATATGAAACTGAAAACTCTGGACAACTAGCATTTTTAGATGTATTAGTAATTAGAAATAATGAAAATAAGTTAGAATTTGACATTTACAGAAATGATACCACTACTCTAAGATATATCCCTAAGGACTCTCACCATTGTGCTCAACACGAAATGTCGAGTTTTAATTTTCTAGTCCATCGTCTATTAAGCTTCCCCCCTCAGTAAGGAGAGGTTTGAAAAAAAAGGCATTGATTAAGGATATAGCTGCGAGCAATGGATATTCTGTAAGTTTAACTGAAAAAATAATTAGGAAACAAAAGTTTAAAGAGTCGGTCGCTTCGAAATTCCTCGACCTTTCAAAATGAAAGGAAAAAAAATTCGAAATTTGTATCGATTCCATTCGATCTTCGATTCACCCGTGGTATTGGTACGATTTTTAAAGATGTAGGTATGACAGTGGTTCATACATCGGGAAACAAACTTCAACAACTTTTAGGCAATCCAAAAGACAAAATTGAAACAAAGGAAAAGTCGGAGATTTACGAAATTAGCTGTAAGGACTGTAATCAAAAATATGTTGGACAGACTAGATGATCAATTCAAACTAGATTCAAAGAACATATGGCCCATCTCAAATATGGTAAAACAGATAGCCCAACATGCGTTTGAGGACAACCATAAAATAAATATTAGCAATTTAAGATTAATTAGGAATGTAACAAATACTAGACACCTAGATGCATTTGAAAG
This sequence comes from Rhamnusium bicolor, assembly GCA_029963845.1. Lineage (NCBI taxonomy): Eukaryota > Metazoa > Arthropoda > Insecta > Coleoptera > Cerambycidae > Rhamnusium > Rhamnusium bicolor. Next base: position 1,195,029 of record JANEYF010004223.1, read on the forward strand.
CTTGGAAGTCATTAAGTGTAAAAATAGCATGAATAGTGACAGAGGGCCTATCCCAAATAGCCCGCTTTATTGATTAGTGGGTCACGGTTCACCGAACCGTAGCGGTTTGGCGAACCGTGACAATAGTTTAGGTATAAATAGGGTAGATTGTTAGGATAAGTTTAGTTTTAATCATCTCCAGATTATGCCAACTTGGTTGGCGAAACGCGCGTCGAGTGCAGTATATAGTGTTTTGGTGTTTCGTGGAAAACTACGTCAGTGTTATCTTCACATCAAAGGTTCCAACCCAGTCCAGGACAGTCCCTAGAGATAATTTCATAAATCCCCCACTTTTCGTTGGTTTCAATTTTGTCTTTTGGATTGCCTAAAAGTTGTAATTTATTTTTCAGTGAATGAAATTCTGTCATACCTATATCTTTAAAAATCTTACCACGAGTGATTCGAGGATCAAATGGAATCGATACAAATTTCGGATTTTCTATTTCATTTTGAAAGGTCGAGGAATTTCGAAGTGTGTCTTTAAATTTTCGTTCCCTAATTATTTTATCAATTAAACTCACAGAATATCCATTACTCGCAGCTATATCCTTAATCAATGCGTTTTCTTTTTTAAACTTCTCCTTATTGAGGCGGAAGCTTAATAGACGATAGATTAGAAAATTAAAACTTGCCATTTTGTGTTGAGCACAATGGCGAAAGTCCTTAGGGATATATCTTAGAGTACTGGTATATTTTCTGTATTTGTCAAATTCTAACTTGTTTTCATTATTTCCAATTTATTAATATATCTAAAAATGGTAGTTGTCCAGAGTTTTCAATTTCATATGTGAATTTAACTGACTCAAAACGACTGTTTAATTTGGAGTTTTGTATCAGCACTACAAAAAATATCATCCACATACCTAAGTCAAACCCTGAGGAAATACTCGAATTCGTCTTTTGCTTATTTCGAATTTGTTCATGAAGAGACCCGTTGCTGTTACTTCATGTTGTTCGGAGAAATTATCATTGAATCGAAAACAATTTTGTTTCATGCAAAGTTTAGTGAGTTGAACATATTTTACTACATCTTGTTTGAGATTGTTTAAATCGAGCAGATCCTTAAAGTTCTGTGGTATCGGAACACTTGGAAATCATGAACAGACGTTGAAGGATATCAAAATTTCAACTTCTTGTAGCTGAATGTTTTTCACCTTATTAAAAGATTGTTTTTAATTAAAAGCTGATAATGGCAATAAGGTTATTATTTTAGATAAAGAGGACTATTATGAAACGATAGACAATCTGAGTAATAATGGTCCTTGCAAAAAACTTTCTAGAAATCCATTACCAAAAAATTACCTAAGTGATTACTGAAGTAAGAAATGTACTTAAATCCTGCAACAACCTTATTACTTCAGTTATAAATAGTAGGTTACATGTATCTAATCCAAGTGTACCTAGATTGTACTGCTTGCCTAAGATACATAAACTAGAAAAAATCGGTGCATCCTATTGTTTTAACAATTGGATCTCTGATTTACCATCTATTAAAATGACTAACAGAGTAGTTCGAAAATTTCTCTATGATTAATTCCAATAATTTCATTAATAAGGTGAAAAATATTCAGTTGTAAGAAAGTGAAACTTTGATCTCCTTTGACGTTTGTTAATTGTTTCCAAGTGTTTTGATACCACAGAGCTTGGACTTTGGACTTATTTACCTTAATTTTTGAAATACATAAATTGTTTAAATGTTTTTATTTGTTTTAATAGATCCTGGAATGGGTTGGAACCTTTGATGTGAAGATAACACTGACGTAGTTTTCCACGAAACACCAAAACACTATATACTGCACTCGAGTTTACCCGGAGATTCATTAATGGTAGTGTGAGGAGTATTTCTGTATTGAAAAAGTAATCTGTTTAAAACGGTTTCTATATTTTGCATATTAATTTTGTTGCGTTTTAAGCAATTTTTCATTAACTTAACACAGTTTTCAGCTGCCTCGTTACTATACGGGTGATAAAGGGGTATAGATACATGATCAACTCCATCTTTTAAGAAAATTCTGAAATTCTTCAGAAGTGAAAGGGGTTGCGTTGTCGGATACGATTTTAAGAGGGATTCCAAAACGCGCAAAAGTTTCCCTTAGTTTACAAATTGTTGCAGCTGAGGTGGTACTCATCATTTTAAAACATTCCACCCATTTACTATGAGCATCAATTATTACCAGAAAATAAGTATTTGAATAGGGGCCCAAAAAAATCTAAATGTAATCTTGACCAAGGTTTGTCAAGCCAAGTCCAAGGATGTAATACGGCTTTGACCTGGCAAATTTTTATATGTATTGCATGTTACACAATTTTTGGTAATATTTTCAATATCCTGATCTAGTTTAGGCCACCATATATATGTTCTAGCTAAAGATTTTATTTTTGTAATGTATTTAAATATTGCCGCTTGCAATTATTTGTATTTTTTTTTGAGCCATTTTTTGTTACCAAAAATGGACACAAGGGGCTTATGATCAGTATTCAATATGAAATTATGACCATATAAATATTGATAATTTTTTTTCCTACCAGTATAGCATATACTTCTTTGTCAATTTAACTCCAATTTCTCTCTCCTTTGTTCAACACTTTGGAAGTAAATGCTATAGGTTTTTCAGTTTTATCGGGGAAAATATGAGATAAAACAGCCCCCACCGCTACTGAGCTGGCATCCACCGTTAATTTAATAGGCAACTCGCTATCATAATGAGTCAGAACTTTTGGGGACACTAAAATATCTTTAACCTTATTAAATGCATTTTGGCAATCTACATAAAAATTCCACGGAACATTATTTTTTAGCAGATTATACAGGGGAAACATTAGAGTTGCTGCATTTGGAATAAATCTGCAATAAAAATTAATCATACCTAAAAAAGACTTTAATTCTGTAGTGTTTTGTGGAAAAGGTACATCTTTAATTGCCTGAATCCTTTCTTCACTTTTATGTAATCCTTTAGCATCGATCACATGACCTAAATAAGTTACAGATTTTTGCATAAATTTACATTTTTCTTTTTTTACTTTTAGACCACATTTAGATAATCTTTTCAATATCTGCTCAAGTCATCTTAAATGCTCGGTGTCGTTTTTAAAATTTACCAGAATGTCGTCTAAGAAACATGCAATACCTGGAATATTTATCAAAATCTGCTCCAATATTTTCTGAAAGCAACTAGGGGTACTATTTATGCTAAAAGATAATCGCGTATATGAAAACATACCTTTATGCGTTGTTATGGTTGTAATTTTTTTACTCTCCTCGTCTAATAAAATTTGTTGATACGCATCTGACAGATCAGTTTTAGAAAATTTTCCTCCATTTCTTAATTTTTCGAAAATATATTCGATTCGAGGAAGAGGATATTGTGTTGTTTCCAATAATGGATTGACAGAAATTCTATAATCTTCGCAAATTCTGTGCCATTCGGTTTTAAAACTGGCACGATTGGTGTGCTCCATGATGAATAATCAACAGGTTCTAAAACTTTTAAATTAACTAACCTAATGCGGTTTCTACTTTACTTTTTAATGAAAAAGGTACTGGACGAGGTTTAAAAAATGTAGGAGTTATTCCCTGTTTCAATTTCAATGAAATTTTACCTTTGTTAAAGGTGCCTAATTCTGGTTTGAAAATTTCATTATATTGTTGCAAAAGAGGTTATAAATGTTTTCCTCAAATTGATTTGTATTAATTAAACCCAAGTTTAATTGGTTTAGCCCGATTCTACCTAGCAGGTGTAATCCCCCATTTTTTATTACATACAGTTCTAAATTTACGGTTTTATTTTCACTTTTTGCATTTAAATAAATTTTGTCTGTCGGTTTAAATGTATGACCGACGTAATCTTTAAAACATAAATCATTTTTTTACAAAGGAACATGTTTAAAATGACGTAAATACAATTTTTCCGAAATAACATTGTGCTTTGCACCTGCATCTGCCTTAAAATCTAGAGAAACATTTTCCACAATCAATTTGACAAAAATTGGTTTACAATCATTTTGAGTCTCAATATTTTTTATTTCCTCAATCCAGAATAAATTTTCATCTTCCGTATCACTCGATTCGGAAATTTCAGAAAGATAGTGTGACTTTTTTTGTCTAGCTGATAAAAATTTAGTCTTTTGTTGTGTTCTGTTTTTTTGAGAACAAATTGGTGCTAAATGGCCTAGAATTTTAAAGATATTACAATAATAGTTTTTAAACCTGCATTCCGCAGAAATGTGACTATTTCTACCACACACACACTACACTTTTTAACACGAATATCTTTTGAATTATTACTCTTACCGCCACTTTCCATGAAATATTCTTCATTTTCTCTCATGCTGTGAAATTCGAAGTATGAACTAGGCTTTTCTAATTTTTCTCTCATTACAGCTTCTTTACTTTGAGCAAGTTCAAACAATCTAGGAAATTTTGCCTGACTAAAAGTCGTATTTTCTTCTTTTAACCTGTCCTTGATTTTACCATCGGGCATTCCAACCACAAATATGTCTCGCATTACAGTCTCCAGCATTTCTTGAGAGAATGAACATTGGTTAGCTAAGCTACGGACCCTAGCTGCCCACTGGCCTACACTTTCCGTATTATTTTTAGCTGCATGATAGAGTTTTTCACGAGCTGTGAAAAGCAATTGTACTGGGGCGCAGTGAATATTTAATTTGTGTCTTAGTTCCTAGAACTTTTCGGTGTCGGGTTCTTTAGGCACACATAAATTCCTTAATAATATGTACGTTTCGTCACTTAACGAACTTATCAAAAAGGCGCGTTTTACCTCATGGTCACTAATTAAATTCGCCACAAACCACTGTTGAAGTTTTACTTTGAAAACTGAAAAGTCATTATTTAAATAATTAAATTCACTAATTTTTCCAATTACCGATTTACTCGTCGCCATTGTAATATTCAGTGAAAGACAAATTACTTGAA